>CM071626.1:21482790-22172498 GCA_036419045.1 Scirpophaga incertulas
ATAGGCATCGCATCTTGTGGTCATTAGTGGACTCGCGAGTCAGAACTAGTTCCAGTGTGCCTCTTCCAGCATTTCTGTTATCTTCCCATTATGCACTACGTCTTTATCATATAATTACCAGATGGTAGATCTGCCGCACTTAGCAGATGCCAGAAAAATACATGGTAATTCAAATACTCGGACTGGAGTTCCTTTCGGTACCACAGAACGGTCGACACCATTCCAGATCATATTGAATTACGCAACTAAAGAGTTTATCTGTTAGTTGTATTTGCCTATTAAATCTAATATAAGTGTTAATGGGCTAAGAAGTCGCTTCATTTGTCTACTTCCACCACTAGAAACTTGCACTGAAAATATACTTAAAGAACTGAGCAAACATTAAATCTAATAATAATCTTGGAATTCCCCTATTGTATTGTCAACCCTGTTAATTGCACCTGTTTATAATTAATCATCATCATATATTTTTACAGGGACTTAGCGGCAAGAAATATCTTAGTATTTAGCAAAGATAGGGTCAAAATTTCCGATTTTGGATTATCACGAGCATTAGGTGTTGGAAAGGACTACTATCAAACTAATTATAACGTGAATCTCAAATTACCTGTTGCTTGGTAAGTTTAAATAGTTGTAATAGTCCTAAGTCTATTATTGATTTAGTTTTAAGATCACAATCTTAGTCACTGCAACGCTCTCTGCACTTGCTGTCAGTGAGGTTGGGTTTGTGGTCGTACCTATGTCTGACAAGTTTTTATTGCGAAGATCGATTTGATTTGTTAGTTTATTTATGTGCTTTTCTGTTTCATTTCATAAGATTATTTTGGTTATTTCAAAACATTTTTATTGCATGGTCTATTTATATAAAATTAACTGACCCATTCCCACTTCTTTGGGCATAATATTAATAATCCCCGAAGCGAGTACGAACGCGAACCGAATTAAACCCGAAGCCATCGCGCGCCGTTCGCTGCTTTGGCCTTCACACTTAAGACGATGAGTTTACTTATTTTCATAAAGATTCATAATTTTGGGAAATATATGACTAATAAATATGACCTAATGATTTAAATTATTTTATTAATATTAAAAATTAGATTATCAATACTAATATTTAAAAAAAAAACACTTTTTGTAACCTAAATATAAAAGTTAGACATATGCTGTCGTTGACATTTTTGTGGGCTTTTTCAAGCTCCGCATCTTCTCTAGAACTCAAAAATATATCTTTCATAGCAGCATTCGTAAGAAATGCTTTCATTTGACCGTTTTTTCTCCGATCCACTTTGCAAAACGGACTACAACGTAAAAACCTTTTTATTTTTCGGTTTTTTATATAACCAATGACACTCAGCAATAATGTGGTTTTCTATTGGTGAAAGAATTTTTAACATCGGCTCAGTAGATCCCGAGATTATTCCTTACAGTTTAACAAATATACAAACACAAACTCTACTTTTATATAATATTAGTATTGATTTAAATAATTCGATAAGACGATTTTAATGATTTTGTTATGTGTTTTATGAAACCATCTTGTTTACGTTATTATTAATGAAAGAAACATAAACTAATATATCCACAAAGGGGAATGGCGATTTTTGGCCCAGAATGCACAACAAATTGAAAACGATAGAAAATTATTAAATATTCATATAAATTTTTTCATCCTATTTAGATATCGCTATAAGATTGCATTTTTTTATTATCATTAAATAACATTCAAAGGATTACATCCACGGAATTAACCATTGTTGTTATTAAAAACTGAGTTGCCCGTAATGAATATTAATATCGTTACATAACTGTTATAATCGATGCAGAATCGGTAACCTTTAGGAAACTTATTACATGACAATGCTTTTCTTCATTTGTAGGCGCATCAAATAAATGTAATCGGCAGGCAGGATTGATTGTAGGCCTCCAATTCTAATTAGACAACAAATCAGTGCCGTAACCACAGCACCGCTGACGCTATATGAATTAAGTATGACAGTATTTTATTTAAATAAATGCAGTTGATAGATAGTAGATAAAAATGAAATATTTGTGTTGTCAAGCTGACCACGCTGTCTCATTGCAACCATGCTGTTGCCTAGCTGAAATGTAGACGTAACTAAAAACAAATTATTTATGCGATCGTTACCCGTTCCGTTATACGAATAACGAATCGTGTATTCGTGATTCGATGTTTTTATGAAATCATGAATTCTAATCGTGTTATTTTTAATATCAATATTAACTGTTAAAGTTAAATAAAGTTCTGTTTAACGTGAACAGCGGATATGGTTTTAATAAAATTAATCGTTGAATATCGATTATGATATTGATCTTATTGATTTTTATTTATAATGGCAACACCAAAACGTCGCCATCCATTCATCTCTTTATGTATGTAATCTGTGCTCTTTGGCATTCCCGATTTCTCCGTTGACTGTCATTGTTCTTCCGTGTTCTGTGTATACCAAATATTTACGAAATGGCTACGAATATTGACTCCGACGATTCATCCTTGCTCGATGACCCAAGCCTGAATATTGACTCCGCTGCTGCTTTGATCTATCATTCATTCAACCTTATAGATTTCAAAGAATAACTAGCGGCCCGAACCAGCTTCACAGTGCTGATACAAATTAACTACAGAATGTTTTTTAATGTATTATACATATAAACCTCCAACTTGAATATTTGA
Organism: Scirpophaga incertulas; assembly: GCA_036419045.1. Classification (NCBI taxonomy): domain Eukaryota; kingdom Metazoa; phylum Arthropoda; class Insecta; order Lepidoptera; family Crambidae; genus Scirpophaga; species Scirpophaga incertulas. The sequence goes on from CM071626.1 coordinate 21,485,483, forward strand.
ATAACACTTTATATATTTAAAAAAACTGCATCAAAATCCGTTGCGTAGTTTTAAAGATTTAAGCATACATAGGAACAGACGGCGGATAGTGACTTTGTTTATATAATGTTTAGATAGTAAATATTTAAATATGCCAAGTTCTTTTGAATTTTTCTTTTTACTAATCAAATATTGGTATTATCCACTGTTACTTTCACGAGATTCTTTAGGTGTGCGTTCTGGGCCAAAGTTACTATGGGGATCTGCCATTCCCCTTTAACATAATGTATGTTGCTGGTATACCCCTGCATTGCTTTATATTAATACAGCAATGCGGCGGTAATTATACTTCGTTAATGTCGGATAAGTACATATCTACAAGAAAAGAGATATTAAGACGTTGCACCGAGCTGGTCTAGCGCAGGTCTGTCGCATTGCCTGTTTTTTTAAGTATGTTACATATGAATTTTCTTTTGTAATTTTATATGCTTGTTTTTGTGAATTGTAGGTGTGCTCCTGAGTGCATATTGTATCTCCGATTTACATCAGCCAGTGACGTCTGGGCGTTTGGAGTATGTCTTTGGGAGATGTTCACATATGGCTTTCAGCCCTGGGCGGCTTTTTCTGGACAACAGATTTTAGAAGCAATAGATGCTCCCAATTTTCAGGTTGTTAAGAAATACTTCTTTATATTACAAGAGTACAGTTTGTAATTTCTAAATGCTTCAAAAATATAATCCAGCCTCAATATATTGACAAAGCATTTGATAATTCACATTGATGATGACCATTTACTATAGTAAAAGTTTTGAAGAAATGTTTATAAGGCGTTTAGCTAAATAATGTTAGCATTTAATTGAATATGAATTGACGTTGACTACGTATTGCATATGTTACTGTATAAGCGTAAAGTGCATCGTGATCACAAGATGTAGTGGCGGATTTAATTTATGTTCTAAGAGTATTGATTTATATTATACTCAAAGTACATTGCCAATATAAATAAGTTTGATAAGTATATGCGAATCTGAAATTGGGCAAGAGGCATCGGATTTCCAATTATCACCATAGTAAGTGGGTAGCGTATATTAAAAGTAAAGTCAGTTTATTAACGTACAAATTGCAAGCATGTCGCATAATATATTATACTTAGGCTGGCCATAAATAATGTTACAATTAAAAATAAACAAAATATGTTTAACTGACCTCAATGTTTAAAGGATTGTATTGTAGCCACTGGAGATAATTTCGAAACATATTTTTAATGTTTTATATTAATGCATTAAAGTAATAAATGTTATATGCAATAGAGATAAATCGAGTCCTAATAAGTATAACATTAATGACAAATACATATAAAAGTATGAGATTCATGCTTGTGTCATGGTACTGCAATACTTCGTTCTAATAATATGGGACGGTGTTCTGACACTGAACTGGTGACTATGACTCGAACAACTTTTGTAACAGTTTTCGTTTTCAGAGGCTGGAAAAACCAGAATGCTGTCCAGATGCGTATTACACGACAATGTTGGAGTGTTGGTCTCATGATCCTAACAATCGACCAAAATTTAAAGATTTATGTCCAAAATTAAAGGATCTAAAACCACCTCAGGTAAATATGTGTGAAACCATCATCACTATTCTATAATTATAATTTATATACATACATATACGGAAAATATAAATTTGGAGACATAGAGGTAATATTTTTTCCTATACTACATACATTACATTGTTAAACCAATAAACGAATTTCCTTCATATTTCCATGTTTCTTTTCTTACATTAGGTGAAAAAGTATGGAAAAGTGTACAGAGCTCATTTGCTCAGCATTTGTAAAAATAGACATTAAATCCTAGGCATTACATAAATCGCCGATAACGGACATCAGGGGCTAAATCTAAGAAACGTTGCGTATGTGTAATGCAACAGTAAAGACGTAAAGATAAGATAGATAGATAGATAAACTCTTTATTTACATATCTTCATCACACACAAACATAGTTACACGGACAAACTTAAATTAGACTAAGCTAAAACTTAACAATAACTAAATAAATGCAAACTATAAACTAAGTTGTGTGTACTGCAGAAGTGTAAATAGGTCGTAGCTCAGTGACTGGGATTGCCCACATACGGATGTGAGCAAAGCACTGGTATACTGCTACAACCTGAGGGTTTCATGCGCACAAAATTAAAGAATGTAAAAGAAAATACATGATTTTATATAAGGATGTATATATTATATAAGTGTGTGGATATAAATATACTAACATAAATAAACAATTAACATTGTCATAGTACATAAGTAAATAAGATTAAAAGAAAAAGTAATAAAAATATATAATGTTGTTTGGAATGATTTGGTGATTATAACTATATATTTAATTCATTTAATCTTCTCGCCTCTTATGTTCAAATGGCAAAATCCGTCACCAAATATCTCCTTGGAATACCCAAATGCTGTTTGTTTAAAAGATACAATTTTATATGCTTCTTAAACAAAGATTTCGAAGTCAGTTGTCTGAAGGGTGGAGGTAAATTGTTCCAGCATTTGGTAGCTAGGTAGCGGAAACTGCCAGTAAAAGCTATACTTTTATGAGGTGAGTTTTCTAAAAGACATCTAAAGGCTCTGGTACCATATCTGTTATGAAAAGAAGATGTTTTAAGTTTGCAAAAGAGATATGTCGGCTTCCCAAATTTTAAGACATCAAACACCAGACAAGCAAGGTGCAAATGTCTCCTAGAGCTCATATTGAGTATAGAAGCCTCATTTAAATATGGTGAAATGTGACTCCTAGGCGGTATTTTGAAACAGAAGCGACAACATGCGTTTTGTACTTTCTGTACAAGGCGGCGAGTCTTTGACTGCAAGCGTGGACCATATACCAAGTCTCCATAATTAAGTTTCGACAATATTAACGATTTGCAAAGTATTATTCGTATCTTTTCACTAAGTAGGTTTCTAATATTGTATAAAACTTTCAAGCGATAGAAACAGGATTTAACTAGGTTAAGTATATGAGTCTCGAAACGGAGATGAATGTCCATAAATATGCCCAGATTCCTCGCCTCATCCACCCGCTCAATAATCGTTCCCTGAATAGCAACCACAGGATTGTCCTTAATTACCTTAGCTATTTGATTTTTCGAACCAAGAATTAGCTATTTTGTTTTGCTAGGATTAAGGACCAAACCATTTCGTTTAGACCATGACGCGACACTATTCAGATCTTCATTCAGCTTAGAAATAAGAGTACTAGTGTCATTCGGATTGCCGGATAAATACAATTGTATATCATCAGCATACAAGTGATAGTTACAGTGCCTTATGACTCTTTGAATATCAGCACTATAAATAATAAAAAGTATAGGACCGAGTATAGAGCCCTGTGGAACACCACGCTGCAGGAGTTTTGGTATAGAAAATGCGAACGACCCATCCTCTCTAGGAAGTTTAACTGATTGCCAACGGTTTTTGAGGTAGCAAGCAAACCAAGATAGTGACCTGGAATCGACACCATAAAAGTGTAGTTTCGCTAAGAGCAGAGGGACGTTCAGACAGTCAAATGCGCGGGAAAAATCGAGAAGAACCATAATGCTACTGTTACCAGCATCTTGTTGTGCAAGTACGTTGTCGACAACATCCAACAAAGCCGTTGTGGTTCCCATACCCTTACGAAAACCAGATTGAACATTCGGCAGAATATCGTTACGCTCAACAAAACTACTGAGTTGATTGTAAACAGCTTTCTCCAAAATTTTTGATAGGTAGGGCAAAATACTAATAGGTCGGAGATCTTTCAGTTCCGTTGGGTCATTTATTTTAGGTAATGGCAGTACAAGGGCGGGATAAGATATTGTTTTGTCTTCGCTATGATTATGTTATGAATATTTCACAGAAATTCCTTAAGTTTTAAAAAGTTTTCTTATTTTTTGTTTCCGTAAGACTCAAAACACAAAAAAAAGGCTCAATGAAATATGCTAAATCATTCTTTAGTGAACAAAGAGGTGTCATAGGTCTGTGATATCATACACCAACATTACTATGTTATATCTATTAAGTTCTTGCAAAGACAAAAAATTCACGTATATTGCGATCTCACATGCACACACAATCAATACTTTCCAAATGAGGAGTGACTATTCCAGCTATAGAAATTTCAAACATAATTAAAAACATGTCCAGGGGTAAATCATGTGTCTGGTGTACACTTGCCTCGTGTGTTGTTTAATGTATGTGTTATTTAATTTATGCATAGATCATTGCTATTTACTTGAAACTTTTATGCGCATTGTTGTGGTATACTCTTATATACCTACTCAAGAATAAACGGATGACAAAAATAACTACCTACCTATCTCGCTAGCAACTACTACCGCTAAGGTGCTTGACAGTTAATTGAACACTATTTTTGGTGTATTGAGTATATCGGTATATACCTGTGTTTTGTCGAATGAGTACAAACCTGATTGTGGCCTAAGACAGACTGTCTTCGCCCTTATTATTAAATTTATTTGTTGATAATTTGATTGAAAGGCTGAGCATGCATGCTGCATGTGGGTTGCCATATTGATGATATCTGTGTCAATAAATTGAGTTATGCGGATGAAATGTTGCTCAGCTCTTCAATCAATATACTGAGAAAATTATTCTGAGAATGCGAATCATATGTCAAAGAACATGGACTTTTATACAATTCTGCCAAAGGTGAAGTTCTAATTTTTATGGCTGGAAAATATGAACACAAGCATGTGCGCCCCGTTCTTCTGAATGGGATAAAGCTCAAAATTGTAAGCCGATTTAAATATTTAAGACATGTAGTAACAAGTGACCTCAAGGATGACGAGGATCTGGAGCGGGAGCGTTGGGCGTTGGCGGTATGAAGCAATATGATTGCTCGCAGGTTCGCTCGATGTACTAATGATGTGAACATATTATATATCAGATCATTTTGTCAATCTTTTTACTCAAGTGGCCTGTGAGTGGAATATATGCGGCGGGCCTTTTAACGCTTTTCGTGTTCAGTACAACAATGCCTTTAGAATACAAAAAGGCGGCATAATTGCTGCTAATGTTACGCAGTAGTCATAATAGTATTCTAAAGGTTATTGGTAAAAACTTTGGGTAGGTTTGCTGATAGATTTTACTAACAACTAGTTTATACGTATTTTAATTGATACTAAAACATAAAATGTATGGACGCTGTCTGAAATAAAATTATTATTATTATATTATTACTAGCGGACCCGACAGACTGTCAAAAGATTTGTAAAGTGGCAGTTTTTTGTTCCTACTTATAGTCAGGGCAAACATTTCTCATGTACAGAACCGTCACGTCACCCTGGTGGTAGCGCGTTGTGAACAAAAAATAATTAATTGCTAAAAGGTTCAAATGAACTATTATATTTTGTGACTATTCAATTTTGGAACGTGACATTTTCTTCACATCCTCCAACGATGTATTCTGTGCTCCAACGCACACATGCACACTGTTTTGATAGATATGATTGACTTCCAACTTTATATATAGCGTTAATAAAGTGCAAATTGACTCTTTAATGTTAGGAACACACCTACATTGCTTAGATAACAGCGAGTGCTTGCAATATGAACTTTATACAATAACAATAAAGCTCAAATTGATTGTACGTTTTAGTTAGAAAACGTATTATATGAAAAAAAGGGATATTTTTAAGATTTTTCCGATAATTATTCGAATTTTTCTAATACCATACCATCCTTGAACTTCAACGAACATTTTAAAGAAATAGCCAAATTGGTCCAGGTGTTGTTGAGTTATGCGCTTACCATTTATATTATATTACTAGCGGACCCGACAGACTGCGACCTGTCAAAAAGATTTGTAAAGTGGCAGTTTTTTGTTCCTACTTGAAATGACATATGATGACATTAAATTTGTTTGACAGAACTAATGTCACTTTTTTGTCTTGCCAAAGGTTCAAATTGGCTTTTAAGTATTATTAATACAAATTGTTTGTATAAAAATGTTGACTTTACACTTTTTCAATTTTTTTTTTATTTTCTCTACGTACAAACCTTCTCTGGACTTCTACGAATAATTCAAGACCAAAATTAGCCAAATCGGTAAAGGCATTGTTGAGTTATGCGCTTACCAACACATTTTGCGATTCATTTTTATATTATATTATTAACATTTTCTTTTTAATTGGACTGCTCCTTGGCAATTTGTTTAGGTTTTTCTTGAACTTTCCTGTTACTAATAAAATAAAAATAGGAATTAAATGCATGACATAGCTTACTTATTGGTGATCTTAAATTTTGTTAAATATTTGTAGCCAATATCTATACAGAGTAGCCTAAAACGCTCTCACGTTGCCAACATTATTAAGAGTTGTTTAGAAGCGTAGGTCAATATTGCTTTTCATTATCAAGGATAGCCGGACTTCTGCGTCTAGTTCTTGTATAATTCTAGGTTCGCGTGTCGAAGTGATTTCGTTTAGTGTAATTTTGTTATGTTGTTTTTGTAATGTTATATAAAATGTAAATATTCGATATTTACTTATTAATATACACTCTCTATTGACTTAAATTATAATGTCGTCAATTTGAGAATTAAACAGAAATTACCTACTTTGACAAAATTCTGTAAATTGTTCCAACACTGGGTATACATTTATTTTTATAAATACAGGTGCAGGCGGTTTCAAACTGCGTAAAGTCTTACGATGGAAGGCGAACAAATTTCCTGGAGTTTAAATTAGGGCAAATCATTACAGTACTGGGAAAAGAGTAAGTAACTTTTGGTTCTTTTGACGATTAATTCTTTTCTTGGAACCTAATACTAAAATTAATGTTTAACACGATTGGCTATTTTTATGTTACATACATAACTTATTTCTTCACTGTGATTCTAAAATGTCTAGTTAATAAATTACTAAATTATGATAATTTCTAACATGCAATAAGCATAAGCAATTTTATTGTGTTTAACTTACAATTATCCATTTTGGATTGAATCCCTTTGAGGGAAAGTATTTTGGATATTGATTTAGCAAATATTGCATAAAGCAACTCTGTACTTTTAAGTCATATTTAACCCAAAGATTAAAGAAAAATGAGAGCACTTTTAATGCAATATTTATCAATAGTACCGGTATCAAATTACCAAATGAAACTTTTTGTAATCTCCAACATTAATCGCCATGTTTAATTATTAATTTAACATCGACAATTGTCCTCTACGTTTACATGCAATTTAGACTATAGTTTGGTCAATTAAGGAAACGAATAAATGTAAACAAACCAGTTTTAGGGTTATCACAACTCAATTCATAAAAACATCAATTATCTAGTCGTTATTTTGTATTTGTAAAATATTTTCATGACTGATCCATTATAATTTTTTTTTCTACCACATACTATTACAAACATTTCCAAATAAATGAATTTATAAAATAAAAACATAATAAATTTTACTTGATAACTCTACAATCTTGATGACCTGGGTAAAATTCAGATGCAATAAACATTTTCGGGTATAGTTGGCATTTTTACTAATCTATCAACTGAAATAGACCACATTTTCATACGTAGTCGCTTCAAATTAGCTACCTTTTCAAATCGGTAGCATATATTTGCATTTTAATCCGACTACAATCGAAAGTTCTATGTTCCGTTTGCTGTAAATCATATATACAAATCTTAATTTTTTTACTTTTTTACTAATGTTTCTGTGGCAACTATATCATTGATATGTATGTTATTAAGTAAAAATTACTAGTTTAAATTATTACTACATTATTTAAATAAAATTATTATAATAATGACTCATTTTATAAAGGAATTAATTACTGAACGAAATAAAGGAACGTAGAAACACTATTTGGTCGTATCGTATATATATCGTCGAGCATGTATGAGGAATGTTATGAAAGTAGATGAAGCGAAAGAGATATGTAAAGACCGTAGCAAGTGGAAAGACGTAATCTCTGCCTACCCCCATGGGAAAAAGGCGTGAGTGTATGTATGTATGTACGTATGTTTGCAATATGGCCGTCATAATTTGTGGTCACAACCTACTTGCTTTCGAGTACTGTCGTGTGTTGTTCCCTGTGTTTTCTCAGTTTTTGTTTTATTATTGTTTGTTATTGTTACGGGTTATATCTTTAGTTAGTATCTTGTTCTGTTTTTAGACCTAATCCCCTAACATAACCTGTTTTAGACATTAAAAGTAATTTTTCTTGTACACAAATATTGCCAAGATGATAATGTTCAAATGATAATTGCACCCTCCGGGGTAAGAACCATCAAGACCCTGTAGCCTGGCGGAGGTGACCCAGGCAGGCTTCCGGGTGTAATATAATAGCTTTTTTTTATAGTATACTAGAGGTTTGCTCCATCTTCGCAAATGTGGACATAGATGTTTTCCATAGATGTTATGTGGTAAAAATCATATTATATTGGAATGTTCTGAAATGACATTTTTGTATCTGGCCGCAATACATATTAATAACAAATTTTCCCATAGGAAAGAAATATTTTCCCGTGGTAAAATTTTTAATATAGTCTATATTACCCAATTTGAATGTAATTTTACACTGGTGAATTTTGAAATCGGCTTAGTAGTTTGAGAATTTATTCATTACAAAAATACAAATATTTCCTCTTTATAATATTAGTGTAGGTATATTAGCTTTCCGCCCGCGGCTGCGTCAGTGTTATATAAAATTTTCCCGTGGTAAAAAGTAGCCTGTCTTTTCCCAGGTCTCATAATACGTACCTACCTCTTAAGCAAATTTCATCCAAATCGGTTCAGCGGTTAAAGTGCGAAAAGGTAACAGACGGAAAGATAGACTTTCGCATTTATAATATTAGTGCGGATTATTAAACAGTCTGGCTGCGACAGCCAGTCGGAAATAAACTGCAAAATATCACTACGTTATAATATTAAACAGGTAAGTAGGTATCACAATTTCTAAAGCAATAAAACTGTATTATAATAGAAAAATGTTATTAATATATGCCTGTCAGTGGTTGCTATTCAACACTGTTGGTAAACATTCGCAAACTTATTTGGCTGAACTATAGTTTTGCTGCGAGGCATTTCTAATCTAAGCATTTGATTTGTGTAGTCCTTGTAAGTACTTTTACGAAAGCTCTTTAAATATGAAATGCTGCATTGTGGATATTTTAAACGAAGTAATGAAATTATTTAAAATAGTTATGTTAAGTAGTTTTTATACTTATACTATTACTATCTGATGAAATACATGTTTAAAGATGCAGTGAGGTATCACACGCAATTGAATTGCAATTTTGTTTACACAAATGAAAAAAAAAATTTGTTGAAACTGTGAACTTGTTACAACAGCAGAATATGCGCCGAAATTGTGTACCGGACCATCGGGCATTATGATATCTATCTGCTGAAAAGCCTTGGAATAGGCAATTACAGGTCGAGTATGAGTTTGATGAACGATCCGTAGACGAGGTAGACTTTGAATGAAATGATAATAATTTATTCTAAATAGTCACAATAATTACTAACACACTAGTAAGTTACAACTGTAAGTCGAGCTGAGCTACTTTATTTCTCTAACTTCTTAAAATTTTCAAGGCTCTCGTTTTCAAGAATTATCAAGTCAATCATGGGGAAACTAGGAAGAATACGCTAATATTTTCAATTAAGTGCCCTTTTAGAATGTAGCAAAACAAATAAATATAAAAAAAAACATTATATATAACACTTTATTGCACAGTTAACATAGGTAATGTATAATAAACATTATGATATCTATCTGCTGATTGTAGAACATTGTTAGTATTATAGATGTATAGTTTAATATTGTTAGAACATATCAAAATTAATATGACTCCCAAACGGAGTAAAAGCATAGGTTAACGAATATTTAACATATATAATAAGATGAGGGGATGTGGAAGGTAAAAACCTTCCCACATCCCCTCATCTCATCATAAAGACAGTGGCAAGATGATAATTTGGGGCAGGAGAAAAATATATGTTTCAGAGTGCCCTCTTGAAATCGCGCTTTCACAAAGAGGTATGCGTGATCTTTAAATTATTAAGAAGGGCTGGGGTACACGCATTCACATAGCGCCGTCAGCAGACAACGGAAGTCGTCCTCTTTTTGCATCTTTATAGTAATACAACCGGGGTTTTATTAAGACTTTAAATATCATATCACTCGCTCAAGCGCTTACACTATTTCCTACCGTTCAAAACTAAAGTTATGCTCGCTCAGTCCCTTTTACTTCCTATTCTCGACTACGCTGATGTCTGTTACTTAGATGCAACCGAAGAGCTACTTAATAAGCTAGAGCACCTTCAAAATTTAGCCATTCGCTTTATATTCAGTCTGCGTAAATTTGACCACGTGTCTGATTATCGTAAGCAGTTAGGGTGGCTACCTATTCGCTTGCGTAGAAATCTACACATCCTTTCCCTTGTGTACAAAATTCTCCACTATCCCCAGTTTCCAACTTACCTCCGAAGCTCCCGCCCCAAGCGATTCTGTGTTACTAAAAATGTCTTTGTAATTCCTAAGTCCATTTCCGTATTTTTTCAAAAATCCTTTTCTGTCCGTGCTGCCAAGCTGTGGAATAGTTTGCCCGCTTCCATTCGTGAGAGACCATCTCTTACATCTTTCAAACGGCTTCTGAAAGAGTACTATCTGTCTAATTAATTGTATTATATAATTATTTTATATATGTATATATATATGTATGTATGTATATATGTATATATATATACATGTGTGTATATATTTATTTATGTGTAAGTATGTATATGTATATATATGCTTAATGATGTGTACACTTGAATAGGTTTTAAACAATTACCCCTGCAATTTTAACGTCTCGCACCACTACTTGGGTTGGCTGGAAGAGATCGCTTTAAGAGATAAGTCCACCCTTGTACACTATAAATAACTATAATTTTCCAATCTATGTTGTACAATAAAGTATTATATATATCCTAATAATATTTCTCCTTTACCATTATTCTTTTTTCCCACTTTACCTGGCATGTCTTATAAAGATCTTTGTGGCTGAGACTCTTTTGGCTCTTTCATTACCATCTATACCGCTCAGTGGCGTGCAGTCCACATAGACAAAAAGACACTGCCTACCCTAAGTAAATTATTTATCTTAATATTTCATTTTGACATATATATATCTACGAGTAAATTTCTGTCAATAAAAAAGAAATCATTAAAACTTAACTTTGTTGCGATCCTGGCACACTTCTCTTGCTTCCTCCACTTTCATGAGCGTCTTCATGCATGCTCGTCAGTTGCGAGTTCTCTTGACCCGGCCTTTCTTTAGGACATCTTCGATTTGATCGAGATATGTCCGCCTAGGTCGACCTGCACCGATTCGTCCTATCATTCTTACCTTGTATCTCTTTCGTTAATCTTCCTTCATTAATTCTTTCAACATGGCCGAATAATCTAAGCATCCCTTTCTCTATTTTTGTCACTACATTTTCAACTACGCCGCATCGCTCCCTTATGCATATGCAACGCAAACAAAGCAATGTTATAGTGTGATGTTCCTTGTGCTGCACTAGCGCTACAACGGCATAGACACTAAAACTGTGTATGCCTGGATTTGCACACATGCATTCAGATGGACTCGTAATCATGCCAATATATCTATGTTTGCGTTCCTATGAATATTTGTCACACATGGCAAAAATGACGCACATAAACGCTACAAGAAGACATTGTCTCATTTCGAACGTTGCCAAACGAACACGGCCGGCTTAGAAATATCAAGTTGCTTATAGATTGGTGCTTCGTATTATTTTACTTACTATTTTTCGTATTGTTTCTATGAATTCAGACGTCGCCTTTGTTTGTTTTGATTCGTTTTGTGTTAGCAGTGTTTGTTTTTTAACTGTGTATAGTAATAGTTAGATAAATGGAAATTTTTCATTGTGAAAGATGTTCAGGTGGTGTGTGTGTACAGAAAATAATAAATGATGCGTTTTTAAAACTATCTTTCAGTGATAATGATCTCGAAAGGCCGATGTACACCTAATTTGCAATTATTACAAATTAAAGGTAAAGTTACCCGTAAATTCAATATAAAACAATATGATTCATATAATTGGCTCACGGGTTGCACACACAGTAATCGATTGTTCTGTTTCCCTTGTTTATTTTACATAGATATTCATAACTTTAGTACCGCGGCAAAAAAACACGAGCAATCGGAAAAACATTTAGAAGCTTCATTTAAATATCACACCTTTAGAAAAAATCGTATTGAGACGCGTTTAAATTCTCAGATTGAAATTGATATTGATAGATATAACGCAAAAGTCGATCGGAACCGAAATATTTTTCAGCGACTTATTGACATTGTTTGCTTTTTGGGGACACAAGAGCTCGCTTTTCGTGGACATGACGAATCTGCTTCGTCTTCGAATAAAGGTAATTATTTAGAAATGGTTAATTTGCTCGCGAAATACGACGGGGTTTTGGAAAATAATTTACAGAATAGTACTAGCTCATTTACGGGTTTATCAAATCGAATTTAAAATGACCTTATCTTTAGTGTTGCGTCGGTAATGATCGACATAATAAAACAACAAATCGCTACTACTAATTTTGTCGCTGTGATGGTCGTTGAAACACCAGACGTGAGCGGTAAAGAGCAACTAGTAGTAGTTTTAAGGTATTTTAATGAGTCAGTAGTGTACGATCGTTTTATAAAATATATTGACGTAAGTTCCAATCGTACCGCGCATAGTTTAAGTATTGTTATACTGCACATTTTATCAGAATGTAATTGTTTGCTGAAATTAATAGCTCAGATATACGATAGTGCTGCGGTGTTATCGTCTGAACTAAACCGCGTTCAGTCGTTAGTTCGCCAGCAATGTCCTCTTGCTGCATACGTCTGGTATTCCGCCCATGTCCTCAATTTAGTACTTTCCAAATCATGTGAACGTATTCCTGAAACTAAACGTTTTTTCAATCTAATAAAAACATTAGCCCATTTCCTTAATAATAGTACCAAAAGGCAAAACCATCACAATAAAATGGCTGATGTAAAAAAAATACCTCGCGTTGCTGTCACTCGTTGGACTTATAATTCGCGTACTGTAAATGTAATTTTCAATTCTTTTAGTAGTTTAATTGATTTATTTGAGGATATCCTAGAAAACGAAAGCTCTTGGGATGGCGAGACTAAGTCAAGCTTCATATTTTCTATGTAATTTAAAAGAGTTTGAATTTCAATTTTTACTTCATGTATTTAACGAAATATTTGCGGGAACCGATATCCTATACGGAAATTATGCAAAAAAAGACGTCGCATGTAATTTATTGCGTAAAAAAAATAAAAGAATTTGAATCGTTTTTAAATACATTCTAAAATCTAGGTTTGAAATCATTTTTGAACGCGTAAAAGTATAACAGGACAGCCAAGGACGGAAACGTAATGTTGTAGACGCAAAATTAAATAATTAGTAACGCAATTTGTAGATGTTTATAAATCATTTAATTTTAACTTAGAACGCCTTATAAATGAGCTCAAATGTGTATATAAAGCCACCAAATTAAGAGACCTAAATATTTACAAAATTATAGAACATTTTTACGAAAGTAACTTAAATACAGTTTTCCCGAAGTACTGCGCTTGGCAAAATTAATTGTTACGGTTCCCGCGAGCAGTGCTTCAATTGAAAGGTCTTTTTCGTCGCTAAAACGTATACACACTTATTTAAGAAATACACAAGGCCAGGAACGACTTACAGATCTTTCTGTAATATCAATAGAAAAAGACCTTCTTACAGCAATAAAATGCGTGCCTAACTTTTACGATAGCCTACTACAAAATTTATTATTGAAAGATAGACGCGTTGATTTACAAGTAAATACAAAAAAATAACGTACACGCACAAAATACGACCAACTTTTTTGCTGTTAGATACTTCGTATTAATTTCGCAAACACAGAACATCAGACAAACGTGCCGGCCAAAAGGCCACTTCGAATATGCGCAAATTGATATGTTTATAAAATCAGTCAATTTATGTATATTTGAGGTGGCACTAGCTCATCACCATCAGCATCACATCCATATGTTATACAGAAACGAGGACGAACCTAAACGAATATGCTGTGAATATTTTTGGATAGTGCCATTTTTTTGCCTACCCTGTCTAAAAACTCTGTGCACGCCACTGATATCGCTATACCGTGGTATCCATGACAGCGCAACGTGATTCCCTTGGTAGTGACATTGATGTATAAAGTTTAGTAAGGGGGCATGGTCATTCGTTTTGACTTCAGGTGTTTCTTACACCCATATTTCTAGTAGGTAAGTATTGAAGTTTTGATAATATTACATTTGAAGAGATTTCTACTTTCATTGTCGTCAAATGAAATTTTTGTTTTGACGTTTGAGCGAAAGGCAAAAATCTAGCAGATAAATTGTAGCAGGATTGATGAAAGAGATACAAATTTAAATACCATCACAGCACGCCGGTCTGGATCTTGATTTTCATATAATTTTGGGAGAGCATTTTATTCGAAAATCATAAGTCGCGCTAGCAATGGATTTCAATTGTATGTTTTCGTAAAATTGCGTGTTATTTTTTTTATATTATGGTATTATTTCTGCACATGTTAGTAAAGATGTTTTAGAAAGAAAGAAAGACAGGTAATTATGTATTTGGTACTTATTACTCAATTTACTCAATAACAATATAAACTTAATTAAATATAGTTGTGTATATATGTAGGTACCAAGAAGGTTACTAAGAGGGGACCTCTTAGTAAACAGTCGTGACATCTACGTCACGACTATTGATATTCTGTGGGGCCAGGGGGCGTACTCTTAAAAACGATATTCGATATATCGTGGACTTGGTCGTGTCGTATCCTACTCTTAGTTACTATCGTTTAAAACATTTCAACGGACGATCGAACGAACGATATTAATTTTGACATAAGAAAGCCTCAAATGACAACTATGAATTGAATTTGACAGACGAACATTCAAAAATTTACGTCAAATTTGCGAGAAGTAATACGATACGGTTGGAGGTGTCGTTGTAATTATCGTAAATTTGACGTTTATTTTGCGAATGTTCGTCTGTCAAATTCAATTCATCGTTGTCATTTGAGGCTTGCTTATGTCAAAGTTAATATCGTTCGTTCGATCGTCCATTGAAATGTTTTAAACGATAGTAACTAAGAGTAGGATACGACACGACGAAGTCCACGATATATCGAATATCGTTTTTAAGAGTACGCCCACAGATCTACGATCGAAGACGGCAATAGCCCAGCCACAATAGCCGTATCTCACTAAATCTTAATACCTAACACTACGTAAAAACTAAAGTTTTAGTTAGTTAACACACAAAATAATGTTAAACCAATAAATAACTCCATCATAATATACTCTACAAATATTTAATAAATACCATATATAATATACTATATGATACATACTATATATACTATGTAATACAATATGGACAATATAACCTAAAAAAAAGAAGAAAATACTTATACGACATATATATCCTGCTAATATTATAAACGTAATGGTTGTATGGATGAAACCCTACAATAATATAGTTTAGACATCAGAACAACATAGGCTTCAATTTATAAAGATATACGCCAAGTTAATGTAAGCATAGTTTTGTTTGACTAAACATATCTGTATCCTGCTACTTTTTCCCTTTTTTTGCAACATTAATACATGTTTTTTTTAATTTAGCCTTGAAACTATTAGACAATTGTTGACTGTTAGACAATTACTTATCACTGGAGGAATATTATTCCAGCACTTTGTGGTATAATACCGAAAACTACTACGAAATACAGCGGTTTTAAATGGTGGACAAATAAGATGGTCAGCGATACGCGAGGGACACTGTGTGAACTTTAGTTTATTAAATAGATATAATAGATTTTTATTCTTAATCACTCCAAAGAGTAGACTCGCAAAGTGTACCAATCGTCGCGACGCCATATTTAAAAGATCACTTTTATTAAAAAATAGAGTTACATGAGCTGTTCGTTATAGTATTTTATTGAATTAAAATCTGGGGGATGCATTTTGAACGCGCTTGATAAAATGTGTTCGTTTCAATAAACACCCCCCAATTACTGTATCCACATAATTAAATTTTGACTGAACAAGTTATGTAATTCAAGATCCCAGGGCCCACAGACGTTATTTATTTTCTCATAAATAATAGAAATGGGATAAAATAGTGTTTCGAGTTTATGCATACCTGCTAGCTTGGGTCGACGGACAATTTATAGGTACCAGGTGCTAAAGGTAGATAAATATGTTCTCATTTTCCTTAAAGTCTCAGTGCTGATTTTTACATATGATTTAGAGAATTTTGTAAAAAATTAATCATTATTATTAGCTGACACTTTCCGTCGGCGCTTACTCTTACCAGACGCTTTAAAGCTTCAAAAAAGAATAATATAATCTCAGTCTTGATTTTTATTATATGATACTTAGGGAACTATCTAATCCAATTGCTCTGGCTGTTGACCAGTGGTGTGCAAATAGTTGCAACCAACGCCACCCTCTCGTGAGCGTAAGCCTGGCGGCCGCACCAGGTGTCGCAGCCTGTAGCCTAGAGGTCTTACCAATATGGTCACAATGTCTGCTCCATGACGCTGCATAGCGACTAATAACTCACCGTGACGAGTTGCATTCCGGGATTAGATAAGCCTAATGATTGATTTTTAAATTTCACGTACATAGGTATAAGATACTTGAATATATCTACAAATATGGCGAAATTCGAAAATTAATTTGAACAAATGGGTGTTATTTATACTATCAACGTGATGATACTTTTTCGTTAAGTACCCCAGGCCGCGAATTTATTAGCCGCGCCTCGTAATTTTATTTTAAGTAAGTTTTTAATAAGTAACTAGGACAGCGCTGTTTGTCAGTCTGTCACCAGGCTATAGAAACCGTGACAGCTAGACGGTCGAAATTTTCTTAGATGATGTATTTCTGTTGTTACTATAATAACAAATACTAAAAACAGAGCGATTATGTGTCGTGCAGTTGTTTTTATGGTACGGAATCCTCCGCGCGCGAGTGTAACTTTTACATGACCGGATTTTCAATTAGTTACGTAGGAATTTGTAAGGAACTGTAAGGGTTTGAATATTTTAGTATCTCGTCCTATTTAATGTCGGTCATCATTTTTCAAAGTAAAGGCTACGCAAACACCTTTTATTGTTTCATACAAGATACATATTTACGTGGCCTTTAGTTGTACGCCTTTGGACCACTTTGAAAGAGAGGACTACAAAATAATGGACCTTTGCTATCATTGAATCGAATTGTGAGGTATTACTTCGTTGTGGCAAGTTATATAAGATATTGGGATTGTTTACAAAAAAGTTACCAAGATTATTGTGGAGAAGACTGACATTGCTCTGCAAAGTTGTTTTTGACCTTCCTATCAGTTTGTTTAGTCACGTAGTGAGCCGACGATATGGCACAATCGTGTACCAAAGTGCTGGAGGGACATGGCGAACGCTGATACAGCAAGTAGAATCGTCCCTATTTGCTTAATTTAAAAGTTGTTAAACTAAGGAGTATCATGAGGAGGTGAGCTTCAAAAAGTTTAAAAATTGGTTCATAGATCTATTAAATAATTTAAAAGAGCCCATGACCATAATAATGGACAACACATCCTATCATTCGGTACAAATTAATAACCCCCAAACCAATCCAACCGCAAAAGCGAGTTGGTGAAGTGGCTGAGTGAAAACGGAGTTACTGCAGATATCAAATTGTTAACGCCGGTACTTATTGCCTTAGTCCGGCGTCACAAGCCGCCAACTCCTTACTATGCTCTGGACCAGATGGACAAAGGAAAAGGGCATCAAGTCCTTAGACTATATACCACCTTACCATTGCCAGTTAATTTGCACCCAAATAAATGATTTCAAGTCCGATTTTCGATATAATTCATTGTTTGATAGAATTGAAATATTTTTTTATAACTCCGTTTATTTTTAGTTTACGTTGCAAGGAATAATACTTCGCCGGTATTTATGGTAAAATAGATGTTGTGCCCTACTACAAGAGGCCAACAATGTTCAATCTAAAGACTGGTCAAAGATCGCGAATAAAATAAAATTGGACATTATGTCTGATTGGGATCGTGACAGCCATATTGACAACATAATGAAATCATCATTATACTCTGTCCATTATATTATTTTCTTTTTGACAGTTTAAGATATTTTGAAATCAGTGCTGAACTCGCAAGTTACCGATTCGATTAAAACAGAATATCGATTTTATTTAAGAAGAACTTTTAATCGATTTAATGCAGCGATATTATTTTTATTATAAATATTAAATTCGTTTCTCTGGTTTTTTCAAATACATGAAATAAATTGTCATATATTGTCTAACTATATATTGTCTAATTGTCATAAATTGTATTGTCATATATTGTCAAACATATTGGCACAAGAATTGGTTATTTATGTAACAGAGGACTCAACTGACGAGTCTAGTGTAATTTACGAAGAAGAATCTGATGAATCTATGTAATAAATAATGTAAATAAATTTACTTGTTTAATTTTTATATTATATATTTGGCGAATTACCCAATTGGGGTAATTCGCCAAATATATAAAATTTTGCCTAATTTCCTTGGCATGTGTAAAACTTTATTTTTTCGTATATTTCTGATCCATTTAAGAAAGTTTTCCTTTTTCTCTCTTAAATGGATCAGAAATATATGAAAAAATAAAGTTTTACACATGCCAAGTAAATTAGGCAAAATTTTATATTTTTGGCGAATTACCAATTACCTAGCTAGTTTGTTAAAAAAATGGTATGTATGTGATTTTCTAAGTATTCTTGATCATAATTCTTGATTTAAACTTGACGTAGATGTTATTAACTACATATGCGTTTTAATATTAAAATTCACATACCTATAAATAATGTAAGGTAGCTGTCGAGAAGGAAATAAATAAATTTACAAATATTTGATTTGAAGACAATTTATCGATTTATCTGATTTCAAGAACTGCTTATTGTCTGTGGTAGTTTGTTATGCACAGAGCACTTCACTATGTGGGCGTTACCCGTCTAGAAAGTATATTATTACTGTAGTACTATAATTTGAAAATAGAAACAATATTTCATACGCGCGATCTGTCAAAAAGAAAATAACATAATGGACAGAGTATAATAATATCCGTCATAGATTCAGATGATGAATTTAGTGACAATTCAGATGTTCATGACTCTGATATAAGTTAAGACTAATAAATTATAATTCTTCTTAGCAACCTTTTAAGTAACCTGACCCTACATATGATCTGTTCTTTCATTTATGTAATTATAGACTTTTACCAATAAAATTAGAACTACGCACAATATACGTTTTTTATTATAAAAATGATCGACTATCCATCATAGCAGCAGCAACATCCCATTACTATAGTCCATTTCAAATAAGATGATCTCTGTGGCAGTTCGATTTCGACACTTGTAGAGAGGTCCTACAGTGAAAATAAAATCGATTGTTTCTGGTAATCGATTATACTTTATATGGAAATGAAATCGATATTATCTTACTACCAAAACTTTGAGTATCATTAGTGTTTCTGTATTATATTGAAAGTTTTTGTTGATCAATGCATTTATCTTATGTATATAATATTATGTAGGTATAGTAAAAATATACTCAAGTGTTTACCTGTGATTTTTTCGGCATTTTGCCAAAAAATAACAAAATAACAACAAAAACAGCAACAACAGTCAACAATAACAGAACACCACGCAAAAATCGATGAAAACACAACTCGCATACAAGGCTGACACACTCGTACTGACTCGATTGTCAGGTAATCACAAGATGGCCGCCGATTATTCGATGTCCCACCTCTATGTTTTTTGACGTTCCGTTTCATGTTTGCGAATTGCATAGTTATTAAAAAAGATTTATTTTTATTCTTTATTTCATTAAATTAAACTAAGCGATACTGTCTTCGTTTTATAAGTAAAATATATTTTATTTTATTATTCTTTGCAATGAAGCTACTATGAATAAAAAATATTAAAGAATAAAATTATTTTTGTTTGTCAAACGAAAAATGCGTAATTCGGAGCACGATGAATTGTCACAGAGATCATTCTAGTTGAAATGGACTATAAATACGTATATTATACGTTATAAGCATAACACTGCTTAATTTTTCTTACATAACTTGTAATTTTATTTGTAATCTAGAATATTTTTGGCAGGTTAAATTTAACTTACTACAGTTGTTAATGATTTAATATACAACGAATGTGCTACAGCTAAAATACGAAGTCGTAATTTGTAAATCGTGGCAACTTTCAAGTTTGAAACGAAACGTTACTGAAACTGTCACCCGCATCATGCTACATCGCACATAGTATAGATAAGACTTAAAATTCAAAATTATTTTACATGTTTTATATTAATATACCAATCAGTAGCCTAATTCCTATTTGGTATATAGAGAATAATTATTTAAGAGTCAAACGTTTGTTTTATAAGTTATAAGAAGTCGAACTATCATGCATATTCATATCATGCATATGCATATTCCAGGGACATGACTAAATCTTCGATGTGGTACGGAGTGTTGGCAGGCGGCGCATGTGGCATGTTCGACCCAAATCAAACTAAACCTTACACCAAACCCGATGTGAGTAATAACATCGTGTTACACTGTCCCATTTTTTCATCTGCTTTTGCTTCTTTGGAGAATAAATTTTGCAAATTATATTTTCTATTGTGCGTTTAACATTTGCTATGCGTACTGTGCTTCGATATGATAGTGATCAATGTATTTCTTAACATTATTACTATTCCAATGACATTATGTATTCTCTTTTCGCATTTCCAAAATATTAATGCATGCCAAGTATTCTAACCAGACAATAGAACCAGTTACGCTTTCTGTTACGCTTCGTATAAGTAAATGATGCATTAAATAAACCTGTTCAATTATTGTTATAATCATACGCAAACTTAGCGGTAAACAACGTCGTACTACGAATTGCACTATAAGAAGTCACATTGCCTTGATTTGTTTCACATTACTAATCACGCGATTGTGACTATAATAAAGTAATACACTAGTTAGTTATATACATAAATACTATTTATTTTTACGATAACGAAGAATTCTTATTAATTAGATACGCAATCTATAACTTACTAGATGTTGGCGGTACATTTCCATAAAACTAACGCGGCTTATATTAAATCAGATCAGAAGACCAGGATGTTACCAGTTTTATATTAGATCAGAAACAGTAATGTTTTTTTCTACGCCCTTCGCGTTAGTAGGATGCAGGTGCACATTTGCATTTGGGAATTGAATATCCACCTTCTATCAATTAGTTGCCAACGCTTATTGTCATAAAACGCCTTATATTTGCTTTCAAAAGT
The DNA here is from genome assembly GCA_036419045.1 of Scirpophaga incertulas. Classification (NCBI taxonomy): domain Eukaryota; kingdom Metazoa; phylum Arthropoda; class Insecta; order Lepidoptera; family Crambidae; genus Scirpophaga; species Scirpophaga incertulas. Next base: position 21,506,934 of record CM071626.1, read on the forward strand.
AAGCTATATAAAAAAAAATTGTCTCATTAATTTTTGGGTTCATTTGCCGTCTGATTTTTAATAACACTGATTGGAAACAATTAATATTCATTAATTTCATGATATCTGCTAGTGTCGGTACACTTCTGGGTTATACCATAATGTTACTAAATAGCTTTTACTAAAGCTAAAACTTAATCGCAATATGTGTCCAGAAGGTCTTGACATGGACACCTGTGTATATCAAAACTAAGTGAGCAACAGATCCGTCGTCTGTACCTTTGCGCTGTTGACATAGAAAAATAACACGGTGATTATATAGCTTTTATCACGGGTGGGACCTAATCACGGCTAAACTGAAGGCTACCTATTAAGGGCTCATGGAGGATTTGGCGGCATTGCTGATTAAGCGGGTTAACGAGGGCGTGTTGAGGTCAATAATGTCTATATGGAAAAGGAGTTGAACGGGTGTATGTCACTGGCTCTGATCAGGGCGTTAGGGTCTGACGGAGACCCTGGACCCTCTCGTCGTGGGAAGAGCGGTGGATACGCTCTTCCCGAGGGTCCGGGATAGTCCCCCCGCCGCCCCGTCGCCTGGCTCTTGGTCGGACGACCTCCGGGTGACGGAGGGCGAGCTCGCCGGGGCCGTTTCGCGGCTCTCTGCGCGCAACACTGCCCCGGGACCGGATGGGGTCCCGGGAAAGGTGCTAGCGCTGGCGCTCAGGGCGTTCGGGAGCACGGTGAGGCAGCTCTACGCTCTCCGCGAGGGCGTGTTCCCCGTCTACTGGAAGTCGATCCCGCTCGAAGGAGGCGGCGCCGGGCTCGGTAGCACAGCTGCGGCGCTGCCGCGGGTCGCCGGCGGGCGCGAGGGAGTCGCGCCCGCGGATACGGCGACCCGGGATGGACCACGCCCCTTCCGTGGCCGGGGGGCGTCGTCGGTGGAGGAGACCCGGGGAGGTAGTGTAGCCTCCCCCGAGGAGGGCTCCCCTGTATCGACGAGGGAGCGGAGGCTGGGGGTCCCCGGAAGTACCTTGGTGTTCCCGGGGGCTCTCTACATGCCTGAGGAAGGCCATCCCTGAGGTTTTTAATGGGTAGACCTCCCCCTTCTGGGGAGGAGAGCCCCACATAACCGCCGGCTCGCCACAGCTGGGGTATGCAATTTAATGCATTTTCCTCAGGGGGAAAAAAAAGGGCGTTAGGGTTTTGGATTACAAACATATCGGGCGGCTCGACCAGACTGACCTACCGACTAAATTCAGTATGAGCCTTGGCTCTAAGGGATATATAACGGCCATAACGGCTTGTATGGATCCTTGCGGAATTCCGGCTCGCAACTGGCGGGGAGTTGAAGTAGTTGTTAATACTCTATGTTATACTAACTTTCAAACTTTCGTGTTGCATAATCAATATAAATCTATTACGGTTAGGTTAGGTGACAGCGAGATGCCGTTTAATTATATTGATTTACTAAGAAACTGTTTAGACGACAATTACGAGGGTCATCCAGAAAGTAAAGAACGTTTTGGTACAGAAGATTGAAAACAAAAGATATCAACTTAAAACTTTATTTACAGGGTTATAGGACCTTACACTATTTTTCAACATAGTCGCCATGTCTGTCAAGGCACTTGGTATACCGTGGTAGAAGTTTTTCAATACCAACGTTGTAGTCGTCTACCGCCAACGTAGTCAACCAGGATGTGACAGCTTCTTTGAGTTCATCGTCGTTTGCAAATTGCAGTCCACCTAAGAAATCTTTAAGCTTAGGGAATAAGTGATAATCACTTGGGGCGAGATCTGGGCTGTATGGAGGATGTCCAAAAATGTCCCATTCGAAATTTTCCAATACCTGCCTTGTTTGCACTGAAGCATGTGGCCGAGCGTTGTCATGGATCAGGAAGATTTTTTCAGACAACTTGCCACATCTTTTGTTTTGGATAGCACGTCGAAGACGGTTGAGAGTTTGACAGTAGGCTTCAGAGTTTATGGTTTCAATTGGGCGAACGTTCTGTGCGTTTAAAAAGCGAATGACGCTACACACTTCACACTTAGCGGGATTGTTGATGGGCGCCGCCATTTAAAATGCTCACAGACAGAGAACGCGTGACCTTACAGTAACAAAACTTGGCTCAGACTGAGACAGTGGGAGGGGCTAACTACCCAGCATGCCATCGCGGTGGTGGGGGAGCCGCGCCGCGACTGATACACAAACGTTCTTTACTTTCTGGATGACCCTCGTACTTCCTTTTCCAAGGTCAATATTACCGTCAATATTACCTTATATAGATTGATGGTGTCGCGATGGGAAGTCTTATAGCCCCTGTACTAGCTAATCTCTGGGTGGAACATTTCGAAGAGAAGGCGCTGAAGCGTGGCCCTAAGGTCGTAAAACTTTGGAAAAGATACGTGGACGACGTATTCAGCATCGTGAAAGGGGGTAGACAGGAAGTAAATCAATATATAGAACATCTTAACTCCATTCATCCGAATATAAGATTCACCTATGAGATGGAGGCGGACAGATCGTTGTCATTCCTGGATGTGAAGATTACCGCCAGGCCCGATGGGTCACTTTCATTCTGTGTGTATCGGAAACCTACACACACAGACAGATACCTACATGCTCACATCATCATCCGCGTCACCTACAATCCGTTGTGACGTCTTAAGAACACAGCCTATGAACTCTGTGACCCTGAGCATTTGGAACGGGAGCTAAATCATGTTGTATATAGATTCAGAAGGTACTCAAAAACAACGGATATCAAGTAACGCGGGGACGGAAGCAACTGACAAGAAGCAAGTATCCGGAGGTAAGCAGGCAGCCAGCTTATATGCCCTATGTCAAAGGGGTAACAGATAAAGTCGGAACGGTATTAAAAACTTATTACATACGTACTGTGTTCATACCTGGTATGAAAGTAAACACCATGGTGGGCACACCGAAAGATGTCTTGCCCCTACAAACTCCAGGCGACTACAAAATTGACTGCAGCTGTGGTAGTTGTGGTAGTACACGCCAAACGATGCGGTTCATAGCTGAAAGGGTTAAGGAACATATCGCAGCGGTGAAGAACCGACAAACTAACAGATTGGCCATTGCGGAACATCTCCTAGAAGCAGGCATCAGCCACTGTATTGAATTTTATCTCACGCAAGTCCTTTCAACAGATCGCCACTTTTATTCAAGAGTTGTACGTAAAGCGATTGAAATTAAAAAACATCCGAACAATTTCAATCGAGAAGACGGCTTCAAATTATCAAATGCGTGGAATCCAGTGGTGACAAAAACACTATCTCGATTTGCTCAGTCGGTTACATCGGGCTCGTCAGTCGGTTTGCGTAATACGGACACAGTGAGTGGTGTGTGATGTGTGGATATCGAAAAATATGTCGGTGGTTCGAGAAAACTGCCGCATCACGGAGGCTTGACAGTGCAGCTCCAGTCCGCCTGCGACCACGGCCGGTGCAACCTGGTCGAAACATCAGGCAATAAAATTCGGTACGTAACATTATCGTGTTAATTCCCGTAATAGATTTATATTGAATACTCTATGTTGTTTTTGGTTGCTAGAAGATGTAATGTTTGACAAAATAAAAGAAATGTAATATGCACAAAATTTTTAATTCGTATTTTTTTCAATTGGCGACCATGACATAATTATGGATGAACAAAAACGAGAACGTGCAAATTTACGGTGCATATTTACAAAAAAATGTAACGAATTTACTAGACTGCTGGAAAATGAAGACCCTGATCCGGATGGTATCGCTGCAATGGTAGAAGTAATTAAACCGCGGGTACAGGCAATTTTTGATTTAGACCAGGAAATATTTGATGATCTCGTTAAACTTGAGTCAAATGAGAAAATCATACACGACGAATCTGACCAAACAGATGCCTACCGTATAAAGTGGATTACTCTAAAAAACAAAGTAGACAAGTTAATTTACCACCAAAACTCAAATACTCTTTGTAGGCAAAAAGTTATCTCATATGGTTCAGAATTTGAGTCGGTAAGTAGCTGCAACAATCATAACAGCAGTATTTACAGACGAAGTTTTAATCTACCAAAATTAGAGATTAAAAAATTTGATGATAATATACGTAATTAGATTGGCTTCTGCGGCCAATTTAAAAAAAATCATAATTATCCGTGCATAGATGAATATGACAAATTTCACTATCTCTTGCAATCAATGGAAGGAAATACCTCAGCTAGAGGCTAAATTGAAAGCTTTCCTTCAGCTGCAGAAAACTACAAAAAGGATATTATTCAATCAAAAGAACGTTTTGCGAGGGAATATTTTAATTGACGTTTATGTTCGTGACATTCTAAGCATAGTTCTATCACATGCTAAGAAAAGTCAGCAGTTTTCTCTGACCACACTACGATAAACTCACGCAAGTACGCAGCCATGCTACTGTCACTGGTGGAATCAGCCCTGCCTGATGACACACTGAAGGCTTATGAAAGGTATCGGGCAAGTGTCGTAAATATCGCAACAGATACAGGAAAAATGTTAACTCATTTACTAGCATTTGTGCAAAAGGAGGTTGAAAGTTATGAACATATTTCTATAGCCAAAACCACATTTAAAGATTGCACGCAGATTCATAACTAATCAACTGCCTCTTGTTTGGTATCGAGTGCTTCAGGAGACAAAGTTAGCAACCGTGTGTGTATATGGTGTTATAGGGCTACATATTCTAGTGCAGATTGCTCTAAGTTAGGTAAATTTACGTACGAAGAGAAAAGAGCCATCATTAAAAATAAAAAAGATTGCTGATAGCAAATAGCTAGGTTTACAACCAAAACGTGAGCGATCTTAGTTCAGTATTTGGCGGCACTAGTACAAAGTTACGTGAACACAAAATATACGAACTTTGTATTGAGCACGTTGATAAATCCTTCCGACTTATTATGTCAACTCTGAATGAACCGAAAATATGTAGGGCTATACCTATTATTGATCATAAATTAAATAAAAAATTAAAATTTCTCAATATAAATGTGACAGATTGTGGTGAAATTAATGACATTAGGTCTGCGGATCGGAGGCGATTTTGCTAATTATATTATGACAGATACAATATTATATTTTTATCAATGTTGCAGAAGGCCTTGTGGATATCAAAACTAAGTTAAGGTGGACTATACAGGGTTAACAAACTAATGTGTACTGTACAACTACTAACACAATATCAATATTATTCACAAAGTTGGAATTTAGCTTATCAGACTTATGATGGGATCTTGAAACCATTGGAATACGTGAGTTACTTACAGATCCATGTCAAGAAATCATACTAGATAACTTCAAAGCTAATTTATATAGCAATACAGAAGGAAGGTACAAAGTGGCATTACCGTGGAATCATCATTAGAGTATTTTATCTACCAACAGAGAATTAGCTGAGAAGCGACTTTTGTCAACTACGAAACGATTAAAATCGATCAATAAAATCGCACTTTACGATGAAGTACTTAAGGAATGGTTAGAGTTGGGCATAATAGAAAAAGTAGTAGCAGATGACAAAACTGGTCTATTATCTTGCACACTATGCGGTTATAAAAGAAGCCAGTATGACAACAAAAATAAGACCAGTGTTTGATGCATCGGCCAAAAATAATAAAAGCTCGTATTCCTTAAACAGTTGTTTAGAAAAAGGGCAGAATTTGATAGAATTGATTCCGAAGTTGTTAATACATTTTAGAATACACTCTGTAGGAATATCTGCGGATATTGATAAAGCTTCCTTACAAATATCGTCAGCGGAAAGAGATAGGAAATATTCAAAATTTTTATTGTCGAAAGACAGCAGTCTGACAGAGATGATCTGGCTGAGGCACTGTACAGTCGTGTTTGGTCTCACCTGTAGCCCATTTCTATTGACAGTATAATCAATTTTATTTTGAAAACTACAAACGTTATTAAAATGTTTTTGTACTGATAATTGTGTAACAATCCTAGAAGAAGAAGTAGAAAAATTTGTAGAGGAAGCACGTAACATCATGGCTATGGGAAAATCTGATTTAAGAAGCTGGGTGACACAGCCAATGTCTAGTATTATTAAACAGGATAAAGAAGTAGTGTCAGTTCTGGGAGTACAGTGGAATTCCTTATCGGATGAATTAAGCTGCAATGTAGTTAATATTAACCAAATAAATTAAGGTAAAGCCACGAAACGGACACTGTTATTAGTGGCTCGTAGTATTTTTGATCCCATTGGATTTACTGCACCTACAACAATAATACCCAAAATTATTCAACAAAATTATGATTATGGGACTATGAGTTATCCGAGGAGATGATTCAAGAATTTAGAAGCTGGTCAAATAAATTTTAAGATTAAGTGTATGTTTCCACGACGAATACCTTCTCAAAATATTACAGAATGCAAGCGATGTTTACATATATTTTGTGATGCAAGCGCTTTAACATATGATACATGTATATTGTAAAGAACAGTATACAGTGAACAATGGACATATGTTGATGTAAGACTCGTTACGGCTAAAGCGAGAGTCGCGTCGACTAAGCAACAAGTCACTATACCACGCTTAGAATTATTAGCTGCGCTTATTGGTAGCCGAATGAGTAAATTGGTTAATATCATCTTTTAATCTAGATTGTGATATTTACTATTGGACAGCTTCAATTGTGGTTCTTACATTGATAATGAATATTAGAAAAGTGAATTCAGATTATTTAAGATATTACAAGCATACACACATATTTAAGATATTACAGACATACAGTGCAAAATTATTTTCAGATAAACATATACAATGTATCATAGATAAAAATGGATTAATAAGAGTGAAGATAAAATTGTTATTATCTGATAAAAATGAAGATTTTAAAATGCCAATACTTTAACCTGGTAAGCACTATAGTTGAATGACTAGTTAAATCTTACCATCAAGTTTTATTACACCCTGGCGTTCAAACTATAATAGCAAGCTTTCGACGTAGATTATGTATTAGTGGCGTTAGAAGATTGGCGAAAAAGGTAACGACCAGCTGCATTATTTGCAAGAAGTTCAATGTCAAATCAGCTGACTCGCCGTGTGTGCCTTTGCCGATAAGAAGAATAAACGCTATCTGAGCGGTGTTTGAAACTATCGGTATAGATTTAGCTGGACCGTTGTATTTAAAATCGGGTGAAAAGGTGTACATTGTTTTATTTACATGCGCTGTGTTCCGAGCTGTTCATTTAGAGCTCGCTGAATCTTTAAGTACAGGTGCTTTTCTTTTAGCTCTTAGACGGTTCGTTGCACGTGGGACTTATGCACACTATATACACAGATAATAGGACTAACTTTGTTGGGCCAATAATCTTTTTAAGAAATTGGATTGGAAGAAAATAGAAGCCGAGAGGGCGACAAAACAGATAAAATGGATTTTCAATCCGCTATCAGCCGTATGGTGGGGTGGCTGGTGGGAAAGGATCATACGGATGATAAAGGATATTTTACGGCGTGTATTAGGCAGAGCAAAATTGAACTACATCGAATTGTTAACCGTTCTGTACGATACTGAGGCTGTTATAAATGCTCGCCTATTGACATACGTAGGAGTCGTTAGCGGACGCGTTAGCTCCGTTGACAACGACGATGTTGTCAAAGGAGCCAACGAGTATTTACAAGAATTACCATCTCAAGGAATGGCCGTACTAGATTCAATTGAAGCGAAAGACTTAAGAATTATATGCAAAAGGTGCGAGAAGACTTGAAATATCATTTTCGAAAGGAGTATTTGGCTAATCTGGTCCATTATGGTCGGAGGGCACCTCGTATGCTGAAGCAGGGTGATCTTGTTCTATTAGATAACGGAGCCAAACACACAATATGGCCTTTGGAAGAATTGTGCGCTCCTGTTTAGGGCTTCGGCAGTGTTTGGTTAGGTTAGGGACTGTGATCGATAGTTAGCCGCCGCATGGCCATACGATTCCACCGCATACCGCGGCGGTATTTTAACCTCGATGCCAGAGAGGCTGCATACTGTATGAATACGTAGAGAGTTGCGAGCCTCTGGGGTATTTTTGACGTGAAATGTCTTTAAAATCGCGCCGAAACATACGGGTACCAGGTTTAAAAAGTGGACCGTAACGAAAAGGTCTATATCATCGTACCTTAATAATTAAAATAATTGTAAACAAGTAATTTGGTAAACTGGCGGTGCTCGTCCGAGATGCTAACCTCGAGCGTGACACCATTGTAGATGGGACGAGCTTTGGTATAGAAAATTCTATGCTGTTTGCATAGATCGGTAGTACGCGTCCATTGGGAAGTGACACGCATACTTGTGGGACTGCCTGGCGCGGTACCTACGTGTTGTGCCGCGCAGGTTGAAGGGATTTTCGTCTTAGGAACCTGGGATGCTGAAGTGAATGGGGTTCTAAGAACGTACATAATGATGGTTTGGCTGATGGAGCTGTAGGGACTTGGACAGAAGTCACGGGCTGGGTATTGCACCATTCTTCTTATTTTTTTCCTTTTCATGTCAAAGTCACCTCCCGCGGAAACTGACTAACTGTGGTCTCATCTTTGGAGGGAGGAAGAAAACTAACGGAATTTTAGTGGTAAATTTTAAGGACTTAGTTCACGTTAAGGTCGTGATGTCCTAGCGCAATGGGATCCGAACTTCAGGAATTAATGGGTCTGAAGGACTATTGATATTCCTGGATAGGTTGGCTTTGTTGGTATCGTAAGGTTTCAACCAGCCCCACGCTACTCCTTTTAACAGTTTATCGAAGGACTAGCGGACAGTTCACTTGGGAAAGTGCGAGGTGAATAGTCGCACTGATTATCGACTAGACAGACGCGGAACAGTGTTCATTAACTGTTTGCAATTTATGCAATATCATAGATAATGCTAATTATCGATTTATATAATATGATAGACACAAACTTATTATTAATTCAAAATCATTAAAATATAATGTAGATTTAAAATATAATATTAATTAAATTTTAACCTGTAAATTTAAACTGGTAACATTCAATCGTGTTTTGGTATTAATACTTTTATAATATGCTAAGTATCTTTGTTGCGGGGCTATGTTATTAAAATCGTTTTATGTGCATGGTGTAACTGAAATACTTAATTATTTTACGGGTATGGTCAATAAGCTTCACAATCCATCTCAGAAATCGCTGCACGGATCGTCTTTATCACCGCACCCATCTCGGAGTTCAAGTCGTTCCATTCGGTCATCGCTGCTTCGATCAGATATTAAGCGGCACACAATAGCTGGCAAAAGGACTATTGAGCGCAGTATGATTTCTGGTCCTCAAGGCGAAATGAAACATACTGGTCATGTTGGATTGGATGGAGCATATTTTGGCGACATATCATTTCTTGATCCGGCGGGCTGTGTAAGTATGGTATAAGGTACTTGTTCTTTTTTTTTTAGCTTAATTGTGATTTTATGCGTATTATTTGCAGTATGTGTGTTCAGAAAACGGTCAATAGTTCTCGAGGACTGGATATGTTTAGGATTTTTAATCGTGCGATAACTGCATGTTTACGCCCAACAAATCACGTAAAATTATTATTTTAAAGTTAAATTCTTTTATTACTAAATACTAATTACTAATATTTAGTAATAAAAAAAGAAAAGTATTTAGTAATAAAAGAATTTAAATATAAAATAATAATTGTACGTGAGTTGTTATGTAAATAACTCAAATGAACTTTTACCACATTAAAATATAATTATACTTCTCTTACTATTTATCTATAGCAGTGAGAATCTAGGGAATCATACGTGGGAAGATACTTTTATTACATTATTCGAAATAATTAAATATAAAAATACTGCATTTGTATTATGTACCTGACTGTACAATGTACCTCAATGTAAATTTGAACAGGAGATTCGAGTATATTTTTTAAACTACAATTAAATCATATATGTATTTAATATGTTTTAGCATAATGAGGTTAGATTGTTATTTGAACTTACAGTAAACGGTTGCCGGTCAAGTACCTTTTTTTTTTTTGTTATCGCTGAGGAAAATGCATTGAATTGCATACCATGCACCCCGGGAAAAGCGCAGAATTATGTGGGGCTCTCCTCCCCAGAAGGGGGTAGGCCTACCCACTAAAAACCTCAGCGATGCCCCTCCACTGACGCCTGCCGCGAGCGCTCGATCGACGGCGCATCCGACATCGCCGCCAGACGCGCCGAGGAGAACTGCCCGCGGCGTGACAGGGCCATGGGAACCCGTAAGGACACTACCACGACCCCATCGGCGTCGGCTCACCAGAGGTGAGCCACTCGCTCGCCTCCCCGGTGGGCCGGGGAGGCAGTCGATTCCCCGGGGCATCCGGGAGATCGCCGACTGACAGCAACCGGTGCAATGCAGGGTGGGCCTTCCCGGTGGCCGGCCCCGCTGGTCGCCGTCAGGAGGGAGGACGTCCCCTACGCCCACAGCAATATGCCAGGGCGCTAGGGTCGTTCCCGGTGGTGGCAGAGGGGGCTGTTAGGATTACATTTCCATCGCAGCCCCCCCGCGCTGTTGCGCCGCCGGTGTGGAGGGCGACCTCTTTTGGAGGGCGGCCGTTCTACCCTTCGTCCGGTCGGGGTTGCACCTACGCCCGTCCATGACGTGGTTGCACGGCCGTTTGCCGGCCGCGCAAATCGCACAATGGGGCTCCGATGTGCATTCGGAGCCCTTGTGGCCCTCCTGGCCACACCGACGGAAGAGGCTGCTCCGGTCGATCTCGGAGGGGCACCTCTGGCCTACGTGGCCCGTGCCAAAGCACCGGAAGCACCGCAATGGGCGGGCCTCCAGTACCCTGACAAGGGCCGAACTCCAGCCTACGAGGAGCCTCCCCTCCGAGATCGCCCGGGCCGCAGCGACTGGACACCGCACAAAAACGGTGCCCAGATCACCCGGACCAGACCGAATTGTTCCTATTGAGATCTGGCCCGCGCCACAGCCACTCTTTGCGGCTATGACGCCGGCCAGCTCGGACTCCGTCACAGACTCGTCCAGCCCCGAGATGCGCACCTCCACGCACTTCGTGGGCCGGACGATCCTCGCGTCTTCGCCTACCACTTCCTCCAATTTTGAGGCCAGCCTGTCGGCCTTCTCCGCCGTTTAGGCGCCAGGGATCTCTAGTAACCTGGCGCCGGTAAGGGTCTGGCGCAGGCTCAACTTCTCTATCCCAAGGCTCGCGAGGTCGATGGATCTGCGAGCCTTGATAAGCACATCTGAATATGTGGTCCCCTTCTCGACGGCCGCGGGGCGCAGTGATATAATCACCGCGGCCGTTTTGGGGGGGACCAGTTTGGGCGGCGCTGCAGCCGGCTTCGCCTTTAGGGCTGGGCCGGCTGGGGCGCGCTTAACCGGAGCGCGCGGGGTAGCCTTCGCCGCTGCAGCGAAACTTCGCGGTGCGGCGGGCTTAGCGGGCTCCGGCTCGACGGGAGGGGCTTTCTGGGCCCCTCTGCGCTTATTGCGGCGCTTCTTCCGCCCGCCTTCCACCTGCGTCCACTCGGCCTCGACCGGGAGATTCCTGGGCGCCGGAGTCGGCGCCGGGGTCTCTCGGGAGGCGGAGGGAGCTGCTGGTGGGGCAGGCGTCCCCTTCTTCGGCCGACCACCTATGACCTTGGCGGGAATCGCCGAGGTGACCGGCCGGTCAGACGGGGCGCTTTGAGGCGCCCTTTTGTCCGCCGCAAGTGGCGGACGGAGTCGCGGGGCAGGCAGAAGCCTGCCCTCGATCCCTTCTAGGCGGGCGTTGATAAGCCCGCCCATTTGGAGCATAGCCTCCCGGAGCCACTCCTCCTTCGCTCCGGGGGGCGGAAACGCCGCTGTCGTCACCGCTGGAGACGGCGCAGCAGGCGGTGCCGCCGTCTTGAGGGCCCTCAGCTCGTAGGTCAGCTCGCCTACATCCTTCCGCAGCTGCTCCAGCTCCCGCCTGAGGGCCTCGTTCTCCGCTTTCAACTTCCGTGAATCATCGGGGATATGCTTCAGGGCAACCTCCCTAAAACAGTCCCCGATGGACGCCGCCGCATTTTTCAGCGCCTTGATGTAAGGCCCGCTGAGGTGCGAGGACTTTCTCGCCACGTCAAGGATGACTTGGCAATCAGCCCCCACCACCTCCTCGAGCTCCAGCGCTGACCTCTCCGTGGAACTAGTTCCGGCGGAGACCCTGGCTTCGTAGAAACGAGACCGGGTCTCGTACGCCCTTTTTTCGGCTTCGGCCACCTCCCTGTCGAGGCGTACTTGCTCCTCCATGCGTTGGGCCGCTGCCAGCTCCCGCTTGGCCGCCGCCAGCCCGACGTACTCGCCGGTCGTCGGCGGGCGGCCGCGTCCGCGGTTGCGTCCCTGCGACGAGTCTCGCGAGATGTTAGTAGCGGTTGACTCGTCGCTGTCGTCATCTCCAGGGCCAGAAGCACTCTTCTTCTTTTTACGCTGACTCTTTCGGCCCTTTTTAATAGAGGCGTCGTCAGCGTGCGACGTCTCTTCACCTGCCAGGTTCGACTCGGTGAACGAGATCATTGATCTCACCGAGTCGCTAGAAGATCCTGACTCCTCCAGTCTTCGTTTCTGCCCCGCTCGGTCAGCAGGGCAAGATGTTGGTGGCATCGCTGCTCCTTCTTCGGTGTTGGCGGCAGACCTGGCCCTCGACCTCACTATAATAGAGGCAGACCTGGATCTGCATACAAACTCCCTCGAGCTCCTCGATCCGCTCCTCTCCCGGAGACCACTCCGTCCACGCTCCCTCTCCTCAATTTTTGTGTTTAGATTAGGATTACTCATTTTGGTCCCACGAAAATGGGGGAAATAAAAGTCCGCCCGGGTGGTGCCCCCTGCACCCGGGTAACCCTAAATACGCTGGGGGGTCGGGAGGTACCCCAGGTTGGCGCTAGCTGGTGGACTGTACGCCGCCCACCACCCGAAGGCCCCCTGCTGCCGCGGTCCCCAACAGCAGGGAATTGCGGATTTTTAACGTGGTTTTCTCCACTCGGCCAGGCCGGTTAAGGCAGGGCCCCTACACATTCCGATCGGCCGCGAGACGTGATCCACGACACCGATCGGAACGCACAGGTTGCCCGACGGGGGTCCGAGGACCTAATCGGCAGCCACGACCCGTGACCGCCGACCCCGCCGCGCCGCGGGCCTTGAAGGCTCGCCATCCCACGCCACCCAAAGGTGGCCACTGCCCCCCGCGGGGGGCCCACAAAGGGTGCATAAGCACCGAGGCGCGAACGCGCCACACACCATGCCGCCGACAGAACGGCGGCCGCCGGATTAAATCCAGCCATCCCACGACCCGGAACGAGTCCAAGGGCGAGTACTCCGACCCCCTCTCAATAAAAAAGGGGGGCTGGCCGCATGGAAGCGGCCCGCGAGGTAGAACCCGGTCATCCCACGACTCATGGAGGGTCCAAAGAGCGAGAGCTCCACCCCCTCTTCAGAAAGAGGGGGGACTTCGCCCCTTCACCAACCACCGCCGCCCGAAGGCGGCCTCTGCCCTCCCGGCGAGGGCCACCGTACGTAATTTTTTAGAGAGGTTTTCTTCCTCGTGACCCGAAGGCCCCCAGCCCCACTCAGTGTGGGGTCCGGTGTGTTGGTTTTTTAAGGTGGTTTTCCTTCCACTGCCAGTTTCTATCCGCGCCGGCCGAAGCCGATACCCTCCATATCTGGGGGGCGTTCCCCTATCCGCAACCTGGGGACGCGTCCGATGGCAGATCTGGCAACTGCACACGGACGGTCAAGTACCTGTGGAGTACGGACTCGCACGTACGCCACAGTTAGTTGATCGGCAAATGCCCGGACTCCATGAGCTGCTACTGTTCGACTTTCTTCCTATTCCGAGTCAGTAGTATCCAACAACTTATTGGTCATAGGCGATCCCAAAAATAGCTTGCCTTACCTATGCGGGTTTTACGGGTAGGCAGATATTTCCTTTGCTCATAGTGTAACGCAATCAGTGAAAATTGCGCCTGTGTTGTTCTCCACCCATCACGTCTCACAAGTAGTTAACTTTGAATGCTCGAGAAATGATAGAGAATAAAATAGATGAGGTATGTGGTGGATGGCATGATAAAGGAAAAGTTAATATTTTGTGCTTAATAAAGAGTTTTGTTTCGGAAAGCTAGTGATCTTACCACCTGTGGACCCTATGCAGCATATTGGTCAGGTGTTCCGAGGGATAACAGAGGCTGTAATGGAGTTGGGTTTACTGCTTTCTAAAAGAGATTCTGAGGTTGGGATATGTGGGGTTCTTTAGATTCACGCTTACCCGTCTGTTTGCTGTTGGCGGAAATGCTCATAAAATCCTATAGATTCGGGTTTAAATAAATCCATAAATACAAACAACATTATATTGTACTGATAGAGTATTGTTGTGCCATTGAATCAATAAACTTATTCTCGAACATTCGGAAAGAACAAAAAACGTGTCGTGTCGGATTCGACAAAAAACGAGTAATTGAAAAGGGAATGTTACTTGATATTTGTGAGGAACTGGATTGGATGCGTCGATGCCAAGACACGACTTCAAATAATGTTAACATAAACGCAGAAATCAGCGTGTCGACACATTTGGGAGACTGTAGTAAAACACTCCTGGACACATCTATCGGCTCATCTAGTGTTTGAAGTTCTGACGGTCCCTAGGTAAAAATAAATGTTAGGCTGAGCAATAAGTTTTTATGTAGTTTTGACGCTGATGCAGCTAAAAAGATGGGTAGTATGTAGTAGTCTTTTCGTATGTTTTTTTTAATTCATGAATAAAACAAAGAAAATTCCATTCTGTACATTGTTTTCAACGATCCAAGGGAAAGAAAAACTTTATTTCATTCGCGTCAGTAGAATTTTAATTAATGTTTCTGATTATAGGTTCCATAAAAATCTATTCCAACTTTGAAGCAGTTTTGACCAAAAAATTTGGATATTCTGATTCAAATTGCCGTCTAAGCTTTACTAGGTATTATCATAGTAATAGCGTAGGCCGGGCATAGCCTATGAAATGTGAGTGCACAACTGAATTTAAGCCATACTACTGTCCGAAGAGTTTGTCAAAGGTACTTAGAGTTTGCGGGCTTCGTTCGTAGTCAATGAAGACCGCGATCTCGGTGACAACTAAAGGCAAGACCGGTTTATCTTCACGACCAACTTGTGAAACCGTCACTTTACTTCAGTTCAAACACAAAATTAACTACGCGACTTCCATGGAGTATCTGTGTACCCTCGAATTGTTCGAAGAATACTTAAAGATCGTAATATGATGCCACACAAGCCAGATAATGGCTCCAAATCAACGCGAGCCCATCGAACATTGCGCCTTTACTTTGTGTAAAGTCATTTGCAGTAGCCTCAGCAATACTGGAGCCAAATATTGTTTACCGACAAATCGAAAATTACTTTATTTGGGCATGATATAAGGAATATGGTGTATCGAAGACAAACAGAACGTTTTACTGAATGCTGCATGGGAGAGAGAGTTGCCTTTGGTGGTGCGCCAGCAAATATCTGTCTAAACACCTGTCTCATCCACTTGGATGATATCAACATCGTGGGCCGTACGTTTAAACAACCCTCAAACCCTGGAACGGGCGCTATCAAAGATTCGAAGTGCTAACATGAAGTTAAGTCCTAAAAAGCGTTCTTCCTTCGAACGAGAAGTAAGCTTTAACCGTAACGTGGTTTCGGAAGCGTCGATTTGTAAAAAAACTTTGCGGAAAGGAGACGGGCGAACGTCCATACAAAATTGGGCCTGACGTTACAGCAACAATTACTACACTATTTCATTTTGACATTACTGCCATTTAAAATAAAAAAAAACTTTTTTACAACTGCTACACGGGAGAAAAAAGATATAGGGTGTTATTATTTGCTTCGTAATAAGTTATTCTTACAAACTCTCAGTGCTCTCACGTTGTATTTAAAGACTACTACTGACTAGATTTTATCAGATTGTGTTTTAGGACATTAACACATTGCGGTTTCTAAGATTATTGCAAAAGACTAGCTGCTTCACGCGGTTTCACCAAACAATTACGATAATATTGTTTTATGGCCTCTCTTCCACTAAGAGAACTGTCAACTAAAATGTAGGTAAAATATGTTTTCGAACTGATGTGTCTAGATTTTATTCGACCTCGTAATAGCCAGCAAGAATAAGAGGATATTGACGGTTCTCTTAGTAGGCTGCTGTCCATATCTCTACACACTTCTATTTCATATCTTCCATGTTGTCGTATGTGTTTTCTATAATATGACCTAGCCTGTTTAATTTGGTAAATGCCTAAAGATATTTTTATTAAATCACTATGTGTGAGCTGATGAAAATCATTTAAGTTATCATTTGTCATGGTCATCAAAATAAATGGTTTTACTAAGTTATTATACTTATGTAAACTATAAGTTCTTTTCTGGTACAAATAATTTGAACTATTTTCAATAAAACAATATGTACCATCGATTATTATAACAGGTTTATTTACCCCATTATGGTTTCCAAATAAACCTTGTGATATTAACAGGGTTCTGTCAACAATTTCCTGGCGATTCATATGGTTTAGCCCTAAATGCCTAGGTACAAAATAATCATACATCAAGTGTCGAGCTCCAGATACATATCCATCAAGTGCCCTTTTTGGAATGTTAAATAGCGCAGATATTCTTTCATTTGAATCACCGGTTCTCAGCTTCATCAAGTACGCTGTCAACCCAATAGGGCCTGATGACTTTAACAGTAATTGTGGCACTTCATTTAAAATCCTTTGATATTGCTCTTTGGTAAAGCCTAACCAATGGTGCACCAAATGGTCTTCCATATTTTGGATGTCAATAAAGTTCAAGCCGGTATTTGAGTGACTCTTTAATTCTAGCATGTCTTGAATATGCAACGCTGTAAACACATTAATGTAATTTTCTAAAGCCCCAGTAAGAAAATCCCATGACTGAATATTCAAATGGTGGTCGCATAATCTGTTGTTTTTTGGGATGTAGAATGTATAATGATCTAACAACATTTTTCTAATAGTGACAGGAACTCGATTCCTCTCTTGTCTCCGGCAGCCTTCAATAAAACAGTGAGATTCCGTTCTACTGCGCTTACATAGTCAGGTAATATTATGGAATCGCTAACCCTGGGGGTGAACTGTGATGTAGCTTGTGAAGCCTGTGACGTAGGTCGCGTAGGTAGAGGAGACTGCAGAGTCAGTTCGCCATGCTCACTTGTTACATTTACTGATGCTGAAGATCCAGAT
The DNA here is from genome assembly GCA_036419045.1 of Scirpophaga incertulas. NCBI lineage: Eukaryota > Metazoa > Arthropoda > Insecta > Lepidoptera > Crambidae > Scirpophaga > Scirpophaga incertulas. Next base: position 21,524,152 of record CM071626.1, read on the forward strand.
GTTGGAGAGGTATTTAGCAAAAGTTATAACAAGCCGGTAAAAGGTTTGAGACAAAAACATCAAACCGTTTCTTATGTTATACCAAACTTTGATAGAGAACTACGGTTGAAGAAGCTAATTAGCTAGCTAGAGAACCTACAGAGAGCCAATAATCCATTATTGTAAGCACTATGTGTATACCTTGTGAGAGCACAATCTCAAAAGCAAGGTCTCTATTTCTTTAGAAATGCGACGCTCTACCAATTTTTATTTGCCCATCTTATACCATTTTTTCGTCAGTAATCTTTGAATCTTTTCTTTCACCTCTTTCAATCTGCGCAAAATCGGCTTGAGGCGAAATGCCTTTTTACTTAGAAAATAGGTTGTTATTAGGATCAGTCCGGTCTAGAAGATGAATAGAAATATTCCCATAAATGTTTGGCATTAGAGCAATGGTTTGACGGGCGACATGCTCTCAAACGCCGTGGAGAATGCTTACGCCATTCCTCAATATTCCTCTTGTATTTTTTAAATTGTCTTAAAGATCATCAGAAATAACATTTACACAACCGGTATATACCAAGGGGCGTAGGCGGGATTGGAAGTACATAAAACAAATGCAATGCAGTGGTCAAGAAATATTTGTATAGAAAAGGTATTCATTATTTCACACGCTCACAGTATGGAATTGTCATTCACAAATATTTCATAGAGGGATTTTAATAATAAGATATGGTACAGTGACCTCTAAGTCTAGCCGTGAACTGTTTGAAATACTTTTATGTATTAGTCGTCTGGTTATTCACTTTTTGATAAAGAAAAATATAATCACGTTTTAAATTAGTAAATATTTAATCACAATTGAACCTAGGAATACTCAATTATTTTAATAAGTGAGCATTAAAGTTGGTTATTTCGCTTATAAGTTAGAATTTAAGTCAACTAACGTATTAGAAACAAATAATATTATTTAGTTTATTCGCCTCAATAAAATGTGAAGAATGATCATTAGTGTCTTTAAATTATTCCTAGAAGTGAAAGGCATTATTCACCAATCCTCATCATCAGACTGATTAAGTTTTAGAAAATACTTTCTATGCCTTATCTATCGATCCAAATCATAAAAAATCTTCTTTTTGATTTCTACTTTGGTTCGATAGGTAACTTTACCGGCGACGTTAAAAAAAATTTGAAGTAAAATCTCTTTTTTTTCTTTCAAAATAAACCACATTTCTGTAAACATGATATGCAAATTATTGAGAATATATGCTCTAGTTAAGTGTAAATATTCTAAATGTTCTCATGAAAGATGATACCAAATGCAAACGCGAGAGGTTACTGACCTAGAATCGTCAGATTAGCAATGTTGTTTTATATTATTAATACTCCTTTGCTATATGTAATATGCTGACAGGTGTAAACAAAGTCAAACCATGTTGGCTTTGCATGTGCAATGTGGACGATACAGTCCGATTCAATTTGAATATGCTTATAGTATTATTCCAAGAAGGTTTATTGGTGTGATTGTACATGCATAGAAAACAATTATTTGATATCTTTCCCTTATTTTCTACAATAATTATTTCTGATTCAGTCTTAATATTTTTTATAATATCTCCATAGACCTCTATAAAAAGTAAGCATTACAATATACATTTGTAGTTTCTTGCCTATTCATCTAAAGAAAACTCCCGAATTCCGAACAGCTGTAGAGTCAATTTTATTGCTTTTCCCGGAGCATGTTCAAGGTAAAAGTCGTTCTCTCATATTTAAATTTGTTTTGAATCAATAAATGCCTGTTGAAGACTTAAGTTGAATAAAGTATTTGTATTTTGATAGATTGCGACCGAATAGGTTTAAATGGGTTGTAGACAAGGTATTTTTCTGTATAATATGTGTAGACTTATAATGAATTTGAATGAATAAAAAAAAAACGTAAATCTTTGGCTGTACATTTGTATCTCATTAATTTAAATAATATTAAAAAGGTAAGATTTAAAAAGAATCAAATTAACATCTATATTATCTGTTCATTAATCTATTATCTGTCACAAAAAGTTAGATTGTAATTTCTTAATGAACAATATATATATACGTGTCCCGAGTCGTTCTCAACGTATTCGAGACACTCATAGTCATAAGCTATTCGCTCCAAAACTGTGCAAAACCAACGCAGGTGAACGTGCACCTTTGACACGACTTATGAGATGCTACAATGAGCACTTTATTGATATTGACATTTTCTCAATGTCACACGACAGTTTTAGAAACCGTGTGTTGGAACATCTTGCGGATGATTAGTTGCTTTAAGCCTAGTATTTATTTTTACTCTTTCTCTAATAGAATACTTTGTAAGACACAACGCAGGTTAAAGGATTTCTTGTCGTCTCTTGTCGAATCTGGCAAGGGAGTACGACTCTAGTAATTAATATGTGTTGTGTCTAGTGTTCTCCTAGTCAATAATATTGTAAATCTGGGGTTAATGGTGTTGGTTGTGCAATTATTAAGTCTTAATGTTACATTTATTTGTTATAATTACCTCATTGTACAATTGTTTATTTGACCTCAATAAAAAAAAAAATCTAATGAAGAAATACGAATCGATTTGAAATTTAGTTGCAATAAAAAACTGCGACGCTTATGAACCCAATGCTGTGTCAGTAAGAGTATTTGGTTTAAGCGATTCCAACCTGAGAATTTCCATGTGGACGATTTATCTCTGATAACTACTGAAAAAGCGACCGGAATAGGTATATAGGCTAGGGTATAGGCATTGGACAGTATTTAGTTTGTCATCACGAATATGCTAGACTATATACAGTATTAGCCACTCAGCAAAAGAGTTTGGTTGAGTGATGATATGATGATAACCTATTCGCCATATAGTCCCAGTGCAAGACCAAATCTTCAGATTTGCACCAACTTCTGTTCCATCAGATTTTTTTAGGCTGTGTCAATTAACATCAAGAGAGGACTGCCAAAACCTCTTGTCGATTTTGTTTGATTAGAATTCCCAATATGACTACAGGAACGGGGTCATCTCGCTCGTCGACCACAACTATTACGTATACAAAAATATATATTAATTAAAATAAATTTTAATTTTGTTATAAATTTGATACAAAATGTGAAAAAAGTTTAAATAATTACTCTAAAACTTTATATTACAAAACTATAAAAAGTTAAAATTTTAAACGCGATATCTATACTAATATAATAAAGCTGAAGAGTTTGTTTGTTTGTTTGAACGCGCTAATCTCCGAAACTACTGGTGCGATTTGAATAATTCTTTTTTTGTTGGATAGTCCATTTATCGAGGAAGGCTATAGGCTAAATAACATTACGCTATGACCAATAGGAGCAAAGACAGAGCGGTAAATGTGTAAAAAACGGGGAAAATTATTCATTTTTGAAGGCTTTCTTTGCGTGCGCTGCGAAAACGGTTCAAGATACACAAAAAATATGTATGAAAGAATTATTCCTCTATACATGATCTAAAAAAAAGTCCGCGACGGCATATGTCTATCTTTTAAGGTTTAGTCACAATGACCGTTTTTATGGTACCAAATTTGGATATGTCGCGTTGTCAAGATCGGGTAACAGCTGAGGTGCGCAAAATAATAAAATATATGTTTTTACATTACTTTTAACCCTAAAGTGTAAGTTTTGGTTACAATTAAATCTGTAAAATAGAATATTTTAAACTAAAAAAATCTCAAAAATCAGGTGCTGTTGTTTTACGTCAGATTTTGTACATTACTTACTATAACTTGATGTTAACTAATTTTCTCGCCTTCATAACTATTTTATTCCTTAGTTGAATGTTTATTGACGTGTGTGTATAAATTTGCTCTTTTGGTTATTAAATAAATAAGGAAATAAAAAATATATAAACGAAGGATTATGAAATAAGTCACATTCTTTGAATTCCACACGAGATAATCCACGAGATAAATAAAATTATTACAATAATAAAATTTATTATTTTAAACTCTGACTTCCATTTAAATTCTAAACAAACACTTTGAGCCGAATGTGTTTAAATGATAATTCGCAACATTGGAACGAGTATACAATTTGAAAAATATAGGAGCTTGGAATTTGTTTTATTTGGAAAACAACTCCTATTTACCTTTGTAGTTCTCATCTGATAGAGTTAGTTACAATATTTTTATAATTTGTTCTTTCATATATTCATATAGAAATTAATGTATTTGCGTTATTTCGTAATTAACTTACTTGTTGGAGTCAAACAATCTTCAATAAACTGACCTAACATTGGCTTTCTTATTAAAAACAAGCTGGGGCATTAGGACATATCTAATACTATATGGCGATAAGACGTTCTACGTTCATACATAGCATAGAACCCAAGTGTCAGTAGTATCAGATATCTATATTCTTAAGATTCTTGCTTGTCAACAATTATTCACATGCACACAGTAAGACTAAGATAACGAGATACAGCGTAATAAATAATATAATGTATTTGTATGTCAATAGAGTTTTATTTAAACCGAGACCTACCTACTTCATGATTTGCCAATATGATTTACGGCAGCTATTTTGAATATGAACTCTAAATCTACTGACTTAACACACTTTGTATTGTTCGATGGGCTCACAGTGTCGTAGATATATATGTAGCAATTTTGCGTGATCGGTTTTTAACCTGCACTTTCAAATTGTTCACACTACCAAATGGACTCCTTGTGTCTTAAAATCAGTTCTAAATTAACTCAATGGCATTACGTGCGTGGATTTGTTAGTATTAACATTATGTACTCATTATTTCTAACTTTTTAAAATATTCTTTATATATTATATTAATTTGAACCCATAACATTTTTTTAGCCTCCTCGCCAGATCGTGACGCCATATAAACCGTCTGAAGACTTAGAGCAGGTGCCTTTGATAAACCCAAACTCTCCGTCTCACTTGACTGGCGCCTCTTGCACTCCATATCCTTTGTTGACGTCGCAAAATGACTGCGACGAAGTCGATTTATCATGTAAGTATTATTTAAGGTAATATACTATTTTTCATCAAATATTTTGATTACTGTATGAACGCTTAATAGATCTTAAAGTGAGCTTATCAAAGCCATCTGCATTTACTAAATACAGGTAATTAATAAAAAGGTTAATATACGTGCTAATAAATAGTTACAATGTTCTCATACCCTTAAGCAAACCTCTTTTTAGTATATCTTAGTAATATTTATTTTGGTTCTATTGTTCTCAACCGACCCGGATTAACCCGGCTTGGCGGGAGAATACACATTGCCTTCACTTCATCAACAAATTTAATTAATATATTAAAGCCCTATTAAATGCAAAATAATTATAATTTATTTATTAAGGCTTCAAATCCCAATTAAATTAAAAATATATAATTTATATTCACTAACATTATCAAACACATATAAAAATAAAATTAAAAAATAATTAATTATTAAATTATAGAAATACTATAATGAAGTTTACGGTTAGTTTCGGCTAGTACACGTGTATTTTATGTTGCATGACATAACTCAACAAGTATTGTCAAAATTAAGTATTTTTAATAGTAGTTTTCTGCATCTAGTGTGTAGTAGAATGTTATAAATGCACGAGTGTTACGGTGGTGCTCTAGTGTACGCGAGGGCAATAAATTTACACGAATGCATTAATGACGCACTTAGCAAGGTGAGTTATTACAATATAAATCTCGTTACTTTTGCGGCCAAAAATTATCAACAATTCGGGCGATAAATTGATGTTTATCTTCAGCCAGTATCTTTTTATATTAAAATGCATTTATTTTATACTACACTTAATAGGAGACATTAATCCTCTGGCATACATTTATATTTAAATAAAATTGGACAATTGGAGCGCGCCCCTAATGGGTCGGACAAAATTTAATGTACGGTGAATAGTAACATCTTCAGAAGAGACTCCTGGGAGAGCATTCAAAATATTTCTAAGCACCTTAAAACTAATTTTACGAATGAAATGGTATTGACGACCGAGTATGAACAATGCTTGGTTTTAGACGATTCTCATAAGGATTATCCCCTAGCATAACTCTCTCTTTCCATAGCTCACTGAATTACTTAGTCTTCTTAACACATTTATCTATTATTATTAATTGATTATAAGATTAAATTATCTCTAAAGATATAGGCAACTGTGATATTTGATCAAATACATTTTATTTATTTTAGGTGCCGAACCAAAGGTTTTGAAGACTGCTAAAAAGGCAAGTTACAAAACTAGTGAACCAACAACAAGTAAAAGCATACTAAGCAAGGTAAAGAATATTTTGATACTTTCTATGTTGCTAACTAAACTAGTTTGTGTTATGTCAGAAATACCTTCTTAAAAAAAATACCATACCTTCACTCAAGGTAGTCTATCTTATACGTGGCGACATTATACTTCTAGAGTTTTAATCCGTGCCTAAAATAACGGAACCCTTCTTGGATCACTTCGTTATCCGTCTGTCTATTCGTCTGTCAAGTTCATTTTTCTCAGGAACGTGTGGAAGTATCAAGTTGTAATCCTTTATGGCTGTAAAAAATCAAACTTCTAAGTCGTCGCAATCAAAAGGTACCTTTATGATTATTTTATGCCGCATATTTAAATACTCGTAAGAGAATCAAAACTCCGGTACTTGGGTACTTCCCGTTGACCAAGAATCATTCAATTTGGAATAAACTGATATCACAAAAACAGCACAATAACAGAAAAAATCCGTCATTTATATCGTGCCTCTTGTTGGAGCCGTCTCATATCCGTATATGAGCAGTGATGAAATGAAAATTCGAAATTACACATATTTGAAACCTTTCAGTAATAACCTCAGTAGGGAAATTATAATCTCTAATAATATTGAAGTAGATCAAACCAGCAGATCAAGTTGAGCGTCAGTAGTCTAAATACCACTGTTTGGCCTAACATTGCAAGCTAGTACAATAAAAATTAAAAATCTTTGCCAAACCTACGCCGATCATATAAAAATAATTTATTGGCAGAGAATTATCTGTATGTTACGTTTTCCCTTCTAATACATTTCAATTTCAACCTTTTACAATGTAACATTCTTTTGGTGTTAAGTTTTTGTTTTGTACTTTACATCACTATATCGAATTAGACCGTGCAAAAGTCTCTTATTCTGGCTACATATAGTGTATGGCGGGATCCAAAGCAACACCGGTGATATATTAGTGCAATGGCAACAAGAAATAACAATTTATTTGCAAAATCGTTCACCGCACTTACGCGAATCAATTAGATTCTTGTTCCACCAACAAAGTGAGTGATCTGTTTCTAAAACGGGTTATCGTGTATGAATATGATTATGATGCTTATTTCAGATGAAATCTGCAACGTTGGGGCGTTCAAGTAAAACAGATGATGGCGTATCAAAGGTAGCTGAAGTTCATGAATACCATGAAATATCAGATACAGACACGGTTAGTATTGAACTTGTAGACAAGTTAGCATGTAGGCTTAATCTGATTTTAACCAAAATCAATTTCTCGGCCTTGCCAGTTGACATCACAAACGTTTAAGAAATATCTTTGTTTCTTGTTAACATAAAATTAATTTAAACAAAGAACATTATAAAAATAATAATTGCAAAACTATATTAAAACACATTGTTCTTCATGGTTATTTACAATTTTTGCCTCTTCATGTTGGCGGGAATAATACTTTATTTTTATAAAAAAATATTTAAGGTAAAGATTTTTAATGAGGTTATAGAGAGTAGCACATAAAAGTATATAAAGTAACATATTAAATTTAACTAATAAATTTCATAATGAAGGGTAGTTATTAGATTTAATAACTCACGCCTCTTTCCGTCTCTGGGGGTAGGCAGAGATAACAGTTTTCCACTTGATATTAAATGAAACTTACTTCCCTAGCTTCCTCGACATTCCTTACTTCAATGCATGTTCGTCTTTTCTATGTGTCCGGACCATCGATTCATTTCTCGATTTTAGTCACGATATCTTTCACACCGCAAATTTCCCTTATCGCACTATTTCTCAATTTATCCTTCATCATCATACCAGCCATTCGTCTCAAAGATCACATATATAACCTTACTATTTTATACTTATTTTGTCGCACCCAGCGTTCACAGTGATTCATAAGCGTAGGGAACATCATGCCTATGCATAGCCAGAAGCGCCTTTTCTGAGGTCTGACTGCCAATGAAGCCATTTACTTTTACTTTGTTTCCGGCCTTTACTTTAGTTTTAATGCCAGACTTCTCTTGACTAAACATAGATCACAGATACACAAAGTCTTTTACTTGCTCTAAACATTCGTTTCAAATCATAACCTTACATTTTGACATTTCAAATATCATCACTTTCGTTACCCTTACATTTACTTTCATTCCTTTTCTTTCTAATGCGCCATGCATGCAGTTACCCATATCTTGTAACTCCGTCTCCGATGGTGCCAAAATTGTTTGATCATCAGCACATAGGACGCTGTCTGATACCTTTTTTCAATATCAAACCAGTCTGTGTGCATTTATCTTAACGCAAGCTCTAGAATGTTTGTGTGAGTGCTGCACACTCTATAATGTTTTCAATAATTATGATTTCCACAATTCATCTCTCCTCATTTTACCGTAGGCCTTTTCTAAATCCTCGAAACCGCGATAGACTTTTTAGTTTTTTACTATGTATTGTAAGGAAAATACCTTATCCATACACCCCCTCCATTCCTATAACCCGCTTGTTTCCTTTATATCGTGAAATTGGTTAAAATATATAATGAATCGATAATCGTATTTTCTTTATTAGTGTCATCCATTACAGTTAATAATTAAAATTAATATTAAGATACAAAAAATTATAAGATATGTTGTTTTATTTGTTTGTTTCAAAGTTAAAGTATTCTTCGAATTCTTGCCGAACTATGCTTTATTTAGCTTGTAAAAATATGTTTCGCGGAATGGAAGTTTCTAGGGCGGAGACAAAGGCTAACGTTAATACTGTATAATGCGCTTGAGTCGAAATTCCGAATATGGTGCGCGCGCTGTTGTGTTGTGTTGCAATAGAATCAACTAAACTGCAAGCGCGTATAGGTAACTTTTTAAAAGAGTGAAAGGATAATGGCGAAAAATCCAATCTTATATTAGCTTTGATCCGTTTCTACATATGTATATGACCACCCAGCATCATTATAATATATATAACATTGTTTAATTTGGTTGACAGTGTACACATTGTACCAAACATTGGACGTACATGTTAGATTAATATATTTATATCAAGTGATTGTTGTTTACACATTCTATATTTCCACAGCAGATTCCGCGTCCGTATTAATCAAATAATGATGCACATAGAATCTTGCAACTTTTAGTTATACAATATTTTTATACAATACGCAGAGGTCATTTCGGATAAGTTTTATATATATTTTTGATTAATGTTTAATATATTAATGTGTTAATTAATGTTAATAATACTATAATTAATGTATTAACAACACCATAAAGCAATAAATGGTTGTTTTAGAAAAAAAAAAAGATTTTTCCTTGTTTTTGATTCTTACATGGGATATATGCTGTCATCACCAGAGGTCGGAATTAGGTGGAATTATTTATGTACTTGCATCGAAATGCTGATATTATTGTGGACTTTTCGGGGATATCTAATAGACAATCCCGTGTGGCCAACAATATTACAAATAAATAATAATGAAAACCTCAGAGATAGACAAATAAAACAAAGATGATTAACATACAATATTTATTAGTTTACATTAATTCACAATACAAATATATTTCGCCTTTTTATTAAATTTTAGATTTATATATTTTTTAGAATGAGACTAAATCTAGTACTTTCCGTAAAGCCGGGAGTGCTCCCCATTTCTGCTATTGTATTCTTTTGTTCTCACAAGCTATGTTGTGCGAACTAATAAATGTGGCAACATCGCGCGTATTGGAGTTTTGCAATTTCAGACGTCGGATGTCATTGATGTAAGTTTGGCAACGTCGCGCGTGCAATAGTTTAAATTGTGTAATAGTAAATAACGAAAAATTAATAGACAATTACTCAAAGTTGTTTAGATATTTTAAAGATGTGCCAACAAAGACCTTGAATACCTGTCTATTCCTTAGATGACGACGCTTTCCAATTTATAATTTAAGATATTTTAATTTCTAGTGGCGTGCTTATTACAGACTATTTAAATACATATAAACTGTCTGTAATAAGCAAGTCATAATTGTATTTTTTCTTTTTAGGAGAGTAATGCAACAGAACACGGAAAGTTGGAAAATTTTGTGCTTCCCGATAGCCCTGGGATACCTGTGAGTTAAATTTGACATAAAATAATGTTAGCGGAATTCTACCTCATACCAAATAATTTAAAAAATAAGTTATTTATTGTTAATATTAATAACTCTGGTTTAATATGAATTAAACAGAGGAATAGCTTGATAATGTTGTTAAGATTGCTCTTCATTTTGATTTTTATATATTTTGTTACATACTAGTTTCTAATACAGATATAGGATTTCTATCATAAATAAAAAATGATACTTCATATTATGTTAGTACGATGAAGTACATAAAAACGTTTTGATAAATTATATTTAATTATTTATTCATTTTGTTTTGTAGAAGTGTTATGGAGACTTCAGCCAGAGCTTGCTCGACGAAATGGAGTCCATGTTCCGAAGCTTGGATAGCCGACGGCGAGATGAATGTGTAAGCTTTTCGATTTAGATTTTCTTTTATTTACACAAAGAAATAATAATTGTAAAGGAATTATGTAAATTCAAGTTTGATTAATGCCGATATTTATAACTGTAACTTATAATGTACTTGACGTAATAGACATAAACAGTTTTCATTATATTTTGTTCCAATTATAATTAAAACACACAATCGAGAAGCAGAACCGCGCCGATTCCCAATTTTTTTTAATAAACGGTGTGTAATTGACGGTTCTAAATACAGTTCAATACTTATTTTCTTTTTTGATGTGTTAGCTATAATCGACGATGTTATTGATATTGTCAGACTGCTTATAAATGCGCACTTGTCCATAATTGATTTATTTATTTATAATGAATCTATAGTAAACCACATTTACAGGAAACAGAGGAAAATTTTGACCTTGATAATGAATGGTTGGAATATCGCATCGCTTACATATGAACAATATGTAAATTTGTATTCAGTTATATTTTGAAGTTAAGTAAGAAAGCTTATTTAAAGTACTATATTATACCTATTTTTATTAGAGCCTGCCTACTGCTAGTTGGTAGGTTATTTATTAAATTTCTTACTAAGTTGTTCGTAAGTGCACTCACATACTTGACTAGTTTCTAGAGCGATAGAAACAATTTATTTTGGAATACTTAAATAAAAAATTATATTTTAGGTTTTTCAAAAGATAGTAGAATTAAGTTAAATTATTTAGAATTTATTTGTTCCTAGCCCAGTTTATCATTAAAATCATTTTAAAGACAGTAATAATATGAATATATTTAAATTATTTGTGATTTATGGCATCAAATGTGGTGGTGTGGTAGAAAAGAGTGGATAAACAATGCTAATCAAAACATACATATTGCAGACATTTAAATCTGAAATAATTTAAAATAAATCTTCTTTTTGATTTAAAGCTTTCTTAATAATTCTTTGTTCACCAAAATACTTATATCGGAGATAAATGAATTTTTAATCTTAAGTTGTGTATTTGTAAGATTTTCATTGTCCATATCTATTATCTAGTCAACCTTGACAAGGGATTTGACTCTAGTCAGGTTTCGTAAGGAGACATGAGAGGTGTAGCATAAGTATGCATTTGTGGATCAAAAAAAGGCTCTACTTTCATTGTTTCATTACTTATTCCGACGATAGCTAAGTATGTATGTACGCGTACGTAATTGTTAATGCACACATAGTCATTATCAAGCACACTCGACAAAATTAAAAGCAAGGTTTATTTATTTCAGAGGCATCATTGTGATTTGCGCATCGTGATTATGTAATTTTTATGTAACTTAGAAAAAAATCATTAAGTGGTAGAAAATGTAATGTCTTATACGTTTAAATTAAAAATAGTTTGTAGATATGTATGAATTGAACATGTACTTAAACACTAATTTTGAATTGAAAACTTATAATTAAACATTTGCGTTTAATATGTAAAGATCACTACGATATGTTAGAATCATTAGTGTGTACAATTTAATAAAAAATTGCGAAGATATAAATAATTGCGTGCGTGTTGCATATACATAAATATATGTTGTTATTGGTGGGGCTAAAACTATTACTCAGATAAATTATTAAGCTCCATAGAGAGCAAGTGTTGAAAAGAACAGAATTTGTCCCCGCTCATGGAAGTACCAGCTTTCAATGATAACCCCCGGGACGAAACTAATCAACAATTAGAGGACATATTTTTATAAGCCCGTCTGAAAATTCCCGAACCGGTACGAATGGCAGCTACTCTGGCAACTCCATCTTTTCCAGCTGTGATTTTGACGATTAGTTCCAAATGCAATGCAACAATAAATAAATAATAACATTGTGGACAGACGTCTTAGAGGACGGGAATTAAGAACAACTTCAATCTATGACAAAACCGTCCTAAACTCCTGGTGTGTTAAACGTGCGTACACCCATAATAATGCGTAAACCCATAATACATTGTAAATGGTAAGTTTAGGAATTCACACCAGTCTCCTACAAATTGCCAAAATGAAGTTGAATAAAAGTAAAATAAATATTTTAAGATACATACATACACACATACATATATGTCACGCCTTGTTCTCAATGGGGTAGGCAGAGACCACCTCTCTCCACTTGCTACGATCCTGGCACACCTTTCTTGCTTCCTCCACTTTCATGAGCGTCTTCATGCATGCTCTTAATTTATCATCTCTCTCATTCTTATCTTATTTTAAGATACCCAGATATTTAACAGTTATCCAGTTTATTTTTAAATTAGTAATTTAACCAACAACGTTCTGCCCATTGTCGTAAGATATTTGTAATTTCTTACCAAGTTTTGATAATAAACCGCTTTAATGCCAATAGAAATGCAACTAGATAGATAGATCCCTGACATAGTCAAAGTGCTCTTGTAAAACATTTATAAATGTATTTGTTTTGGCACCCCTATGCTTACGATTGAGCATAAGCATTGACCCGGCATAGTCCACTCCACAATGAATAAAGGGAAAATCGGAAGTTAGCTTCTGATATTCCCTTTATCATTTCTGAATCGAGTATTGAGACCTAATGTTTTGTGTTGTGTTTTCCTCGGTATTTAATTCTATGGGCACGTTGGACGGACATACTATCATATTATAATTAAAATTAAATAACTATTAATGTAATGAAAACTTCAAATAGGGTAAAAGTGCAATTATTAGGAAATGATTACAGACGACTAGGTTCTTAAAGGACTCTAACGTGCGAGCTTTCTTAAAGAGTATGAAAGAAAATCGGTACTGCAACTAGGAATGTTTCGGGTTAAATTTGTAAAATACGACAGGAAGAAGAGGGTCGAAATGAGAACAGAGACTTAAGGTATGATGATGATGTAGTAAGATACAAAACACTGTAGAGAAGAGACAAAATATCTAAATCTACACTGATGAATTGGGAGCTATTTAATCTGAAAATGAAAGCAACAAACGTGGTAAAATTTACGCAGATTAAAAATGTAGCAGTTCATATGTGTCAAGTAATTCTTAAATTGGTTAAGGAATCAGTATAAACTAGGTTTTCAAGGATTTTGGAAAATAATGGCAGGATGGAAATAGGACGAAAACAGAAAAGGAGTAAGGATTCCATTGTTTTTGAAGAGGAATAATAAATTTATGATAATAGATTTATGTAAGATTATGAAAATTATAGTTTTCCTGATATCACTATCTGTACCTACCTACCTCGAAAATGAATGACGTGTAATCAAGCAGAGGTATCGAAGAAAGATCGCTTAAACTTTCAGCTTTTTGATTATTACTAAAGGTTCTTATCTAAATCAATCGAGAGATTAAATCTACTTTGTCACAAAATCTCTATTATATAAAATTTCTACTCGTTTCACAACATGCACATAATGGTTCAAGTGTCTTAGCAGCCAAGACATAAAGTGTGCAACGCACATAATGGCTTAAAATTTTTAGCAGTTAACCTATAAAAACATCTTCAACACGCACGTGGCATGGGCTTTTTTCGATTTTTGTTCTCGAACCGTGTGTTGTCGCTGTAAAATGCGTCTTCGAGGCTATTAAATATTTTAGAAGATTACAAGTGGTCTAACATACATACATATATGTCACGCCTTGTTCCCAATGGGGTAGGCAGAGACCACCTCTCTCCACTTGCTACGATACTGGCACACTTCTCTTGCTTCCTAAACTTAAAAGTAAATGTCTAGTGAGACAAACATCTAGCTAGTGCTAGATGATACTATTTCTTAAAACAAATACATACTAAATGATCATGTGAAACTTTACAGAAATAGAACCATTTGTAAAAACTGTTTTATTTTTTTAAATTCTTATTAAGCCTTACACCATAATGGTTAAGCCGGCTAACTATGTTTTTAATTTATACAATAACTGTTATTTTTGTATATTACAAATCTATTCAGATGATGTAAATCAACTTCCAAGCTTACATAAAGTGTAAGTAATCACACATTTATATTAATTATTTGTATAAATATGCTGTATCATTGTGGCATCCATAAAATATTCTTCTGAAAGATTGATTTTAATGATGTATTAAAATCGGTCTTTCGGAATGGGCGTACGTGTGGTCTCTCTTACTAACCAATTTCCAGTTTATCCAGTTATAAAAATAATATATGCGTTTTATACTTTTATATTTGCGATTGCATGTGTAAAAGCTACATACTAATAAGACTACCGTTACAAATTAATGTACATATTTCACTTTTCTGTTGAATGTTCTTTTATTAGAATTATATATATATATATATATTATATATATATATATATATTATATATATATATTATAATATTGAGATATATTTCCAATTGGCAACTTTTGTTTATGCTTTAATTGCAAGGCAAATTGTATAAAATAATATACAGTGATAACGATGTAACTATTATATTAAGCTTGATTTATTATATTTTAGGCCACTGGACTTAAAAATACAGACGGCGATACTACATTAAGGTAAGTTGAAATCGAGATTTTTCGATGATCATAGGTAATAAATACTATGGTATAAGTATCATCAACAAACAACTTCACTTTTATAGAGCACACACACTAAACAAAAATGAGAAAAAGAAAAGTTTTCAAACTGGTACAATGAAGCCCATGTCTGCATATGATGAAAAAACTTTGGATACAGCTGTCGCACTCGCCAATGAATGGACTACGAGGTGAGTAATAAATCCGAGAGTAGCAATCGGTATGTTTAAAAATTCACAATAATATTTTAAATTGAAAGATATATTGATAGAAAGTGTAGAACTATAATACTATAAAGGTGCAAACACAGATATTAAAATAAACGCATTGAAAGTCGAATGCACGTGCGGCCTTGTCGCCGCTCAGGTGACGCTCACGCTATCACTTCGCTCAAAGTTTTGAATACTCTTCAGTTGCAACCGGTTGCAGCTGTGGTAATTCGCAGCAGTTCCAATTGCGAAAATTCATTCGCGACTTGAAATTTTACTTTAAAAAAGATAACATTGTCTGTATTTCATATCGGAGGGAAGACTCAAGACACCCAACAAAATAAGAAATTGTATAGTTACTTGTGTCTTTGCTAAAAGACAGTATTACTTTCTAAAGGGTTTTATGTATAATGAATTTAATATATGTCTTTAATATATATCAATAAAGTTATCCATTTTAAAATAATATCATTTAAATATATAAGATAGAATAAGAATAATAATATATAAAATATAATAAAATATCTCAAAATGTACGGTAATGAAGATAATCAAAGGATATTAAATGTCTAATATACAGTGTATTAGGGATCGGACTTCCAACGTTACCAACGTATAGTAACGTATATATGTTAAGTTTTATCGACAAAAACCTATACAAATGGGGGTCGCATCCCTCACCCCTATGAATGAGACTCCCGATTACTCCCGAAATGGGAGAGCATACATTCATGCTAATTACTCGCCATGGATCGGACGTGGCGGCACGATCGCCTGGCCGCCTCGTTCACCAGACTTGACTCCTCTGGACTTCTTTCTTTGGGGAACATTAAAACAGAAAGTTTATCGGGAAGTTCCAAACACCAGAGAGCAGCTCCTTCAGAGGATTATGGCTACAGCTGATAGATAGCTGATAGAGATACGGAACGACAGAGATATGATATTAAGAGCCACTCAACAAGTTGGATTGAGAGCAATCGCATGCCTTCAAAATAAGTCGATCGATCCCTAACACACTGTATATATATATATATATATATATATATATATATATATATATATATTATATATATATATATATATATATATATATATACTAATATATATACATACATACACTCACGCCTTTTTCCCACGGGGGTAGGCAGAGATTACGTCCTTCCACTTGTTACGGTCCTTACATATCTCTTTCGCTTCATCTACTTTCATAACATTCCTCATACATGCTCGACGATTGCGGGTACTTCTGACCTGGCCTTTTTTGAGGACACTTTCGATAACACAATAATAATAATAAAATAAAAACTAATACTACTAATATATATACTAACATATATATATATATATATATATATATATATATATACTAACACACTGTATAGATACCAAAGACAGAGTAGGTGGACAGAAGCCTGAATTACTTTTCACTTAAAGGGGCGGTAGTTGAAATAATATAAAGTATTCTATTATATAAATACATCAATGTAGGTTTACTTTTTTATTTCGATAAAGTATACCTACGCTTTGACAAAATTGAAAATGCGTATATTATGTTAGAAAGGTGATGTGTTTTATGTAAGAATTTTGTGCGTTTGCCATTGCAACATGAATAGAAATTAGGTAAGAAAATATACCCTAGGGTTGAAATGGTATGAAAGTAAATATAATTTGAAGTAATGTGAAACAGCAACGATGAGTGTCTATAAAAATTGTCCACGCGTTATTGTGCTTATTATATGTAATATTTACACCAATTTAAATTAAACCTATAGTACTTACGATTTCTGTTGTGTTATTATTTACATTACAGGAGGCAGTTCACTGTTTACAATTCATTGGTCAATAATCTACTATTACAGATCCATGACTGATCTCGAGGGCGACACAAAGCCACCGAATTCACCTAACGACCGGTCGAAGTTCCATTTCAAGTTTCCGCTTGTATCACTGCATCATAATGTTTCACAAGAACTAGAAAGGGACCTGGCTGGTGAGTTCAAATTTTCAACTTGGATTCTTGTGATAGTTGATTGCTTTAATATTATAAACAACAATAAATTCAGGTAAAATATAATAGCATACCATTAATTTTAATTGCCATTGAAATAATAGTATGAAGTAATTGCTAATAATTGTACTCTGTAAGGAATTTGGTGTTTCGCCCCAATAATAATTAATTTATGAATTTGATCATTCAATATTTGTAAGATTGCTTTTATTATAAAATTCATCAAGATCACCCTTATATTATAGTGAATTTATACATTATTCCTAGACAAAGCCTCGCACAATTATATTTACTCAAAAGGACTAGGTTATTAAAAAAATATTTCATTTGTTGGGTTGGAAAAATGTAATAACATTTATTAACTTTTCTTACACTAATTATAATGTAAATCTAATGTTGGATACAATAATAATAATTCTGTTATTTCAAAGACTTGAAATAAATAATAATTATTATTATAGAATTTGCATAACAAATATGTTATTAGATGATTGACATTGATTCTGTAAAGTTTATTAAACTATTTAATTCAATCGTAGCTTGATGGTTTGTACATTTAATAGAAGTGGAATATAATGTTAATGTGAAGAGTGATTGATCCATGCTACCCACGGTTAGGTGATGACCTAACCTTGGTGCATAAGTATCTATTTCTTGAATTATTGTGTACAGAAAATTATAATTTCTGTTCAATCGATCGTTCTCGAAGCACCACTTAGGACACAAATAAATCACAAATAATATGTATTACGTAATACTTGAGTATGTACTCAAAGAAGTATTTTTGAAAACTTCTAGAAAATGATACCAATAGAGAAAGATACCATCAAATTACAAACTAATCCATTTTTGAAGTTGTTAAGAAATGAGTACATTAAAAACATTCATATCCTATTTAAATACCAAATTTATTCGATTATATAATAAACTTGAAATTAGTATCATGAATGAATCGTTGCCTTAATAGGAGCATTCTTTATTCATTTTATAACCTCGGGTATGTACTTATCAAATTCGATTACGATTGTCGATCTATAAGTCCTCTTGACGTTTATGCAGACCTGCCGTGTCATATGACTATATGAATATATATCCTAATGAACAATATTTTTATATCGTTCTATTATATTTCAGGGAAACAAGAGCGCCGAAATTTTAGCGAGGAAGCACATCGGGTACCGGATATCCAGGTAAATTAAATTAATAATTAGTTTCACTGGGAAATCACTGGGAATTAGTTTAATTTTAATATAATTCTATTTTAATAAGGTTCGTAGTTATATAATAACATTGTATAATCGAACAAACTGAGGGATGCCTTACGCAATGCTTAGTTAATTGGGAACGTGCGAAGTAGGTGGAAGGGATAAAGAAAACTATCGCTGCGTTTGTCGCGACAGAAATGTGCATCAAAAGGGACGTCACGTCAGTCAGATAACAAACAAACTTGTGATTTGTATTGATTAATACATGTTTGTTGTGTTTTAGTTAATTTACAGCTTCCAATCTTCTCCAAGAGTACCTGACACTATTGTAAGAGGTAAATAAAAACATACTTTGAAAAACAACAAGAGTTTTTCTTATTATAAAGATTGCACTTATTTTACAAAGTTTAAAAAATAATGTTATTATAGTCAGGCCGCTCTAAGATTACCGATATGACACTACTTTTTTTGGTTGTACATATAACTTTGTTATGAGGAACACATTTGGAAAATCGTTTAGAATAACTTTTATCAATACAATTTTCTGTCAAAATATCAAAGTTACGTAATTGTATTACGTAACTTTGATATTTTGCCGTAGTCCCTCACTAGTGCTGTCAATCTGACATATGTCAAATCGGTAATCTTAGAGCGGCCTGACTATACATATTGTATATTATTAAGACCTTAACGTTAGATATATCGTTTAATTTAGAGGCCTATTACAATTATTCATTCTGCGAGATTAGGTATTTCGTAGCGTCCCGACAACTCATATAATATTTTGGACGTGTGACCACACGTCCAAAATACTGCGTTGACGCTACGACTAAGCGATTTTGATACTTTTCCCAAAATTTTTATATTTTTTTTTGTGGAATTATTCGTTATTGCTTTATATATCGTATATGAAGAAACACATTATATGACGATAATATTGTAAATAGGACAGATGATATTATTAAGAATTCAGAACTATTAAAGTTTCAGATTCTTCTGTTATTAGGCTTGAATCTAGAGTCTGCTCTGTTTCCTGTAGAATTTGTTTTAAAAATGATTCTTACAGCAATTCATGATGATGTAATATTGATTGTAGCTCACAACATTCAGTCTTGGATACTGGTGGATACACTTCTTAAAATTGACGAATACTAGGTTTTCCCCATTGTTGTTCATTGCTCGTTTTTGAATTAGGTACGAACTTTGTTGTTAATGTAACATGTTGTTTTATAAGGCGTTGATGTCACCGATGTTTGGCGAATGACCTGTACGAATCACTATGGCCATTACTTCTCAATTGTCCAACATTCCTTACGTGTTCAGCTAACACCAATTTATTTGCTTTTTGCATTGTGCGGGCCTGAAAACTTTTTGTGTGTTTTACACTCTCAAAACCAGTTTTTATGATAATGTCCATTTTTCTTTCAATTGTTTTTAACAAGCTCCTCTAAAAATATCATTTATTCTCTATATAAATATTTTATATTTACTCTAATTTGTACAAAATAAACAAAATGTTGCTATTCATTTTTTGACATATGCTCCTAAATGCGTTTGCCACCTATTTATAGTGGCGCTACTGTCATGCACGTTCCCAATACCCGGCTTTTTTGATCAATTGACAATTTCATTGAAATATTTTGAAATTGATTTGAAATATTTCATTATTTTAAGTTGCCTCTGTAGGCGACTTTCCTACATTACACATTTATCAAAATTATCCTTAAAACAAATATATACATTTACAATTATATCTATATTTACACAATAACTTAAACGGCACTATTAATAATATTTATGCATATAATTAACAATTAAAATATTCATTCAACACAAAGATCTTATAACTTGTCGATATCGATTTACTTTGAATCGATTAAACTTATCGCACCCTTTATCGACAAGGCCTTCTCCCTAAACTCGCAGCTAATGTCACACCGGTCGGGTATCTACGATTTGTGATTGACTGCCACCCGCTTGTTTACGCTTTTATTTGCCTTCTGCTATTTATTGAAATTATAATTATTTATGCCGTTTTATTTATGTATAATCCATCTGTAGTGATAGTTTATGAAGAAGTGCTTGTTAATAATATATATTTCTATCGTAACTCTTCTCTCTTCCTGTAGTAATTAATGTAATTAGTGTTGTTGTGTTACGCTTCGATTTGGACTTTATTATACCAAAATTCACCGTAAGTTGGACTGTTTATTTATTACCTACTACGCTGCTGAACAATAGTAACCCTCGACGCTAAAGTGGTGACCCCGACGTGATATAACATAATTTGCCAAGATGGAGAACGAACAATCTACGGCATCTTCCAATAGTGATGTGCAACAGTCGACAAAACATGTCGATGTTTACAAAGTCGGCGTTCGAGTTCCGCCTTTCTGGCCTGAAGAACCAGAAATATGGTTCGCGCAAATAGAGGGGCAGTTTGCAATATCGGGAATCACCAGTGACGTCACAAAATTCCACTACGTCATTGGTCAGCTTGATAATCAATACTCCCGCGAAGTCAAGGACGTAATCGTCAGTCCACCCGCAACCAACAAGTACGAGAAGTTGAAGACGGAGCTTATAAAGCGTCTCTCCGCTTCGAATGAAAAGAAAATTAAACAGCTTCTCATGCACGAGGAGTTAGGGGACCGCAAGCCATCCCAATTTCTCCGCCATCTCAAGAGCCTTGCTGGTGCTAACGTCCCCGACGATTTTTTGAAAACTATTTGGGTTAGCCGTTTACCCCTCGGTATTCAAACTGTTCTTGCCGGACAACCTTCTACGGCTTACCTAGAGGACATGGCCGATTTAGCCGATCGAGTCAACGAGATAGCTACTCCTTCGCCGTCAGTATCCAGCATGTGTCAGCCAACATCAAGTTCCGTATTGAGCGATCTCACCAAGGAAGTTGCGGAGCTGAGGAAGGAGCTACAGAAGCTCAAGACGGGGAGATCTAGCAGGAATCGCTCCCGTTCAGACAGAAGGGAACCCAGGAGATCGACTTCGAGGCAGAATAGGTCCCAATCGAATTACCGGAAGCACAAGATGTGTTGGTACCACCATAAGTTCGGCGCTGAAGCTCGCAAGTGCATACGCCCCTGTGACTACACATCGGGAAACGCCACGGGGAGTCGGTAATGGCGACTAACGATCACCCCACATCCTCTACTGGTCGCCTATTTGTTACGGATCGGACATCGAAGACACAGTTCCTGATCGACACTGGGAGCGATCTCTGTGTCTTCCCTCGCTCCATTCTGCGTGACCGTCGCAACCGTACAGACTACAGCTTATGTGCCGCCAATGGATCGCAAATCTACACGTATGGTTATGTACATTTAAGTTTAGATTTTTGCTTACGCCGTATATTTAGCTGGCGCTTTGTAGTAGCAGATGTCACTAAGCCCATTATCGGCGTAGATTTTTTAAATTTTTACCATTTGATTGTAGATATCCGCAATAAGCGATTATTAGATAGCTCAACATCAATATCTGCTTTAGCTTCTTTGGCCAATTGTAATGTTAGCTCTGTAAAGGTACAGACCGGTGTGACTAGATATCATAAAGTGCTTAATGATTTTCCAGATTTGACTCGTCCAGCTGGTACACAACGCGCACACTCACATCACACCGTCCATTACATCCGCACCACCCCAGGCCCTCCAGTATCGTGCAGACCTCGCCGGTTAGCTCCGGATAAACTAAAAATAGCACAACGAGAGTTTCAGTCCATGATCGCTATGGGTACAGCCCGTCCTTCCGAGAGTCCCTGGTCATCGCCTCTTCACCTGGCACCAAAAAGGGACAACGGTTGGCGTCCTTGCGGCGATTATCGGATGCTCAACGCTCGTACTGTGCCTGACCGGTACCCGATAAAACATATACACGACTTTGCTCATAATCTCGTAGGCTGCAAAGTCTTCAGCACACTGGACTTATTAAAGGCGTATAATCAGATACCGGTCAGTCCAGACGATATACCGAAGACCGCCATCACAACGCCGTTTGGGTTATTCGAATTCCCTTACATGACCTTCGGACTTCGGAACGCTGGGCAAACTTTTCAGCGATTCATGGATGAGGTCATCAGAGGTCTAGATTTCGCTTACTGTTATTTAGATGACATTTTAGTATATTCTAAAAGCGAGTCGCAGCACGAGGAGCATCTCAGGCAAGTCTTCGCAAAGTTACAGGAGTATGGCCTAATAATTAACACTTCTAAGTGTGTTTTTGGAGAGCAGGAAGTTACTTTTTTAGGGTATTCCATCTCCGAAGCAGGATCGCGACCCCTAGAATCAAAGGTAGATACTATTAAAAATTTTCCTACCCCCACTACCGTGCGACAACTTAAGGCATTTCTGGGCATGCTTAATTTTTACAGGCGTTTTCTGCCCAGAGCTGCTGAAATTCAAGCCCCATTGAACGCACTGTTGACGGGCACTGTCAAAAGTAAAGATCCTGTTAATTTGACAGGCGACGCTCTTACAGCCTTCAATGCATGCAAAGAAAGCTTGGCAAATGCAGCTTTACTGGCACATCCCGACTGCACCGCCAAACTTGCCCTGGTAAGCGACGCTTCCGATAGGGCTATTGGCGCAGTCTTACAGCAGCTTCAAGGCGATGCCTGGCAACCTCTGGCATTCTTTTCGCGGAAACTAAGCCCGTCCCAGGCGAAGTATTCCCCGTATGACCGGGAATTACTAGCCGTTTACGAAGGGATTAAGTATTTTCGACACATGCTGGAGGCTCGCCATTTCGTCGTATATACAGATCATAAACCTATCTGTTTCGCCTTTCATGAAAGGAAAAAGACTTGTTCTCCGAGGCAGTTCAGGTATCTAGACTATATCTCCCAGTTCACGACAGACATTAGGCACATTTCCGGTCAGGATAATATAGTTGCCGATACCCTGTCCCGAATCGATGAGCTGGGAGCACCGGTCAGCCTTGAAAACATTGCAAAGGGTCAGTCAGCCGATCCAGAACTGCAAATTTTGCTACAGCAGGGTTCATCTCTTCGCCTAGAGCAAATTCAATTACCTGGCAGTCATATACCATTGTACTGCGATGTAAGTACCATGACTACCAGGCCATATGTCCCTAAATATTACCGCAGGCAGGTTTTTGACAGCCTGCATTCCCTTAGCCACCCTGGCGCTAACACGTCCGCCAAAATTGTTTCGGAACGATTTGTTTGGCCAGGGATAAGGAAAGATTGTCGCGAATGGGCTCGTACATGTCTAGAATGTCAACGTGCAAAGGTCACTCGGCATGTATCAGCACCTCTTAGCACATTCAACCTACCTCGTGTAAGATTCATGCACCTGCACATTGACCTTATCGGGCCACTTCCACTTTCCGAGGGCTATCGGTACTGCCTAACGGCAATAGACCGATTTACTCGGTGGCCGGAAGCAGTACCGATAGCAGACATTACTGCAGAAACGGTCGCAAAGGCGCTAATTTCCACTTGGATCGCCCGTTTCGGTTGCCCTGTCGACATAACTACGGACAGAGGTCGACAGTTCGAATCTGCTCTTTTTCAGTCCTTGGCCAAACTAATTGGCTTCGAACACAAGCGGACAACGGCGTACCATCCTGCTTGTAATGGCTTGGTGGAACGTTTCCACCGCCAACTCAAAGCAGCGATAGTTTGTCACGCTAATGACAGGTGGACCGAGTCGTTACCCTTAGTATTACTAGGTATAAGAGCAGCCTTCAAGGAGGATTTAAAATCATCCTCGGCACAACTGGTCTACGGCGAAGCGTTGCGTCTTCCCGGCGAACTGTTCCAACCTTCCTTTGATGGTACAACAGATTTGTCTGATTTTTCCGCACGCCTGAAAACCATTACCGAGAAATTACAGCCCACTCCTGCTTCACGCCACTGTAAGCCTAAAGTTTTTGTATATAAGGAATTATCAACCACTGATCATGTTTTCTTACGCGATGACACATCACGTGGTTCTCTCCAACCTGCTTATACTGGGCCTCATAAAGTATTAAGTAGGAGTGATAAAATTTTTAAAATACTTTTAAAAGGTAAGGAGGTCACTGTTTCCATAGACAGGCTTAAACCTGCCTTCATCCTATCTGACCACCAAACCACAGAACCCCACCAACTGTTCAAAAACAATACACCACTCGTTCAGGGCGTAGGGTTAGGTTCCCAAATTTTTATCGCCCTTGACGGGCTCAGGCGGGGGGTGATGTAGGCGACTTTCCTACATTACACATTTATTAAAATTATCCTTAAAACAAATATATACATTTACAATTATATCTATATTTACACAATAACTTAAACGGCACTATTAATAATATTTATGCATATAATTAACAATTAAAATATTCATTCAACACAAAGATCTTATAACTTGTCGATATCGATTTACTTTGAATCGATTAAACTTATCGCACCCTTTATCGACAAGGCCTTCTCCCTAAACTCGCAGCTAATGTCACACCAGTCGGGTATCTACGATTTGTGATTTACTGCCACCCGCTTGTTTACGCTTTTATTTGCCTTCTGCTATTTATTGAAATTATAATTATTTATGCCGTTTTATTTATGTATAATCCATCTGTAGTGATAGTTTATGAAGAAGTGCTTGTTAATAATATATATTTCTATCGTAACTCTTCTCTCTTCCTGTAGTAATTAATGTAATTAGTGTTGTTGTGTTACGCTTCGATTTGGACTTTATTATACCAAAATTCACCGTAAGTTGGACTGTTTATTTATTACCTACTACGCTGCTGAACAATAGTAACCCTCGACGCTAAACCTCCTATTGTTATCAAAATAGAAAAAGGAAATTACCAAACACGTATATTTATATTTTTTCAAAATATTTTAAATTTTATGATCAGCTCAAGCTACAATGCCGTAATTGCCTATTAAGTTCTTCTTACGGTGGAAAACTGGGAATAGGAAACTAATGCTTTTTGTGATAAAAAGGAATATTATGAATACGAGGAAAGCATAGCTAGCGCTAGTTTTTTGTTATTTTTGTTATAGGCTACTATCACTGAAGAGAGCAAACTAGCATATACAAGTCTTGTAGAGCAACCGATGTCGTCGGCCTCTCTTATTACTCAAATTGCAAAGGATGCTACTTTGATGCACAACTCTGGCACAATTCCCAAGACAGCGGCTCTCTCAAATACTGCCCAAAAGCAGTTCCATTCTTTACAGAAGACTGATACTAGCAGGTAACATTCATAGTATTAATATATGATAATAAGAAAAATCAATACAAGGTACGGCCAAAAATAAAATATAGTGAAACAGGTCTGATATTAAATGTATATCTAAACTCAGTGGTGAATAAAGCCTATCAACGGCTACAGTCTACTCGTCACTAGATTGCATGGTATTATGTAAAATTTGTAGAACAATCTCTAATAATTACATTTCGAAGTGAAAGACATATCATTTAGTTTATTATACTTATACATAATATTATTTTTTAATTTCAGAGAACTTTCAACTAATGAGTTGGATAAACTTCAAATCTTTCATAACAAGGTAAGGCCAGCACATATTGAAGGCATTGTCTATTTGGTTTTACAAAAAGATTTCCACATGTATTCGAAAGATGTTAGGATATTTACTTTCAATCAATCACAATGAAATTTTTTGCATAAAACCAAAACAATACAGAAATGTTATATGAAATGTTGTCGTTACTCTATTTGGATATAATTGTACCACAGAGTTATATTGTCAACCATTCAGTTTTGTATAAAAAAATGCATTAGATCATAAAAATAGGAATTGAAAATAAAAATCAGATAAATAGACAATATTACTGATAAAGATAAGCGCATATTTTGTATCATTGAAAAAATTTGATACTTCATATTTACTATGAAAAGTTTGAAAAAGTAGAAATAGAATGCGATTGCGATATTAATTCAACTCAAGAAAGTGTAAAAAAATCGTTAAAAACCTTTTGCCGCACATGCCGGGATAAACATTATAATAACTGCACATTTAATGATTGTTACTTTAAATGTTTGAGTAGAATATGAATTTCATTTTGTGTTTATTAACATGGATGTTTTCATTTCGCATAAACATATTTTACCACAGCAAGCAAATTAGTAATTGGTAAGAAAAGTAGCTTGCTAGTAGTACCTTGCTTAAGCGAGTAATTAATGCGCTTCTTTTAATTTAAGTATAAACATAAAACTAGTGCATTAATAACTCATTTTGTGCTCGATGCAGCAATCTACTATTAAAAACGAAAATTCTATTAAAGCTCAAAGCCGTAATAATAAATATTTATGGTTAAATTGATAAGGTCTATAACAAACTTATAAAGTTTTTTTTTTTATATAAAAGAGCATCATTCAAGCTCGAGTGGCTTCCTTTTCTCGGTATGTCAGAATTCTATTGCTAATATTTAAAATTGTTATTTTTTATACTCTTCAAGCTTAACCCGATTTCTTCATATTGTAATATTTTTAATATTGTCACGACTCTGGTAATAAAGAGAGAAGGTATGACAATGCCCTGTTTTAATTATATTAATAAATATTGCTAATAGAAGTCTAGCCAAAATGTGGCTGTTTGACTTTTCCCTCCGGGACCACGCTGAAAGAATTGAAACATTTAATTTTGTACAATATTTAACACTAATTGCGATAGCATTATTGTTACTCGACGATATTCCAATAAGAGCCTTTTTTAACTAATTCCAGGTACAGTTGTATAGGCTCGTGTAGTCATCTATACTTTCTTTCAGATTAAAAACGAGCTGCCACTGCCACCTCGAACTAATAAGCCTAAACTTGTCGATAAACCAAGGCACGTTCGAAAGCACCCATTGAAATTGCCGAACAATCAAAAGTCTCAAGAAGTCGCGTCAATTTCAAAACCCATAATTTATCAAAACGCAGTGACTTGTCCGACTAGATTTGATACTGAAAATGGAGTCGATATCTTCAATGGTATAAAGAGAGTAACGAACCCGTTTGTCCAGTCAGTAAATCCGTTCGAGTGTTACATGGATACAGTAGATGGTAATATTGGGAGCATAGAGCCAGTGAATGATGTTGAAGAGAACTTGATTCAAGGTGATTTGTATTTACAATAGAATTAATTTAACTATACCCCTAAAACCGTCACTTTATCAAAAAAAGCTATTATAAGCTTGGATTATTTTTTATATGGTATGGTATTTTGTTGATATTTGTTGTAGATTGTTCAGACCATGTATCAGTTGAAGACTTATTGGATTTCGCTGATCAAAAGCCATGCGGTCGCCAACGTGGCGCTGAGTCGGATGAGGTTCGAATCATGAGCAAAGTGCTCAAACAACAGGTTTGTTAAAATAAAAATACTGTATATACCTGATTTACAAATGCGAGCTTATAATATCTCCTTAAGCTATTTGGTTTGCTTACTCGTCAATACTACACTTATATTGCACCGCCAAAAGTATGTTCTATTTGTCCCATTGACGGTGAACATTTATAAATATTTGTTATTTACTTTATTTGTTTTAGGACATTTGGATCTTTTATCTGCCCTTATATGGTGCAGTGCTTATGCATAGAATGTAATACGGTTGTAATGACTCTCCGTTCCACAGATAAGAATAATACGATAAGGTCAACTTTCCTTACCATCTTTTGACCAACTATTCATCGATCGATCATCGATCTATGATAACCTATGAAATAGGGGATATGCATAAAACTTAAATTTGTTTCAAAAATGTTTTTTTTTTTAGATTCTTTATCGCATTTATATTATAATTGTACCTATTTATTATTTAAACAGAAAATAATAAGTGAATTTTTAAAAATAAAGAAGGGAAATTGAAACGCTCAAAACGCGTCACCAGTGGTCGCAACGAAATGTGATTGCAATGGCCACGTCAAGTCACGTCATTGGACTTATCGGCGTCTATATTCATACTGTTAGTATCTAGTATTTGTGAGAATCCTGTTATGGACTGTTTGCTTGTGTGTCAATACTACAAAAATATCTTGAGAAAAAAGGTTAGAAATGTAAATACCGTGGTACAGGATCACCCGTGTCAAAATACTTGCTGTCTATGAATTTGTGAACTTGTAAGGAAAATGTTACGTTACCTAGTAACTTTACTGCCATACTTACCTTTAAAATCGGAACACAGCACAATGTAAGCAAGCAAGACTGCTTTGTGTCAGTCGTAGATAAGACAGTTAACGCGGTAGACCCTGGCTTAGTTACCTCCCAAAATTTCTTTACATCTATAGGCTCAAGAAACAAATAACGCGCCATTTTCCATAAGAAACCTTCCTTTTGTTTTATTCTTTTTAGACATTACACCATAATGGTTTAGCCGGCAAATTTTCCTTTGAATCTGTAATTTGTAACTACACTTCTATTTAGGTGACCGCTGAAGAATGTTTGGAAGCATTGGAATTGAACAATTGGAACGTGTATCAAGCTATAAAGGTGGTTCGTGTTAAGCTCGCCGTCGGCGGCGCCGTCGCCCTCGAGGTTTGCGGCTTGGAACTCGACAGAGCTGGCGGCGATATTATGAAAGCTTCTGCGTGCTTACTTGGCAAGACAGATAAATAAATTATATTAAATTTATATTTAATTAAGCCTCATATTTTATTTTTATTTCCTTTACACCCCAGATTTGCGTCAGTAGATACTGGCACCTAATATTTTAACCTAAATTTATATTTATTTATTATCACTATATTTATATTTATTATCACCTAAATTTTTATTAGAAGAAAAATTTATCTCCATGAAATAACAGTTGGTAAACATATTCCTTTTTGCTTCCAGTTGTTATTTGCTATTGATAAAATGTTATGAAGACTGTGTTACAGAATGTAGATCCTACTTTTTTAATTAAATTCCTGGTGTGTGTACGGGCGCTATATACATATATACATATATTTAAAGCAGTAATTCCTAAAGCGGTCTAGGGCAATTCGAGGTCTAAGTTATACGTGACAAAAAATGGGGGTCCACAGTCGTAAGCAGAGGTATATGAAAATTAATTTATAGTCTAATCATTAATTCACTGGAGTAAACTGACGTTTACGGTGTTACCACTTTATGATGAACAGAAAATAGTGTTGTGACTAGAATATTGAAATCAAACTCATTTATTCAATTTCATTCCGTCCTCAAATCACATTACTCATTTTATTTACTTTATTAAGAAATCTTAATCCAATTTGTTAATCGATATAATAATATTAGCATGGTACCTTTAGGGCAAATAGTGATAACTTTGAAATGGCGTAATTACTCGAATTATATATATAAAATGAAACAAAAATATTCAATGGAAAGATTATTATTCGTCATCGTCAGACATAATTTTATCACTATCGTCGTCGCTGTCAGTGACACTTATT
Organism: Scirpophaga incertulas; assembly: GCA_036419045.1. NCBI lineage: Eukaryota > Metazoa > Arthropoda > Insecta > Lepidoptera > Crambidae > Scirpophaga > Scirpophaga incertulas. The sequence goes on from CM071626.1 coordinate 21,554,158, forward strand.
ATAAAACGGTCCGTAATATTGTCCATCATATGGTCGAGATTAAACATTTTATTTTCTAAGTTTATTACATGATCCACACAGTTTCTCCATCTTGTACCAGTAACCAGTAATAACCAGCAATAAATAAAAAAAAAACTTGACGTAAAATTGTCGTGTTTATATCCATTACAACGATAAATAATTTACAGAATTAGGTTTTGTCTAAAATGAAATACAATAACTACTATTACACAGTGGTTAAATCTGTATTTTTCTTTTAAATAGATTGCAATAATTAAAGTACTTCCAAATGTTCGAATAATTACAGCTCAAAAAATTGATTTACTGATTAACTGAACGCATAGTTCGGGAAGCTAGCAAGTGAGTGAATTTCATTTTTTGTATCTGATAGAATTCATGTACCTATATTATAATTAATTGAGTACTTTTTTTTAATAAACGTTACTGACTTTGTGTGAGTGATCTGAATAACAACGAAGGGTGAAGTCCTTATCGATTTATTCAATTTATCCAATTATATTTGCAGGTCACCTCACTAGTACGATAAATATGGCAACATAATTTTACAATGTGACATTAGCAACTGTCAGTTTACTCCAGTGAATTAATGATTAGACTATAGATTCGATAGTCAAACGTTAGATAACAATTGAGAACTTTAGTGACTGTTACTTGTAATAATTTTCATTTTCCATATATAGTACAATGCGTTGTAGAGACATGTCGACCTTATTTTTCAGAGATCTCAGGTTCACTTTTTTTCGAGAATGTGAATAACGCAGCTGCAATGGGTTCATGGGATCCAGCAAAATATTGAAAGTGATACATGAAACAAAATAGTTTGGTAACCTCTTATTTAAAGTAAAGCTGGAAGAGAACCATTTATCTCAAAGAGTTGAATATGTTTATTTGTCCTATATAAAACAAAAATGCATTGTAAAAATATACAGAGTATTTTTCTGCAATTTTTAGTAAGATTTACTTACTTATAGAATACTTTTGACGACAAGCTTTTAAATGTAAAAGGTTATTTTGTTCTTTTTAGCGCATTTAATAAAAGCTTGTATTAAAAAAAAATACTTTTAATTTATTTTCCGACTAAAAAACAAGCTTAGTAAACCCTTTCATTTGATATCCATATTGTAGGGGTGCATTATAAATAATGGTCCGCCATCTTGGGAAAGGCCGCCATATTGGTTTAAGAGTGAAGTCACATTATTTATCGAGGTGTTCTTTGCAAGCCCATTCATTTGATACCGATATTGTAGGGGTGTATTAAAAATAATTGATCCGCCATCTTGGTAATGCCGCCATGTTGGATTTAGAATATAACCATGCATTGTCATCAGACACGTGCATGCAAAATTTCAGCTCAATCGGAGACCGGGAAGTGGGTCAAATTAAGATTCCAAGATTTTCTTACATAGTTACAAGTGAAGCTAATATAAAAGCTTGTAAAAAAATGGGGAGAGGCAGTTAAATTAAATATAAAATTGAGAGAAACTTAATTAAATGAATAATTAAAAATTATAAAGACACGAGTAGTTTAAATAAAAAGACGTAAAACTAAACTTTAAAGTGTTATTTAAAAGCTCAAGTAAAGTTATAGCTAAAGGCGGGTAGTAGGCAACAGGAAGGCAGATGTGTAGCATTAAAAGCAGGCAACCAAAGGCATACAGTAGAAGCTGCAGCTGACAGCAGAAGTAGCAGTAAACCGTACTGGCAGCAGTAGCAGCAACTGATTATGGTGGCCACAGGCAACAGTAGTGGCAGCAATAATAGCAGTATGTTTATAACACTTGTAGCACAGCAGCAACACAATATGAGCAGTACTACAGCGGCACAATATGCTCACAGTGGTAGCACAGTAGGTACGTAATAGTTATAATTTCGAGAGTAGTCTAGTGACCGTCGTCCACCTTTATACTAGCCTCAGACAACATTCTAAGTATACAAAAATATATCTACTTACACAAAAACAAAGAGTTTAAATTGGCATAGTACATAATAGGCTTGTTGCCTAAATTTCAGTAGTTAGATACTAATATACCTTGATGCCTATTCTATACAAAATAATAATTATTTTTGAAAAAAAAATGCTTATTTATAAGAATAATTTTGCATTTAATTAAATATTTGACATTAGTCATCAAAAACGCTCATGACTGTCATGGCGTCTTGAATGACGTCACGCCGTGCAAAACACAGCTGTTTTAGTATCGGAATATCCGGTATTGTGAAGTTATTTTAATAAAAAATGGATTCATCGTATTACAAGTACTGCATAGTGCCCCAGTGTACAAGCACAAATATAAAAACACCAAAAAAATTATTTATATACGTGCCAAACAATCAGCAGATACGTAAAAAGTGGCTAACACTCGCGAGAAGGAATGATGCCCATTCTTTTTCGCACTTCCACAAGACACTTGGGAATGACATTTTGACTTTGACGTTTCGCACGGCGTGACGTAACACTTTTTAATTGGTGTTTGCTGTCACGTGACTTATGACTTATTTTGTGCAATTTTATTTTATAAAAATATAAATAATCAGAAGTTATTATTTTACAAAACTTTGTTTTTTCATAATTAAATGATCATCTTAATAGTTATGCAACCTAATGCATCAGATTTGTTCATAGTGGATACAAGCCTATTTGTTTAAATTTTAACATAAGAACAGTGTGACGTCACGTCGGGCTGTTACACTTATTTAATAGAAAAATGTTAACAATAGTAAGAATAAATTAAATAAAGTATATTTCAATAATAAAAATTATTCCAGGGAGTTTACACTGTAAGAATTAATTATATAAATATGTAAAATGAAAAGTAAATATAAGTGTACAAACCAATAACAGTGCTAAAAGTTGAGGCTATATGAAGAAAATAGTGTAATTTTGGAATTAGGTACAGTTATTTATGTACCTGCATCGAAATGTTGATATTAATGTGGACCTTCCCGGGATTTCTATTGGACAATCCCGTGTGGCCAACAATATTACAAATAAATAATAATAAAAACCTCAGAGGTAGACAAATAAAACAAAGATAATTAACATACAATTTTTACTGGCTTTTTTGGCAATTTTTAGAGTCTGGCTAACGATAATAGGCCCTGGAATTATACTTTTATGAACTTAACTTTGTATGAACGTCAACGTCAATTTGACAAGGTTGTTGTTCGGTATCTCTGGTGACAAATTGGATGCGTTTGTGTTAAATTGTGATTTTAATTACGGTATAAAATGAACAAAACTATCAAAAGTGGTGTATGAAAGATATTGTTTTGCATGATTGGCAAGTTCAACGGAAAACGACAACAACATGATGCCGCGTTTAAACAAAAACAAGATTATCTACGTGTGGTATTGAATTTCTTAGGTTAGTAGACAATATTATTTTGATACTTTGAACACCTATCTATCCAGTCATCATAATAAAATTTTGATTTATAATTTACGTATCTTTACAAATAAGTTACTTACGCTTCTTTGTATTGAATAAAACTAATTATATTCATTCGTGTATCGCATCATTCAACGCATTCATTTTAATAACATCATGTTTTACGTAATTATTATTTTATGTTGTATTTTTGTTGGTAATTTTAAAATGATTACACAGAATCTGCAAGATGTCGAAGGAGTTGATGAAATAGTAAGAACTATTGAATATCTCACTGAATTACAGCAGAAAAATAGGAGAATAATCCAGAATGTTCATTAAAGAGAGTAAAAAGGGAAGGTGCAGTAAATGAAGGTATCTGGAGTACCACGGGGAAGAAACGCCCACGGAAACCTACTGTGTCTAACCTAGATAAGCAGGGTTAATTTAATTATGTTAGGATAGCTTATTATTATTAGATTAATTAATTTTATTGTATAAAGTATATTGTTAAATGGTTGTATGTAGGTATGAATTAGGATAGTTATTAGATAAGAAAGTACTATTGTTAGATAAGTAAGTGCTGCGCAACTCACGTTAATGTTAATGCACGGAATAGCATTATAAGATAATATGACGCTGTACGTACAGTACGTAGTAGATCCAAACGAGGACAGTTTAAAAAAGGCACGGACTACGAGTCCGTGGAGTAGATAATATATATATATATATATATATATATATATATATATATATATATATATATAATATATATATATATATATATATATATATAAACCTAGATAACTAACACAGATGCTATGCGTAACAAGATAAACGAATTTTATTTTGTTAAAAAACAAGTTTCTGCACTGAGGACACTGTTGGTGGAGTTGAAAGAAAGTATTGATTTTAACGGATGCAGAGAAACTTGGGCCGCTGGTTATTAGCCAATGGCTATGAATTTAAAAATAATAAAAATTTGCGTTTTGTATTAATAGAACGCTATGACATATCTGCTTGGAGACATAACATTTTGCAGAACTATAGCAGGAAAACGTGCAGAAGGCAAGCTAATAATTTATTTAGATGAGACTTATGTCCATAGAAACTATAAGCCTATGAAGTCATGGCAAGGTCCTTCAACAAGTGGTGCAATTGAAAATGTTTCGTCTGGGAAAAGGTACATTATAGTTCATGCAGGATCAGAGAAAGGCCCCGTACCAAACTCTTTGTTAGTGTTTAGTACTAAATCAAAAAATGGTGATTATCACCATGACATGAATGCTGAAAATTTTAATAAATGACTTAAAGAAAAAATCATACCAAATTTGGAAGAACCAAGTGTAATCATAATTGATAATGCTAGTTACCATTCGGTAATTATAAATAAGTTTCCTAACACACAGACACGTAAAAGTAATATGAGTGGCTTCGTGATAATGGAATTCAATATGAGGACTACCACACGAAAGCAGAGCTGTTGTGTATTGTAAAACGAAATACGCCTGATCCAATATATGAAGCTGATAAAATTTTAAATCCACATTGATTTGAAATTTTGTCTTGTGGTGTTGAGACTTCCACCTTACCATTGTGATTTAAATGCGATTGAGTTTGTGTGGAGTTTGGCAAAAATATAGTGGCTAGCAAAAATATTGCAGTTACTACAGCTGCATTAGAAGAAATAATTAAAGATTCATTTGAAAACTTAAGTTCACAGGATTGGAAGAAAACGACTGATCATGTAATACATGTTGAAAATAAATATAAAGAACGTGATAAAATAACAGACAAAAATTTAGAAAATTTATTATAAATGTTAGAAACAGCGATACTAGTGACAGTGATGAATCTTTTGGCATAAAAAATTAGAATCTGATTTGATTATGATGAATAAAACTAAGTTATTGTGTATGGAATCGTATCGTTTTTTATTTCTCTATTTATTTTCGGATTTCGCCCATATTTACCTCATATACCAACACCCATACCAGATCAATAAATACTTAAAATCACATAACAAAAATTAATAAAAATAAATAAATTCTGTTTCTTTATTTCCCTAACATAACGTTCTTATACTGTTTATATATATGATATTTTTAATAATGAATTACCAAGTATCAAAGTAGGTTATTCCAATTTTCATAGTATAATTTTAGTGTTGTCATGCATGTATTTTTTAAAAATGCCGCCAATATTCTGGGGCCAATTTTCGTTAGTCAGACTCTAGTTGACATTAATTCACAATACAAATTATTGATAGTCTTAAGGAAATTACCATACGCATATTTCGCCTTTTTTTAAATACGAGCGAATACTTTTGCTTCTAGTCTAGACTCGTGAGGTTATTCAAACGGCCCATCAGAATAATTTTCGTTGTCTGATTCATTACCAGTTTGAATGAATTCGCTTCCAACATTACTGTATAACTTTTCTGAGAATTAGAATATATAAGCATTAACTTTTCAATATTTTCTGACTTCAATGAATTTCTCCGAACGTCTAAAATCCATTTGTAGGTACATGAAACGAACGCTCTAAGTCAACTGAGGTCAGGTTAGCAAATTTATATACTTCGTCCTTCTTTTCATTAGTGAAGGAAGAAATTTTTTCAGCTATATTTCTGATAGTGTCCAAACAGGATTTCTATCCATAACTTTTAATGTCATTGATGTAAGTTTTGCAACGTCGCGCGTGCACGAGTTTAAATTATGTAAAAGTAAATAACTTTTTATTTAAAAAATCACGGGTTTTTTTCTGCTCTTTAAATTTAATATCGGAATTTGAGGCACATCCATTTTATTCTTTCGCTGTATGAAATTACTGTCAGTACATGAATAACTCTACCTGATTCCAACCTCTAATAATAAGAATACAAAGCGTTTGTGAAATGTATATAAAATTTATCTATATAACAAGCATTTGTAACTATTTGCTAATTCATATGTAAGGACCTATACATATGAAATTGGAGTTTTGTACAGGACTAATATAAAGTCATGTTACAAAGATTTTTGTAAATTATATTTAATTAATTATAATTAATTCGTTATGCACCGCTGTTATCTACCTATATGCACTTTTGTCAAATAAAACATAGGGGCGAGAATCAATAAATTCTTAGAAGGCGGTTTTGATTGCCGCATCGGAGTTGAAATTTTTACCTTGTAAGAAGTTACCCAAATTCCGGAAAAATAATAATCTGTTGCAACAAAGTCTGGGAGTTTCAATTGTAGCTCATCTAACATAGTGGTTGTTTCTTGTGCAGTGTGTGATCTTGCGTTGTCGTGCAGCAGCAGTGCCCTAGAGTGATTGACCAAACTCTCTTGTTTAGCAGCTAGTTTTTGCTTCATGGCATTGCTGACAATAGATATCTGCTGTAATCGTTTGACTAGATTTTACAAAACTGTAGTGAACGACACCAGCGCTAGTCCACAAAACACTCGGAAGTAACTTTTTCTGACTCAACTTTTGTTTAGGGCAAGATTTGACTAGGTCTCCAGGGTTCAGCCATTGCGACGAGCGCTTCCGAGTGCCGTACAGTATGCATGACATGTACCGTGATGTGAAATCATCATAAAGTTCAGTTAAATAGATTGTCAGAACTTTTCTGGATTGTCGTTACACTTCGTGGCCCTAGAGCAATCTTTACGATAGCCTGCGTAGGCACTAGTTTGCGTGTTGTCATATATAATCTCGCATTTTATTTGTTTTATTTTGTGGTTATTGCAGAAAATATATGCTTTTGTATAATAAGATTTGATTTGAACATTAAAATTATTTGACATTTATGACAAACAATATTACTAGACAGCTTGACAATGAACCGAAGCTGACAAAGTTTACACATTATTATAAAAATATGTTTATAAATTACACTGACGGACTCATAAACTGCATCAAAGTTCAGGTTTACTCTAAAAGGATTTTTTATAATAAGTATGCAAACTTTTTAGATTAAATTATATAAATATGGAAAGACTGGCTCTTAATCTTAAAAAAAAAATTAAATTAAAAAAATAAAACTGCAGTAAAACAAATGAATATAGCCGGGAAAAGAAAATTTACTCGTAGTTTCAGATTTGCGTGTTAATTTATAGCAAATTTTAAATTGATTCTCATTGATTTTTTTGTTTTGTCAATTGAATTATTGTTACCAGCATAATTGTTGGGTTAGTTTTTTAACACATCGAGAGTTTTTGAACCATAATATGGATACTTCGTCCGAACAAGCGGCACAAATTGTAGCATTGGTGCGGGAGGGCTTGGATCAACGAACGATTGGTAGAAATTTAAATTTAAACCAGTCTACGGTTTCTAGAATATACAGAAGGTTTGTAGAGACAGGTTCTTACAGGAGGAGACGTGGTACAGGCAGAACTAGAGCAACCACAGGTCGTGATGACCGATTTATTGTTACAACTTCCCTGCGAAATCGTTTCCTCACGTCAGTTAACATCAAAACCGAGCTTAATGAAGTGCGTGGAGTAAACGTGTGTGCACGAACCATAAGAAGAAGGTTAAAGGAAGCAGATATCACCCTTTTTAGACCAGCAAATGGCCCAAAGTTGTCTGCAGCTCACAGACAAGCTCGCTTAAGATTTGCGCGTCATCACCTGAATTGGACAGAAGAGCAGTGGGCCTCTGTATTGTTCACGGACGAGTGTAGGACATGTTTATATGGTAAAGATGGTCGCAGAAGAGTCTATCGTCGACGTGGGGAGCGATATGCTCAAAGTTGCATTGAGGAGCATGTTCCTTTTGGAGGCGGTTCATGTAGTATGGTCTGGGGTGGCATATCGATGAACGGGCGAACAGAACTTGTGTTCATAGACATGGTCCGTCAAAACGGTAATAGAGGGGGTTTGACAGCACATCGCTACATAACAGAGATATTAGAAGATCACGTGGTGCCTTACATGGGATTCATAGGCGAAAATTTTACTTTAATGCAGGATAATGCCCGGCCGCATGCAGCTGCACAAGTTCAACATTATTGCGAAGAGGTTGGGATACGTACGATGAATTGGCCAGCACGCAGCCCGGATCTTAATCCCATCGAGAATGTTTGGGACAATTTAAAAAGAGCTGAATATGCGAGAAACCCTTCGCCCATGACAGTGGCAGCACTAAGAACAGCACTTTTAGAAGAATGGGACAATATTCCGCAAGATCTTTTAATAACCCTTATAAAATCTATGCGGAACCGATTAGAATCCGTAATAAGGGCACGTGGGGGTAATACACCTTATTAAAACACAAATAAACCCTTGCATAAAGTTTGTGTCTATTGTTAAAACCAATTTTTTAATTAAACCAATTTTCCTTAAATTTCTGTTTTTTCTTCAAAAAAAGTCTAAAGGTCCTTTCCAGTACATAAACTTAAACTTAAAGATATGACCCTACGCTGTTTTAAAGTTCACGAACCAATCTAGAGGTTTCAATTTAAATCTGTATAGAAAGTTTGCATACTTGGTTAAAATATTTATTTCAAAGTCGTCTATTACTTTTTTAATTATATATATTTAGTTTGGTTAGCATATAATTCAGTTACGATATATTTTGCATATTGAAAACAGTTGCTACAGTGGACTATATTGGCACCAAGAGTATTGTTTAAATTGGTATTTTTTTTGATATAGGCATTACTAGTGCCATAATGCGTATTAAAACCTTGGGTTATTCAAATTCGTCTTGCGAGATTTAGTACACGTTATTTTCATAAGCAACTCTATTATACTAACTAAGTACTAATAGAATAAAATAGCGCTTCGGGGCGAAAAACAAGATTTAGGTGCGTAAAGCAATTTGGGTCACGAGAACATTGGGTGGGAGCGCCGCGGCAAATCGGGTGGCCTATATGCTCCTGAAGCAGATATCGTAATATTTGTTTCCAACGCATATGAATGATTAAAATAAAGAATCCAGAATAGATATAAGTACTCTTATGTCTAGTAACTCTACTCCTTTTTCAGAATTAAATGACGTAAATCATAAAACCAAAGTGTCTTACTTACAAATATTTCGGTAAACATGGTGAAAATATTATAAAAAGAAATTACCACTTTGTGAAAGCTGATGTTATTAACAAATTACTGCGAATGCTGTAAAATAAGTCAAATAAGAAACTCCGAAAAGTAACATATATGTGCACACAATATCCTTACATTATTGTAAGCTTACGTACTTTATCCCTGTTATAAGGTGAAAATTATTAATAAATGTGTGCGACTAAATGTTAAGATAGATCTAACAGCAGTCGTCCGCCATATTCCTTTTCTCCAAAATTGGTGACCCTTCCAAATTTGTTGTTTATATATTTGTTTTGCTTCCTGACTTGCGACATCCTAAACCTTTTAACTTATAAATTTTTATTATGGATGCTAACAACTCGGTGGTCGACACGAACCCCGGTTCAGCAGGTGCCGATATAACTGTTCCTACAAGCAACTGCTATGTGAATGGGGTTACTAATCGTACACCACCATTCTACAAGAATCAAGCCCAGTTTCATATTAACCAAATTACTGAGGAAACTACTAAGTTTCACTTCGCAGGAGCACACCTCGACATGGAGTGCACTAAACAAGTAGAGGTCATCATCATTCAGCCATCCAAAATTCTCTCGTATTCATTACGCATTCATACCGCATTGAAAACTGCTATCATTTCTAGATTTTTAGATTCATATGAACAGAAAATCAGGCGTCTATTGGAGAGGAATAATTAGGTGACAGAGCCTTCTTTATTAATAAGACATCTACGAAGTCTAGCTGATATTATTTCTTTTCCAGATGATCTCCTTCTTCTTGATTTGGTTGAATAGACTACCTCGTCAAGCGCAAATAATGTTGGCTGACAAAAGATTTAAGACTTAGCTGAACTGACCGAGTTTGCCGACCAGTTGACCGTTGCTTGTGAGGCTGCCCGAGGTATGCGAATTGGCAGGTGCTCCTTGCAACGTTGTTAGTCTCACGCGCACGGTATAGCAGCTTTTATCGCGGGTGTTTTTTTTGGAAGGTAAAGGTGCTCGCGTTTTTCTGTTTTCGCGATTTCTGTTGGTACCACGTTCGTTTTGGTGTTAGAGACGAGAAATGCGAGCTGAACTGCAAATGGTCCACTAGGAAAAGACCGTTTGAACTAGAGCAATGGTCGATATTCGCCAGTCTCGATCGCTCACTTTCAAGTCTCTTCATTGTTGACCAACAAACTCGAATAAGTTTTTTAATTGATACAGGTTCAGACATTTGCTGTTTTCTTCGTCGCATGCTGTATGGCTGTTATATGGAAACTGGTCTCTCTCTCAAGGCAAAAATTCGATAGAGACATACGGGAATATAAATTTAAATCTCAATCTTGGACTTCGACGTCGGTTTCGTTGGGATTTCGCGGATGTTGATACTCCAACCATTGGCTCAGATTTTTTATCCTTCTCCCACTTGATTGTCATAGTGCTACTCTTAGGTCGCTTGGTTTCCGGATCAAATCGCAACACCAATCAACCTAACATTCAAAACATTAAACAGTCATCAAGCGATGTGATGGACCCACTATATCTATATGCAAGTGCCGCAAACGATCTGACGCTCAAATTCTCCTAACCCAGCTACAGTATGCCTATTATTTTTTTATTTTTGTCAATAATAATATCATCGATGTAAGCGAATAAAAAGTCAAATCCCTGTAAAACTATAGAATCAACAACTTTTTGAGCCGCATTACGTAATCTAAAACTCATACGAGGAAACTCAAACAATCCAAAAGATGTAAGAATAGCAGTTTTCTCGATATCCTTTGAGGCCACCGGTATAAAATGAATCGCGCGATGTAAGTCCAAACGCGTAAAAATGGTTTTTTTCCCCACTAACACATACTTGAAGTCTTGTAATCGCGGTACTGAATAACGATCTGGTTTTGTTATCATATTTAATCTTCTATAATCCCCGCATGGCCGAATATCCCTATTTTTCTTCGGTATTACTCGTACATGCAATGGACTAACCTATTTGCTATTTGATGGTCTACAGTACAAATCCCTAACTCTATCATATTTCTAAACTCATCCTTCACCTTCCTATAACGGTCTGGTGGAACAGGTCTAGCGTTTGCGAATACCGGTAGGCCCGTAGTTAGTTGGGTGTGTAACACCAACTTGGTCAAATCTGGAGATTGAAGTAATAATTAATGCCAAATACTATTATTTAAAGCAATCCTAACAGATAATTCGAGATCGTTATGACTTACATTTCTGGCAAGTACATTTTTAACTTTTTTAGGTTCCTCTATCTCCAAGAATGGATCTAGACCATTAGAGACCAAGGTGAAGCCCATAAAAGATTTCCCGATTCCTATAAATGTTCGTCAGTTGAAGGGTTTGTTAGGGACGCTTAACTTTTATAGAAGATTTCTCTCTCTAGCTGCGGAGATACATGCTCTTTTGCATGCTTTACTAATAGCCTTGCAAACGTTGCCTTATTAGCGCACAAGCTGTCTTGTCACGAAACCTCAGTCCATCCAAGAAAATATTCACAGTATGTCAGGGAGTTGCTCGCTATATGCGAAGGTATTAAGTATTTCAGACATATGCTCAAGGCCCGACTATTTATTGTGTACACCGAACACAAAACGATCAGTTTTGCCTTCTACAATAGGAAGAAAAACGGTTCGCCTAAGTAGTTCAGACTCCTCGACTATATATTCCAATTCACCAGTGACATTCGACACCTATTCGGTAAGGATAATTTTGAACTTCAAGCACTCAAAATTATTAACATTATCTGAATATATATATCATATGAATTTTGAGTGTTTGAAACTTTAGCAAAAGATCTTCAACCATCTGACCCTGAACTAAAAATCTTTTGACAGAAGATTCGTCTCTACGATTGGAGAATCTGACGATACCTGGAAGTCGTATTCCTTTGTACTCAATTCAGTACACCGACTTTCAGCTCTTTTGTCTCCAAGCTTTATCAAAAGTAGGTCTTCGAAAGCGGACATTCCCTGAGTCACCCTGGGGCTAATGCATCTGCAAGACTAATCGCAGAACGGTTTGTTTGGTCTGGTATCCGAAAAGTCCGAAAGGACACTCGGTGGCCGGAAGCAATACCGATCGAAAATATCACGGCAGAAACTGTCGCAAAAGGCTCTCAGGTTGGATTGCTCGATTTGGTTGTCCTACTCACATAACAACCGAGCGTGGCCGGCAATTTAAATCTGTATTATTTCAATGCTTGTTAAAAATTGCTGGATTTGTACATAATCGAGCTATCACATATCATCTTGCGTGCAACTTAAAGCCGCAATAGTCTGCTATGAAAATGACAGATGGACAGAGTCCTTGCCATGGGTCTTCCTAGGCGTACGAAGCGCATTTAAAGATGGTCTCCAAAGCTCATCCGCTGAACTGGTATATGGAGAACCACTTTGACTTTTGTACCTTTTGATAGTGGTGCAACAGACATTTTACAGTTTTCTGCGCGCCTTAAGCAAATAGTTTACAACCCCAGCTTCACGCCACACTAGTCCTAAAGTCTTTACATGCAAGGAATTGGGTACCAGTTCTTAGCGAAGGTTTTTCGTGTTCCTTAGCGAAGACGCTTCACGCGGTTCCTTTCAACCAACATATTCAGGCCCACCCAAAGTTCTTTCTAGGAGTGATAAAGATTTTACGCTACTACAAAGAGGCAAGGAGGTCATAGTTACAACAGACCGTGTTAAGCCTGCCTTCATATCATACCAAACGCTACCCGAACTAGGCCAGCGTTAATAACTAAGGCCTAATCACCCTAATTCTGTTAGGGTAGGCTCATTTTACAAAGTAAATTTGATTTGGTATGCTATATTATCTAAATCAGTGCGGATGTAAAAAGAATTTGTTACGAGTTATTCAGAAGAGGAATCATTATTAATAATTAAATAAATGAAATACATTTACTACCAAAGTCATATGATACTCTTCTTAACGTGACAATTAGTATATGTACTAGGAGAAATCACTGAATATCTTGAGATAAGAAGAGATAAGTAAAAATCTGTGAATTGTGTTTTTAGTTTGTCACTTCTTGATATTGCTTCCGACTTATATGGTTTTGCATTTTGTAATTATAAACTAAACTTGTACAAATTAATATAAACTATAATTAAAAACTATCATTTATTAAATCAATTGAGACAGTAGAATACGCTTTTAATATCTTAAAATCGATTTTCTTTTCTTTTTAATAACACCCATACGTAAAAGAAAGTTGGACAAAAAGTGGGCCTCAATCATGTGCAGAGACGTAAGATATATCAATCGATAGGTTATGTTATGTTCAACAATTTACAATTAATTATTATATTTTTTTAAATCTCCCGTTTTTTTTATGTAAATGATGTTTGGATGATTGATTTATGATCTTGATGAAATGGGATGTATTTACTTGAATATCTAGGTACTTTACCTAGATATTCAAGTAAACACATCCCAAAACGAAAATGGTTTAATTAAGTATATAAAATGATAATATATTTAAATCTTATTGAAAAATGGTTAAATAGTTAACAAAAGAAATGTAATTTAGTAATTATAAATTCATGAAGTTCTAGAAATATTGCGTTACTGACCACCCTGAATGTACATAGTCTGTGACCAATGATGACACTCGTCCGCAACATGTGCATAATGTTACTAAATCATACAACCAAGTTATTCGAATAGACAAAATCGTTTATTTAGATAATTTATACAAGATTGCAGGTAAGTCGGGCGATCTATTTATTTACATGAACAAAGAGTAAAGTAGATAAATATTTAATGACGAGAAAGATAAAATAAATATAAACCATAATTCAATAGAACTGACAGTGATTGAAGGCAATAAATAAAAATACTCAGCACAATCATCGACTTCTAATTATGTATATTGTAATCTTGAATAGCACGTGAAAGTTATTAATTTATAATTTTTATATATATATATATAATATATATATATATATAGGTACATCGACTTTTTACGACATATTTGTTTTAGCTATAAGGCTGCCCTTTGCTTGACTAGCTTCATATTTTTTGAGTTTCAAAGCTTATCTAAAGCGTACGTTTAAATTGAATTTGGTTTGACTAAAAAATAAAACTATTTAGCAATAATATAATCGATTAATGGCCATAACCATAAAAAGTACTCGATTAAAGACATTACCCAAAGCCTTAACTTAAAAAAAAGATTCCATCAACTTATTAATTACAAAAAAACGGGAGATATTTAAAATCTAATCTTTATCCAGGTGATCTACAATAATTTATACTCTTCTCTACTAAAGTTTCGTCGCTGCACATTACTCAGGCCCACCTTCAATACAAATTTTAACCATCACCTTTAGTATTGTCACAAAATCACTGTCCACGACCAAGGAATACATAGAAATCGGCTATCTTTCTTTTAAAATATGACAGACTGACACGACATCTGAACCACGCCCTTAGAATGCTTAAAAAGCATACATGGTGGACGCACATCTGCGTAAAATATTCATGGCATCGATCGTTTATGAAACATTTCGTAGCATACGACAACACAAAGTTTACTTCTGATTCCTATGATATTTAGAAATGATGTATCATCTCACATTTAAGTGAAAATTACAAACAAATCCAAGTCTCACAATATGAATTCGCTTTGTCTGCGAAGAATTTAAGACGGCTACTTATTAAGTTTATCTACATCTAATAAAGTCGATTTAATTACATCACTATCTACTATAACTGAAGAACAGCTGATCCGTTGAGAGATGACCACCTATTTGTTGTATTCGTAACTTTTAAAAATAGCAGAATTAGCTATTCAAATATTAGAAATGACAGATAAAAAAATTATAAGGAAATCTATTTATTATATTGTCAGACCACGAGCTATCTGCGGTCTGTGGTCGGGGACTATCTGCGCGACAGGACGATCGGCGTGATGGGACGGGACGGGATGGAAACGTCGAGGAGGGTCGAATGCGGCGTTCCGCAGGGGTCGGTGTTGGGACCCCTGCTATAGAACCTCGCATACGACGCGGTCCTTCGCCGACACTATCGTCGTGACGACTGGGGCCGACTTCGGGTCGGTGCTCAGGCTTGCCAAGCTTGGGGTGGCATGTGTCGTGCGGGCGATCCGTCGGCTGGGTTTAGAAATAGCGCCTCACAAAACCGAGGCGCTATGGTTCCACGGAATTCCGAGGCGCCGGGAACCACCCAGCTGCCGGATCCGGGTGGGTGACGCGGTGGTCCCGGTGGGGCCGTACATCAAGTACCTGGGCCTCACCCTGGACCGCCGCTGGGGCTTCGAGGAGCATTTCGTGCGGTTGGTCCTCCGAGCCAAAAGGGTGGCGGGCGTATTGCATCGCCTGCTGCCCAATCTCGGGGGACCGAGGGATGGGGTTCGCCGCCTGTACGAGGGCGTCGTGCGATCCGTGGCCATGTATGGGGCTCCCGTGTAGTTGCAAGACTGCGCGAGGTCCCTCCGCTGCAGAGCTCTGCTACGGAGCCTGCAGCGGATAATGGCAATAATGATCGTACGAGGCTACCGTACAATCTCGTACGAGGCGGCGACGGTTCTGGGACGCTCCCCCCCATTCGACATCCTGGCCGACATGTACGCGGGGACGTATGCGTCGCGGCGTGTCGACCGGGGAAGCGATGGAAGGAGCGCCCTGGAACCCGCGCACGAAGTGCCTAAGCGGGAGTGGCACCGACGGATTGTGGCGGCCTGGCGTGCGCAGTTCGAATTACAGATCTGCGCGCGCCAGCGGGCCGTCGGTGCCGTACTCCCGCACCTCGAAGCTTGGCTCCACGGGAAGGAGGAGGTCACCTACCGATTGACTCAGATACTCACCGGGCACGGCTGCTTCGGTGAGTATCTGTGTCGAATAGGACGGGAGGGATCGATACATTGCCATCACTGCGCATCCGACCTCGACTTGGCCCAGCACACGCTGGCGAAGTGCCCCGCGTGGGCTTCCGAGCGCCGAGTCTTGGTCGCAGAGATCGGGCGAGATCTGTCTCCGCCGGCATTGATTGCGGCAATGCTGGCGGACGAGGGAGGTTGGAGGGCCGTGGCCTCCTTCTGTGTAGCAGTGATACTCCAGAAGGAGGCCGCCGAGCGGGGTCGGGAGATAGCCGATCCTGCTCAAAGGAGGCGGCGCCGGGCTCCGTAGCACATCTGCGGCGCTGCCGCGGGTCGCCGGCGGGCGCGAGCAAATCGCGCCCGCGGGTATGGCGACCCGGGAGGGACCACGCCCCTTCCGTGGCCGGGGGGCGTCGTCGGTGGTGGAGATCGGGGGAGGTATTTTAGCCTCCCCCGAGGAGGGCTCCCCTGTATCGGCGGGGGAGCGGAGGCTGGGGGTTCCCGGAAGTGGCTTGGTGTTCCCGGGGGCTCCCTACATTCCTGAGGAAGGCCATCCCTGAGGTTTTTAGTGGGTAGGCCTCCCCCTTCTGGGGAGGAGAGCCCCACATAACCGCCGGCTCGCCACAGCCGGGGTATGCAACTTAATGCATTTTCCTCAGGGGAACAAAAAAAAAAGGCACGAACCGCAGGCGAGTTCTTTATTTTTATCGAGTGAGTGCAATACCATTTTTGTATTTGTAAGTACAGTTTTCTTAGTAATAATAATAATACATTTATAAAATACTAGCGACCCGCCCCGGCTTCGCACGGGTGCAGTGAAAAAATGGTTATGGTGGGTTATCCCTAAGAGATACCATCGCGGACTTTTTTGTGGATTTTTGTAAGTTGTACAATATTGTAGTACATTATTTTGGTCTATCTCGTAGGGTTCAGCCAGCGTTTGCAATATAAGCGCAAAAAAACGTGCTTATTTACGACATCACATTAGAAACCTTTAAATTTATCAGTGTTTCTATGCATTTATTATACATACAAACCTTCCTTAAGAATCACTCTATCTATTAAAAAAAACCGCGTCAAAATCCGTTGCGTAGTTTTAAAGATCTAAGCATACATACAGACATACAGCGAAAGCGACTTTGTTTTATACTATGTATTGATTGATTGATAATGTTTATGAACTACAAATTTAGTGATTTTATAAAAAAAAGTGTACATTTCTTACGAAATTATGAACATTTTATTATCGAACTGAGCGTAATTTAAAAAAAAAGTTAAAGATTAAGTTGGTAATGGGATACATAAAACCAAAACTCATATAGTTTAATACCAACTACGAGAAAACGGGGTTGAAAATAAGTATGATGAAACATACCAACGCACAGTCAAACCTTTAGAGAAATTTGATATACATTCTTATGAGGTCTAGTGGTGCACTAAGGAAGGATTTTTAGACTCTCCCGCTAAGGGGGTAAAGCGGCTATTCAGACTGTATGAAAAAACTTATTGGCTAAAGTGTAAGTACCAGTTTCAGTATTTTTCAAAAACCATCTTCTAAATTTGCGAGTAATATATCAAAAATCAATATTTCAGGTCGATTATTAAAAATTACAAAAATATTAAAAATGTATCATCAATTATGACAAACGTAAAATAACATCTAGACGGGCTACGATTGAGTTGGAATGTAAAAATGTTATTAAGTAAATACCGAAACAGTCTTACCTATGATAGGCCAGCTAGGGACGCATTAAAAAAAGAGTAGGGGTGAACAGAGGGTAAAAAGTTTGTATGAATGATCTATATTTCTTTGGAATATGTCATTCGAAATTTCCCAAAAGTACTCCCATCGTCACAGATCTTTTCTCTAGAAAAATGTTGTAATAGGCAGTATGCTATCTTTATCCGTACTAGTTAGTATTATAAATATGAAAGATGTCGTTGTTTTTTACTTTGTATTGAATAGGCTTCGAAACTACTACGAGTATACTGATTTGGATGAAAGTTGTTATAGTCATTAATTTTTACCGTGGGAAAATATATTTGTCCTGTGGGAAAAATCGCCATATTAATTGTGGGATAATAATTCTAATTATCATAGATAATATTATAAATTTCGGGAACACTAAAGTTTTAATATTAACTTACTAAATGTTTTTAGAATAGCAAAAAGGCAATGAAACTTGATACAAACATTCTCTAGTCTAAAACATTAGAACGCTGCTTAACTATTCAGAATAATTACCTTGAAATCTAAGTGTTTCATTCATTAAACCAGAAGTAACAAGATTTTGCAACCAAGCAGCGGCGATTCCGCTTTGCACATGGCTACATGGGCACATGGCCTAAAATAAAAAGGGCATAAATGTTATATGTCGCGATATTGTATCATATCAACAAGATAAGATTAAACGCTGCCCTAACGCAATGATTGTGTGTCCGCTCAACACGTCAAACTAGGTCGAGAGTGGTGCCAAGCCAAGCACTCACAATTCTCAGAGTTGTTAGTATCGAGGCACACACACACATCCACAGCCAGCCCTGAGATCTAGGCCGAAAAAGTCGCGCATGCGTCAAACCTACACTATAGATTCTGTCATTAAAAATCATGTGATAGTTTAGTCCTGGACTTGGATGGTTTGTAGTGCGATTTTTAACTAATCACTAATCAAGTCATCCATTTTGATCACAATCGAAGTAAATAAAATCATCATATTAATTTGAAAAACTTAATAATATTTAAATAATATACCTAGACCGCTCTAGACAACAAAGTTACCAAACGAAAAAAAAGTATTTATAATTATCAAAAAAAATAAAAGTAGGGCTATTTATTTATTTTATCTTAGGGACACAGGCAGTTACAACAATAAATATATCAAGCATAAAAACAGTAAACTGTCTATTTGATTCTGAGAAAACTATTATTTATTAAAGACTATTTTCACCCGTTTTTCAGATGTATGTATATACGTACAGGTGTCTTAATTAGTCTTAATATTATTTGACTTGTTCAGAAATTTTCTCACGATGAATTTTTATCACACTCTTAGGGGTCAAAATATAAATTTCTTAACATTTGTTTCATTAGAATTGACCATTCTCGTGAAATAAATGTTAAGAAGACAAGGGGTTTTCCATTATCACCATACTAGTATCACATCAGTCATCCACCGCCATCTTAATCTGCTCGCTGTAAGCGTATCAAAGACATTTCTGTGAACGAGTGTTAATTTGCGGCGTTTTTGATTATTAGAAATACAGGAACGTTCGTAATTTTAAGAAGACTGGTAAGTATTCAATTGATTGTTTTTCAATTCGATAGATTTCGTTTACTCGATGTTTATTTTCTAAAGGAATTGCCAGTGGTTCTCAATATATATGATATTTAAATATATATATTAGTAACGTTACTGAAATTAGTGACACTCCGTCGACCCGTTCAAAGTCCTTTTGTAATTATCGGAATATAATTAAAATGTGTTGATATGTCACTAAATGTACAATTTGTACACCTTGTAAGATAATTTCTAATTCTATAGGGTTTTTAATAAAATTAAATAATAAATCTCTCGCAAATCCTGGTCATAGGTAGTTACTGGACCGCAATCGGAATAATAAAACTTTCACAGTGGGTTAAACTAAGGTCCCACCCTGGACTCGTGGACCGGGGCGGGGGAACTCGCCTCCTTGTTTTACTGCTATAGATGATAATGCGGCATCGTAGTGCGCCGACGTGAACGCGCGGACCAGCGTTGTAGTCGCAACACGAGTAATAAATATATATAACATGGTCGCCCACTCCGCCACAACAGAATAAGCACCGCCCGAGCTGCCCGACACTGTAGCATCAGGTAAGTGCCGCTTTGCGATGTGTTTTCCTCATCATTTTGCAATTTTCCAACGACGACAATGTTCTGTTATCGCTTCTTATCAAAGGGCTCGTATGGCGCACGTGGTGATCATTCGTTGGGGACTTGATTTGACTATTCGAGAATGTTCATCATTATATTAATAATTTAAACATTGTCATAAAATGCCGTTTTATAAGGTATAAGTAAATCCTTACTGATCGTGTCTCAACGGTGAACGTTGACATTTGAATGTTGTACCAATTACGTTTCATCACTGATACTAGCACAAGGACGCTATAGTTAAAACAAATTGGTTCAACCTGGCTGTTGATTGGGACTGCCATTGACGTTATTTAAGCTGCTATCGTTATCAAGTTATTCTTACTTCGATATCAATATTTGCTTTGCGCAGGACGAGTATTACTTATAGTTTTAATCGCTCACTAATTACAAGCAGCACAGAACTGGAATTTCAATGAAATAAAGACTATATTTTATTTACGGTTTGTAAACTTTGTTAGAGAATCTATATACATATATGTTATGATTTACGTTGAATGATAAAACATAAATAGTTTGTATTTTTATTAGATTTTATTAGATTGCATCTACTCCTGCTTTGTAGATATCATCCTATATACACATATACATCCAGCTTTGTAGATATCTATGTATCTGTATCGATGCTATGTTGGGTTACCTACCTAGCTGCTACTAGCACATTGGGTGAATCAATCAATACATAGTATAAAACAAAGTCGCTTTCGCTGTATGTCCGTATGTATGCTTAGATCTTTAAAACTACGCAACGGATTTTGACGCGGTTTTTTTTAATAGATAGAGTGATTCTTAAGGAAGGTTTGTATGTATAATAAATGCATAATATAGTAGAGAAACACTGATAAATTTAAAGGTTTCTAATGTGATGTCGTAAATAAGCACGTTTTTTTGCGCTTATATTGCAAACGCTGGCTGAACCCTACGAGATAGACCAAAATAATGTACTACAGTATTGTACAACTTACAAAAATCCACAAAAAAGTCCGCGATGGTATATGTCTATCTCTTAGGGATAACCCACCATAACCATTTTTTCCATGCACCCGTGCGAAGCCGGGGCGGGTCGCTAGTTATTCTATAATGTACATATTTTAAACAACATAGACAACTAGATAATTACCTTGTGGTAAACATTGAATGCAATACAATTATAACTCTTCTTTATTTAGAAGGATTTGTGTTTGTGTGAAGGATTGTTATTTAATACAAAAAAGATACATATGATAAATAAGAATGCTAATGACAAAAGCGTTCCTCACATTATGAATAAGATTAGAAAGGTAGGAAATACTCATAATGATTTGACAACAAATTTTATTGGATTCATCATTGCCCTAAATTGCAAGTCGTTGTTAAAGAAACAAATTAAACAATAAATAAATATTTAATTTAGAAAATATTTTAAAAGTGGCTCATAGTGTATAGTTGAGTTTGTCCCTTACATTCAGCAACAAACTTTATTTCTAACTTATGTAGGTAATTGCTTTCCTCTTTGTAAATCCACAGGTCACATGTAGATTTGGTTGCCGATGTCTGGTCAAAGGCTTGCAGCTATCAATATCTTGGGCCTCTGCCTATTATCGATACCCAGTATTGCTTTGACATTTATAGGGTAGCCCCCGTCACATTGACTGACGACAGCTTATTCAATTCGTAGCTAACTCATGCGTCATATCTGGTGGCCGTTCACTATCCACAAATCAGTTGTATGATGTATCATGCAGTTTAACCTTAACAATATAATACAATTATATGTAAAAATAGATTCGTAAAGTTATTGAATTAAAAGAATGCCAGGAATTAAAGGTTGATTAGCAAGTACTTAATTTTGATCTGAAGTTCTTGTTCCTTGATTAATTTCTTAAATTAACATGCGTTACTTAACAACGTATTTTTTCATACACAGCCATAACTGAAAATCGTTGTAAAATAGGAAATATAAAATTGTAAGCCTGTTATTTCAGTAAGTATTTAGTAAAATTCATTACATAAATACAAATTAAAAACTTTCGATTACCAGTATTCTTATAACTTCTAAATATTCAAGCTCAATTCACGTTCACCCAAAACTATACAAAATTTTAGGAATATAAACTTTATTTTAGATAACAGGTATTGTCTTAGTATTTATTAAAGGTGAAGAAAAAAAAGGATAACTATGTAATGTGTGAATTAAATTTATAAAAGTGGGCATGATTCCTTTAATAAAATCCTTGTCTACAGCGTCGAGTACACCCAATATTTCCGCAGAGGTCGATTTTGGCATCGTTTGACTCCAGTGGAAGGTGACCTGCCTTGCCCTTTTTGAGTGTTGGCTGTAAGGCCGTCATCAAGAGGCATCGAGGGCTCTCTTTGGGGTCTTCTTACGGTGGTCGCATTAAGGCAAGCAATGACTACAAATTGCGTTAGCGACTGCGCAGTAACGGTGCCCTAGTTATTTCGGGTACTGTCCTAGATTCGAACGAGGTCGTTTGAAACGGCACCGTTTTCATCGTTTCCAATGAGTTTTAGGCGATGGGGCCGCTTTGGGCTGTCCGACCACGTAGATACAGACCAACTGAGTGATTAAGCGGTTCATACCATTCACTTATTAGAACTGCTTTATAATATTAGCTACCTACGATTCTATTATATAATAATAATAATTTCTAAGCTTTACCACTTTTTTTTATTGGGTTAGAACGTGACATCACGCATTGCAATAATATTTTTAGTACAACACATAGGTAAGAATCCTATAAAATGTATAAAATTAGTATGTAAGTTATTAACGGTTTTCTGTTACGTTTGACGGCAATGACGGCAATTTGTTTAATGGTAATGTCTTGTGAATGTTGAATGTATCTATATAGCTATCGGAAACGCCTCTCTTAGATGCAACACAACTCTAGCTTTATTGAAGTATTGTGTTGTATCCATATCGTACCCAAGGAGCGTAGCCGCCATTGTCGACAAAGAAGGGGAGGCGCTATAACCATTTGGTCTTAAGTATGCCAAGGCCGTCGTGGTGGGGATAACGCTTACACGTGTGACCTAGATAACAACCGAGCGACGACGGAGACCAGCGACACTTGCCGACGGCACCGATTGCTTTGATCAATACTGAACTAGAAATATATATCGGAGGCGTCGTTTTGTGCTAGATTCCTTTTCAATTTAGGCAAGTCAGTTATCAATGCCGGGTTGCGATTACGCTGTTGTTCTAGACTTACTTATGGCTTATATGTTATTTCACGTGGAATGACAATGCACGTGTCACTAAAGAGGTCAGTGACCTGCCTTGTGGCTCGCAATTGCTAACGAACCGCACTGGGAAATTTTCGAGCGCCCACTAAAAGACAGTCTCTATCCCGCAAGTGTTGGGGGGGGGGGAGGCGTAATATCACCATTTTCAACTCGCTTGAAATAGTTTTTGAGATCGAGTAGTCTGTGAAGATCGCGAGCTAGTCCGCAGTTACGTCGTATGGAGCGGACGGAGTGCATCGATCGATCGCGATTACATCACCACTTGCGTCCTTTCTCTGCGCGCACAGCACGCCCCGTTCCCCCTTCTCTGCGCCCCCCTCACGCCTTTTGCCACTACGCCATCGTCGTTCGTTACGCTACACCATTCGCACTTCGTTCTCCGTTCTCATCGGTCGCGCCCAATAGAAGGGCTCTAGTCCCTTTGTGGAAGTTTAACTTTGTTGAGGAATATTTTAACTTAATTTTAGGCGCGTCTTTCGTGTTTCGTTTAATGAAAACTAGTAGTGAAAACATTTTTGTTTGTGTTTTATATCAGTTATGGCAGAGTAGTTTCAATAAATGTTTGGTGTTCACGACCTAGTTTTGCAACTTCCGCAATGAAACATTTTATTTTTTAATTAAAAGCAGTCGTTTTACATTACATGTTCAACACGCGGGTTTCGTTAGATTGTGCGCCATCGAAGAACAGTTTACTCTTAGATATGCATTATCCTCATCATGTGATCAATTAACAAATTTACTGCGATATTTAAATATTAAGCGCGGGGCTCCGATAAATTATATGAAAAAAATCTAATTACAGTTGCTGTGAAGATTTAAAAAGAAGTCAGAAGAATGAAGATATTTATGTTATTCGTGTCGGAGGGAGAAATTGACCAGACTGTAGTAAATTAGTCAGTCTTTTTCTCTCTCCTATAAGCTTGACATACAATCATCTTCCGAAGAAGCCAGCACTTCGCCTATTCCAGCGGTTATAAGTTTAACTGTGTTCGCAGTGACGTCAGAGGTTACGCAAGCTGTCATTTATTTCGCTGCGAAATCACTGGTATTTCTGCATAAAACACAGTCTTTTTTCCATTATTTTTTCTTATTTTTGTGTTCTTTAGTAGTTTTAATACCTAATTGATTTAAGTTACGAAATTGAAATAATAGCTAGGTGGGCACTCGGCGGGAATTGAGCATACGCGAGCAAGCGGATGCGGCTTAGTACTCCCCGCGTGGCCTCGCTGCCAAAATATTCAACTCTTGTGCCCACCGGAGCACCGTGAACTGACTGATTACACATTTCATTTTGATAATTCTACTTTTTTGTTACAGATATCTCGCGAGCTTTGGCGTCAGATGTATTTAATTGTTATTGCTTTGTGCGATTGATGTAGCCCTAAGCAAATGTAATCATATATTTGTACATTGATGAGCATTGCGATTATGTTTATTAAAAACTTTTGAATACCGAAAGAGTCTTTTTATTGTAAATTTGTCATTTTCTTTCATACCCTTTTAATTTTACGAATAGAATAAATTTTTTTGGAAACAAAATTATCGCACCAGTATGTGGACCCAGGCTCCAGTCCATTCAGTATTCCAGTCAATGGTGCTTTCTGGGTATTTTTTATAGCTTGAAACAATTCTTAGTGGCCCGAATATAAGACAACTATCAAATTGTAAGTCGCCAAGCGAATAGTTTGATTTATTTTCATTTAATCCTTTCACAATTAGCTTGCAACTAGCGAACAAAAATTTGCAAAGACCATTATCAAGCCACTATAAATGTATCATATTATAAATTTCACAAATAATAATATCAAATAAAGTATAGGTACATAGGATATTGGTTCTCTAAATCCAATATTATGAAATACTATCTGTAATTAACTTCTACAAAATAAAAAATTAATACAGTTTGAATTTTTAGAAAAAATCATACAATTTCTTATTTTATTTTTGTAATTTTTAATCTGTGATCACTATATTTATTGATTTGGCATTATGTCATATACAAAATTAAAATTTATTTGATTTCAGAAAATCGTGCATCTCTGTTAACTTTTTAACAAAATAATCTGCTGTCACATCAACACAGCATAATCGTCTTGTTTTAACTACGTGAACTCATTTTAACTTGGGTAGGATTGTAGGTTTGACAATAGTCAATATCATTTTTTGATTATATTTCTAAAAACATATTTAAATATGTGCGTTTCTACTCGGTTACTACTGGGTTAATACGGCTTTTATTTTATACGCCTTTAGTTCGCGCTACCTATGACCCCAGGCCCCGCTTTCAAGCTAGTAAGTACGTCTTTACTACATAATGGACCAAAAATCCTCAAAATTTCAGCTTTGCTAAAATTACGAAGGTCCGGGGGCTCTGGGATCTAGACTACATAACTCCAAAAAGTATTGGTGGATTTAATTAATGGGATAGAAGAAGATTTGGAAGATACTGCTACCTTAGCAATAGCCTACTGTATTTGACCGAAAAGTTAGATAACCTCAGTGGCCGAGTGGTTAGTACGCCGGTTTCAAATTATTCCCATCTCTGATGTTCCGGCATAGAGTCCCGGTGAGAGCAGTTGTTTCTGAGATGAATATCCCTTGTTCCCTTTATCCCTTCTTAATGGCTATTTATATATAATTCCATAAAGACAATAAATAATTAACCATGTACGAGTATGATTAATGTACGAATGACTATTACCCTATTATCTAATCCCATAACACAAGCCTTACAGTGCTTACTTTTGACAAGGCTGTTTGCTGTGATTGTAACAAATACTTATTTATTTGAATGTGTTCAATAAATGTAATACAGATAAACAACATTAAATTTCATTTGATTACATATTTCAAAAGATTATTTTATCCAATTGTTTTAAACCATTATTACACATTATTATTAGTTATATTTGTATTTCGATATCATGATGAAAATTAAGCCAATTTTTATTTTATAGTTAACATGCCGATGTAATTATTGCGGTGACTTCTTTCCTTACAAATATTTTCAAAGTGGGTGTTTTAACTATTATGACGCAAAGGGTGATGATGAATACTTGAATGCTATTGTTAAACAGTTTGTTTAATAAACATCAAATATTGATGCGAATGTGCAGTATTTAAATCAACATTGATGTTGACTGTACGAGTGACGGCGTTCGACCAATCACGTCGGTACCTCTAATATCACGACCAACCGCAACCGCCAAACCACATCGAAATACTTATTTGCGACTGGTTGGGCAAAGTATGCCTCATGGAGGTATTGATGTAAATCCCCAAACTGGTACACCATTGCGACAAGACCTAATATGCCAACTTATTGTACGGCTCTGAGTGACCATCGTAAAAGGCCTAATTTATGCTTATTTTCAGGGGATATGTCAAATTGGATGACTATTAAATCATAAACAGTTAAACTAATTCGTTATGATTGAACCAATCACTTTTACTTTCCAGCAAACAATATATCACAAAATAAACAAAAAGAAGTCAGTAACCTTACCTACACGAATTTGTAATCTTTTTCATATCTGGGGGCACGGCAGTGCCCCCGCCAATTCGAGCGCGAACCAAACACTGCCATACCATCCTTTACTGGAACCATTTCACCGCATTTTCAGGCCCCTATTTGAGAACCTCTGGATAAGACCAGAACGCATCGTCATCCAGTAAGCTGTAATCACATCCAAAATGCAAAATCCAAAATTTCAAGTCTAGGTAAAGGTCATTTAGTTCCGAAGTTAAGCGAAAGCAAAGTTTCGCATTTATGACACTCACTCATGATCATCAAAGTAGAACTAGTACTTCCCATAACCTCAGAGAGCTGAAATTTGGTACAGAGTTAGGGTTTTATGGCCACATAAAGGGAAAACTATAAAAACTAAGAAAAAACTACTCTTATAAAAAAAAAGTGTCTAACAAAAAATCTAACGTCCCACGTTTTTACAAAAAGAAGTGAAATCCCACCAAAAACATTCTGTAAAAAACTAGCCAAGTTGATGGAGCTGCTAGCTTATCTCTAAAAAGTAATGAAATATAACAAAGTCGTGCTAAGTCTAAGGTTCCTTATTGCGATTTCGTTATTATTATAGTTAATGTTGTGACTTGGCCGTTGAAGGGTAACACCACGTTTTCCAAGTGGCAGTTATCCATCGTCAATGGGTAGCGGTTCTGGCGACAGATTGGTGCAATGTTGTCATGGAGCACCTGGTTTTGTACCCTTGTGCAGCAAGATTTGTGATTGAGTTGTCATAGAAAACTCTTACTTACTCGTATATGCAGAGATCGAATGCAAATCTGATTCAATTTCGTCATTTCAATAGCTTCATGGGGTACAATATGTATTGTACAGATTCGAAAGAAATAGGAAAAATCGATTTTCTTTCATCCTGTCCGTTTCCATGTTTCTAACACGCGTGTAAAGCGTCTGTGGTAAGCAATGATTGGATGGTAGAACTTAAGTTGACCGTATTCGCCTGGCGAACCATAATATATTTAAATATATATCTGACTGTTATAGTATAATTAAACGCGACGAATTGTTGCCGAGTCACGTTACCTTACTGTAAATGTAGCCCAAATTCCAACGGACACAGAATTCGTAACTGGTGAAAGAACGTTGACCCATTGTTGCTGTGTGCAAGCACAAAAATGTGCTGGGTAAAAATCATACTTACACCTAATCACAAAAGGTTACGCTTAAAAAATTACCTATTTTTAGAACCGGCCCAACAAGTTGTGCCTTGATTCTCCAAATAGCGTTTAGAGGTGAAACGCGAAAGACTGAGATGTAAGAGTGATATCTAATACGCAGAAATAGGACGGGCGATACGTGAAATTCTTGCGTGCCAACCATCATCGTGCTCTGTTTGTAGACAGGTTGAAACAGTTGAGGTCTGTAAGGTATGGTCAAATTAATTTTTAAGTATATAACCTGGTATAAAGTATGCAGATATCATAAGGCACTGTTAGCTTTGGACTGCACTAGTTCTTACAGTTAACTGTAATGGCCTCTGCTTCGTAAGTGCCTTGATTTTTCCATTGGAAACGTAAAACTATGTCAAAACTAATAATGAATCGGTATACCTGTTTAGGCGTAAAACAAACCAGACAGACAGGCAGAATTACTGTCACATTAATAATGTTAGTTTTGATAATATTGTATATATATAGTTAACATAATATTTTTTTATTTCAGAATATAAGTGACAAACAAACAATTGTTGAACATATTGCTGTGAGAGAAATTTATATACACTGGGTATTAAAACAATCAAAGTTATAATTATTATTTAATTACAGACAGTAAATGATGTAATGCAATTACATACAATATCTGTACTAATATTATTAAGAAGTAAAGTTTGTGAGTTTGTATATTTGTTAAATTGTAAGGGGTAATCTCGGGATCTACTGAACCGATTGTAAAAATTCCTTCACCAATAGAAAGCCACATTATTGCTGAGTGTCATAGGTTATATAAAAACCGAAAAATAAAAAGGCTTTTACGTGGTAGCCCGTTTTGCAAAGTGAATCGGAGAAAAAACGGTCGAATGAAAGCGTTTCTTACGAACGCTGCCTTAACTATGAAAGATATATTTTTGAGTTCTAGAGAAAAGATGTGGAGCTTGAAAATGCCTAGAAAAAAAGTCAGCGACAGCATATGTCTAACTTTTATATTTAAGTTACAAAAATTAGTTTTTTTTTTAATATTACAGTCAGAAATTAAAACATAACACTGTACTAAAAAAGGATTATCAATACTATGTCCAACGAAGTGGGCACGGGTAAGCTAGTAAAATATATAAACAGACTTCCAGACGATATTACGTATGATAATATATATATTCACAAAATAAAATACATAAGAGTTGGAAAACATTGAGATAATTTATTGACGTATTAAAATTGACAAGCCTAAGCCTTTTTTTAAAACCTGACAGATGTTCCTTTTCAATAAATCTATGGTATAATTACAAAACTCCGTAACATCTTCCACCCCCAGAAAATAGAGAGTGTAAATAATTTAAACTCATTTAAAAATTAAACATTCACATTGAAAACTTAACAATAATAGAAACCTTAGTAGGACAGCAATGCAACATTTTTACTGTAACGTAACCGAACAAACAAAAAAAAAATTAATAGCGTAAACCGTAAATCTTATTGGAAACAACAATACCTTAAAATAGCCTAGCAAACTTAAATAATATAACGACTCGGTAACTTGACTTGTCGGCCAGAACGCGTTATCACTGGATGCATATCCCTACTGGGTTTTACCATACCTGCTTTTTCCAGCATATAAAGACGCTGTAAAGGTCGCACTTTGTAACCTGTTGCAGTCTTCACCTTAGCTGTTCTACCAACTCCGTCTTTTCCTACATACATTTCACAAACTATACCTAACGGCCAATTTACCCTCTTCTCCTCAGTTTCGACTAAAACAATATCGTTTACCTTTATACTCTCGTTGTTGGTTTTCCCCCTTTGTACGAGTGAGTTC
Organism: Scirpophaga incertulas; assembly: GCA_036419045.1. Lineage (NCBI taxonomy): Eukaryota > Metazoa > Arthropoda > Insecta > Lepidoptera > Crambidae > Scirpophaga > Scirpophaga incertulas. Next base: position 21,584,096 of record CM071626.1, read on the forward strand.
AAATATTCTGATTTGAATCTCAGTCTAAATTCTTCCCGGAGCTTCTGCATGTAACGTAGCCTTTTATTCATACTTTCCGAATCCAAATCCAATCTAAATCATCTACACCGGTCTGCATGATTGGAATAATAAAACAAGAAGGTGTGAGAGGTTCAAGCGAGTCACATGTACCACCTTCAATATAAGTGAGCGGTCGACTATTTAAAGTTGCCTCACAATCACGCAAAATCGTTTCTAACTCTTCATATGTCATAGAAGAACGGCCAAGCGTCCGTTTTAGCAGATCCTTTACCATCCTAATTAGGCGTTCGTAGAAACCTCCCCACCATGGCGAAGCAGGCGCATTTAGTTTCCATCTAATCTTACGAATTGAAGATTCTTTGTGAATCTGATCCCAGTCAAGACTATATAATGCATTCCTTGATCCAACGAAATTAGTGCCGTTATCTGTGATGATAGTTTCACATCGACCTCTACGCGCTATGAATCGACGTAATGACATTAAAAACGAATCTGTAGATAGGGATCTCGTGAGTTCGAAATGGACTGCCCTGTAAACCGCCCTCTAAACAAGTGAATATAACCACCCAACATTTTAGCCCATCTCGAAGTAACAATGGACCAGCTAGATCGATGCCCGTATTAGTAAACGGAGCTGAACAATCAATGCGCTCTACTGGTAAAGGAGCAAACGGAGGTTGTATGGGCGTAGCCTTATAACGTCTACAAACACCACAACTAGAAATGACAGACTTGATGAGATATCTTGCACCAATGATCCAATAACTATTTCGTACATCAGCCATCAACATGTTGTAACCTGCATGCTGTAACTGAATGTGCCGCTGTTCAACAAGCCTACGAACTATAAAACTCTTTGATGGCAAAACTGTCGGGAATTTAGTAGTCTCAGGAACATCAGCCAATAATAATTTTGTTTTAATTTTTATAATCCCATTTTCATCATAAATAAACGACAAATTTCTTATCCGTTTCAGAATATAATCTTGAAATTCAACCTGTATCCATTTCAAAATTATTCTTTCACTAGCATCGTATTCATCTGCATTCAACTCACCTGTCATTCTACACTTACTATTTCTCGAATTATACCCGAAACGCAAAAGCCACGCAACTGTACGTATAATTTTAGTATACTAAGAAAAATAGTTTAAATTTTGCAATATATTATCGCACGGTACTACATTGTGATTTATAGCTGTTTTCTTTAATTCGCGATTTACCTCTGACTCATCAGCATCACATTGACTATTTGGCCACTTCGACTGATCTAATAACAACCACTGCGGCCCATCGATCCAACGTGAAATATATAAATGCTTCGCGTCACACCCGCGTGAAGGTAAATCTGCCCAATTTTGCACACCTGGAACATGGAACCAATCTTCTATTTTTGTATTTTGACGAATCTCTTGGACTCTGTTCCCAACGAAAGTATTCCAGGGTAACTGAGTTTGTATCCAACTCAAAACTACAGAAGAATCTGTCCAACAACGCTCCATACAATTTAAATCTAAATCTTTTCGTGCTTCTGCTAACAATCTAGACCCAATCAACGCTGCCAACAATTCAATTCGTGGAATTGTAACATTTCCAACTGGAGTTATCCGAGACTTTGCTGAAACTAACCGTAATGTTACTTTAAAATTAACTTCTGATCTTAAGAAGACACACGCTGCATACTCATCCTTACTTGCATCGCAAAATAAATGTAGTTGCAAAGAGCATTCACTTAAAGGATAATCAGTGAGTCTACGCGGTACCTTACAAGAAACTAAAAAATGTAGACTACAGTCGGGTCAATTTAATAGGCCACATTTGATATTTGTTCATAGTGAGGTGACCTGCTTAAACACTCCGATTATGGTGAAAAAATCGATATTTACTTCAAACATATGTGAATCGAATACAGTTATTATGGAAAAGTACTTTTTTTATAAGATCCCTATCTTATAAAAAAAGTACTTTTCCACAATAACTGTAATAGGCAAACGAGCAAATGGATTACTTGATGGTAAGTGATTATCGCTGCCCGCAACAACAGATGTGTTGCCGGCCTTTTAAATGGGAATACGCTCTTTTTTATAGGTACTGTATTAATATATTTTACGAGTTTAATTGCCTTAAAATTTTTTATATCAATTATTTCTCTGTTTATTAAGTTATTATTGTTTTTTATTATGAAACAAAAGAATAACATGTTTTATTTTAATAAAAATTTGTCTATTAATTCATGGTGAATAATCCCTTCACAATAATCATTGCATTCATTTGATTTTTTGAGGGACATCACTTACGTATAGACTTCACTAAACGCAACATTGTAACAACGGCCATTTGTGCTTTCCAAACTAAAAAATATTGAATATTTTATGTCCGCCATTACAAGGTTAGTTGAGGAATTTTAATGAAATGTCAATGTGGCCTATTAAATTGACCCGACTGTAGTATACCATTGCATAAAACTTTTGTAAAGATCCTCGGGCAGGTTTTCATCCCATGTCAATTTTCCACGCCAAGTCTCCTGTAAAATTATTCTGGGCACTAACGAGACAGGGCAAGTAAACCCGATAGGATCGAAAATTTTTTGGGTCAATGAAAGTAGATTCCTTTTCGTAATATTACTTAAATCATATGGAAATAAAATATCACTTGAATTGCAGGTTGAATTATCATCAGCAGTATTCCATTGTAAACCTAATATAGAAGTTGCAGAATCTATTTTTTGGTCCAGAAGGGGCGCTACTACCCACTGCCTCAAGTCAAACTTACCTTGCAGCATGACCCGTTTCGCAGCATTTTCAAATTCTCTAGCCTCTTCATACGTATCAAAACTTGTGATACAATTATCAACATAGAACGACTTCAGTAATATATCTGCAGTTGGCTGTAGTTCTCTCGTAATTGAAATAAGATGATACTGAATTGTAGCTGATAATAAAAATGGACTTGACGTCAAGCCAAACACCACTCTACAATGCCTTCCATGGTAAACTGACTTCGTAACGACCAAGCTCATTGACCTTAATCGTGTTTTGGAAATTCACCAAAGCATCTTCTTGCATCTGCAGTTGACTTTGGCTTAAGATTGGGTCTCGAATCCCAAGTGTTTCCAATGACCAAAACTCTGAAACGTCATTATTACAACACATCGTTACATTAACTGTTTGAACATTTGAAGTAATCTCTTTTGGCATCCTTCCCTGTAAGGTCCATCCTAATTTTGTGTTTATTGCAACTAATGACTCCTTTATATTAACCATATTGCCTGTCAGCAACAAACCAGAGATATCAGCACCTATAAGTAAACCTATATTGTCATCCTTAATCTGTTTATCATCAGGAATAATTATTTTGTGCTTACTGATTAAATCATATAGATCTCGATTATTATATTTAGGAATATTTCTACAGATGCATGGCTGTCCTATAACAGACATATTAATTGCAAACGTTTTATCTAAATTTTGTACAAATATTTCATAGATATTAAACATTTTTGACTCTACCTTACACCACCAAACAAAGTGTGAGATAATGTTTCCTTACCGACTACCGGAATATTAAGTTTCTCTGCAATATCATCTCTTACATATGATCGTTGAGACCCACTGTCCAACATCGCTCGAACTGTCATCTGTTTGCCGTCACGTACAATATTGACCAACACCGTTTGCAAAAGAGTAACATCAGAGTGAGCTTTAGGTACTCCGTTTACATTAGCTGATGTTGTTGCTTCAGAGTTTTTATATGTAACGTCTTGATTCTTACCAGGGCAAAGCAAAACGGTATGTCGTCGCCCACAAACTAAACATTTAATAAAAGCTCGACACGTTTTGGCGTGGTGACCCTTTTTCAGGCAAATCATACATACCTTTTTCTTCTTTAAGTGTTCACGGCGTTCTTCGACGGTCATTTTTTGTACCTTAAAATACTCCAAATTGCCGTGACTCTCCTTATCGCACCACACACATGACTGCCTAGGTTTGACATTGGTCAGAAGACATCCTGCTGTTGGTTCTCTTGCAAACTGTCTTTCCGTCGTAACATCTGTCGACAATATACTTTGGCCACGTGTTCCAAATGTACTCTTTGCCATATTTATCCTCTGCTGGCTTTTAACTTGAAAGTTCGTCTTCCATCTTCACAGGTTTAGCCCTTTTCCATGATTGTAAAATATCAACTGGCAATAATGACTCTACCATAGGGAAAAGGAATACTTCATTCTTGTCTTTCGTTACCCCTAATGTCTCCAGAGAACGCAAATGGGCATTCAACTTGTCATAAAGACTTGTAAAATCTAGATCGTCTTTCTCCTTGGTTACTATAAGCGAAAGCAGTTCCCGGACATAAAGTTGTATAAGGAGCTCGTCTCTACCATATCTAGCCTTTAATTCTATAATGCATTGGGTATAACTTTTACCAGAAGGGGGAAAACTTTCGACAATTTTTTTGACTTCCGTGTCTGGTGTCATTGCCTGTATTAAATATTGAAATTTGTCTGTACCATCGATATTTGGGTCATCGTCAATTTTTTGAAACTGACCCCAAAAGGAAAGCCAATTCTTTATATTGCCGTCAAATTTCTTTAATTCTATGTTAGGCAATCTAAAATTACGCTGGGTTTTATTTTCTAGTGATTTCGAATGAGCATTTTCCATCAGATGCTTATAATCTGCTTCAATTTCTAACTACTTTGATCCATACCTAACAGTTTCTTCCATCTCTTTCATCAAAACGTCTTCACTACAATCTCCGTCAATCATTAAACTACGGATTTCTTTATCAAGACATTGCAGTTCGCTACTAATATTCTCTATCATTTTTATGCTAGCAGACAAACTATGAAATTTATCAAGGTCTTTCTCCAACGAATCGTATTCATTACACTTTTTTGTGAAAATGGAACGTAATACCTTTCTTTCCTTTTTCTTACTCTCCATCGTTTCACTTTTATCCTTAATCGCGGTCGCCACAATATAAAATATATAAACAGACTTCCAGACGATATTACGTATGATAATATATATATTCACAAAATAAAATACATAAGAGTTGGAAAAAATTGAGATAATTTATTGACGTATTAAAGTTGACAAGCCTAAGCCTTTTTTTAAAACCTGACAGATGTTCCTTTTCAATAAATCTATGGTATAATTACAAAACTCCGTAACAACATATATACATGCAATTATAATATTTATGAAAATTTTGTTATTAAAATGCTAAACAAATATAAAAGTAGGGCCACTCCAAGGTTTATATTTAAAATAATGTTGATTTTATATGCTTTTATATTAGCTTCACTTGTCCGTATCTATGTAAGAAAATCTTGGAATCATAATTTGACCCACTTCCCGGTCTCCGATTGAGCTGAAATTTTGCATGCACGTGTAAGTTGGATGACAGTGCATGGTTATGTCTGTGATGTCATTCTAAATCCAAAATGGCGGCATTACCAAGATGGCGGATCAATTATTTTTAATGCCCCCCTACAATATGGGTATCAAATGAATGGGCTTGCAAATAATACTTCGATAAATAATGTGACGTCACTCTTAATACAATATGGCGGACTTTCCCAAGACCCCTACAATATGGGTATCAAATGAAAGGGTTTGTTAAGCTTGGTTTTTTAGTCGGAAAATAAATTAAAAGTAAAATAAAAAGCTTGTCGTTAAAAGTAAGTAAATCTCGCGACAAGCTTTTATATGTAAAAGTTTATTTTATTCTTTTTAGACCATTTAATAAAAGTTTGTATTAAAAAAAAATACTGTTTTAACAGTAATTACGAATATAAAGTAACGTAAAACGGAACGGATTTAAAACACCAATCAGCGTTCAGTGACGTCACTCCTGTTATGACAACTTATTTGAGGTTATAAGTTGTAGTAAAAGTGAACAATTAAACCAAAATGAATTGCATTTTTGAATAAAAATTTAAGTTGGGTTTGCCAAAGCAGATTCTAAGACTCTGCCAAAAGTTAATGTTGACATGGTAGTGAATTTTTTTGTCGAAAGTGCAGTTTTCAAGTGTAGAAATTAAAGGGACTATACAAAAAGACATTGAAAAGTTTGGGTAAGTGTTAGGTAGGTAACTGTTTCTGTTGTGTACAAGCAGATTAATTAAGTTTACAATAAATATATCCGCCGACTTACGTCAAAGTGGTCTTCACAGCATCGAATAAATAAATAATAAATAAAGTCTTTGGGGAATAAATGTCATTCCTCTTCGCCGCTTGAAACCACATTTTTTACAGTTTTGGGTTAGAAGGTCCAGTCAAAAACAATTTATTAGGAAACTTATTTGAAGTAGATTTATTAGGACACATTGGCACAAAAATTACGTCCATACGGCTTTTTTTCCGAGTATCAATGGCATAGTTATGATCACCTGATGTTGATGGATAGTCCATTGTAAATTTTTACAAAATAATACCTTGAAAGTCGAGATAAATGCAAAAACAACTAAAGCCAGCAATGACACGCGCAGTACAATCAGTGAGCCAGTGACAATGACAGACAGGAGTAACGTCATACGAACTATAGGTCCGTCTTCGCGCGAAAATTTAAATTGTTAATTTCAAACCGCATTTTTTTCAGTAATATACAGTTTTTTCATTTTTTAATATACTTGTGATCTATTCTACGTTGAGTTCTTTAAAATGAGCACAAAAATAAAAATATTGCATCTTCCCTAGCTCATATACATGAATACGACCTACCACCGAGAGGTACGAGCCTATTCTAACTATGATAAGGCGATTAGGTCATCGTCAACCGTACTGGCTCAGTGCGGATTGGTCAACTGTATTTGCTTATTGCTTTACAATGTTATTATTCATCATAGGAGGTATATATATGAAATTCGAAAACCAGTGCCTAGACACAGTGACATCAACGAACCTAAATGACATTAAATAAAAAGTAATATAAACTATATAATATAAAAATAAGTCATAAAAAATAGTTAAGTTCAGATATAAGTTTATGAGATAATAATTATAACTCTTTTAATAAGCAGATGAATCACTTTTTTTTTCCCACGGGGGATGGTAGTGAATTCTCATAGGGGGCGCGCCACCACAGTGGTCGCTATGACAACCCCCTGATGCTTGGACGACCTCGCACCGGATACCACCCGCAACCGGTCTACGGCGGATGGTTATGTTGGACTCTAGCAGAAGGCCAGCCTACCAACTAAACACTACCTACAGCCTTTGGTCGGGCGGAAGGCCTGGGACCCTATCGGCTTGAACTAACGCTCCCGCAGATGAATCACGAGTGAACTAATTCCGTAGTTATACTTAATATATTTACGAAATAAGGAGAAAGTGAGGTATAAACTTAAGCCTACCCTGGATAATCAGATTAGGTACAACACTGCTAGAAATCGTTGTGACACAGTGATATGGGACGCCCAAAGACGCCATATACATAACTCAGTAGAAAATGAAGATCCAGCTAAAGTTTGGAAGTTTCTCAAATCGCTTGGTATTGGTAAATCTCCATGTTTTTTATGCTAGGCCCGGCCGATGACCGCATCCCGCCTGTACTTTGATATCGCCCTTCAGTGGTGATAAAAAATTTGAAACATTAAACAATCTTTCTTTGATATCTATACCCGAATACACTCCTTTCGTTTTCGAGGCATTTACGGATAGTGATGTCAAGAGAACTATTCTTTCGATAACTTCTCGTGCAGTTGGTAGTGATTGCATTAGACGCTATATGATTCTTCCTATTCTACATATTCTAACTCCAATTATCACACATATCCTAAAAATCTCCATTAATTCTGGTGTATTTCCCTCTGCTTGGAAAGACGCATTCGTTATTCCTCTCCCTAAAAAAATAAATCCAGTTTCCTTCATAGATTTTAGACCAATTTCCATCCTACCATTTCTATCTAAAGTCCTTGAAAAATTGGTCTACCGTCAGCTTACTAGATTCCTTAATCACAATAATCTCCTAAATACTTTACAATCTGGCTTCCGCATGGGACATAGTAGGAATACAGCTTCAATCAAAGTCATTCATGATATTTACTATGAAGCTGGATAACCGTCAACTTACATTACTAATGGCCATTTTCACCAACTTTGTCTTAGCTTAGGCGACTCCTAAGAGACATGCTGTCTCACTCTTTTCAGTTAATACAAAAAGTGACAGCATTTCACTTTGGAGTCGCCTAAGCTAAGTATGTTTGGTGAAAACGGCCATAACTCTATTAGATTTCAGCAACGCATTTAATTCGGTTGATTTCGATCTACTCACTGGTGTCTTATTCTCTTGGCATATCACCTATTGTGATTGACTGGTTTCATAGATACCTGTTGGGACGTCGACAGCGGGTGTGCCTTGAGTAGACATTATCTGAGTGGCGCCATATCGTTGCCGGTGTCCCACAGGGTGGCGTATTATCTCCACTTCTCTTCTCAATATTTATAAATTCTATCACACAATCACTTTCATGTCACTATCACTTGTACGCCGATGACTTGCAGATTTACACACACGCCCCGTTATCTGATTTTTCACAGGCTATAGCATTGACTAACAGCAATCTCAATGTAATCCACAACTGGAGTAAAGCATATGGTCTTGTTGTAAATCCAAATAAATCCCAAGCAATTGTTATTGGCAGCTCGTACTATATAAAGGGTCTTGACTATAGTTTAGTTTGGAACAATTATTCTATTCACGAAAGTGGTTAAAAACTTAGGAATTGTATTTGACCAGTGTATAACATGGCGGCCGCAGGTTGAGGCTCACCGGAAGAAGCTATTTGCTGCATATCAATACATAGTATAAAACAAAGTCGCTTTCGCTGTATGTCCGTATGTATGCTTAGATCTTTAAAACTACGCAACGGATTTTGACGCGGTTTTTTTAATAGATAGAGTGATTCTTAAGGAAGGTTTGTATGTATAATAAATGCATAATATAGTAGAGAAACACTGATAAATTTAAAGGTTTCTAATGTGATGTCGTAAATAAGCACGTTTTTTTGCGCTTATATTGCAAACGCTGGCTGAACCCTACGAGATAGATCAAAATAAGGTACTACACTATTGTACAACTTACAAAAATCCACAAAAAAGTCCGCTATGGTATATGTCTATCTCTTAGGGATAACCCACCATAACCATTTTTTCACTGCACCCGTGCGAAGCCGGGGCGGGTCGCTAGTAATACTCTAAATAGATTTAGAAACTTTCTCCCAATAGCTACAAAGACAGTGTTAGCTCAGTCACTCTTGCTTTTCTTGATTGACTATGCTGACGCTGCGTGGATTAATTTATCTGAGGAACTACTTGACAGCTTGGAGCGGCTGCAAAATGTAGCCATCAGATTCATTTTCAATCTCCGTAGGTTTGACCATGTTTCTAACTATCGCTCTCAACTGAAATTGTTACCTATTCGCCAGCGCAGAGACTTATATGTTTTGTCCTTATTTTACAATATTTTGTACCTTCCAACATCTCCATCCTACCTTAAATTTTTGTTCTCTTTTCGATCCCATTCGTCATGTCGTGCCATGCGATCTAATTTTAATCTGACTCTGGGATATACCGCCCCGAAGTACCGACTTTTTTTCATATTCTTTTTCGGCTTATGCCGTTCGGTTGTAGAACTCTCTTCCGGAGGGTATTAGGAGAGCGCAAACGCTGGAGTCCTTTAAGAATCAAGTCCGTGTTCACTTCCTGTCAAAGATTCCTTAACTTAAACTAGTTATATCCAATTGTCCTGTCCAATTACTTTACCCATCCTATATTTAAATCTCCTTTTAATACTTCCATGGTCCTAGGTTGCCTGGAAGAGATTGCTGTTTAGCAATAAGGCCGCCTTTTGTACATTTGTTATTTTTTTTTCTTGTGTGTGTGTATTTTATGTATACAATAAAGGGTCATGTAATCTTATGTTGTTATATTATAGCATTCGCACAATCTCATAAATGTGTGCCTCTTTACATTAAATTAGTTTGCTTGATCCCCTAATCCATAGAGCCGTTTATTTTGAAACTGACCTAACTCCGTTTTTAATTTTTTGACGGTTCAGATTGCTTATATTCAGAGAAAATACGATACATTTCTTACACATAAGTTTTCCGAATTAATTAAATAACTGAGCCGTGTAGTTGGAAAGTGGCCCAACTCCATTAATAGTTACATCAAGATATTTACTATTGATAATGTCGGAAAGCAGTGATGAAGGTAATTTCAATTAATTAGTATTTACAAGTAACTTCATTTTTGGGACAATTGCGTTAGTTCATTAACCTGTACGTTTAATTAATATAAAACTTAAAATTGAATATGATGAAATTATAGAAATTATTTCACCCATGAGGAAGAACAGAATAGTCTTATTCTGTTACTTACATACTTAGTTACATACTTAGTTCAGATTCAGATAGTGAAAAAGAAATAGTAATTAATAATTAAAAAAAAATCCAATAAGAAAAAGAGTTATAGAACAATATTCGTCATCAGAGGATGAAGATCCGAATAACAATGGAGAAAAGATTGATGCACCATATATCCAAAAAGTGCGAAAGATTAAACGGAATTCAGGAAAAAGATATTGCAGTCAAACCGGAAATATTGTTCATGAAAAAAATTTAGAATACAGAGATTGTGGTTGTCGGTATGCTTCCACAAAAAATTACAATGAAGAAGAAAGAAAGAATATTTTTGAGAAGGTTTGGGGTTTGGCAGATTTTAACAAACAAATTAAACGTATTACTTCACGAAGCTGTCGAGCGCACGTCGGGGTAGACCAAAAAGGTTCGAAAATATTGTATTGGCACCATTGTATAAAAATATTAGGCAAGTTACAACAGCAAAATTTAAGGACATGATTGACCTATTTATATCACCAGAACATCATAATTTTTTCAAATCCCTTCCATACGCACAAAATGTAGATGAATAGTAAATTGTTTTGTAATAAATTTATGTTTGTAATTTTCTGTTCTGTAATTAAAAAATGTTTTGAATCGTATAAATTTTCCGAAGTGTTTCCAACATATGCAAATCAAATTCCGTATTCTTTTTTTTTAATTTGAAATATCTTAAATTATGTTGAATGGACTTGGGCACTTTCAAATTTTATAATGAATCTGGCTGTTAAATTTTGAAAGTGGCCCAACTCCATTCTTGATAAGAAAACGCACGTTATTTACTTAATAATTGCCACTATTTTAACAGGAACTTTAAATTTAACATCCTTAGATACGATTAAGCAGATTATGATTCCTTAGTATCTTATACGTATATTTTTAAATTAATTGAAACGCAAAAGTTTCAATATCTCGATTTGAAGATAAATGGAGTTAGGGCACTTTCAAAATAAGCGACTCAGATATTAAATCATTTGCAAAACGAGAAATCACCCTGAACATATAAATTAGCTACTTCTTTATATATTAGTAATAGCTATATTAGACAAGTTTTCTACTTCACATACATATATAAAACATTTTTATTATACTAAATATTACAAATATATATTTTTATGGGATTATTACACCTAGCATCTTGGCTTTGCAAGTATTTCGTCTACAATACAACGAACTAAACTCTCGCCTTTTAAAGTGATTTGTATTATATGTCCATGAATGCCCTGACAGTATAATTCAGTTCTACACGAATCCTAAAAGTCTTAGAAGATGAAATAAAATAAATGATAAAAATGTTAACAATTCAAATTTGGATTAATTGCTCTTCAAATAAAATTCATATGTGGGGGAAATGTATATTCTAGTACAACAAATAGCTATTATAGTACACTGCTGTAGCAGCCAGCAAAAGCGGCATTGATGGACGAACGTGTGAATGTGGGACGAGGCGAAATCGTGGCGTAGATACGTAAGTCCATCAACGTCTAGTAGCGAAGGCTTGTATAATATTTATCTCATATAATGCGCAGAAAATAAACTAAGTAAATATAACTTACTTTTAATTAATATAAAATATTTTTCACATACAATATTTAACAATATTTTCACAACAGAGAGTCATTTATTTGGTCTCTAAATCACCACAGATATGTATTTTCATACTTTTACCAGCCGTTGTTCGCATATATTTGGCCAGTAATTTCGATTTATTTCGCAGAAGGTTGCTTAAATTTCCTGGAATTATTGACAAAAAAATGTAACAACAACTCCAGTCACGAGATATGTATACAGCTATGTGTAAAATAGTTACTATGATTGCATAATCATAGTAACTGTTTTACACACCTGAACGACTTGAGGTTACATTAAAAAACAGCCGCAATTTCATACAACAACTTCAAACTATGGACTATGATATATTATAATTTTTATTGTAAGTAATATTTACTGCCTACATAATTAACATAAAAAAATATTTTTTAAGATTTGTATATAATAAGAAAATATGTAATAAGATATATAAATAAGTAAACATTTTAATTAAAATATTTGCATCACAAGTCGTTTCGAGTCTCCACCATTTAGTTACCAAATAATGTCCGTCCCAATAGAACATTTCAATTGCATTTTTTACCTTTTACATTGTTAAGCCAATGGAACTTTTATTAAGAATAATTGTTAATAACAAAGTATTAATATACAACTTAAAAAAATACATATTTCTTGAAACTTGGTTACGAATAATACAAGTTTATTAATTTGTATATTCGCTATCAACCAAAGCTAGCTAATTATATGGACAGAGGTACTCTATATTATTAAACTCTTTCTTAATAAAAGGGCTTCATCGAAAATGGACTTGGAAAATTCTGGATGATGTGATATGAGATTGACTTCATTATATCGACTTACCGTCTGTTATGTAATCATGTCTTGATTATCAATCCTCTGTGATAGAGGCAGTGATCTCCGATTGGTCAGAGGCACAATGAAGCTCGACATAAAAGTCGAACGATATTGATTCAACGGTTTGTTCAGAAGACAACTGCACAGACTGGCAGGCTGCATCGATGTAGACAACTGTCCATACAGTTGGTTTACAGTTTTTCAGATACCACCGTACCAAGAAGGTACCCTCAAGTTAACGAAGAAATGGTCTGTGATGAATCATCAGACCTTTGAAAACGCTCATCAATATATAAATCGCGAAGTCCCTGACTCACGACATGATGACATAATACTCAATGTATTAAAGAGGTCACATAGAGCGCAACAAAGGCTCCAAAGAGTTCTTTCATTTGGCTGTCCTCTATAGTATACTGACGAAGCTAAAGACAGATGACGGTAGAGTCGTTATATATCAACCTGAGCTTATACCCAAGATCGTACGGTTGTATGGACAGCTTTACGTCACTTTGCGACTATCGGTTATTGAAGACTCAGACAATAAAACCAAATTAACCCAATATTATACCAGAGACGTCCCGGACGTCTGGCTGTATGAGATTGCTGTGGCTTTCAAACAGCTCAAAACCAAATATGGTGCCGGGTCATGATAGAGTTACAGCCGAGCTTCTGAAGACAAGGAAGGTGAAGGAACTACCTGTACGAATGTCATTCAGAGGCATTCTAACTCCGTCATACTGGAAGGCAAAATGCCTAAGACATAGCACAGAGGTGTGATAGTACTGTTCTCAAAAAAGGGAGATAAAACGCAACTGAGGGCTCCTGAGACATATTCATAAACTGTTTTCGAGAGTCATCAAGATTCTGGATTTCTAAAAGATTATAGGAGAAGACCACAATGTCAATTCGCCTTTAAGACCAAAACTCGAGACTCATACAGCTTCAGCGAGATGTGAGCTGCGATATTTAACAGATTAAATATGATATTGTAGTCATGGCTGAGACTATAGAAAACTTTAACACTATGCCTGAAGATTTGAGTAGAGATTTTTAACAAGTGGGTCTAAAAATGAAATGGACAAGACGAAAACATGTCGAATGTATCCACTTTTTTTTATAGAATTTATATTGAATTATGACGATTGAAGTCTCAACTCTGTAAATTGTTGTTGTCATGTATGTTTACCTGGGACGTCGACGTATTCCACTCAGCTGAGCAGCGTTCAGGAAATTACGCGACATATTCTCGGTACATCTACCGCAGTGCCTCAAGACTAACGTCTTGGATTTGTACATGTTGATGGTGTGCAATTCAAAAAGGCCCTCGTTGGGACGAATATGAGTTGTATTAAATAAAGTCTATTTTAACATAACAAAGTAAAATGTGAAACATACAGTTGAAATTCGATTGGGACGAATTTTGATCGGTGGCTGATTGGCTGCGAGGCCACTTATTGCGAACTTTTTGGAAAACTGCAAGCAACCAAATGACTTAATAATCTGAAATTCTTTGTATTTCGATTTACTGGGAAAAATATACTGTAACTATTTAACTTGCCAACGCTCCTATTTTTTTTTTATTATTCTTGTGCGGCATAAAGCAGTGCATCTAGGTTTTATTATCTATTACGATAAAATAAACAGCCAATGATTATTCTCCATATTTTTGTAACAATTATAACTAACATGTAATTTTTAGAAATCATTAGATTCACTTAATTACATCATAAGCCACTTATTGAAAAATGCCCGGTCAGTACCTGCACCATGTGGAACGAGAGGCTGCCCTGCCGGCGCCCAACCCACTCCTCCAACACCGGACGAATGACTTCAATCGTCCGGTGGCCGGCAGCTGGGAAGGCGAGCGCCTCGTCCCACCGGTGCAGAGCCTCCCACTGCACCCGGGCACGGACTACCTCCACTTCAGGTGGAGCGAGTCGTTCCCCCCGCTCACGTGCCGCGACCCGATGTCGATACAAGCGGCTATGCATCGACATCCCACGGCGTGTGGCCCGCTATACAAAACTTAAGTAGTGTTGTTGTTATGTATTTAACATTTCGAGCTCGAGGAAATGTTTATTAACTTTTGTTAAGCTTTAACACAGTGTCCTTAATTTCCTTTAATATAAATTTGAAAATCACTATTAAAAAAGGACACTCAGCAGTGAGTTGTTAATTAATGAATAATGAGTTTTTATTTATATTTTAAATCATCGACATGTTATTGATTTATAACCTTTTTGACGTAAAAGGGACATAACTACTTACATTATTTTCATAAATATCGGAAGTGCAGCACTAAGAATAATCGGGATACAATTAAATTTATGTATAATTTTGCCAAAATAAATCTGAAATATTTCTTGTATGTGTCTATTCAAGGATTGAAGAGGTGGATAAAATTACCTATTTAAATTCAGGAAAATGCATTAAGTTGCATACCCCGACTGGGTCGAGCCGGCGGTTATATGGGGCTCTCCTCCCCAGAAGGGGGAGACCTACCCAGTAAAAACCTCAGGGATGGCCTTCCTCAGGTATGTAGGGAGCCTCCGGGAACACCAAGCTACTTCCGGGAACCCTCAGCCTCCGCTCCCCCGCCGATACAGGGGAGCCCTTCTCGGGGGAGGCTACAATACCTCCCCCGATCTCCACCACCGACGACGCCCCCCGGCCACGTAAGGGGCGTGGTCCCTCCCGGGTCGCCGTATCCGCGGGCGCGATTTCCTGGCGCCCGCCGGCGACCCGCGGCAGCGCCACAGCTGTGCTACCGAGCCCGGCGCCGCCTCCTTCGAGCGGAATCGGCCATCTCCCGACCCCGCTCGGCGGCCTCCTTCTGGAGCATCACTGCTTCACAAAAGGAGGTTACAGCCCTCCAACCTCCCTCGTCCGCCAGCATTGCCGCAATCAATGCCGGCGGAGACAGATCTCGCCCGATCTCTGCGACCAAGACTCGGCGCTCGGAGGCCCACGCGGGGCACTCCGCCAGCATGTGCTGCGCTGAGTCGAGGTCGGATGTGCAGTGATGGCAATGTGTCGAACCCTCCCGTCCTATTCGACACAGATACTCACCGAAGCAGCCGTGCCCGCTGAGTATCTGAGTCAATCGGTAGGTGACTTCCTCCTTCCCGTGGAGCCAAGCATCGAGGTGTGGGAGTACGGCACCGACGGCCTGCTGGCGCGCGCAGATTCGTAGTTCGAGCTGCGCACGCCAGGCCGCCACAATCCGTCGGTGCCACTCTCGCTTAGGCACTTCGTGCGTGGGTTCCAGGGCGCTCCCCCCATCGCTCCCCCGGTCGACACGCCCGGCATACGTCGCCGCGTACATGTCGGCTAGGATGTGGAATGGGGGGGAGCGTCCCAGCACTGTCGCCGCCTCGTACGAGATGGTGCGGTAGCCTCGTACGATCCGTACGGCCATTATCCGCTGCAGGCTCCGTAGCAGAGCTCTGCAGCGGGGGGACCTCGCGCAGTCTTGCGACCACACGGGAGCCCCATACATGGCCACAGATCGCACGACGCCCTTGTACAGGCAGCAAACTCCATCCCTCGGTCCCCCGAGATTGGGCAGCAGGCGATGCAATGCACCCGCCACCCTTTTGGCTCGGGGGATGAACCGCACGAAATGCTCCTCGAAGCTCCAGCGGCGGTCCAGGTACTTGATGTACGGCCCCATCGGGACCACCGCGTCACCCACCCGTATCCGGCAGCTGGGTGGTTCCCGGCGCCTCGGAAGGCCATGGAACCATAGCGCCTCGGTTTTGTGAGGCGGTATTTCTAAACCCAGCCGGCGGATCGCCCGCACGTAGTTTTTGTACCTAAAATATTTTTGATAAAAACTAACCTTGCAAAAGTTCATATTGTGATACAACTCCTGTATATTTTAGTCTATTGATTTCTTTTAATAGCATTTTTCATTATATTATTTGAGAACTAATTTTGTTAAGGTTGAGTTAAGGTATTTATGCATATTATGGAAATGTATGGAAGCGACTACATTTATCTTTTTGCGTTTGTCGTTGTCGCATTCCTCATGATTGGTAACAGAATACAAGTGCAACTATATAGTATATTTCAATAAGATATCTCGGCCTAAGGTTAGTTATAATTGTAATGAATTTTATTCGAATTGCTAAATATTAAAATTCTAATTATTTTGTGTATTATAAAATAATAATTTACGACTATTCATAGATATGTATGACATTAAAGGATATGTGAAGTGTTTATAGGCAGAGTAGTTCAGTAATTATTACAACAGACAGGGGTCGTAGAGACAGTTCTCTACGACCCTTGTCTCGCCGCAGACGGTTAAATCGACCTGTTCTCATTGTTGAAGATCCTTATCTATAAATGGTACCGACATATTTATACTGTCTGAAAAACTTACAACTTCTTTCTAAGCATCACTGCTTTAAAATATATTATAGATTGTGGGTAGATATTTTTTTGTTTTTGCTGAGGCTGACAATAATCTATTATGATTGTCAATAATAGTTTTTACAATTTATGAAAAGCAAAATATTTAAACTGTCGACATAAACGTTTTCGAATAAACTAAATCTCTGTATCATATATAGTCATTAACATCTCCGTTCAATAGGTAAACATCAGTTGCCCATTCGGATTGCCAATTCGCCAGAATTTGTGTGCACTAACGGGCGCTGACACACTGTCAGTAGACAGTAAAGCGGATTTAATTGGAACTAGTTAACTTTACTTAATTATTGTTCAGTATGGCGATACCAAACAATAATTATAATGAAATACTAAAAAAATATGTTGTTATGGCGGTAAGAGCATGATTTTCATTTATTAATTTTTTAATTGATTTTTTTCTTCACACAAGCATATTATTTTGTGTCATGGATGCAAAATGGAAACTTGGATGCACATCGGCTGCTTAAAATCGAAAACATAGTAACTCCTTCCAACAAGGAGAGCAAAAAAACGGGTCGGCTACTTTGATTTGTTAGCCCGACGAAACCAGAAGAGATAACGATTTGGGTGTTTGACGAAAAATTGTGCTATATGGTTGACATTTTACTTTGTAATACTCGTAATCTTTTTGGAGTATAGTGACACTAAAATCGCGCATACTTTATTTTTTTTCGTGAATTTATCCAAATATAACTATGAAAACAGTATCAAAACTTAGTATGTTTGCTTTACTAGGTTATTTGGATATTTATTCATTAATTTATTCATAGGTTATTATTACGTTGCGCCAAATTCAAAACATAGCAAGTTGGTTTCAAATTCATAACTTAGTAAGTCGCTTGAGATACTAGGGGTTTAAATGTGTATTCTGTAAGTTTAGAATTTGTACTTCAAAGAAATTCTCGTAATCATGGCAAATTGCTTAGACTTGCTAAATTATATCTTAAAAATTACGTTTGAAAATGGGTGTTTTAAGGTTCATATCGTTTCGGTACTAGCTAGTAAAGTCGAAAAATGCCAAAAACCGTTTTTTTTTACAAATTAGGTGTTGCTAGGTTTGTCACTTAGCGGAAGGCTACGGAGCAAAATAGGATAAGGATAATAAAAGATAAATACAAGAGACTAATATATTGAAAGAATTATTAAGACAGCACGACCCAAAACTTAAAAAATAAATTAAAAATACAAAATAACAATAATAAGATGGTAGAGAAGGGGAAAGAAAGGAAGGCGGTACCAGGATCTAGGTAGACCAAGTATCGGTAGGCTGGCAGTATACAGCAGCAGGCAGGCAGGTATTCAGCGGCAGGCTGGCAGGTATTCCGCAGCAGGCTGGTAGACACACAGCAACAGGTTGGCAGGTGTGCAGCGGCGAGCTGGCAGGTATTCAACAGCAGGCTGGTAGGTATATTGCAGCAGGCTGATAGGTATGCAGCAGCAGGCTGGCCAGTATTCCGCAGCCGACAGGCAGGGATGCAGTCGAGTTTTCACAGTACTTTTAGAGTTGAAGACCTTTATCTTCACAGAGAGCTTAAGGTAGTATAGAAGGTTGTTTGTAGCTTCAGAAGTAGAAGTAGGATGTCCGTCTAGAGACCCTGGACCGCCTTTTATAATAGCCAGATATGATGTTCGAAACTAAATACAAAAATTTTAAATTATGACAAAAAATTCATAAAAAGGAGTCCAACATGGCATAAAAAATAATAAATATATTTGAATTTAGACATTTGGAATTATGTGACGTCACGTCTGACTGTTGTCATACGTTGTCAAAGTCTAGAATGTTCCTAACAAACCAAGAGAAATCGTTGAAAATAATAAAAATTATTAAGAAATTATAACAAATATACAGTAAAAAGTAAATAGAAAAGTAAATTACAAGTGTTCAGTCCAATAAAAGTGCTAAAAGTGAAAGTTATAAGCCAAAACAGTGCAATTTAGTGATACAACATAATATAAGATGATTTATAAGTGTTAAACGTTATATATAACGTGATATTTGTACACAGTTAAATTGAAAATAATATATTATTCCAAGGTAAAGTTGAGACATTCTTATTTGTAGTTACACCAAAGACTCATCTTTAAGCATTACATAGGTAGGTAGCAACTGAGAATTCAATGATACATATAAATCAGTCTATAAAGTAATAAATATATCTGTCCATCTATTAGTTTTCTTGTAGATTATGATTTATAGCTAATAGCGTAGTCCTCAGCACATCAAGCATAACACTTACAGTACTCCTACAGTACACATTACAGACAGAATACAACCTATTTGCACATACAGTAATACTATACGCGATTCCCAATGGAATCAACACAAAGTTGTGTTGGGCTTGGGTGTTAATAGATCACCTCTGTCCAGCTCGCTTAACACTAACGGCAGTGCTGTGGGGGAGTACCCGCAGTGTATCCTACATACAAGTTGGGTGTAGCGAGCACTTTCCTAGGGCAATCCGTGCCGACTATCTAGAGGTGTTCAAAATTCCCATACTTGAACTCTATACATGCATGACACGATAAATTATAGAAATGCAGATGCGTAGATTGCATGAGCGTAGCTTGAAAACTAGCAGATGGGCAGATTTGCATTAAAAGATAACAATTTACTTATAATTGCAAGACCTGAGAAAATTCTAAAACATTCTAATAGTATAGACGTTAAAAGATTAAAACTTTACATATAATTGCAAGTTCCGAGAAATTTCCAGAATGTTCTAATAGTATAGACGTACAGGTTTTGCATTTGAACAGCCGAAAAACATGCCTAAATCGGAACCAGGCCATGCAAAATATTTGACCTGTGTGTGCATCAACTTACTTTTTAGGTACTAATTAAGTAGTGTGTTATCTTTATTCGTAGAGAAGAAAAATAAGGAAAATGTCGTTTTTAATACCACTACCTACATATTAAATAATGTTAATTGTCGACTTTTTATTAAATATTAAAAATGTCATTTAAGCTAGTATTATATAAAAAAACGACTATGACTGTTCTCAATAAAGTTTAATCAGTATCAAGTTTATGTAGACATACATGACTTTAGATTGTCAAGTTATTTGGCAATGCCAAAATTCCGTTCGCCACAAACTTTCACTTCGTAGTCAACCGTTAAAAAGATAACAAACAGCCTTTCTAACAGGTTGCTTGAACTATTGTGTTGCAACTGACGACTGATTTCTAATGATTTGAAACGTGGCCGTCTAAAGGTTTCTTCTCATATATTTTTATAAACTATTTGTGTTATATCTTCTATTTATTACTTTTTTGTAAAATATATGTTATTATAATAATTGAAAATAAAATGAACAAAATTAACCTATTAAAGGAAGCAATAAGTTATAACGAAGATTTTTAATGGAATTCCTTATATTTCCTCTTAGACTTTTTTTGTTTGCTTAATGATTGATTGATTGCTTAAAAACTTAACAGAAACAGAATCAGAGATTTTTGTAACTTTGATCAAACTAACTTTGATACTATGTTTTCTCAAGTGGGCTTCAGTCTACTACAATTTAGCAGACAAAGCACTACTTTCATACTGTGATTTGTCACTTCCCCAGGAAGTGCTCTAATATGTATAAGCAAGTCACCAATTAGTTTTGCAGATTACCTATTGTCACATATATTTGGTTGCTTCATTCAGAGTCGTGACATAATGTGGTTTACTAATATAAATGTTAGGTGATTAAAAAAAACCATTAAAAATAAATGTTGTAATTTTTCAGACGCCTATATTTAAGAATAGTACAATACAAAGTCTCCGATACAAATTTTAGAATGAAGGAGATGCGGCGTAAGAACTAGCTGTACGTATTTTAGAATATATAAAGCGAAATAAAGGTTCCATATTATTCGGAATCTGTCAAATCTTTTTAGTTACTAATAATACATTAAGTTCGTTTGCAACAGTAAGCATCAAATTCCCTTCATGACTTCGGCTACGAGTATGCCTTTATTGTAACAAATAATATAATATTAATATTACAGCTTTGAAACTTTACAGTTCTGAAGAAACATTGATCATACATATATCCAGCATATTTTACATATTGCATTCTTTTCATATGCAAAACAATAAATAATTCTATGTTTTTCAGCCCTACATTTCGAATAAAGTATATCTATTTAATTATTAATCAGTAAACCAACCGATTTGGAATTTAATTTCAAAGATCTCTAGCACAAGTAAAGGAATTTGTTGAGGGACAATTGAAAATTGGTAACAGAGATGAAATTGCAGATACAAATGTCTGACGTAATATTTTTTTTTCTAAAATAATATTATTGTTATAATAGTTTGTTACAATTACAGAAGGAAATTAAAATTGTAGGAAAATGAAGAAAACTAAACTCTAAACTAAATTGTAATAGCCCACGATTATATACGTGCAAACTTTTGACTCCTAAAGGACTTTAGTTTATTAGATGGGCGTGCCACCACTTTATACGAACGTGAATCGAACATTCTACTATTTACACATAATGCGCAAAAGCTTTGTTTCTAGAAGATCATAGATAGATAAATTTCGAAGCAGCATGCTGAGGATCGCCTCGGTCTCATTCCTCGTCTTCGTTGAATAAAGATAAATTGATATGTATAAAAAATACGTTTGATTACAAAACAATTATATATTTATTTATTAATACGACAGAAAGTAAATAGAAAAATAAATTTGATAAACACGAAAAATATATGAGCCAATACGTTTATAAGTCTTCAGGAACAGACTGTCTGCTTTGAATACTATCGTATTAACATGAAATGGGAAAACACTGCTAAATAGAACATCTGAAAAGTGATTTCTTGAAGAGCATGCATTTTCATATTCTCAGGCTTACATGATATCTGGCGTTGTATATTTTATTACAGCTGTTCAATGCCTTCCATTTTATATTGTTTTTAAACAGAGATTCTATCGAATGATGTTCAAACCATTTCCGAATATTTCAGTAGTCGTAATAAATGTATAGTCAACGTTTCTGTGCCATAAAGAAATTTATGGAGATAAATGTCCACACATCTACAGAAAACAATCCTCTCCTTTAGACAATAGAGACAAAACTGTGATAATCGTAGGTGATCGCTATAAGCTTGATACACCACTACTACAATTAAAGGAGAATGCCAGGATTCCCTACAAGACTCGGCCTGAACCGACAAAGTTTGAACTATATGTCATAAAAAAGGAAAAAAATAATAGAATTTAATAGTATAATTAGTTTTTTAGAATTTAATAGTATAATTAGTTTTTTATGTACTTTTGTACACCAAAAAAAGTTATGCCTCTTTAAAGTTCACCACTTATCCTTACTTATTCACACACACATTCATTTAATACTTCTGATTTTAAATAGCAAATGATTAATTAAATTAATGACTTGTTAAATTATTCTTAGATACATGTTTTTATAGTAAAAATATACACAAAACACTACAATACCTACCAACATTATTTTAAAACGTATGAAAAAAATACCACATGTCATACTTTTTAACAATTTATTATTCATCAAATAGGAAAACGGAATTACTTTGCGGGAGAAGTGATAAAACTTTTTGACATTGACGTGACTGTCAAAAAGTTTTATTTAGTGTTGCCAGCACTATAATAACATTATTAGATTAACGGTATTGATAATCGATATTGTTATAATCGGTATTGTTATATACCTAACTACATCAATAAAAAATATGATCATATTCAGTAATATAACTTATCACAATTTATTATAATAGGGATTACTAGTAAAGACTTACACATGAAGTAATAAATTCACTTGCGTATTTTCGTAATGTCATTACTGTAATCATTTGGCAAGTGCAATTTCGTATCATTATTGTTATTTTGGTGTTGGTAACATTTCAAAGTAGTGAAATTGTTGTGCTGATAAATTAATTAAAACATTTCAAAGTAGTGTTGACAAATTAAATTACTATTTAAAATTACTTTTCAACGGTGTACTTTTACAAATTTGAATTATATTGTTTAAGTCTTAATGTTTTTTAATACGAATTATCATAATTATAGAAAATCTGTCGGTGATCAGGAGACCTATTTTTGAATTACGAATGCGATTTCGAAATCACCGCTGACTAAATAGTCAGCGGTGACTTTGAGGTCACGGATTCCTAAACATCCAATTTTTGAAAGTCGATCGCAGAGCTGCCAACATAGATAAAGTACACACATAAATGTAAGAGTTCGGTTGCACGCAGAATGTAGCCGCTGCTGGTTATTGCCGGCTTAACCATTATGGTTATTATATATATATATATATAATACACTTCTCATCAAAAAAATCGAAACACCTTGCAAGTTTACGTTTTGTCAGGATTATCAGAAAAATGTGTACATTTAGGAATAAATGTTAAATGTCGTTTAATAGTGAGTAATATGAGCTTATCAAATCTTAATGTTAATGTTCTAAATTTAAATGAATTTTTTATAGGTTTCGTATTTTGTTAAATGAGTCATTTTTATTCCGTATGGAGTATAAAGGAAATTGATAAAACAACACACGTAAATGAAAAAAAAAGCTAAAAAACGTTTATTTAATAACTTGTATTCCCTCCCCGAGCTCTAATTACTGCTTCCATACGGTTCTTCATCGATCGGATGAGAGTCACGATCACATGCTGTGGTATATTGTCCCATTCCTCTTGGATTGCATCTTGCAGCTGGCTAAGTGTTTCTGGGGCAGGATCTCTTGCTCGAATTCGTCTCTTTAATTCATCCCACAGATGTTCAATGGGATTCATGTCCGGGCTTCTTGCTGGCCATTCCATAATAGAGATATCGACTTCGTTAAGATAATCTCGTACGACGCCCGCGGTGTGAGCCCTAGCATTGTCGTGCATGAATATGAAGCCGTTGCCAATAAAATGTGCATAGGGCATCACATGAGGCTCGAGACACTCTTCGACGTACCGATGACAGTTTAGTGCAGGCAGACGTGGCCCAGACACAAAAGCAAGCTCTGTCTTACCGTCGGCGCTGATTCCTCCCCAAACCGTCCACGAACCGCCACCATAGCTGACCTTTTCTTCAATGCAGCATTCTGCATAGCGTTCTCCGTCTCTTCTGTAGACCTTGTTCCTTCCGTCGTTACCATACAGCATAATTTTACACTCATCAGAAAAGAGAACTTTGCTCCACTGTAGGTATGACCAATTTAGGTGCTCACGTGCAAAGTTAAGGCGCGCTCTTCGATGGTCTGCAGTTAATTTCGGCCCATTTGCTGGCTTATGCGGTACCAGTCCACGATCCTTCAACCTTCTTCTAATTGTAGAGTCACTTACAGCCACCCTTCGTACAACACGAAGCCGCTGCTGCAGTTGAAAAGCGTTAAGGCGTCGATTTCTTAAAGAAGTTGTTACAATAAATCGATCATCTCGCTCAGAAGTGACCCGATTCCTGCCAGATCCTGAACGGCGCGTGAACAAACCAGTCTCCCGATAACGTTTATAGACTCTATGAACAGATGACAGGCTTAGATGCAGTCTTGCAGCCACAACACGCTGACTAAGGCCAGAATCCAGCAATGCCACAACTTGGGCGGCTTCTGTGGGTGAAGTATCCATACGTTTTAGAAAAATAACCTTTTTTCAGACATCCCAAAGTCACAGTATTGAAATAAAAAACAAAAAGTTTAAGGATAGGCGCCAATTTTTAGTTTTTAAACGCTAAATGTACTCCAACCCTAAACACACATTTGTCTCAAAACAGTGATTCATTTCGTTTATAAGATAAACAAATGAAATTCTAATTTTGAATTTAGAATTTTCGCTTATTACTGTAATGGCCAAACTGCCAGCTATACATTTATGTTTTTTTTTTCATCGTATGAATTCTTTTTTGTGTTAAATTCGGACAGAAACAATGAAAACGGAAGTGTTTCGATTTTTATGATGAGAAGTGTATATGTGCCACATTCATATATATATATTGTATATATAGACTGAAAAATCAAACAAAACACAGATAACATTTCCACAAGTATGACTTGATTACGAGTGGGTGAGGGCACTCGTAATGAAATCACACCTGTGACTAAGGTAGTCACATCAGTGATATTAAAAAATAAGAATTATTGAAAACCGATGATTAATAGTCACATCCGTGATTTCGAAGTCGCATTCGTAATTCAAAAATATGTCTCCAGGTCTTGTCATTGTCCTTTGCATATGCATACTGTACGAAGTTCAAAAACTGTACCACCATGCAAGTACATATCTTATAATGTTGCACGAGATTATTAGTGAATGAATCAGATTATACAGAAAGTACGAGACTGAAAGAGACTATTTTGGTATTACTCTGCGACTACAATTGTTTGGATATATATATACATATATATATATATATATATATATCATTGCAGTCGTTTTATATATGTAGTCTTCGTGAAAATTAAGGATTGCAGACGTTCTCA
This sequence comes from Scirpophaga incertulas, assembly GCA_036419045.1. Lineage (NCBI taxonomy): Eukaryota > Metazoa > Arthropoda > Insecta > Lepidoptera > Crambidae > Scirpophaga > Scirpophaga incertulas. The sequence goes on from CM071626.1 coordinate 21,609,808, forward strand.
TGACGCGAAATATCAATATGTACTTAGGTCCCTAGGTGGGCTGAAAATACCAGGTAATTGTCCAGTCCTACCAGGATGTATGATGATGCCATGTTTATTGCTGTAATGTCATATCGTTGTAAGGTCACGGAAGTAAGATAGTACACTGGAATACAAATATACAAGAATAATACCTACTTATTAGTATTATTCTTGGGCTTATTTCTGCGAGAATGGAAACCGGTCAGTACCTCCAATAACCGTTAAAGGATGGACTGTGTTTCTATTATATTTGAGGTTCAAAGGCGTGTCGTATATTTAAGGATTTAGGAATCAGGATATTTTTTTCCTTAGGAGAGAAGAGTCACTAAATAAAATTTGCCTTGAGTTTTGATCATATTGACTTCTAAGGAGAGAACGCGATGCGAGAATTTGGACGTGTCACTTGTTTTCTTCCAAGTTGGTTTTACAGCTTCTCTGGTATCGAGAGCTTCAAACTAAGAACATCAATAAAAGTTATAATTAATCAATGTTACTTTTTACTCGACTGTCTGGTAGCTACTTACAATTTCGGCATATTTTGCTTGCTTTAGCACGATAAACTTCTAAAACTATTTCAATGTACGTTGGTTGTGTAAAGGCGAGAGCATTGCGCCGAAAACCGTCAGAGTCATCGTACTACGATGGCCTAGATACAGCGCCGCGATATTCCGATGAATCCCCCCGCACCGCGACCCATCGACCATTTGCCGGCTTTCCCAAATTCGCTCAGATCCCTTTCTATAACAAAGTGTATTCAAGAATTCATTTCCACCCGAACGAAATACACATTGTACTACAACCATGAAATATTGTTAGTAAGGATTTATCCTCGTTATCGTTTTGTATACGTTAATTAATAATGTCGACATAATTATTGAAAGATGTTAAATAATTTTTTTGAAAATATATTTTGAACTATTGCATTACACAAGCAAAGTACATAACGGCAAAAGTGGTTGTAGACACTTTAAAATAAACATGTATTTTGTATATAAATATTATAATTAGTTTTGATCAGAGAAATCACACAGTTTTAATGCTACTTAAGTAATCCTGCAATGAATACCTACTTAAAAACAGTTTTGATATAATTACCTGACCTTTTTACAAAGAAATAACGAACTATTCACTTACTCAATCAGCTTGGATTACAATATCACAAAGTAATCAATTACAACTTTTACGGCTTCTTTCTCGGGGAACGTACTTATTACATTTATTTTTATCTTAGCTTTTTCAAGAAAATTACTCATTCAACCTTTGAAGTATAAGAGGCCTTAAAAATGAAAGTTCAAAGACTAACTAATTAATTATATTTTCTATCCCTTAATGTTATAGAATATTATGATCTTGAAATGTGTATATTTTTAAAACAAGGGACACATTTTCTATTGCCTTGTTGCGTTGAGGTGTTCTTGTTGAGAATTACAGATATTATTGCGAATAACAGTAGGTATTTACAAGTGTAGAAACTTAATTTTTCGATAAAGTATCCATAGCTTTCCTGCAATCTTTGTCAGATTGTTAGTCGACGTTTAATAATAGTTTTGAAATGTAAACTAATTGAATAGAAAATAATGTACTGATACTGAGTCGGTTAGATAATCTTAATGAAATATTTATTTTCCGACAAGGTACATTGATTATAATTTCCCTAATGGTTAAAAATCTCTTGTATGTCACATATAAATATTGAGTGTTGGATATAGAGTATCCACTCATGCTCTAGCAAAGCAAGCCTTAATTTATATTTATAAATTTTGGTTCCTCAGTTATTTAACAGATAAATAATTTCTCATATTTCCCGATGCTATAATAATACAAATAGCGTTTCAAACACATATACACGTTGTATTAACAAAACAAAAACATTTGCACATAACGTGGATGTAACTGATATAATAAGAAAATATAATATTATATTAAAACAAATATTTTATGATTTGATTGACGGAACTAAGAAATTTTATTGAATTTAGTTGCTGGCTCACACACGCACACATACTATATACAAAATAATTTCTACGATAATTAACTTGAAGGAGATAATTTTTTCTTGTATGGAGAATAGGCCCACTACAAAATGTAACGTTTATTAATGAGACATACGTTAAATAATTTCTCATTAACCCTAGATATTATAAGGAACATTAGCTTGTTTTTATCTAACGGGAATATTGAGAAATCAATTAAAACATGAAGATTAAATAACCTAAAAATTCTTAGTAGTTACTAGTTAGTAGCTTTATTTTGATTTGTATTCAAATTGATGAAAAATACAATCATCTTTGGCCACTACCAAACGCCCGAAATCGTATTAAAGAAAACGAAATCAAGCCGTTGGAAACGTAAACACAGAATTCGGTTGAAAACAAACCGACGTCAATTGGATGTCAGTGTAGGTACCATTCTGTCGCTGTCAAAAATGATGACGCGTTCCGTTTCAAGACGATACTGGACTGACAAACTAATAGTTAAAATAATCTAAAATAGTATTAAAATAATTATTGAGAGTTCAATACTTTTAAATAAAATAAAAAAGAAATAATACACTATCCTTTATCTATTATTATATTTATATATTATTTGTATATATATTACATCTTCTTTCATTTTGATTTAAAAAACGTTAGTTCCTTTACCTCAAATGTCAAAAGTCATTACTAAGTTTAATTAATTGATTTTATTATAATCCTGTAGGCACCGCCATCAAACCCAAAAGAAGAAGAAGAAGAAGATTTTATTATTGCCGTTTCATGTTTACTCACAATATACAGTCGGGTCAATTTAATAGGCCACATTTGACATTTCATTAAAATTCCTCAACTAACCTTGTAATGGCGGACATAAAATATTCAATATTTTTTTAGTTTGGAAATGCACAAATGGCCGTTGTTACAATGTTGCGTTTAGTGAAGTCTATACGTAAGTGATGTCCCTCAAAAAATCGAATGAATGCAATGATTATTTGTGAAGGGATTATTCACCATGAATTAATAGACAAATTTTTATTAAAATAAAACATGTTATTCTTTTGTTTCATAATAAAAAACAATAATAACTTAATAAACAGAGAAATAATTGATATTAAAAAAATTTAAGGCAATTAAACTCGTAAAATATATTAATACAGTACCTATAAAAAAGAGCGTATTCCCATTTAAAAGGCCGGCAACACATCTGTTGTTGCGGGCAGCGATAATCACTTACCATCAAGTAATCCATTTGCTCGTTTGCCTATTACAGTTATTGTGGAAAAGTACTTTTTTTATAAGATAGGGATCTTATAAAAAAGTACTTTTCCATAATAACTGTATTCGATTCACATATGTTTGAAGTAAATATCGATTTTTTCACCATAATCGGAGTGTTTAAGCAGGTCACCTCACTATGAACAAATGTCAAATGTGGCCTATTAAATTGACCCGACTGTAGTGCAATTGCTTTTATTATAATTAATAATAAATTGATATTTTAGAGTTCAGTAATATCAATAAACGTTGCCGTTTTCTAGTGGGCCTAAAAAATTATCTCCTTTCTTTATAATTTATTTAACATACTTACTTTCAAGGTAGTTGGCTAATGTTGAAAAAATAACAACTCATGCGTACAGGCAAAGCTAACAAAACTACAAATTATTCCAACGAAACCAATCAGACGAATAAGATTCTGGTTTGTAAATTATTAGTACACTTCGATCGAACTAACCTACATTATTCGTGACACAACAATGAGATTAATTCTCATTACTGCTGTACTCCCAGAACTATTGTAGTTTATTTATTAAAGTAGCAATGGCATGTATATTTGCTCAGTACAGAAGACTGAATCATGACTTGCGAGCATACTGAAGTTTTGTAATAGTAGCATCAATTTGTTTATTCGCGCATAATATGTAACTAGTATAAATAGATTTGACTCGCGAGCGGAAAAATAACACATTAACATTGAGAATACACAAAATTAGCGATAGAGAGATGAATTTAATTACATCATTATGTTTTTGTACTACAGTGAACGCACGGATTGCATCATTATTGATATTTTCAGTCATCACTTCGTAGGGCGGTGCCGGTGATGCGTTAGCACTATCCTAAATAATACATAATTATTAAAAAAAATAAATTATGTTAAAATAAAATATAAAATCATGTGGTTTAAATATCTCATCAAGCTTTTCTTTAGACCGAAACAGACTTCGAATTGAAAAGGTTTAAGCAAACTGTATTTTATTAATCAACTGTTTCGGTATACAACAATATTACGTAGAGATCGATGCATACTTTTGCCTTGATTAAAACTTTTAATATGGACAAGGATGACATGATTTCTTATTTGATTCCAACGATAAAAGAGATTGCATCAAAAGCAAATCAATAAAAATAATAGTTATACAACACCGGCTTATACATCCACTTATTAATGTTGAAACAAATTTTAAAATAAGATAAAACACTAGGCTACTACTACTATATTTGTACGTGCATGTATAAACAAAAAACAAATATATAATAACTCTACATCTGTTCAGAAACTGCTAGAGCCTTCTCAAACTTCTTCGACGACAAACAGGATACTTTGAAGGTCTTTTTCTGTCTTCTCTTTTCATTTGTCATTTACAATACCTATTATTAGCTGACAATTCAGGCCTCAGTCTAATATTGAGTCCAATATTTTTAGTGCAATATTAGTTGAACAGAAGATTATTAGAGTCATCTATTCTGTATTTATATCAAAATTATACTAAATATACTAAAATAAAAGCTACTTTCAATATTAATTTTTCAATATAAAAAAGAGAATCACACGTTTATAAGTTATGCGACATAAAATAACTAACTACTATAAGTTTATGTAATATAAAAGTTATTATATTAGATGTAATAAAATATTAACGACAATTATATAAAGACTTATTAAATATTTAAGATCTCAGAAAAATGCCAGGTTAATAATGATAGGAGAAGAAGAAGCAAACGAAGAAGTCTCTTACTGGTAAAACCAATAAAGAAGTGTTGTTATTTATTCCCTGTATTGTTATTGAGTCATCAATTGGAAGTTCTCTTCAGAGCAAAGGTGTTAATAGAAAGTAAAATTTGATTCGGTGCGAAACTATAAATGCTCTTCCTTGGGATTACCAATATATCCTATGTAAGCCCCAAAGGAGTTAAGAACCCCGTAGTACATTTTTCTGCTTACGATAATCGAGGTAAATATGGCTCCTACTTTGGATAATTATGACTAAGAATTGGATGGATGTCGATATCGATGGGTGAAGAATTAGAGGAAGATCGATAGATTAATGAGTATGCTGGGGGATAGTCCTAATTCCTATAATGCCCGACGACACCCAGTTCACGATATAGTGCGAAATAGACCACCGATATGGTACGACGGTCTCAGGTACACAAAAATGTTTGATAATTTATAGGAAAATTATTTTACTTTTTCGTGTTCATGGGATTATGTAAATAATTAAGAACAATAATATAGGTAAATAGTCCCATAAGATTGTGTGGCAAACGATATATTAAATCATTAAAAACTACTATAATACCGAAAGTCAATAATTACACATGACACTTAGTAGTGTAACATAATGGCGTGGTATTAAAAAATATCTATGTTAGGTAAGGAATGAAAATGAAACTGAATTAAAATATATTTTTAAAGAAAAAAATATATTATAAAGCATAGCGCTTGCATAAACTTAATAAGCAGAATTGTACATCACAACTACCAGTATAAAATATAGCATAGGTACTATTGACATTTTCATACAGATATGTTGTAAGTTGTAGATGACGTACATAAAACACATTACATGTGAAATCTATTAGCAGTAAATAATTCACCTGTTGTATCTTCACAGTTTGTTATTCCGAAAAGTCGCTAGCTCCGAAGAAAATTCACCAGTCTACATTACATACTATAAAATAAAATCTCTTCCGCTGTCTATTTGCTTAGGTCTTTTAAACTACTCAACGGATTTTAATGCATACTGCAATTATTATAGTAGAGAAAAACATATTGCACCTACCTCGTATGTAAGCTGGGACGTGTCGCTAAATGATAAACGCGAAAATTTGTAAGTATGGATGTTTCACATAAAAACTTCTGAATGGATTTCAATAAAAATTTTACAATATTAGAGCCTGCTACATTTGAATAACATATAAGCTACAATTTAATAATTTATTCCGGTGGATATCGCAGATATTCCAATTATAGCTCATCTAACTTAGTGGTTATTCGTAGTGCAGTATGTGGTGTTGCGTTGTCGTGAAGCAGCAATGGCCTAAAGCGATTCTTCCTTCATGATTTGCAGTTGCTGACAATATATATTTGCCGTAATCGTTTGGCCAGATTATAGAAAGCTGTAGTGAACGACACTACAGCTTTCTATAATACCGGGATACCTAGGAATTATCCCAAATATAGGGCGTTTGTTCCCGTTTCATCCCAGCTCGACTTCCTGCACACAGCCATGCGGTGATGTACGTTTGATGCAGTGATGTCTTGTTAATCGACGGAAATCCCTGCCATCACCGATGGAATTACAACTTAAAAGGTGACTTCTTACCATTTTTACCTCATCGCGTGTGTGAACCACCGTATTTTGGAGGAATTTATGTTTTTTGACATCCACCTTGGGTGACGTGTGGAGTATGGCTCAGCTTAACGAGTGAACTTATAAATCTATAAGGTAGTGCAAGATACCCGTATCCAAGAAATTTGTGGACGATTCTATATATTTTTTTTTTGTTTAAATGTTATATTATAAGAGTTTAATTATAAACTTACATATATAAACTTCTTTGTTTAATTTTATCACCTAACCATTTGAAGGTCTGTTTGTATCTATGTGGAGGCGCCCATATCATTAATTCTAAATATCTACATATATCCCCAGGTCGGTTCGATTCAGATAAGGGTTATACCCACACCCTGATATTCTTAGCTGGCAAATAATAGGACGAGTGTTTTCGATCATTGTACAGTGTCTATTACAGGTAATGGTTCGATTTAAAATCCCTTCATTATTGTGTCGGTTGTGCAAAGTAACACAGCAGTCAATACGTGTTTGCAAGTCCGATTTAGTCAATTCATGAGGTACCCATCGTTCAAGTATTTTACTTTCCCGGTTTGCTTCAAGTGATTAATACAGTTTTCATTTACCCCGAAGCCTGCAGCTATCTCTGAAGTTTTTTGTGATGGATCCGTTTCCACACTGGCCTTTGACTCTTTATTTTCCACTTTAGTCTCCGGCTGTCCACTGGGTTGGTTCTGAAGGTTGAGATTTCCAGAACAAAAGTTGAAACTAAAAACGTACCGTGCTGTCTTTTGCGACAACATTGCCGTACACGTGATTATTCATTGAAGCTGTTTCTGCAGCATTGTTGCTACAGAACTCGTACTTGTAAATGTATTTCATGTTTTCCATTGTGCGGGAATAACCGACGCCAAAGAAAATAACAATGAGGAAAAAACAAACGACAACTGTTTTGAAAACTCTGTTTTGTACCAGCTAAATAAATTTGGATTTGGAATTTGTAACCAATGAGAAAATATTTCAAATCAAAGTAATTGTACGACAAAAAGCCAATATTCAAAAAATATTCTGTGAATTGACCAAAATATGACGATAAGTGTCCTGCGTAGACGAAGTCACGACCAAAAGCTAGTGTTCTATGTAAGGACATTTCTAAAGACCCGACAATTTTTTAAAAATAATATTGAAGAAAGAAAGAGCGAGCAGACCTAGATGAAGCTAGAAAGATCTAACCAAAAAGAGAAAGTAAATAAAATAAAGAAAATGTAGAATTATTTCACCGCCATGATTGAAATTGATGTTGGTAGAATATATATTTTCATAAATAAATTATATTTGATGGTTTACTTTAAAAGAATAGAGCTAGGTTTTTCTACCTAAAGTTTATTTGTTTAATCTTGGTGTTTCGTGGGAAGTCACAGTCGACAATCTGTTACCGAACAAAAATGTTAAACAAGAAGTTAAGAATAAGGGGTAGTATGTAGGTTGTTAGTACGTTTACATTTAGTAAATTACTTATTGTGTATTAGCCACATTACTTATTGTGAAGTCTAAATATTCTTTTTGACCTGTTACTATACCGTATTTAGTTAAACAAGGATACAAGCATAATATCGAATAGGTCTTTACAATGCTGATTAGAAATTCATAAATTTCCTGTTTACAAGCGGGATTTATTCTTTAATAATTGCCCATAAGCAATTTAAGTAAATAAATATTGAAAAATTTTAATTTATACGTTTTATAATATTTATAAAACTAATTCATAAAAAACTTGTTTAAAATTGACATATTAATGTTTGTTTTTAATTGTTGATCTACCTGGTGAAGCTCGCGCTACTTGACACCCTTGCTTTTCTAATGTTGGATAGTTATTATTAACTAATGTTCATCAATCAATTGAACATAGTTGACTAAGATTTAATCGCCTTAATGTATGCTCGTGCCCCTCGGTGGGGCGGGCTATAAGCTGTGATGACGAATAGATATGTATTCATGATGGGAACGAATTCGCTTAGTAGGTTCTATAAATCATTTCGATTCAGTAGATACAAAAATTGGCACCAATGATAGTACATGGGAAGTTATGTATATATTGTATATACACATTTATAACTCAAGTACTACGTTATATATATACGTATGTACACGTTTTATATATAGTACGCCATCATTAGCAACACGCACGAATCTAAGATATTCGTCTTGAATATGCAGCGAAAATACCCGAATGTTACTAGGTAAGGGACTACCCCTTGGGCCACGCCGTGTCTTACAAAGACGCGTGATATAAGCGACAATAATAATAATATAATTTATTTCAGACTGCATCCATATTTTATTAGTATGTTAGTAACAATTTATTTTAAAGTAACTTAATAATGTTATTATTAAAATAATTTAAATTAAACTTTTAACTATACTACTCGTATGTGTCCAATGACAGTTTCCATCCAATATTTTTGCATGAGACAATCACGATGAGCAGTAATTACTTGCAGAACACTGTTGCTGCTATCCCTCATACGTCGCAACAGGGACGTCGCCTTTTTGTGCATAATTGCATCGAATCTGTCAACACGTGCTTTTGCAAACATTTCAGAGGCGCTGCAGAACCGCGGCAGTCGCAACATAGCTCTGAAAGCGTTATTGTACAGCACTATAAGCTCGCCGCGTATAACTTACCTATAGGCCGCTCGAGTAAAATTATTGACAGAAAGCCTTAAGTTGGGTAATCTTAACCACTGCCGCACATCCAGCGAACCTTCGTACGAGCATATTGCCTCTTACCGCCAGTGCTCTTACGGTCTCTCAATGTTTTCATCGTCGTTTAGATTAGAAGTGATAATATGGCTCAGATATTTAAATTTATTTACATTTCTGAATATTGTTTCATTTAGTGTAACTGGTGGCACATGACACGACATACGTTTCCTTTTTACCAGGCCTTTTATGACACACATACAGTTACCAATTTTCTCAACCTATCGAGAGGCTCAGCAGCACCATGTCATCGGCGTAGCTCAAGTTATCGACACAATAACTTTGATGTTTTCTGTTATTTTTGCTTAATATAGTAACTTAATATATACATTTCCATTCGACTTCTCCAGTGGACTGCAAACTAATGTAAACTCATGTTAGCTACACTAATCGTACTGGATTGAAATGTGACGTACTTCTACAAAAAGTAGTCACTACAGAAAGGACAAAAAAATACGAGCTATACGTAATATTGAATCAATTTGTATGGATATGAATGTACAGTTGAAAGAGAAAGACTGAGCAACAATGGATGTTTTTACTGAAAAATCATTGATAGGAGAAATGTGTGCCTGAAACCATTAGTTTACTGTCTGGAGGGTAACCGAGTTTATTTACATCGCCTGTTAATAGAGAAGCATCAAGTCATCAAAAAAAGGGAAAAAGAAGAGAAGCTCTGGAAGATTGTGAAATGACATATCCCTAGGAATGTATCCTAAAAGACAGGTGAAAACACGTTTTATGGGGCCTTATCGGGACCGTCCTTAACAGAATATCTAAAAAAAAATTATATATTTCAATAAAGGTGATCGGACTTCAAATTGAAAAATAATTTACATTTTCATTCTTGCAACGGTCAATAAGGCAAAAATATATTGTTTTTATACCACGATGGTGGTACGCCTACGGCCCGCCTGATGGTAAGCGGTTACCGTATGCCTATGAACACAAATAACACCAGGGGTGTTATTCCCGCGTTGCCCTTTAAAAACCTTTTTACTTCCCTCTTAAAGAACCCCATACTGTAGCCCTCCAGAAAAACCTCGGCAGGGAGCTCATTCCACAATCGAAGTGCACGCGGTAGGAAATTTCTCTGGAACTGCACTGTACCATTTACACCATTTACATTCCAGTGTGTGAGCATGAACTTCCTGTCGATAGCGAGTGGTGCGATAATAAAAAGAGACATCGGTCATCATATCGAAGAATTCTTCGGAACGTAATATTTGCTGAGATAATTTTCTCTGCATGATTTTTTAAGTTCTTTCGTGAAGGTCGCAAGTGTATGGTTTCGACCATCAAATACTTTGATGTCGTGCGCCGTATGATCGAAATATACATACAACAAGACATACAAAACATAGGGTGCAGGAAAACTGAGTTCTCGATGACCATCATATAATTTGACTGATTATCAAAAAAAAAGTTCAAAAAATGAACTGCAGCACTTGGCGCTAAGCTATACTTGCCAGATTCAACGAAAGGGCTTCAAATTGGCCTGGCACATAGTAAACGAAACATGATTTAATAGCTATATTTATAGTACGGGCTTTCGAGATTATCTGAAACCATCCAAAGAGCTTCGAAGCGGATGATTGTTCGTTTTTTTAATAAAACTAAATATGCACCTACTTTTGTTTTAGAAAATCGTCGTACCGTGAATAGAGTTTTTTCGATTTTTTTTCCGAAAATTATGGATTACTTTGCGAAGAAGATACATACCGTGTCATCTTGTGTCACGATAATGCAAGTTCCTTCAGGACCAGATAAAGATTTTGGACGTGAAAACGTACAACTTATGAGTCATCCACCGCCTTGACTTGGGGCTGTGTTTTTGTGTTCCTAATAACAATTGTGCAAAATAGTTGTTTACCGAAAACTATGAAAAATATGGTCATCACGGAGGTTTTCAAAATTAATTCAATCATATGAAGAAGTACATTGACCCAAATAGAATATATATTGAACAACAATAAATTCATTTTTGATGAATTAATAGGATTGTTTTTTTTTTATTATGGAGTGCATTCATAGTATTTTTTTTATTGATTTCGGAAACTTTTGGTTACAATCTTTAGTGCACTGTTCATGCTCCTGAATAATCCAATCATCTCTTAGCTTAGTAAAAGTGATCTTTAAAAATATTTATTGCAAGGAAATAAAATTAACAAATCTATTCAATGACGCAATACGCTTATAAAATTGTGTCTCTATTAATGCTAAATGATTGCTGGATTTTTGACAAATATATGCAAAAAACATCCGAACGACGATGATACAAAATGCAAACTATTGATTATAACCAAATCACTCAAATACAGTAGATATCACCATTTGATAAGTTTTAGTGGATAGACGAACATAGCACAGTAATCATCTGATCTGAATCTCTACCTTCGTAATATAGTTTATGATGAAGTATCGTAGGGGCTGTTATGTCAATTTGGACGAGAGACCGATAGTGAGTGAACACACAAGATGATTTTAAATCAGTTCATATTAAATTATGGCATCCAAAAATGTGGTAGAATGTTGAATGAAGCCTTAATAAAAATATTTTAATACAGTATAGTAATTAGTTGTTACATATATCTAATTTAGGTAAATTGATAAACTGTCTCTTTGTTAAGCTAAATCATTCGCTGAGTTCATCTCGTGTTTGTTTGAGTTTGACTCCGTTTTCTCTGTTCAACAAACAATAATACATATTGTCATGTACATCCCTCACTATAAAAAATAAACACCACACTATGATTATAGTGTGGTGTTTGCGCTATTGATGATTAGCGTTGGTTAAATTGTAAACAAAATTAACATAATTATAACATTTTTCTCTTATCGAATCTTGGCATTGCTATTCAATATTAGTAAATAATGACATATTTCATACGTAGTTGTAATAAAGCCAGTTTGAATATTTTGACAGTAGCAAAAATACACGAATCTTCATATTCACTTAATGAAATTGACAACCTGTGATTCTAAAAACTTAAAATAGACAGTTTTAAGATTTTGAGTTGCACAATTTAAGTCTTTTCCACAGAAAAACCTGGGGACGGAAAGCTAATTAGCTGTCAAAATACTCGCGTGATACTATTATCATCCAAATATATGTTTTAATCATTTGTCGTTACATAAACAGTAGATTATAAGAGCAAAATGTTCCTTATACATCTGCACCCTCGCTACGCTCGTGTGCCCATCTTGGGCATGTCCTTTTTATCCATTCGTATATATTTTTTACTATCAATCTTCTAGTCAGTATTTAGCTCAAATCATAAAATTCGCAAAAAAATCTAAACTCTAATATAGTGAAAAATAAATCTACGAATTTATAGTCATGTTACAATATTGTTGATATTTTTATTATTTGGTATCATTTGGTACTTGACTTTATCTTTACCACACAGATAAAGTCTAAGGTGGAACGTGCCTATTCAATAGAAGTTTTGATTAAGTCAGTTCTAGAACTTTTTGGCACATATTTATTAGAATCACCTCTAATTGTCTAAAGAAATCGTAATAAGTACCTAATTTAATGTAATAAGTTCCAATCTTTACATGCATACGTAAGAATGGTGATATTACAATATTATAAGGATGGCGATGGATGAAAATACAAGAAAATGAAAAAATAATAAAAAAAGAAAGCGGCAATGACTTGCTATAGACCTCAGACTGGTTAATTTGGAGATGCTTAAGCAAAGTTGGTCAGAATAAAAATAATATTTATTAATCATAGACTAATTGAAGTTTATGAGAATTCAAACAGTTACCTACTTAACTTTATACGTCAATACGATTAAGAAGAAAAAAAGATGGAAAACAGAAGACTGAAATGAAAAATAATTGGATTTGCAAGGATATAATGAGGTAAATTTGCATACATAAAAGTATGTTTGCTAGTTTTTTTTTAATTACTTAAATAACGCTCAGGCCGGAATGATGGTCGATTTGAAGATCTGGAATCTGCTTGAGGAAAAACCAAAGAGATACGAAGTAAAGAATACAGGAAAGGAACCAATGTACCAATATCTTTTAAATGTGGTGCTGTTCACATCGATGCTGTCAATTTAGGAAATATTCTATTTAAGTAGTATACTATTAATAATTCAACAAAAGTTTGTTGCTGGATTGTGATTGATTTTGAAACATATCAGCTAGCAATGACAGTGATGCTTCAATAAAATACTCATGAACTCAATCGATTAATTTATTAGGTAATCATTTATGAACCAGTACAAATCTTGCAAAGGCCGATGGAAACCCTTTCTGGAATACTATGTCGAGTTCCAAGTGGGTGTGAGTAATCCAATTGACCTAGTTTCTAGTTTCAGGTCAAATGCTCAGATGGTACTCTGTAGATATATATACCTAGCCCGCCACGATTGCTAATAATTCTAAGATTATTTTGTCATAATATAGTAGATTTTACTATATTCTCTTTAATGCACCAAGTAATTTATAATTAAAAAAGCACGAAACTTAGTTACCTACTCGCTTTTGAGCCCGACAAAATTAGTTATATTTATTAGTGATTGTTACAGCAAAATTAATGTTTCGTTTTTATAATATTGATGGACAATTTTTTTTTAAATTTGCTTTTTATATCATGTGATGTGAAGATGGCTCTTGAAAATACCCGAATACACCCAATTAAACCGCACCTAATCAAGGAGCAAACTGCCGAGCAACGAGTGAGATGAAGTAAATCTCCATTAATTCCCGATAGGCCAATATCAAATTGTTATTCACTAATAATAAAATTACTTCATCGCCTATGTGATGCTACTACATACTATATGCTGTACCTACTATTTAAATAAAAACCGTATTTAATGATAATAATAAATAATGGAAAAAGTAATTAATTTGCCATATATATATTTTTCATCTTTTCTTTTTATCAGGTATAGGGAAGGCCAAAGGTAGACTCGTTAACAACTCTAATACTCGCTACATTACATATAATCGTTGTAACAAACTCAAAATAAGTTTATTTTTATGTTTTACGAGTTATTCAACTCATATAAAGCACAAGTTACAATTTCATATAAAGCATTCAAAAAAAATATTTTTAAATTGAACACTATTACGGTACCAGTGCTACGTTATCTTTGAGAAGACTACGCAACTATGGTTACGTAGGTATTAGAATATCTCAGCAAGGACTATTCCTTGCTGAGAAATTTTAACGGCTGGCAGAGAACTAAAAGAACGACCATTATCGCAGGTATTTACAGCAACCATGGCAACTAGTGATACACAGCAAAGGAAACTAAATAATAATGTCCGTGAGGAAAATAATACTAAATATTGCAAGCAGTTAGGGAAACGAATATAAGCGACAATGAACAAGTAAACATTTTTATTTCTTCTTGTCGAGGATGAAAATATTGCAACAAAATAGCCTGTTAGATGTTGGAAAAATGGTATGTCGTAATCAATGTAATGTTACAATAATTTTTTAACAACTTTTTGGCTAAATACTAACATTTTATCAGCAGCATGTTGCGTAAAAGATTTCATTTAAACATTTTTAACAATGTAAACTTGAAATTTATACATAGTATATAGCTAACTACTGTTTTCATTTTTACACGAAATTAAAGGAAAACGAAAAGAGATGCGTATAATCTAGTTGGTAAACGCGCAGGCATTGAATGTTCTTCAATAGAATGTCTCAACAACTTTACTTAAAGAAAATGTCATTACTAACTTCAGTTTATGGAATAATAATAAGGATCTTAATAATACAAGGACCTTTTATGAAACTTACATGTTTAAGGCCTAAATGGTGCAATTATCTATATAAGTTGATATTAAATACTCTCAAATTAGTTCAAAAGCCGGAGAAACACAAATTGAAAACGGTAAAATATTTATTAATTATGTGCTATTTGACGCCGGATGTTACAAATAAAACTAAATTTAGGAAGCAATTTGAACATCTTGAGGTTGATAATATATTGATGTTTTTATATTATTGCAATGCCTAACAGTCAGCTTTATTAAGTCTTCGATATTAATTTATAAGAAAAATGTTTGGATTTTATCTCAAATATAATGTGCTCAAGCAATAAATTTTAAAAAGTAAGAGGTGTAGAGTAAAATGTAATATTTTAAAAAAATATGAAAACTTCAAAAATAACTACAAATTTTCATTATTGATTCATTCACTCATGTCAAGTTCACTTGCTAAACAATAAGAGCTGGATTGTTTATATGCTAACTGCTTTATATTAAAATAAAACGCAAAGTTCAATGAGTGATTTTAGTGTGCTGAATAAAACATTCAAGTTGAATTTTAAAGGGTTCTAAAAAAATCTCGAATTCGTGTCCATTTGACACTTTGCAGCATACTTCCGAAAATATATAAAATATCACGAAATAAAATGAACCGTTTAAAGATAACAAAAAAGAGAACAACACGAAAAGAACAAATATCCCGGCTAGTTTTTCATGCTTTATTTTTTTGAAGCAGTATAAAAGTATTATCAGAAACATACATATTCTGATTTTTTTTCCCTCAGGAGAGGAGGCTGAGGATCCATCACAAGGAGCTCGAAACGTACCTAAGATACCCCAGCAACGGCAAGTGTCACGGAGGTTATGTCGGACTCCACTCGACCGGAGCGGTCCAGCCACGTGACTTACCAACTAAACTCAGCCTAAGCCTTGGCCATAAAGGCCCTATGGCTTCAATTGCTTTTATGTTCTTTTGATTAATTTTGAACAGAAAGTTATAGATTTTTATGAAACTTTGTTTACTTTACGAGCTTAATGGAAATGAAAATGGAATAAAAATATAATATTAGTCTAACGCACCTTCATTTTCCTAATTATAAATATTGCTTAAACAAAGGAGTATGGTATGTATGTTCGATTCCTGGTTGTATGTAAAGAAATATAGGTACTTTATATTATAAAATTAAATAAAAATTCGTTGGGCACGTTCAGGTAACTTCTACATAATAACATTTATTCTTTCCTGTTCCTCTAGATAGACAAGACCAGACAAAATAGGCTCACAGATACTTTTATTTAAAAGGAAAATAAGTTTAGTAGTGACCGGAAATTGATTTTCCTTTTCTACTCCTGCTAGATACCAGTTCAAGTGGGAAATATTTGACCCCTCTTGAGTTGATTATGAAGAAAAAAAATGACAAAAATAAAAAAATACTAAGAATTAATAAAAAGCTAAATAATATATGCAATTTAAAATTGCTTGGCATTTCCAAAATTGTTTAACTTATTATAAAGCTTCTTATTTAAGTGTTATATAAAAAAATATTTTAATGACTTTAGTCAACGCAATTTATAAAACGATTATTACCAGGGTTAACAATTTATATATTAACAGTTAATACGATACTTTTTAATAAACTGAACGATAATAAGGTATGTTTGCAATAAATTAACCGGCAATATTTTTTTCATTTATGTCTCAATAAAATAAGTAAAATGAGCTAATGTGGGACACAGTTCATTTATGTTGATGACTAATTTGTCAATTGTCCGAATTTATATATATATATTTTTTTTTATAAATGTAGAGTGGGAATAAGTTGTTAAGTTAACCTAAGTGGAAATAAGTTAGCTACGTCAGTAACTATTTAAATTCGATCTGAAAATGATAATTACCGCGGAAGTGCTTCTTTTCAATTGGCTTGTAGGAATATCAGATAGTTTTCCAAATGTAGACTTTGAAATTAACTCAATAATGTGCGGTAAAGTAGGTACAGCAAATTAAGTCGTTGTAAATGTAATTGAAACGTAAACGTAGTTGCTTGTCGTTATTGTTAAGAGACATTTTGCCTATACACAGATACGACATAAAGATGTCCCAAGGTCATGCAGGACTACTCACTTCAATTCAATATTAATCTAGTGATTAATATTCTTAGGTTAAAAATTACTATGAAGATATAAACTTAGTAGATGAAGTTCTAACTTATAAATATCTTGTTTAGACATAGTTTAAATGCTTTTTGTACTTTCAAAAATGCAAACAGCGAATCTGCAGTTAAAGAAAAATCATTGAGTAAGCTGGTAAATATAAATATATCCTAATTATATTATTCACGGGAATAGGCGACGCTGTCGTGAGTTTTGGCCGCTCTCCAGTTTTATATATAACTCGGAATCTCATCATGTTTTAGAAAAAAGTTCAGATGAGCTATTAAATCTAAAAAGTCTTGATAAATTTAGAATATATGTACATATATATAAATATAAGTACATTGATAAGTTAAAAATCAAATACAAGCAGAATAAAAATAGTAAATGTCCGATAATTGTCTCAGATTTAACATTAAAAATTGCCTTCAATTGAGACAGTCTTTAGATAATTAGAATGAAAACAAGAAATACAGGTTTAGATTTATATCATGTTAAACACCTTGCAATTACGTACAGTATTCATAACTTATGCATTTCTAGTATTTGTAGCATAAGATTTTATTTATTTGTCAGATAAAAGTGATAGTATTGAGTCAGACCAATTGTACAATTTAAAAGGTTTTTAATCAATAATCATTCATCATGATTGTCATCACAGCTGATATAGGTGCACCTCATATACCTTTCAGTTTATTCTCAGGCTTATGGATGTTTTTGTTGGATGTTTTTGTTTTGTGTAGGAGTATTAGAGAAGCCGAGGTTAGGTATAAAACAAGAGCGTCACCGATACCGTTTAATCAATAAATACTAGGATGGTTCGGGACTGCTGAAGTAATATTTAGTGGTATGTATCTATCAGAAAAAAAAGATTCTTTAAGACATAAATTAGTCACTTTCTATTACAAATTAATAATTTATTACGCAGTAATGCATTAAAAGCCATTGCCTCTACATTAATTTTATGATAAAAGCTGGATAGGATTGATATTTAAAGTTTTTATTGAATTTTGAAGTACGATAACTCTGAAAGTATTTTGTTTTCAGGTTTTACGATCACGTACAGTCAGGATGATCAGTTATAGTCCATCTAATATCTAACGTCCATGCGCTACTTGACCACTCTTAGATGATGTAATATATTTGTATGTATTGAATAACTCTACAAATTAAAATTCATCAATAACTTAAAAGTGTATTGTCCCGGATAAATTATGGCTAAGAGATCGATTAGGTAAACTGATATTTATGGTTAATATTAACTTTACTTTATATGATATGAACATTAATATTTAAGCAATATCAGCACTAGCTTCCAATCTTAGGATTCAAGGATAGAAACTCATGTCAGCAGCGCGCAAGTTATACAAATGAACAACAATAACAGCTTTTATGACGTAAGGAATAAATGCGGTCTCAACGTCATTATGTACAGTCTGATTTACGGTTATATGTATAGTTATCTAACACTATGACACCACGTGATACGGTACCCGCATCGAGAACAGTTTTAAAGTAGATGATACTGTTTAAATGGCCAAGTGGTTTTCGGGAGCCAGGTCAAAATTTTGGATATGTTGTTCTCCTGGTCGAGCTGAGCAAAAAATGTAATGGTCGCAGAAAAAGTTAACAACTCATTTCCCGCTAGGGGGCTCTGAAGTCTGAATTAGTAAATCGTGGTTTTCGACAGAATCAGCTGATTTTTGGATATGTTGTTCTCCTTGACGAGCTGATTCAGAGTACTAACTTCGACGCGCGTCGTTAACAAAAAGTTAACGACGCGTTTTCCCCCTAGGGGCTCTGGAGACCTCTTTTTGAATTACGTATGCGACTTCGAAATCAGCGCTCACTAAATAAATAGTCAGCGATGACTTTGAGGCACTGACTTAGAAACCTATGGGACCCGCGTAATATTTCCAATGTATGAAACTTGGTACTTACGAGTGTGTATACCTAATCTTCGTCTGCCATTTTATGAATTGGCTAATTTCGTTGTACGTCAGCTGTCAAGTGTCTATGAAAATTGTACCTAATTAAAAGTGTTTTAAATAATTAACTGCGTCTCATTTAGCTTTTACCGCGTACCATATAATAGATAATTGTTCGCAAAAAAAGTGCTGCGCAACTCACGTTAATGTTAAGTCACGGAATAGTATTATAAGATAATATGACGCTGTACGTACAGTACGTAGTAGATCCAAACGAGGACAGTTCAAAAAAGCCACGGACTACGAGTCCGTGGAGTAGACATATATATATATATATATATATATATATATATATATATATATATATATATATATATATATATATATATATATATATATATATATATATATATATATATATATATATATATATATATAAAATAGATAATTGTTCAGACAATAATGTCGAAGTGCTGCATTACTCAATGTGGAGCGAGGAAGAATAAAAATCAGCCTCAATTAACATTACACAGGTTAGTAACCTTATTCAACAAATTTCTAAGTAATTGTTATGTAATTTGTTATTTTCTTACTTTTAAATTAATTGAAAACAGCGTATATAATGGTCTCACTATGTTTTAAGTTATGTGGTAGCATATTTCGTCTGAAGAAAATAGTAATCATTTTGAACAGTAACGTAAGATTAATATATCGATAATTATTATTATGATGTTATTTACCCACAAAACTGCTTTTTATAGGTTCCTAACAAATGATTCGTTAAGGCAAAAATGGGTAAATTTCATTGGCTTAGAAAACATTAATCCAAGTCAAAAAATAAAATATAGGTAGGTACCTACTCGCTCGCTACACTTTAAAGAATCAGACTTCAACAGAACCCTTGATGTCATTAGATTACACCAAGATGTAGTGCCATCATTGAATTGTCAGGTAATAAAGATATTGCTTAGAACTTAATCTAAATTACACTTGAACATATAGGTACTGTGTAGGAATTACACCTGATATTGTATGAATTACTGACCCTTGACGGTCATGAACAAAATGGTGGTTATTAATTATTATAAATCTTGAATTGTTTCTTGTGGATCTAATTGTGCTATGTTGAATAAAGTTTATATTTAGGAAGCATTATTAAAAATTATAATGAATTTATTTTAGGAAAGACTGAGTACATCAATTCACAAAGATTCTGGTTTAACTGAAGCCCACATACCCACATTTTTATTTATGTCTACTTCAGAACCATGTTTATTTATTAATTTATTACTAAAAATCTTATTTTTTATGTTTATCAAAATACATGGTTATATAGAATATTATGTTTTTAAGAAGTGTCAACTAAAATAATATTAGCTATACCAATTATAAATTTATTTCAGCATAGTGATATGTTTGTCATTAAACTTCTCTTCAATCAATCTTAATACCTATAGTTTCTTTGAATAAAAAAGTATAGTAATCATCTTGTTAGGGGTTATTTATGTTATAACATGGCACTCATTCATTTAGTATTGAATATCATTTATGTTAAATGTTAGCTACATATTACTTATTTTCAATTTTTTCAATTTATTTTCAATTTCACCAAAACTTTTACAATATAAGAAGCAAACCTGTCTGGTACTGAGAAAAAAATCAAGAGACTTAATGAACTTCTACGAATGAGAAAAAAAAAATACAAAGTATTATCAAAGATTTAAGAGACTCCAGGAAAATCAGTATTGAAGATTCTATAATCTTGGAAGAATGTCACCAGGCAAAAGAAATACTTTCATACAAATCGTTTTTCTTTCCATAATAAAAACTGCATTCAACATGGTCATTTTTTAATAATTAAAGAAATTGATGTTGTTGTATTCATTATTTATGAACTAACTAGCTTTCTGCCCGCGGCTTCGCCCGCGTGGATTTCGGGATTGGGTGTATAGAGGGTTAAGGGTCATAGCTTTTGCCCACGGCTACATATACGCGGAAGTCGGTTTATGGTGCGAAGATTTTATCGCGCTTCCCGTGGGACTATCCGTTTTTCCGAGATAAAAAATGCCGCAAAACTCCTCAAGAATCACTCTATCTATTGATGAAAACCGCATAAAAATCTGTGCAGTAGTTTTTGAGCGAAGCCTTTATTGCGCATCCCGTGGGATCTGTCGATTTTTCCGGGATAAAAAGTAGCCTATGTTACTCGGGGAGAATGTAGCTTTCCAAAGGTGAAAGAATTTTTGAAATCGGTCCAGTAGTTTAAGCGTGAAGAGGTAACAAACAAACAAACAAACAAACAAATAAACAAACAAACAAACAAACACACTTTCGCATTTATAATATTAGTTGGGAAATATAATTAATATATTAACAAAAAAAAACTCAGTACGAAAATTCTTAAAAGAATTTAATTTTTAATAGGTATTTGTTGGATAAAATACCTCTTTGGTGTGGCAACATTTGATAAACACAATACCAAGAAATCTCCTTGTTGTCATAGTTATTGTTATCATAGTTACTGTAATGTTTGTTGTTCTGTGTAAACAATAAATTCTGAAAATGTCTTTTCAAATATATTGTATTTTAATTCACTATATAACGGTATTAATATTTTTTTATCATATCTATTCGAAAAGTCATCATTTGTTCCAGAATAAAAAGGACCAAAGTTGATATTTTCCGATAGTGTTTTTGTAAGTGCGAATAAATAAGCTTTGAATTTGGTATATATATAATAAGTAGGTATAAGTCAATAAATTTGTTATGTACATGTTGAATTTAATTTATTATTATCATAGAATATGATGAAAAACAGAGTGTATCTCTTTGTCGCAAAATATTTTTGCCTTGAGTGACTTACCTTGCATCCCTCACTTGTCATACAATCTATTCCGTCCCACCCAGTGTACAAATTCTATAAAAGCTGCCGGTGGTAGATGCTACAGTATCGGACATAGACTTCTGTATATTTACTGACTTGACTTCTGTACATTAAATAACGAAAAGAAACAAAACTATTGTGTATTACTTGATTATATTGTACCTATTTTGTTTCTACTGTCGCATAAAACTACTTTCGATAATGTCGATGTTTTGAAAATAAATGTATTTTCACTGTGTACGTTATTATTTATTGAATGCACTATCTTAGATCACTTCCCTTTAGATATTAGTATTGAAATAATAAAAACTAGCCTTTTCTCATAACAATCACATAATCTGATATTTGATTTATGTGGGCAAATTTTGACTTGGCCAGTTTTTATCAGAATTAAAATGTTATGTTATCAGAAATAAAGTTATTCAATACTTTCGGAAAACTGGCAAAGGCAAATCAAACCTACTGTTAGATCTCACATTTTTAAATAACAACAACTGTTATAGGCATCCAATAAAGGAAAGACATTGAGTTTAATAATTATTCATAATGTTGTTTTATTTCTATAAATACATATTTCGATTTTGCATAGAACTTGGCACTGATCTCCATTCTTTTTGCGGCGAAGTTCACAGCAAAGCAAAATTTTCGTATGGAACTTGGCTCTCCTTTTTACATTTGTGTTTTTGGTAGGATGTAATTAGCTATCTATTAGTGAAATTCAAAATCGGACCAAACAGACAAACATTTTTTAAATAATAATAATAATTGGTACCCGATATACATTCATACCCATTAAGTAAAAAATTGTTATTTTGACATCACAAACACACTACAATTTTATTTATTTGTATAGATTTTACTACCGAGATGTTTTTCAAGATAATTTATCAAGATAGAAACAGTTCTATTAATCATTAACCTGTTTCTCTTTGCTTGTCGATATCAATAATGCAGTTTGTCACACAATCCTATGGCGGGCATTTTATTCAGTGAAATTTGCGTAGGTATACACGTTTTTTCTGTAGGTACGGGTAGTCCATAGATTTCTAAGTCAGTGCTTTGAGGTTACGAATTACTAAACATCCAATTTTTGAAAGTCGATCGCAGAGCTGCCAACATAGATAAAGTACACACATATGTAAGGGTTCGGTTCCACGCAGAATGTAGCCGTTGCCGGTTATTGCCGGCTTAACCATTATGGTTATTATTATATATATAGATATATATATTATATATAACATATATATGCTACATTCATATATATATTATATATATATATATATATATATATATAGACTGAAAAATCAACAACATCATCAACTTCAGACTCTTGTCAATATGTTCTCTAAACAAAACACAGATAACACTTCCACAATTATGACTTGATTACGAGTGGGTGAGGGCACTCGTAATGAAATCACATCTGTGACTAAGGCAGTCACATAAGTGATATTCAAAAATAAAAATTATTGAAAATCGGTGATTATTAGTCACAAAAATAGGTCTCCCGAAGTCTGAATTAAAAACGTGGATTTCGGTAGAAAGCAGATTTTTGGATATGTTGTTCTCCTTGATGAGCTGATTCAGAATATTCCATTTTTTTGAAAATCTTAATGACGCATTTTCCAGCTAGGGGTCTCTGAACTCTAAATTGAACTCTAAATAAAATCGTGGTTTTCGGCCGAATCAGCAGATTTTTGGATATGTACTCAACATTCAGAAAAAGTTAACGACCATTACATTTTTTGCTCAGCTCGACCAGGAGAACAACATATTCAAAATTTAGACCTGGTTCCCGAAAACCACTTGGCCATTTAAACAGTAACATCTATTTTGATGCATGTAGTTCTTGTATCTTATGACGCATAAATAAATTGTTAATTAAAGGATGCGTTATGAGACTCAAACTATATTTATTGAAGTCCAACAGTATACACCTGGTATACGCCACGCATCCGCTTATCGTAATTCCCGTGTCTACCCCGCAGACTCTTATATCGTATTCATGACGATCATATTTATTCACTTCCATTTCTTATACATGTAGTATGCAATTATAACCCTTTTAATTTAGTCGAATTTATTTTGTCACATATGTAAAAAAACATTTTAAAACTTGAGCACGTGCTTAAGTTGTGATAATTGGAATCCACCAAGCCCAGATAAAGCACTAGTAATGTGTAAACTGACTACGCGTGGCAAGCCTAGGACAAAGCGTGCGGGTCCTGTGAGTGTTCGGTGCGGGTTGAACAAGTTCTAAAATATCACTAGGAATATCAATTGCCAAGAAACTCAAAAAATCTTTTATTGTAACACAAAAAATAAGGAACACAAATTGTTAAATAACAGATGGACATAGAACTAATGTTATGCTTCCTTTCCTTATTAAATATATTCTATAGAATTATGAAAGATACTTCTTCAGCCAATGATATATTATAAATACATTCTACATTCTATTTTATACTTTATTACTAATTAATTAAGCATAAGGTTCTTTATTTCGATAACTATGGCAGAATGATAAGTAGTTAGAAGTTGCTCAAGGCTGAACGACTAGTTGGAGGAGGAAGAGTATG
This sequence comes from Scirpophaga incertulas, assembly GCA_036419045.1. Taxonomy (NCBI): domain Eukaryota; kingdom Metazoa; phylum Arthropoda; class Insecta; order Lepidoptera; family Crambidae; genus Scirpophaga; species Scirpophaga incertulas. The sequence continues at coordinate 21,634,435 of CM071626.1, forward strand.
TCAAGGTCTCTGATTTGTCATAAAATTGAAGGTGTTAACTATCTATTATGCTTTTCTTGTATTGACAATCATAGTACATTTTCTTTTTTTTTTCTACCGGTTAGACATTACCGTTGTTTTTAGAGACGACTAAAGGTACTTAAAAAAATGTCGTGGCTCTAGCCGATTCTAACAAATTTCAGGATAATTTCAAATGCAACCTAAACTATTATTAGTTTTGTTATTTATTACGTTATCGCAATAAAGTTTATTTTTATAATCATGGTATTAAAAAGTTTTGCTTCAACCTTAAAAATAGGCAGAAATTGATGATGACAAAATAAATAGCCTGCGTAAACTATTATCAGCGTATACTGATGAACAAATCTCACTAGCATACAAGTATATTAGTTAGTGCGCATATAACTATTTATTTATGATGGATCAATTAAATATTTACAATTTTGGAACCTATTAACTTCTGTTGAGATTGAAGGGGTAACATTACCGCTCGAACGGTCTGCTGACTAGTTGTCAAGAGGACACCTTTAAGGCGAAGCCTGGTAAACTAATAATCTATCCGGATTATTTGAGGACCCACCATAGTTTTCGTCTTCCCCAGACAAAGTCAAGGTGACTCAGCAAAAATTATATGTAACTAAACAACATAGGTCCTTAAAATGCTATCGACTTTAAAGCAAATAAAAGCAATAAGTATAATAATCGGTCATCTTAAAAAACAAGCTGCTGTCAGAAGGGGACTGTTCGTGTTCTGCAACGCTGGATCGGTTACGTTTTTTATGTCTTTTAAAACTAGTTCTTCCCAAACCAAAGTTCCTACGAACTAACGGTTATATTCTTTTTATTCATCCGTCCTTTGCGAATTCCGTTTAGTAGCGCAACAGAAATATCTAATTGCAACAAGTTTTTGTGTTTTTGTTTTCAAAATATTATATTAACACAAAACGTTACTAGAAAAATGATATCATAATTTTGAATATTGATAATTGAATGAATTGATAATTGGGTCATAGCGAATGATAATTTGGCAAATCTTATCTGTAGCAGAGATACTTATCAATTGAATTTGACAAATTTTGATTAATAAAAAATGTTCATTAATGCTGTCGGGTCGTTTTCGTCAATAGTACTTAGCCATTAGAATTGGATTGAGAATACATTACATGATAATAATTCGTATATAAATATTATCAAACGAAATGTTTATTTTATTTATGGGTAGATTTGAATAGCTTTATTGCGAATTATCAATTCAACAACATTATGCAAATACGGACCTCAATGAACATATTTTCACAGTGTTGTTTAATATGGCATTTGGTTTGTTTCTCATTATTGAAATCTCAAATTTTAAATATCCTGTTCTAACAAATGCCTCAGCGTTTTCGTCTATTTATTGCTTCTAGATTAATACTAAAATCGTATGTGGATTTTTAGTGCTTGTTATAATATAATGTACTGTCTAATTTGTATTGCGTTTAAATAATACTTTGGTAGTTGTTTGAGTAATAATTTTACTAACAGGATAAATGTGACGTTGAATTATTCATAAAACGAATAAGTATGTTATTAATAAATGAAGTTTTTATTCGCCTTAGACTGTATTATTCGTAAAAATCTATTCTATCAGTTACAATCTTGCTACAATTATAGATTCAAGAACAACATGGCAACAACTTTTGTTCGTTGGGTGAAGCTAGCAATATTTTGTATCGACTTTGTTATGCAGGAAATAAGGTTCACAATATGTCTTTATAACACACATATCTGATTCTTTTGCCAAAGAATTTAGTGAAACCATTTAATATTCTTGTAGCCGAAACATTTTAAATGGAACCTTATCTCGTATCTTATAAAACATGGGCGACGGAGGTCAGAGCTCCATGTAATTTGGTTAACTCTTTAGACGGTATGTATTTTTATATAGAAATAGTGATAGTATAAATAAGTGAATCAAGAAATAATTTAATTTGTAGCAATGGGAATTAAAACTAAAAGTGTTTCTACATTTCCCAGTTTAATTTTAAAATTCTTGATAAGTACTAAACCTGCTAAATATACTATTTGTTATTAGTACCCACTATCTGAATTATAAAAAATAATTTTCGATTTTTTTATATATGACTTGATTTTATATTTAAATAAAATAGGAAGATTTTTTTCTTCTGCGTCAACTGGAAGAATTAGAAATGAAATTGAAATAACCTGTGGGAAATAATCCTATTTTATACATACAGTATTAAAGTCACTCTTGTTCATGCCAGTTCTTGTTAAACCAGACAGAAGTGTTATCTTTTTAATTTTAAATTTATTCTCTACTGACTCGTGATCCGTACTTTTGCTATATTTTTTTTCCCTTTGGGTCAAATTATTTAATAAATATGAATCATTCTCACTTTTATTGTAGAGTGAGTTGCGCAATCAATGCTTAAAATCAACTAATGCTTAGTACATTAAGTAGCAATCGGTTGATATGACTTCGAATGAGTATAATTTTGTTTTTCTAATTCTCGCAAGATTATAACGTTTACCATCTTTTACTTTTTAAGAATAAATATTTGTTTACTATGCCCAGGAAAACTTCTCCATCGTTATGGATTCGCTCTCTATCGTTGTTATATGTTATTACTATCTTTCTTTGATAGTGCTGTGAACCCAGGTGATAATGGGGTTTTTAATGCCCGTGGAGTATACTAGTTCACTAGTCCATTAGCACACGAGTCTCCATGTCTACATTCCAGTTGCTGGTTAAAGGTCGAAGTGTTATAATTTCTAATATTTCGCTAATTTGCCCCTTGGATGTCTTGTGTATACTTCTTCTACTCGACTAAAACCAAACTATCATATTTACCGAATAAGGTGAACACTATATCATTAAGTAAACTGTTTGTACTTAAGAACTTGTGATGAAAATTGGATACTGAACGATAATCGAAGGCGCTCATCGCAATATCTGAACCCTGGAGACCCAGCCAAAATCTTGCCCTAAACGAAAATTAACCCACAAAACTGTAAACCACTAATGAAGAATTAAGCTGTTAAACATTGGTCAACCGCTTCAGGTCATTGCTGCTTCACGACAATGCAAGACTACACACGGCACAATAAACAACCACTAAGTTAGGTGACCTATGATTGGAATAACTGCAACATCCACAGTACTCACTTGCTCCAAAAGATTACCATTTTTTACAGAATTACGACAACTTTTTTCACGGAAATTAATTCAACTCCGATGCAGCAGTCCAAAACCGCCTTGAAAGAGTTTATTAATTCTCGCCCCCATTTTTTTTTTTGTTTCCGTGAGGAAAATGCATTAAATTGCATACCCCGGCTGTGGCGAGCCGGCGGTTATGTGGGGCTCTCCTCCCCAGAAGGGGGAGGCCTACCCACTAAAAACCTCAGGGATGGCCTTCCTCAGGCATGAAGGGAGCCCCCGGGAACTTACCAAGCTACTTCCGGGAACCCCCAGCCTCCGCTCCCCCGTCGATACAGGGGAGCCCTCCTCGGTGGTGGCTACACTACCTCCCCCGGTCTCCTCCACCGACGACGCCCCCGGCCACGGAAGGGGCGTGGTCCATCCCGGGTCGCCGTAGCAGTCGCGTCTTCATCGCGCCCGCCGGCGACCCGCGGCGGCGCCGCAGCTGTGCTACCGAGCCCGGCGCCGCCGCCTCCTTCGAGCGGGATTGGCCATCTCCCGACCCTGCTCGGCGGCCTCCTTGTGGAGCATTACTGCTTCAATTCTCGCCCCCATGGCTTTTTTATAAAGGAATCAATCAACTACCTATAATTTGGCAAAACTGCATAGATAACATCTTTATTAAATATATTTTAAAATTAAATATATTAATAAAAAAATAAATGACTGTATATTCCTCCCGTACATAGCGCCAATTTTATATGTAAGGATCTAATATTATTTTTCATTATTTTTTTTCATTTAACCATGTTTTATTTTATATAACTTTCATTATGCCACCTCTGCACAGTCCAACATACAAAGTTATTTAATTTCAGACCTCAATTATCCAGTTGAATGGTCTTTCATTCTCCTTTCCGCACAGATACTACCGTTTAAAGTTTAAACTTTAAGCCCTGTCTTAGTGTCTATCAACTCGAATACTAAATACTGCTATTGAACAGACTGCATTTGACATAGTTATCTATATACTGGAGACACATTGTACATTGCCGGATATACGTTAGAATCTGGGACAGTTTAATCTAGAGCAATCTGTCGGCTCGCAGTAAAGGACTGAGTGATTTCAGGGAGTATACTCTATAATAGGTATTTGCCTTATACCGTATTGTTTTGCCTGTGGATTGACTAGTGTTAATAGGTATTTCATCCATAAAAAATCAAACAACTTTGAAACTTTTTGACAAATAAATCCAAAAATTCTTAAAATATCTATAGATACATTATAGTACCTATAGATTTTTTACGCAGATATATTTTCTTCGTTGGATTTAAGTTAATCTGCTTATTGACATCATTCAGTTATGTTAGATGACCGAGGCTCCGAGGTCGACCCTGCAAAATACCAATGTGTTTTTCGTTTTTAGAATTTCATATGTACATTATTCTGACGTTATTCTGACGTATCCTGCATACGCATGCGAAGAAATGCATAGATGTATTGTTACGTTACAACCTCTCCGACAGGGAAAATACGCACCGGAGCAGATATTTAGGAAGAAATAAGGAAACACTAGACTACGAAAGATAAGATATAAGAATTATATTACAAAATATTATATTTATTTACAAATAATTATTTTTAAGTTTCCTATACTATGTAGGTACACATTACAGAGCGGGAAAAGGGAAATGAAGGGAAAGGGAATTTCAGTCCTCGTGGAAAAGCACCGATAGTAAGATCGGGACACTAAAGGTAAAAAAGGTAGGTAAAACGAGTAATATTGTGAGAAACCAGGAAAACGTTTGTAGTCAGTAGTAGGGGTGTTGGGGTGTTACTTCGACGAGCGGCTGTCTAGTCACACCAGCCGTGCTGTTGAACTTTTCGTCAGAACTTAGAAATGATGTTCAGATGAGACCCTCGTAGATACAAGTCAACAGTGCCTTTTCCCACTTAACACTGACCTCAATGGAGAAGCAGAGTTTCTTTCACGGCAACCGAAGAGGCATCAGCAGTAGGTCGTATTACTTTAAAGCAGAGATTTACGCGGATCCTCTTTAAGTCCTCGACCAATGTCAAATCCCCAGAACGGCCAATGTGTAGTATACGAGATAACTCGATGACTGCATTCTCGAATCATAGATTAGTTTTATAATTCTAGAAACTGTCAAACCTAAAACAACTAAGAAAATACTAAAACTACATCTCCCCAACAAAAAACAAAATTCACCATACTTTATACAAACATTGCATCGGTAACTTCTAAGTTGGACTTATTTATTGCCAGAGTTCAATCGCTGAATCCAAGTTTAATTGTAATCACTGAAACCTGGCTTGAACCTAACCTGCCAGACTCAATAGTAAAAATTCCTGGATATGACCTGTACAGAGATGACCGATTTGGCAAACGAAGTGGTGGAGTAGCAATATACGCCTCTAATAAAACTAACTCTATGACAGTTGCACTAAACACGGATTATAACAAGAAAATTGAGGCTTCCGAATGGTTATGGTTAGACATAAAACTTGGGGATGCCAGATTCCTATTATGTGGACTGTATCATGGCCATGATTCCACTCTAGAACAAGACAACATAATACTTGACCAACTTAGCCTTGCATCTGAAACGAATACAGTGGTCATAACGGGCGATTTCAATTATCGTGGAGTAAAATGGCCCCTTGAAGATTGTGGATATGTAACCCCGAAGGAGGACAACTTTGTGCAGTGGTTTAAAAGTAACAATCTTTATCAATTAGTAGAGAAACCAACCAGATATAGACATGGAAATCAACCATCATTCTTGAACTTGATTCTCACAAACGATGACTCTCTTATTGCAAATATAGAACACCAAGCACCAATTGGCAAAAGTGATCATGACTGCCTACTGGCAACAATAGAACTCCAACTCCAGAAGCACATTAACAATGCAACCACCAGACTCAACTATAAAAAAGCAGATTTCAATAAAATTAATGATAATTTAAAAATGATACTGACTGCAAGTGGACCAATTATAAAATTATAAACTGTGCAGAAAGTCAATTTGAATTTCTACTCAATGGACTTGAGCGAAAAAGCGATAAACTTACATGTACCCTGGATGGAAATTAACTACCACACTATAAATAAACCCTGGATATCTAAGAATACCAAAGAGCTCATTAAACAGAAACTTGTGCTATGGAACAAATATACATTAACTGGACTGGATAAAGAGTACAAGGAATATAGAAAAATAAACAATAAATTGACAAACCAAACTAGGAATTCTCGCATTACCTATGAAACTGACTTACTGAAATCCGGACCCAAGAAATTTTACTCTTATATCAGGCAACAAATAACATCTAAAGTTAGCATACCAAGTATCTTACACAACAAACAAGGACAAGCAGTTACAAGTAGCCAAGATATTGCTGAAGCATTTGCAGATCAGTTTGCTAGCGTGTACCAGAAGGAACCGCAGACTCAGTTACCTCAACTAGATCCATCCCTAAGAGTTGAAGACACAATCGAAGATCTAAAATTTACTACGGATAAAGTCCAACGGGCTATTTCACAGATGAAACCCGATTCTTCACCTGGACCAGATAATATACCTGTAATAGTGTTACAAAAGTGTGAACTTAACGAACAACTCGCAACAATAATGCAGTTATCTTATGAAACTGGAACCCTACCCCAACAATGGAAAACCGCACACGTAACACCCATATTTAAAAAAGGAAGTAAATTAGAACCCTCAAACTATAGACCAATAAGTTTGACTAGCGTATTCTGTAAAGTTATGGAGAAGATAATAGTGGCACATATCAGAGACTTTTTCACCAAACATCAAGTAATTCCAGAGCAGCAACATGGTTTTTGTCCACTCCGCTCAACAATTTCAAATCTGTTATCATGTTTATCAGCTTGAACAAAAAGCTACAATGAGAAAGAACCTCTTGATGTCATCTACCTTGATTATGAAAAGGCCTTCGATAAAGTCCCAACGACTAGACTTCTACAGAAGCTGGAATTTGTCGGAATTAGAGGAAAATTACTAACGTGGCCTTCCTACGAAACAGAACATTACGAGTGAGAGTGGGAGAAACGCTATCGCAAGAACGTGAGATCTATAGTGGGGTACCACAAGGCTCAGTATTGGGCCCTGTGCTATACATAATTTACACTTTCGATCTTCCCCAATGTCTAAAAAGTAATGTCAGTATTTTTGCGGATGACACCAAGGTATTCGCTAATCCACTAATAGATTATGATCAACTTCAAGATGATCTAAACAAAATTGCAAAGTGGTCAAAAGATTGGCTTATAAATCTTAACACCTCAAAATGTACTGTTTTGCATATAGGTAGCCGTAATCCTCGCCTCATATACAAATTAAATAATGCTAAATTGACTGCAGTTAAAACACAAACAGATCTTGGAGTGAAGATAGCAGAGAGCTTGAAATGGGAAGAGCACATTAAATCAATAGTTAAAAAAGCGAAAAGTCTAATCTACCTTGTAAGAAAAGCTTTTGGAATACTGACACCAGACATGATGCTGAAGATTTATAAGACCTATATAAGACCTATTTTGGAATATGCATTTCAAGTCTGGAGCCCTTACTTTGTCAAAGACATAGAATTACTGGAGAGGGTTCAACGCAGCTTCACAAAATTACCTAGACAGCTAAAAAGACGACAATACGAGGAAAGACTGGAAGTGCTGAAACTAACAACTTTAAAGGAGCGACGAGAGCGTGGAGACTTGATTGAAACATATAAAATATTGCATGGACACTATGATCTACAGGACTTCCACAAACTACTAACTCGTGATACCAATGACAGACTGAGAGGCCACCGCCTGAAGTTGCGCACCAACTTTTCTTACAATAACCCACACAAGCACTTTTTCAGTAACAGAGTGGTTAGAGCGTGGAACAAATTACCTGAAGAGATAATCTCAGCTCCGAGTGTCAATGAATTTAAAAACAAATTGGACAATTTTTTAAAACATTAAATTTTAATAAGAGAAATACATAATAGAATACACAGGATACAGGCAATATCAGTTGCAACAACTGCCTGCCTGTTCATATATAATAATAATAATAATAAAGGCGTAGGGAAGTGACGACCCCATCGCCCGCTGGTGGGGCATTTAATGCCCCTTGACTGCCATAAATGCCCCATCAGTGCAGTCAGTCTCCCTCAGGGCAGCTTGTGGCGAGCTGTCGGTGAGTTGCGTCACCGAGGGTACCGATGTGCTTCAGGGGGGCGTATGCTACCCGCCTCTGTCTTGCCTTAGCCAGCCGGACAGAGTGAAGTCGCAAGAGCAAATGCTCGAAGGGTGGAAGTGTAATAATGTCATAACGCCGACGGCGTCTTGATCGCTGTCGCAGACACACCTCTCTACACCCTTAGCCGTTCACACCAATGTTGCTCTCTTCGCACCAATATTGGTCTGCTTTTTTGGAGGGCCCATTTAGTGAGCGGCGAGTCACCACCTACCATATTTAAATCAATTAGGAGGCTTTGAGAAGGCAGGTGACCGGAGTCTCTTCCATAGCCCGGTTTTCATTACCACCTAAATCGAAATGCAATAGGCCACAAACGTTTTGAACACTAATGACAATAGTTTCTGTGCATCTAACTGGGTATAGTCTTTGGCTGCATTTTTCATGGTGCAGATAGAGATTAGACCCAGTTGGTACACACCACGCACACTTTCATTAAATTTCGCTTAAATAGCCTCTACGCGTTGGATCTGTATCCCCGCGCAAGCCTTATAAAGGACCGTGTCTTATAAAGATACGTGATTTAAGCTACATAATAATAATAAAATGTAGAAGAAGCTCGGTAGCAATAAAAATAAAAGAGATAGAATAAAAAATAGAGGATAGCAAAACATGAACCATCAAATAAATGTCAAATTCTATTTTTGGAAGATGGAAACGGACAAGTTCGTAAATATGATTTAATGATATTAGTAAATTAATATTTACCTAAAAAATAAACAGAAAATAATAAAGAGAAAAAAATAAACTATATAGAGCAGAGCATAATAATATTATATACAGTATGCTACCGAGTATGCTTTAAAAAGAAGAAGAGATCTTACGAACTATCTTATAGTCTAACCAATTATTAATTGTTATAATTAAATACAGAAGCGCCAGGCATGATGCTATAGTATGCAGTCCATCAATTCGCGCTGGACCAGCGTGGTGGTGGACTAAGGTCTAATCGCCCTAACATAGCTAGGTTCGTGCTCTTTATATGAACGTAATGACGATGACTGATTATCTATTTATTGTATTTATAAGTGAAAGTGCTTGTCATTGCTTTAAATTGTAGTAATATGACACCGCCTTTTTATTATACTTAAGAAATTTCATTAAGCTATTATGTATCATGTGTTTTTATGTCTATTTGAAATAATATAACATTAAAAAATGGGTGACGAATTTATATTCTTAATAACTCTGTACAGTTCGTACGTAATAGATTTACATCCTATGACTAGTGAAGAATTTCACGTTTAAATTGTAATATTGCATTTACTAATTTGTTAATTATGTTGCTACATAATTTTTTTTATACATTTTGTTGAACTTGTACAGTATTTTACAATTGAATAACCTTTTAAAACGCAGGAAGAACGCTGGTATTTGGAATTTTAATGTGGGCAGCCTAACCTCAGAGACAAGCCACGTAAAGATCGTCCATAAACCAACAACCATTGATCTTTTTGAGCATCCAAAATGTCGAAATTTTAGATCATCCGCCTTAAGCTCTAACGATTTTTTACGCTTCCCAAAATTAAGTAAATTCTTCGTGGTCAATGTTTCAGCTCACCCGAAGAAACTGTTGATGCATACAAATCGGCCATTTTGACTACCCCTACTTCGGGTTGGAATAAATGTTTTAATAACTGGTTTGAACGCATGCAAAAATGTGTTAAATATCTCTCTTTCTTGAACGAATTCTTTGAAAAACAATAAATGATAATAATCAATTTTTTATTAGATTGTCTATACTTATTTCAAACGACAAAACTTAAAAAGGCAGCCCTCGTTATAAAATAACATACATACATACACTCACGCCTTTTTCCCACGGGGGTAGGCAGAGATTACGTCTTTCCACTTGCTACGGTCTTTACATATCTCAAATAACCTAAAATAACATAAAAACCTAACATATAAAATAAACCTAGTAACTTTAACGATTTAGCGCGATTCTAGTTAATAATATACAAACTTTTTAAAATGCCTTTGTTTGTTGGTATATAGAAACGTAAGAATGGTTATTAAAAATCAACAACATTAAATATTATGGTAGATGCCGAAATTGCCAAATGTTTTTTGCTAATAATTTGTTACCATTATTATTTTCTTTTTCGAATATGTGAATAAATACTTTCCTTTTCTTTACGGAAACGTATTTAACAAATAGGTACCTACGTGATTATTTAAATCAATTTTCCGTTCTTGAATTGTAAGTAATAAGTAGCCTCGTAGCTCACACGGCTTAGATATATTTATTTAAAGTGTAGCTCTTTTAGCCATAGCAGACCAGTATTTAGCGACAATATTATTTATAAATACATTTACCGTACAATTTTCTTTAGAAATTGACACAGTCCAGTGGCGACATTATTGAACCGTTCGCCGATGCCAGCTGACACATTTACTTGCAACTAGGTCAAGATGATTTTAGAATAGGTAAAGCTAACGGGGCTCCGCTTTATCGAGTCGGCATACAAGAAGTTTATGATTCAGCACAATATCTATAATTGATACTAAAACGATGATGAAAGGTTGTCAAAAATGCAGCGACGGAGTTATTCAAAGTGTCTTCAAATATTTGAGGGTTTCAGTTTATACGTTTTCACGTCTTATATTACGTAAAAACGCTTACGTTTCAAGCGTAAGCGTAAGCTGAACAAACGGAGTAAACTAAGAAAAAGATGATTAGAGCTCAAATACCCACCTCAGCCCAAGTCCTGAAAGCGGTGAAGCTTAATGACGATATAATTACAAATAGGGGCAAATTAATATAAAAGTTCTATTTTAAAAACAGATATAAGTTTGATATAATATTTCCATCTCATATATTTTAATTAAAATATATATTTAAATAAAATTATAGCTGTAATTTTTAAGAAACTGTTAATATGTTAATAAAAACAAACAGAATAGTATTTGCCTTCCATTTAAACATATTTTTACGTTGTCTAGACAAAAAAGACTATATTTCAATTAAAATAGGTAATCAAATGGTATTTATACGTTCAAATATAGGAAACAGAACCTTCTGAACCAAGTTCTGTTAAAGAAGCTTTGAGCTTTTTTTTTTTTTTTTTTATTGCTAAAGCTGACAAACAAGCAGGCTGCCCACCTGATGGTAAGTGGTAACAGTCGCCTATAGTACATGTGGTTCCCACGAGATTTGCAGCAAATCTGCAAACCTCATAAGAACCACAGTGTACGTTGCCAACTTGTGACATAAGATGTAAAGTCACAGTACCCAGTAATTTCACTGCCTATCTTACCCTTCACGCCGGAACACAGCAAAGCAAACCCTGCTGTTTGGCGGCGGAAATAGGTAAGACGGAGGTACCCATGCAGACGACCCTGGTACAGAGTCTACCTCCTAGGCTCATGTGATTGCGAGTTGTGGCGTCATACTATGTTGGATAAAATAGAATCTTTTGAGCATGAGGCATGGGAATCAGTTGAGCGACCTGTAGATAAAAACATAGTTAAAAATAAATGGTATTTTAAGATAAAACTCCATAACTAAAATATATACGAGTAATTATAATAAATCAAAATCAAAATAAAAAAAATATTATTCAAATAGGATTTTACAATCACTTTTGAATGTCAAAGACGCTACGCCATTAGTTCACAAGTCTACGGCCGGAGACCTTGTACTGGAAAGAACCAGCAAGGGCAATTTTTTTTTCTCCCTGTATCATTACAGAGTCGTCAGTTGGAAGCCGGCTTCAGATACACAGTCTGAACCCAACCTCCGATACAAATTAAAACAACTAACAAATAATATTTCCATCACAAGAGTCATATCGCATTAAACAAATCTGATATGTATATGTCCGGTACAAAGCAAAAATATCATTTATTAAAGAATCATTAAAATTATATATCGCAAAATTTACATCCAAGCATGTTTAATTATTCAGGAAATTAAATATCGTAAAAATTACATCTAAGCATTTTTATCATTCAGGAAATCATTGACCTTGTAATACCCTTTTTTCATTAGAGTATTTTTAATATGTGCTTTAAATTTATGAAACGGTAAAGCAGTAATGTTTTCTGGAAGTGTGTTATAAAAAGTTACACATTTCCCTAAGAACGAACCTCTAGTTTTTTAAAGCCTGTATGTTGGAACGGCAAGCTTATTTTTATTTCTCGTGTTTAAATGATGAATTTGAAAATTTGTATTAAATGTATCGTAGTTCTTATAAACATATATTAAATTTTCATAAATATTTTGACACGCTAATGTCATTATATTTATTTCCTTAAATAAATCTGTGAGTGATTCTCTTTGTTTTATATTATAGATAGCGCGAATTACTCTTTTTTGGAGCACGAAAATACATTCAATATTCGCCGCAGATCCCCACAATAGTATACGTCATGATACTATGAAAATAACTGAAATAGACTAATCTTGCCGTTTCAACGTTAGTCAGTTGTCGTACTTTATATATAGCAAATGAAGCAGAACTAAGTCTGCTTGCCAAGGTCTCAATATGGGGATCCCATTGCAATCGAGAGTCGAGTGTAATACCCAAAAAATTTGTACTGTCAGTGAATTCTACAGTTTCATCATTCATATTCACAATATTGTTTACTGTTCTTACATTAGGCAATGAAAATTTAACACATTTAGTTTTATTTGTGTTAAGTGATAAGTTATTCATTGTGACCCAGTGCAATACTTTAGACAGTGTACTGTTCACAACGTCAGTATTTGCATCTCCCCTGTAATCCACCTTAAATATTAAAGAAGTATCATCTGCAAATAGTACTGCATCGCACAAGCTATTAGTGAAGTAAGGAAGATCAGAAAAGAATATAAATTAAGAAAAGCAATGGTCCCAATATCGATCCCTGAGGTGCACCCATACTTATAGGAGCCCCAACAGACTGAGTTCCGTTAATTACAACTTTTTGAATCCTATTACATAAATAAGACTCAATAATATAAATTGCCTCCGCAGAGATACCATAATGCATGAGTTTATGTAAAAGTATCTGATGACTAACGCAGTCAAAAGCCTTGGAGAGGTCACAGAATATACCGATTACATCCTGTTTACTCTCCCAAGCAGCAAAAATGTTTTTGAGTAGTGCAACTCCAGCCCAGCATCAGTAGTGCATTGACCCATAGTAAAACCAAATTGATTATTATGTAAAAGTTCATTGGATGTGAAAAAATCTATTAGCTAATTTGAAATAATTTTCTCAAAAATTTTGCTTAATGCAGGTAAAATCGAAATAGGCCTGTAATTTGAAGGGTCATTTTTATCTCCAGATTTGAATAATGATATTAATTTGCTATTTTTCATTAGATCTGGGAAGACACCTTCATCAATACATTTATTAAAAATGACTGCAAGTTGCGGACCAAGTTCCGTTATTATTGGTTTAATTATGTGGGTAGAAATTCCCCAAAGGTCATCTGTTTTTTATTACTAATCATTTTAAACGTTTTTAAAACAGTATTAGCATCAATGCAACTAAAATTGAAACTGTTGGTGCACCTCTCCACATTCTCCTCTACGATATCGACAGCCACACTAGGGCAAGAGTTAAGATTACTTGTAGTTTCTATAGGTAAATGGGAAAAGAAATGATCGAACGCATTGGCCACTGCATCGTCAGATTTTATTGTTTTGTTATTGATTTCCAATGAAAAGGAACTCACACTACTTTTAGATTTCTAGGCTGCATTGCTTTGGCGACTGTGCATACCTATTTAAATGTTTTGGAATATTCTCTTACGTAATGTACGAATGCGGGATCAGTGGCTGTTCCTTTTAATGCATATAAATCAAATAACTTTCTACGGCTTATGTTTATGCCAGGCGTAGCCGAATCATCAAACTTCCTCCTTCCACCATTTACTTTTATAACTTTATGTTTAAATAAATTATTATATTCGTAATGAACTATGGTAAATAGGTTATTATATAAGGTATTGGCATCAGTCCTGTCATTGGCTAAAACAATGACTTGATTAGAGACATTAATTTTGAATTTATCTATGCCATTTTTAGTTATAGGTCTACAAGGAATCTCACGCATAGAACAAACATGATGGCGCTCAAAGGAAGCTAGTTGTCCACTATGGTCGGAATTAATGCAATCAATAATGTGATGGTCCTGCACTTTCCAATTACTAAAGATATTGTCAATACAAGTGGCAGATGTAGCTGTTATTCGAGTCGGTTGTTGAAATACATAACTCATATCAAATGATTTAAATAAATTAATAAATCGAATAGACTATTGTGATGTATCTAGAATATTTATATTAAAATCACCACAAACAATATTTTTTTAGTTTTTCTGGACATTATTCTTAAAGCACTTTCCATAGTGGACTCAAATTCTGGGTAATTTACAGATGGTGGTCTGTATACACATAATATAATATAATTGTCAATTTCCACACAAGACAACTCAATGTTACGCTGAATAGATAGAGCAACAATATCTTTTCGTTCTTTACTCTGAATTTCATTATGCAAAATTATTAAGGATCCACCTCTAATGGCAGATTTCCTAGTAAATGAGCTAACAATCTTATAATTATCTAGACTGGTCAACAATACATGATTTCTTAACCAATGTTCAGAGATACACAATACATTAATGCTTGCAGATTCTAAAAATAAATTCAATTCTAAATCTTTACCAGAAAAGCCTTAAATATTCTGATGAACAACCCTTAACCTTTCTTTGGTCAATACTTTGCAAGAGGCTACCTCTTTTGTCTCAAAACTTAATTTAAATTATTTGGAACTTCTTCCAAAATATTATAAAAATAATTTGGCTTAGAAAAAGCATTGTCAACGTAAGGATTAATAGCCATACTCTTGGCTAAGGTTACAAAATAAAAACGTAGCGAAAGCGCTAGTTGTTTTCGAGAAAACATTGAAAGATGTAATGTATCTTTTGTCAGCTGAGACTTACTATTAATATAAATTATTCTATTTATAGACGGACTTACAGTTTTATTCATTTATTTTATGTCAATAATATGCCACTTTTTGGTGTGTCTCATGGTTGTTTTCTTTTTTAGACAATCCCTTATGATAAGCAAATGTATACATAATTATTTTGTTAACTTCAAGGTTGTCTAATTCTGAGAAAAATAATTTTAATTTCAGTTTATTTAAATTGCCCCTATTTCCAAACAAAATTATTATATTATCATCAACATTATAATTATGATTAATTAATATTTATAAATACTTATTAAGTTAATTATTTCAATTGCTTCACTACTAAATTTTTGCTCTAAATTTTAATATGTTATGATTCATAACATATTAAAATTTAGAGCATTAGTCATGGCAAATATAATGGACGTGAATAGTTTTCTTAGAAGATATGATTGCATTCTTTTACATAATAATATACTTTAATGGCCCTGGCATGAAATACATTATATATATGCTTATATTATTATTATATATGCTTATTTATTACTTCTATCAAACTTTAGCATTGCGTAATTGTTCAAGTTTATTGTTCTCATCATTTGAACACTCTAATGTTGAAGAACTTTCAGCTGTTGAGTTCTCTTTTTCATATTTTAGATTCTTCTTTTCCGTAAAAGGTACATATTCGCTACACCCTCTTCGCAAGAAACAAATATTTTGTGCCACAAGATATATTATCTGGACCACTTTACCCAGTATTAGCAATTTGGGTTTGAGGCTGTTTTATTAAGAATAATACTAGTGTATATCGCTTCTTAACCTTATTGTTATAGCTATCACTGAGTTTATACCGGCGTAAAGACCTTAAATCCATTTTTGAGTTTTAATCTAAGTTGAATATTCGATACTATACACTATTTATATAATACTAGACTAGCGATGTAATAGACATAAAAATCTTTTATAGATCTAATTGGTCTATTTATTATTAATTTTAGTGTACGTATGTCACTATTAATCTTGTAGTAGAAACATAATTTCAATTGTAGAGCTATTTAGAATTTACGTTATTTAGCAAATGCACCATGAGTTTTCATATCTTTTAGAGAACTAGGTGTAAGCTAATGTTGACAGAGCATTTAATTATTGGCTGCACGTGGAACTTTTTATAGTCAGATTGATCCTCGAATAATGTGTCGATTATTCCTATCACACTAGTATTGTTAATGATATTTTGATGAATTATTAGTTCAAATTCAAATTCAAATTCAAAATCATTTATTCAGTCTGGGCTGTTACAAGCACTTGTGAATGTCGAAAAGCTACGCCATCGGTTCGCAAATCTACGGCGGGAGACCTTGTACTGAGAAGAACCGGCAAGAAACTCAGCAAGGGCTGTTTTTTTTTCCCTGTATTAAATAGATACAGAGTCGTCAATTTGGAAAATGACTTCAATATTGATAATTCATGAAGTCACTTTCCATTACATAGTATAATTAATAAAAAAATATTTTGAAAACATGCCTATATTAGGAATGCCGTGTCATACAGTTTTAAAAGAATATATTAAAGTTAAATTAAAATTATAATAAATACGAGTAGTACCCAGTATAGCAAAGAGCAGACTCATCTCCGCTGGCAGCACCCGTTCACGAGCATGACGCATGAACCAGCCATCGCTTCGCTCAACCATGTTTTAGGGAACGTAACGACCCGCCTCACACGACACTGCCGAAGAGATTTTAATGAGAGTATGACTACCCTTAAGCCACAGAAGGATACAAATTACCAAAAACAGGTACCCGTGTAAATTAGCACAACTAAAAAAAAAAAAAATCAACCGCAGGACACGCGCATACAATCATTTAAAAACTAGCAATAATGTATTATACAAGTAACAAAAGGTTATTATAATAGGTACAGTTAAATATACATATTATTATGTTACACAGTTACCTAAGAATTTATTAACAATTTGTTTATTTCAACGAGCGAGGGTTTTTTAGTCCCAGACACTTCGATCATCCAAGTAATCCTGGACTCGATAATATCCTTTGCTCATCAAAGTTTTTTTTACTCGAGTTTTAAGTTTATTAAAAGGTAGATTAACAATACTGTGTGGTAACTTGTTATAAAAAGTTATACATTTCCCCAAGAATGAGTTTTGTGTTTTACGTAATCTAAAATTTGGAACAGCAAGCTTATTTTTATTTCTTGTATTTAATTTATGAACATCGCTATTCTTAATGAAATTATTGTAATATTTGTGTACATAGATTATATTTTCATAGATGTACTGCCCCGCCAATGTTAAAATGTTAATTTCTTTAAACTTATCCCTAAGGGAATCCCTTGGTCTTAAATTATATATAGCTCTAATTGCTCTTTTCTGTAGTATAAAAATACTTTCAATGGTGGCAGCTGATCCCCATAACAAAATGCCATAAGACATTACACTATGAAAATAACTAAAGTAAACTAACCTTGCTGTTTCAACATCAGCTAGAAGCCTTATTTTTTTAACAGCATACGCAGCTGAGCTAAGTCTGCTTGACAGAGCATCAATATGGGTATACCATTGTAATCTGGAATCTAAGTGTATGCCTAAAAACTTAGTACTCTCAACAAGAGATACCACTTCACCATTAATATTTAAGGGTGTATTAACCTGCCTTACATTTGGTATAGAAAACTTAACAAATTTGGTTTTTCTCGAATTTAATGAAAGATTATTTAATGTAAACCATTGTAGAACTTTTGATAGAGCACTATTTACCTCGTCCGAACAATTGCTGCCTCTGTCAACTTTAAAAACAAGAGAAGTATCATCGGCAAATAGCACTGTTTCACATAAAGTGCTTGTATAGTAAGGAAGGTCGTTAATATATATTAAAAATAGTAAAGGACCTAATATTGATCCCTGAGGCACGCCCATAACTAGTGAAGTTCCAGCAGATTCAGTTTTATTAATAACAACTTTTTGTATTCGATCCGACAAGTATGACTTAATAAGGCCGAGTGATTTGATAGAGACACCATAATGCCCTAATTTCCTCATTAATGTGTCGTGACTTACGCAATCAAATGCTTTAGAAAGGTCACAGAAAATACCTATTGCGTCTTGTCTGCCCTCCAAACATCAAAAATGTGTTTTAAAAGTGAAATTCCAGCGTCTGTAGTGGATTTACCCTTGGTAAAACCATATTGGTTGCAATGAAATAACTTGTTAAGGGTAAAATAAGATGATAACTGATTATAAATAATCTTTTCAAAGATTTTGCTCAAGGCTGGTAATATAGAAATGGGTCTAAAATTAGTAGGGTCACTCTTATCGCCAGACTTGTAAAGTGGAATTAATTTACTATTTTTCATAAGATTTGGAAAGACCCCTTCAACAATGCATTTATTGAAAATTAGGGCTAGGTGAGGCGCAATTTCAGAGATAATTGGTTTAATAATATTAGTTGAGATACCCCACAGATCCTCTGTTTTCTTATTATTAAGTGATTAAAAGTTTTGAGGATAAATTCAGCATCAATATGTCTAAAATGAAAAGATTCCTTAATCTTGTTTACATTTGATTCAAGGAGGGCGACCGCACCGTTTGAACATGATCCGAGGCTACAAGTTATCTATAGGTATTTGTGGAAAAACCTTTCAAATTCGGAAGTGCAAAATAAATACATAAAAATGTCAGTAAGATTATTTATAGTACTGAATAGTACCACAATCGCTATGTTCATATCTATAACAGTGCAGCACGTTAATCTATTGTATGATCTTTAAGCGTTTCAGGGGCTAAATTATAGAACTTAAATGGTGTATAACCATATATAACTAAAACGTTTTGTTCTACACCTTTATAGTACATACAGTCAGTATGGTTACTATTACAGTTCTACTATTTCGCTGTTTGGCGATGAAACGCCTTGGTTGTAGAACCTTTTGTTACTTCGGTATGTGGGGCTCCCCTGCCCGGAAGAGGGAGGACTATCCACTAAAAACCACAGCGATCCCCCCTATTATCCGTTCCGAAGGAGAGCTGCATCGCATCCTGACAAGCCCATTGGCACCCTTGACCCTTGGACCTTGACCACTACTAACTACCACGACCCCATGTGCGTATGGCGACTAGCGCCCACACCGAGTCAACACGAAGGTGGCCGCCGGATGTCTCCGGCCATCCTCCGACCCAAAATGGGATACCCATCCTGAACGACAATCGGGTGGTTGTCGTCCGTCGTTAAAGAAGAAGGGCATTGCCGCTCTGTCAGTTGGCCAGGTTGGACCCGGCTATCCCACGCCCCCCTATCGGGGGCCCTCTGTCAGACTACTAGCCGTCAAAATACGTTGCCCAGGATGCAACCAGAGGTTATCTGACGTCACACCCCTGGTAGGCTAATCCTGATTGCTTTGTTTTTATATTGTCATATATCCATAGCGTCGGATGTATTTATTATTTGATAGATATTAAGTTAATAAAATGTTAAATACGAATTATAATTTACTAAAGTATATTTTCTGCTTTTGATTATAATAGAAATTACTATCAGAACAATATTCGTCGATTCAACATTCCACATGGCGGGTGGCGGCCTATTAAGGTACTGACTAGTTTTGCCCTCTTCATATTATTATTACTAAAAATAATATGTTAAAAATCAGGTTATAAGTTTGAAAAAAGAGGATACGGTCGTTTTATTCTGACCTTAATGTATAATGAAGTCGAATACTGCTATGAACAGTTTTACATCTCGTTTCAGCATTTATTCAGCTACAAATTCTAAACCTTAATTAATCATATAATGAGAATTAACAAGGCTAAGGGCCTGTGACTGATCAAACATCCTTTAGGATATGTTTGCTGTAATATATTAATACATTACAGCGAACATACCCTTGAGCTCATCTAGTATGAGAGAACACTTTTTTCAAGCAGTTAAAGAATATAAATAAGGCGCCATAAGATAAAAGAGTTACCCATCAACACCGCCTTCTGCGAGCCTCACTAGGCAACAGTCAATATCGGCAGAGGATACTTAGACCGCGACATGTCCTTAGCGACCCCCCCCCCCCCAACCAACTCACGCAGAACCTTCAAGACCTGCAAGCGGCGGCGTCTGAGCCGTCACCTCTTTTGTCATCTCCTAATCGGCAGCCTTCTGCTTAGCCACGAGTAGGTTCTCAGTCAACATAGGCCGGTCCCACTTTGGTGTACCGTGCCTCTTCTAGTGTATATGCCCTCTCCATGGGGCAGCGCTAACCGTACTTCTCCTGAGGTGCGGCTCTCCGTCAATTCAAGCCAGTAGGGTCATTAGGACTACCGACGGATTGTGGCGGCCTGGCGTGCGCAGCTCGAATTACGGATCTGCGCGCGCCAGCGGGCCGTCGGTGCCGTACTCCCGCACCTCGACGCTTGGCTCCACGGGAAGGAGGAGGTCACCTACCGATTGACTCAGATACTCACCGGGCACGGCTGCTTCGGTGAGTATCTGTGTCGAATAGGACGGGAGGGATCGACACATTGTCACCACTGCGCATCCGACCTCGACTCGGCCCAGCACACGCTGGCGGAGTGCCCCGCGTGGGCCTCCGAGCGCCGAGTCTTGGTCGCAGAGATCGGGCGAGATCTGTCTCCGCCGGCATTGATTGCGGCAATGCTGGCGGACGAGGGAGGTTGGAGGGCTGTGGCCTCCTTCTGTGAAAAAAAAAAATCGCCTCGATTCACCAGGAGTCCGACATAATCACCGCATCTCTACTTTTATAAATAAATCTTAAAAATGTAATACAATTATTTTTTTCTCAAGCATTAGTTTGACATTTAGAATGTCCTATTTCAGAATGTCATATTGTTATTGGATATCTTGTGAGTTTCTAAAAAAACATAATGCAGTGTTGTGATTTACTAGAATAAGTAAACATGAAGATATTGCGTTTTTCCTAAGGTATATAAAGACTAGGTAATATAAATTAAATTTTGAAGAATTAAAAAATATAATTAAAATTTGGTATTGGAGTAAAATTATACGGGAACTAAAATATATATATAAATTGGCAGCTAGGTACTTAGTTTCGATTAGAAACATCCATTATTGAAGTTGAAGTAACATTTCCATTTGAATGATATTTGAAAACTGATTTTTTTTCACGGAATCCCAGAACCGCGCCTACAGAATTATTCTATATATAAAAGAAAGTGTTGTAATATTGACCTATATTGATTTTAAATGTGGTGTAATATTTATTGAATAAAACCAATTAAATAATTTTATGAACCAAATTTGTTTAACACGTCATTTTGCTCTACCTTCTAGCCATTTGACAATTTGTGCGGAGATACATATAATTAGATAATAGTGACGACGCCCCAACCAACACTCGACATGGAAGTGGGTCAAGACAATTTTAGAATCAATACTCGGCGCAGGCAGTACGCACCGCTCGGCAGTGCGGTTCATATTTGGGTCATATTCTATCGTTTGCGCCATTTTTACCATAACAATTTATAAGCAATTTTGGTTTAATTCGTACATAAAAAATAGAATATGTTTTTTAATGAATTCGCCTTAAAATATTTAAAAAGTGAAATTCACTATTGAATACTAATTATTATTTGATTTTCCACTTACCTGTTTCATACAGAGTGCACTGTATTATATATTTAAACAATTATAATGAATTTTCTTCTACATAAATACTGCATCAACACTGCAATGTGTTAACATTGCTCCCTATTACGTAACTATAGTTGCAAAGTTAATCGGCCATTTTGACGTAAATGCGCCTTACAGCCGTTATTAGTAGAGTAAATATTTTTGTCAAGGAAACAATATGGAATACTAACTGAATTTAGAATGATAGATTTGAGTTGGTAACCGATATTACGTAATACGGTGGTTGGACGGCTCTCATTAAGACGCTTAGGCCCGTATTAGAGAATGAGACTCAAACTTAAATCTATGCTAGACTACACTTAGAAAGGAATGGCGCTATGCGGGCTCAATAGAACCATCCCAATCCCATTCTAACTGCGATTTAAGCAAAGGTTTGATTTTAGAATACAAGCCATAGATTAACTTGACGACTTGATTAGAAATTGAATTAAAGAAGATTTCTAAATTCCGGTCTCATTTTAATTTCACACTTAATACGAGGAATTAAATTAACTTTATATTTAATCAAATTGAGTAAAGAGTATCTTAAAATTGTATAACTGTGAATGGAAAAAGGATTTCCAGGCTGGTAAATTTAATAACATTCAAGATGGGACAACTCAGAAGTCGCATTAAAAACAGTTCTTAAGCTAATTTTGGTGTAGTAGATATCAAACATTTTTACACAATACACATACATACTTCATTTTATAGATACGTATGAGAATCTTACCAACCACGCCCTTGCGAAACACGAGGCGCTCGACATCAAGCGGTTGTTTCGAGTCAACTATCTCATCTCTCACTATATTTTACATTTAATTATTTATAACTCACGTATATAGTTGGTAAAATATACTATTTTAATATTTACAATAGTAGGTATATTAATTGATATATTATACTGACATAAATTTGAAGGAATATAATTAAAGCATAGTCAAAACTACTAGGTATTTAAAGTGTAAGTGGCTGCTAACGAAAGGATTTTAAGAATTTCCTTCTGCAGGTGGCTAAAATTTAATAACGACGTAGGACGTGTATCAAAATTAAAGAAAGTCAACATTTTTTGTAGAAGACAAAATTTCTATGTAATATACATATGTATGTGTCAAGTAAATATTTTTATTTTATAGGTGAGTTATGGTGCTATAATATATAGTCAGGAAGCTATAATAGCAATAATATAAGTCCGACAAATTTAATATAATCATGAAATGAAGGTTAAGTCTCTATTACAACAGCTGCGCCAATTTCAATGCCTTCTGTAATAGAAAAAGATCTCTTTACTGGTTGGACCTTGAACGCAAAAAACAACTTACATACAAAACCTGAATAGACGTACAAACTACTTCAAAGGAGTAAGGGTAATAAGAAAGGGTTATTTAATTCACATACTTGTTAAGATATTAACTTTATAGTTCTGTAGTAGTTATTTATCATAAGACTTGCGTTGTATACCTACTTTTTATCAATCATGCTCTGAAACTGTGCTCAGTTTTGACATATGCTGTGTAAATTGAATTTATAAAATTTAACGTGGCTCCATGCATGCTCAGGGTTATTGTTTAGTTTTAATTGATTTGTTAATACTTCATCTCTCTAAAAAGAAATGGAATAGTCTAAGGATATAACTAAAATTTATCTATAGATAAATTATAGTTATATTTTCTTCTATACAGTTACTATGAAAAATACTGAAAGTGCTATGTTTACAAAGCTAGACTTCGCTGAGCGTAAACGTGAAAAAAAAATACAATAATAAATAAGAAAAGAGTGAGGCATAGCGGCATAGAGGCAAGAGAAAATATTTCTTAATATTAAAACAAAGCTGGACTTACGAGTTTTATCTTTATTGGACGAATTTGACTGACATGCCTTAGTCGTTCTAAGTTAAGACAAGGTTTGTCGAATTAGCTGTAAAGCTTACTTTTGCTTTAAATAACTAGAGTGAAATATATGCATATGTCTTTTTCATTAAATAATTGTAACAGATAAAAATAAATAGATGATACTATTCTAATAAATACATTAGATAGGATTTCATGTGAAATTATACCTACACTTATCTAAATTTAAATATAAATCTGAGTAAATGAGTACGTTTATTGGGCAATATGTGCAGATTTGTATATATTTTTAAACATCATGTCTACAGATATTTTTATTTTATTTTTATCGAATGTGACACGATTATAAAACTTTGACAGCTCACATATAGACAATCTACTATTACTACCGCTTGTGACAGTTATGTTCTAATATATATGTAACAGTTTATATATATATATATATATATATATATATATATATATATATATATATATATAATATATATATATATATATATTATATATATATATATATATACTGTTATTATATATTTATATATATATATTATATTATCTAGATTATAATAGTATGTTATGATATCTTCTAAAATTGTGATATCAATTCATATCGGTAGGCACTTTTAGCCGATACGTGACGTAACGGTGACTAAATGGGTTTTGTGTCGTTCGTTATATTGTTATTTGTAATTAAATGTAGAAGATCACTAATAGATTTGATATAAAAAGATTTATAAGAAGGATTTCTTATCTATTTTTTAATAAAAGGACTATCACATGTGTAGTGTGTATGTGTAGATAACAATAAATATGACTAGATCAATAGTATATATGGCGATATTTTCTTTTTTGCTTTACCTATAACCTTCCACAATATTAAGAAAACAAATAAAGAAATTCACAGAATAAAGTTTCAATAAAAATTAACAGCAATTAGAAACAAAACAACCGTAAGGAGACAGTAGGTAACTGTCTAGCTGTCTAACACGTACATTTATATTCTGTGTTCCCACAACGGTATTTTTATAGATTTCTGTACAAAATTTACAATTGTTTGACTTGTTTGAAGTAGGCATACATTTGGGACCAGTCCGCCTTCTGACATCATTCGCGTTACGTCAACCACGCACATATTTATCATACACGCATCATGTAATCATATATACATACTAGCATTTGACTTACGACTTAGGTAGGGGTGCCGCTAACAATTTGGAAAATTTTGTAAGAAGGATTATAATTAGGTGATAAATATTCGTTATAACTGAAATTAAAGGATAAAAAGAATGAACATTTACTCACTTTCACGACAGTTAATGCGAGAAACATTAATTAGGGTAAATTAAAAATATTACAGCACGTATATGTACCTAAATTTATATTGCCGTGACATCCCTATGCAAAGTAGTTCTTGAAGGTCTCATACATAGTTTGGAATTTTTCGCTTCCTGTGTTACGGAAAATAGAATGGTTTAATATTGAGCTTTAATTATTATAACACAGAGTTCAAAACTAAATTTTGATAAATTCATAACGCTTTTGGTTCTGACCTTAGATAAGAAATTGTTGCTGGTATTAGTACAGTTAACTCATTGTGAATATTGTATAGGAAATCTAACGACTAACTTCCTACTTGGGCCTTAAAGAATAATATTATTATGAATGTAATAGCAGGTACTTACGTAATCTCTGCAACGTTTTCGTACATAGGCGAATGTCTAAGTACCTACTTCCTGTTTAAATATATTACGTTTTGGATAGTTTGAGACCATGTTATTAAGATAGGGACAATCACAATATTTCTTATGAGAAAAATCGATATCTTTGACTTACCGCTTTTAAAATGCTAAGTAAATTGATTAATTAATCTCCTGTTTTTCGATTGAAATATGTATTTGTCTCTATGTCATGTATCATATCCGAGAGACCTGAATCTATCCTAACTAAATTAGGGACATTAGGCCTTAGCCTCCTATTTGTATAAATAAATTTTTAGATTATGCTTTATGAAGTTTTCGTTCTGCAGTAGTATTGGATAAATGTTCATATAATATTCGAAGAATGATAAGCACGATTCGTGCCGTGTTCTATAATATTTAGCGGTTATCTTGTTTTTAGGTACAGTCCAAAAATGCAATAGGTCCTCTAGTCCGCTTGAGCGAGGGTATTTGGCACTGACGAAAAGGATGATGTTTAAATTTCCAGTATACCACATAATTATACAAACTGAAAAATATTAACGTATAGATATTATGATGTGTTAAATATGTACGATGATGATGTGTATAATGTCTTATCTTTACTAAAGATGTCTACCAACTAACCTGCGAATACATGGAAGTGATAGAAGGCCTTAATTTAGTACCTATTTACAACTTTATTGTAGTAAGTACCTATAAGAACTCAATATTATAAATGTACGTCGAATATAATTATATATTGTAGTATATTGAATTGATTAAACAATATTATAAAATTGTCTCCCATAGCAGTATAATAAATATCAAGTTAATTTAGTAGGCCTTATAAATACTTTAGAACGCCATCTAGATTTTATCAAGAACGCAACAGTTTATTTTGCTTTCGATGCGTCTAATAATTTATGTTCCCGTAGTGTTCTGCATATTACTTACGTGTAGGTATAATTTTAATTACTTCCTAATTTTACTAATAATGTAGAACCTGTAATATTGGTTTAAATAATAATCAATCGTTCCATTTGACGCGAAGCGGTGTTAAAACATTTTAAGTATCAAAGGTCTATGAAACAAAGTTCATATTTTGTTTCATAGACCACCAATAGATGGCGCTGTAGCCGAAAACTAATGAAATGTTACTTACAACACTTTTTGTGGATTTCTATGGCTTAAAAATTGTAATTTTAAATGGTATAATTAATATTGCTGCCAATGGGTATTCGAAAATTTAAATGATATTTATCAGGAACTTATGAAATACTACTTTTTATTATTAAAAATTATGATAAAATTCTATATAACTAGAATATAATATTTTATTATATTTTATAATTAATAACCATTAATATAAGATGAATTTTTTATGACGAATATATTTACTTATTCGTAAGTTTAGATAAGTATGTAGCTATACCCGTAGCTGATATATTATTCTACCAGTAGGAGAGGGTTTTTTAGGAATTTTAATTATAGTACTTATTACATTATTTCTATATATAACTTGAATTAACACGATATTTATTAATACTTGGAGAATAATAAGTAATCCGAATATTCGAGAAAACCTGCGACCACGGGCAAAATTGGTATAAGATGAAGTGATTAAAGTTAAATAATTTTATTGAATACGCAGTATGAAAGTTTGAATTACACCATATATTAAAGTATCTCATATTGAATGTTACTGGCAACATAGGCTACGTGTACTGCTTACGAGCAAGCAGGTTGTAAGGTTTTTTGTCACTAACGTTGTATTAAAAAATTGTCAATAAAGTAACAGCATCTACACATAATAAGTATAATTGAGGAGTACCAGTGACAATAATATCTTTTATACGAACTTAATTTGCCTGTTATTAGCCTGTATGTAATAACTAAGCCTGTGGTTACGCCAATTTATAAAGTTGAAAATTATTTATTTTTATGGTACATCACAAACCTTTCTATCCAATTCCTATGCACGTACAAGCGAATACCGGTGGCGCTGCCTAGCGGCGAGAATAAACATTAGTTAGTTGAATAACCGCCGCCCGAACGAGCATTGAGCTCCTCGCTGATTTTCTGTTTATTTTATTAAACCTCTGGACATTGCGTCCCAGTAATTTCAAAAAAATAGTCGTGTCAGCCTCGCGATCACGTCATAGATTGTGGAGTGTGTGGATTCTGTCAAAAAACCCTGTTGTCTGGAAAAGAGGCGGGCCCGCCGTCGAAGATCCCGAGGGTTGGAGCGAGAGGCGAGCCACCGCCATCCAGAACGGTACGTACGTGCTATCTTTCACAACTTCCCTTCTATGCTGTGTGTACCATTTTTATTATAAATTAAAAAGTCCATTGCTCATATTACCTACTGATTATCGAAGAATATAATTTCATATACTTGGCGCGACTAGCCTGTAAGAATTTTATTAAACACATGCAATAAATTAGTATTATAACATTTATTCAAATATTATATTACTATATGTAATTGCATAATTACATTTTGCTGCCTAACACCATTTGATACAGGTTGGCCGTTGTTGTTGTTAACGTTACTTAAAAGATTAACATTAGTGGGCAGCTACAACTGAAAGTTCGCATTACGAGCTCTATTGCATAGTGTTAGATAGCACATTATAATATTTGGTAGAAATTTATGATTTACTATAAGATGGTTCAGGGGCCAAATGTACTCCTAATATTAAGATGTTTTACAAAATACGTCGAAAGATCGGCGATAAACTGCAAGAGGTACTTAAAAAGGATTTTTCAAAACCCACTCCCTAAACCGGTGAAATAGCGGTGCAAAGTTTCTATGAAGAAACGACATTCCTCGTGTTCCGTCGCAGACAGTACAATAATAATTCGTTTTTCTAAAATTTTGAGACTGGCAACTTTCTTTATCTGATCCTGATCCTGATTGGCTACTTTAACATATCGGAAGCGCCACTAGCGCCATACCTTGGCCTAGACGTGTGCGCCGTGCAAGGAGCAGTACCAGTCTTTTTCGGATCACGTTCAAGTGAAGTTTCGCTGGAGGCACCACCGCAAGCGTATGTGTTTTTCGTTTCAGGTTTTCGTTGTTTTCGGAGTTAATTGTGATACATACAAAGTTAGCGATCAGTCAGTACGTTGGAGCTGCCGAACTAGAACCTGTGGAACTATCGCGATATCTACTATCTACGCGATAACACCTCGGCATATTTCATTTAAATCTTCGCAGAAGTACACTTATTGGCAATTGAGTAAATACCCGTTTTAAGTTTATTTTTTTAATTCTATTTAAGCCTTGCACCATAATCCTTAAGGGTGAAAAGAAGGTATAAAGTTTGTATGGAAGAACGACATTTCATTACAATATTTCTTACAATTTGCAAGAATATTGCAACAATATGAAAAAGTTCTATCGCAGTGGTAGTACATTTATATATTTTTTTGTGTTATTCATATTTAATTATAACCAAAACTCCCTACCGTAGAACGTGGCAACATTGCCCGTTTATTAAACGTTAAGCAAATTTATTTAAAACATACTTATCTATTATATGTTTTGAGCGGGTTGATAAAAAAATCGAATAATAAATGCAATATGAAGTAAATTTATCTTCGTTTATGGCAACATTTGGGGCGGGCCACTTGACATTAAATGTCTCTAGTAATATGAACCATATAGCTTTGGAATTAAAAACTGAAATAAGCAATGGACTAAGATCATAGAGTAGAAGATTGGAAACAAGAAGACATTCTCAATCACACCAAAATTAAGTGGGCAAAGTTGTCATTTCATTTCGAACATTTTCCATACAAACAAGAAAGTGACATAGGGTTGTCACTATTTATTATGACGACAATGAATTAAGTTCAACAAAGTGTTTAATGAAAAATTTAAAAAATCAACAAATCACAATAAAAAAAGTTAATACAGGGTAATAAAAACAAAACAAGGTACAACTCTTCATTTATCAAGTAAAATGAAAAATAGAATTTAAAATATTTCAAACATAGGTACTTTTTAAAGTCAAGTTCCTACATTTGTGTAGCTGCTACCAAATGGTGCAATGCACCTAGAAATATGCTATGTAAATATTCTGTTTGCCGAATATATAACTGGCGCGTTACGCCTTGCCCTACACTTCCAATTAATAATATGTAGAAATAATATAAAAATATAAACGGCTTTTATGTGTAAAATAAATCTATATTTTCCTTTCAAGTTCACATACTACACATATAAAAACAGAAAACGTCAAAATTCATAGAAATTTCAAAATAAAAAGCAAATACATAGTTCATCTTCAAATAAATAAGAAAAAGTTCCCAACATACTCCCGCCGTTGCAGGAAGCGAAAATAAAAATAATTCCTCAACTATTAAAAACAATAATACTTCAAAGAAAATAAAAAAAACTATGTATTAGAATTAAATCTGTGCGGCTTTCTGACAGGACGCCCGAGAGGTCCCGAGAGGGTATACCCGACAGGAGAACGAGTGACAGGACCCCTAACAGAACGCGAAAATATCTCTTGTTCTTCGGACATTGAAACTTCCAGTGGAAACAATCTTTGTAAAGGCCTAACTAACTCCCCCGTAGCCGCCTTGACCTTAGCCACACGGCAAACGCTGTCAACTCCACTAAAAATCTCTATTACTAACCCCAAAGGCCAATTTGTTCTTTTCAAACCGTCAGATAAAATAAAAACGACATCCCCAATTTTTATGATATTTGAGCTATTCTTACTCTGTTTTTCAATTAAAGCACCTAAATACTCATTGCGGAATCGAACATTTAAATCATTTTTGAGTTTCTGTATATATTGCCAACGTACCGGTAACATGTTAGAATTTATATTATCATATGTATCATTATCATTTCCTATTCTACCATGTAAAAACATGGACGGAGTAAGAGGTCTTAAATTTTCCGTGCTATGGGATATTTTTGTAATAGGCCGATTGTTTATCACGACCTCTACCTCACAGAGTATCGTGTATAACTCGATTTGACTTAAAGAAGCTTTTCCTAACATACGACGTAATATGTTTTTTACCAGCCCAACCATTCGCTCCCAAAATCCTCCCCACTATGGGGCTTGAGGTGGAATAAAGCGCCATTCTATTTTATCCACACTAGTCTTAGAAACCACGTCTTCCCAATCTATAGAGTCCAAAACATTCTTAGTGCCTCTGAAATTCGTCCCATTATCACTGTACATTATTTTTACTTTACCCCTTCGAGCTATAAATCGTTTAAAAGCAAGTAAAAAATCTTCTGAAGACAAAGACAAGGTTATTTCCAAATGAATAGCTCTATACGGAGCACAAGTAAATAGGACCACCCAACATTTATCACCTGACCTTAGATATAAAGGTCCAGCTAAGTCAACACCCGAAACTTCGAAAGCGTCACCACATGAAATTCTATTTAATGGTAGAGGAGCCGATGGAGCTAGATAAGGTTTCGCGTTGTGTCGCCGACACACTACACACTCTCGAACTATCTTTTTAGCGAGCATTCTTACGCCGACTATCCAAAAACATTCTCTAAGAGTATTGATGAGAGTCTGTGATCCAGAATGCTTATACACGAGATGCATACGCCACTAGCATTTCAACTATGACATTCTTACTTGGTAGCAAGTAGGGAAACTTAAAACTTTCAGACTCTACAGCTAATGTTAACCAAGTCTTAATGCAAATTATACCGTCTTTATTTTGAAATGTAACTAAATGTAACTTATTTAATTCATTAATATTATCTATTTGTATCAGTTTTATTAACTTTATCTCAGCATATTTATACTCTTCACCTAACAGATATTTCTCATTCAGTCTTAACTCACCCTTTTTACAATTTCTAATAAATCTAAAACACCACGCAACTGTTCTTACAATTTTTGAATACTTACTAAAGTAATGTAAACGCTCTGAAAACCTTTCCTCCTCTTGCAGACTCAACACATTACTTTTAACTACCGTGTAAGTGTACCGTGGGAGAGCCATGCTTCGGCACGAATTGGGCCGGCTCGACCGGAGTGATACCACGGCCTCACAGAAAACCGGCGTGAAATAGCGCTTGCGCTGTGTTTCGCCGAGTGAGTGAGGGTACCGGAGGCCCAACCCCTCCTTCCCCCCTTATTCCCTTTTAAAAGGCCGGCAACGCATCTGTGACTCCTCTGGTGTTGCGGGTGTCCATGGGCAACGGTTATCGCTTACCATCAGGTGATCCGTTTGCTCGTTTGCTGCCCTATCCTATAAAAAAAAAAAATACTTCTTTAATAACCTCATTCATATCAGGAGCAGGGTTTGATATCGGCCACTCGGACGAAGACCCTCTCAATCATGCCGGTCCTTCCCACCACTTCGACTTGAGTAATTGTGACGCATTGCATCCGCGAGACGGTAAGTCGGCCGGGTTCATTTCCCCTGGCACGTGACGCCAATCATCAATGCATGTTCTCTGTAATATCTCAGACACCCTATTGTGAACAAATAAATTAAGCCCAACTTTCCTCTTGATCCATGATAAAACTATGCTTGAATCGGTCCAGTAATACTCTTTACAATTAAGTTGTAATCCTGCCTTTACCTCTGTTACTAGTCTAGTTCCTAACAAGGCAGCAATTAATTCTAACCTTGGCATCGTACATTGCTTAGCTGGAGTCACCCTTGATTTTGCCATAAGTAACTGCACTGAGATAACCCCATCCAATTCCGATCTTAAAAATATACAAACTGAATATGCTACTTGACTCGCGTCACTAAAAATATGCAATGAATTTTTACACAAAACTAAATTTTGTTACTGATACGTCGCGGTAATCTGCAATCATTTAACAGAACGATGTGTTTAAGCCACATATTTATTCGATTTGACAATTCTACCGGTAATACAGAGTCCCAATCAATATTTCTAGTCCAGCACTCTTGTATTATCAATCTTGGTACTAATGTTACCGGACACACAAAGCCCAAAGGATCAAATATGCTCTGTGCAATCGATAATAACACTTTTTTCGTGACTTTGTCTAAATTTATTATAATTTCAGATATTTTACAATATAGCTCATCCTTTACAGGATCCCACATTATACCCAACACAGAAATACAGTTGTTTTGTCCATCAGAAATGATTGGACCAGTCACCCAACACCTTAACTCAAACATCCCTTCATTCATTATTTCTTTCGATCTATACATAAAATCTTTCATTTCATTCTTATTATTTACACTTATTATTCAATTATCTACGTAGAATGCATTTCCCAATTTTATAGCTACCTCGTCGGTATATTTACTCAGATGATATAAGATTGTAGCTGATAATAAAAATGGACTAGTGGTAACTCCAAAAACTACTCGGCAATGCCTATACGTTTTAAATCCTTTATCCATACTATTAATATCTCGCCACCATAAAAATTTTAAAGAGTCACGATCATTTGAGTTGAGGGCTATTTGTAGGAAAGCTTTCTTAATATCTGCACAAATGCCAATGGCACCCTTTCTAAAATTCATAAGCAGTTTTGGTATTATCTCTATTAAATTGGTTCCTTTCTCTAAACAATCATTCAAAGATAAACTAGTCTCTCCACCAGCAGATGCATCGAAAACAGGTCTAATTTTCGTTGTCAAACTTGAATCTTTGACCACCGCGTGGTGAGGCATGTAATGGCCCTTAACAAAATTATCATTGATAACTTCTTCTATAATATTTTCATTCAACCACTCTAAAAAAAACCTTATCGTAATCTACTAAAATTCCTAATTTATTTAACTTCTTAGTAGTCGAAATAAGTCTTTTCTCAGCAATATGATAATTCGTACTAAGGTTAGCTACTGTATCTTTCCAAGGTAATTTCACTTCATACCGTCCTTCACTATTTACAATAATTGTCTCCTTAAAAAAACATATTATTTCCGCTTCAACCTTACTTTTGGATTTAATTTTCGTATCATCAGTGATTCCTAAAGCCTCTAGTTTCCACAGGTCTTCAATGTCGAAAGAACAAGAAAGCGTACTTACCTGAATTTCACTTGAAACATATACACCTACTGCAGGACCCTGGACAGTCCAACCGAACCTGGTCTCCATTGCCAGCAAATTGCCGTCAACTCGGACTGATCGACCTGTCAGAATTGTACCTATAATATCAGAACCTATTAATAAACTGACTTCATTTATATTATTTACAGAATCAGACAAATAAATACCTCTTTGCCGCAATTTAGACAATAATTCACCCTCTCTTACTTTAGGCAAGTATCCACAAATGTTGCTGTCCAGTTCTAGCATCTCTATCTTGGTATAAAAACTTCCGTCAAGGCTCATAACATTGACGTCATATATACTTTATGTGTCTTCTTCTTCGTGACCACTCCACCAAAGAGTGTATGGCTCATTACCTGCTAACCAATAGCGACTAGTTTCAGTTGTTTTACTACATCGCTCCTAATAAATGATCGCTGTGCTCCTGAATCGTAATTGAAGTAACTCTCGAACATAATGTTCGATAATAACTTCGTCTCGCGCAAATCTCTGCTTCAAATGTTCTAGCGCCTTGGGATAGTTCTCAGCTGATGGAGGAAAGCTCTCGACAAGTTCTCTCGCACTGGTGCCTACCTCCATGCTCTGTATCAAATATTGAAACTTATCTTCTTGATCAATTTTAGCATCCGCATCAATCTTTTTGAACTGAGTCCAAAATGTGAGCCATTTGTTAGTTTCGCCGTTAAACTTTGGAAGTTCTAACTTAGGTAAGCGTAAATGACGAGACATATTCAGTTCATTAGCTCCAGTCACGTTTCCAGGTAATTTAATAGTTCCTTTCGAACAACATTCGCTTAGGGCCTTATTTTCTGTTATTTCTTTTACTTTTTGCTCTAAATAATACCACATGGACTCTTTTCATCTGCACTATCGCTCTCTAATTCAATCTGCCTTTCTTCTGGACTCTCGCTATCTATCCATACATTAAAATATTGGTTCTGAATACTTTTTTACTCTTTATGTAAATACTCCTCTAAATTATTCGCGCTTAACGTAAACCGTCTTCTCGCAATTGATCTCTCTACTTTAATCTTTTCCATAGTCACGGTCGCCATATGTTTGCCGAATATATAACTGGCGCGTTACGCCTTGCCCTACACTTCCAATTAATAATATGTAGAGATAATATAAAAATATAAACGGTTTTTATGTGTAAAATAAATCTATATTTTCCTTTCAAGTTCACATACTACACATATAAAAACAGAAAACGTCAAAATTCATAAAAATGTCAAAATAAAAAGCAAATACATAGTTCATCTTCAAATAAATAAGAAAAAGTTCCCAACATATTCTATGCTTTTTAAGAAAATAATCAATACAAGGGTTTATATAAGTAATGCTTCTGAAAAAAAATTTACTGGTAGAGTTACTGATTTTACTTATGAACACTAAACAGGTTATTTTTTCATGTCCATTGAATAGTCTTTATAATTTTAGCGTTTAGCGCAGTGGTCGAGTAATGGGCTTCTACGCAACGGGTCGCGTGTTTAATTCCGCACGGGACAGATATTTTATATGACCTACAAAAAATTTGTTCCGGTCTGGGTATTTGTACATGTGAGATTTCTATGTTTGTGACTGCTCCCACGACACAGGATAAAAATCCAAGGGTGGGGCGACGTTTTAAAAAAACAATCTAGACCCTAGTCTTCTATTACGTTTCATTTTTGAGGCTTGATTAGTTGGCTTCATTCTGTAAAAAGATAAACTACTATATTAACAACTAACCGTCGATTTAGTGGTACTTACAGGAATACACAAATTTATGCATATTATTGCTCATGAAATGGTTCGAACAAAAGTTGTAACATGTTTGTTTTGACTAACAAACATGTTACAACTTTATTTAAAACTATCCAACTGATTTCAAAATTCAAAAAAATACAAACCACTACGTTTTTATAAGTATACATACTTACATTGAAATTTCAAACATCGAGATGACTGCCCTGACGTTCACATATTGGTGGGCAAATTTTTTATCCATAATTTTAGTTTTATAATTTATTAAAACAATACAATATTAGATAGTGCTCAAGTAAGTAGGTATTCATTATTCACTCACGTAACGACGTTAGAAGTAACATAAAAGAAAAGAGAAACACAACGATATGCTGCAAGTGTCGTTGGGGAATCCCCGGAAAAAAATTATCACCGTTAGTGGTACCACATTTAATGGTGGAGACCATGAACGATCTCCTGCCATAGACCGGAATTAATGTACCTACTGCAGGCAAGGCTAGGCTGAGTTTAGTCGGTAGGTCTGCTGGATCGAGCCGACTCGATTCACCAGGAGTCTGACATAATCAACGCATCATCTTTCATCCTGACTTCCATTTTTTCATGATATTTCGCGTTATACAATGAGCTGTAGCCGAAATCTATGGATTTGACACGCTTTATTGACTTAACGGAGATCAATATGAATGGTAAAATTAATTAAAAAATTAAACCGCTATATTGACCAGTACAAAAAAGTTAATTGACATTAGTTTACTTGCTCCTGATACAGCATTAGATTTTAAACCATTCTCGAAAAAAATATTAACTCGAAAAAAAAAACGTACTTCGATGAATAATAAAACGCACATATCAGTATCCGTCAAATTGACAACACTGCCAACCTACAGAAAGAATTTAGGGGAATCCCCTAGGCATAACTTTTGAATTTCTCTCAACTGAGTTGCCATGATTAAAGTGGAGTTGCAATCTGCCACATTTATTTTGAAAATGGAAGAAATTTCCAAAAGTTCAGTTCGATCGTGATTCCTAGTAAGGATTTGAGGGCCCCCTGAGCTTGAGGGCCCCGTGGCACTGCCCCGCCTAGCCCCTAGGTAGCTACGCCACTGCCTGCCGCAAGTGTAACTATGATTTGGTAGGTATCGAAGTTATTGAAGGGATTTTGGCCCGGCAAATTCACGTGTATCTTTGATAAGATCTGGTAGACCACCGATGTCAAATTAGCAAATTACGCGGTGTTTAGTATTGCCAGGAACATATATATATATATATATATATATATATATATATATATATTTTTATCACAGACTAGCTTTTGCCCGC
Source organism: Scirpophaga incertulas (assembly GCA_036419045.1). Taxonomy (NCBI): domain Eukaryota; kingdom Metazoa; phylum Arthropoda; class Insecta; order Lepidoptera; family Crambidae; genus Scirpophaga; species Scirpophaga incertulas. The sequence continues at coordinate 21,671,069 of CM071626.1, forward strand.
GACTTCGTCCGCGTGGAATAGTGACTTCCGGCAGATTTTTGGTTTTTCCCACATAGATCATGTATAGAGGAATAATTCTTTCATACATATTTTTTGTGTATCTTGAACCGTTTTCGCAGCGCACGCAAAGAAAGCCTTCAAAAATGAATAATTTTCCCCGTTTTTTACACATTTACCGCTCTGTCTTTGCTCCTATTGGTCATAGCGTAATGTTATTTAGCCTATAGCCTTCCTCGATAAATGGACTATCCAACAAAAAAAGAATTATTCAAATCGCACCAGTAGTTTCGGAGATTAGCGCGTTCAAACAAACAAACAAACAAACAAACAAACAAACTCTTCAGCTTTATTATATTAGTATAGATTTATGTTTCAATAACGACACATTATCGACGAATTTGACGTTTATTGAAAAATACCGCGCTGGGCAAAGTTAAAGGGCAATGTTGCCGCGTTCTACGGTACTCATTTCTCCTAATAATATAAATTTAAAAGTAAAGTAATTAAATGATTTTGAAATTTGCTATTTAAATATTGATATGGAAATAGTTTGTGACCTGGGAAAGGATGTATTAATTTAACTGTAAAAAAATAACCAGAATTGGTTCACTAACATTTTATTTAATTTGTGAATAGTTTGAATCTTGAAAGAGGACATAAAATATACTTTGCTGTGGAAAAATTTCCTGTCGTAAAATCGGAAATAACGCAGGCGAAGCCTCAAAGCCTAGTCCCTATAATTATTGAAATGAAAGTTGTTACCTGATTTATTGTTATGCAATTCAATTGCTTAGTAGGTATGTGTAAATAAAAGGTTATCATTTATACTTATTACTTAGTTACTACTATTATTAAGAAACTTATGAAATAGGCAAGGATTATGTGGAAATAAATTTCAAATTTGTGTTGATTGTTACAAATAAATATATTTGTAATAAATTGTAATGCTTCATTATGCTCAAATTTTGACGCATGATGCTTATTATCGTTTTGCGTAATTAATAAATATCCATGCATTACAAATACATATAGTGGCAAAAACGCAAAACACCATTTTGTCGTAAAAGATGGATAAAAAGAAATAACTACGGCATACATAACAAAATACACATTGATATATAGCAAGATCAAATGCTGGTAATCCCGATTAGAAGCTCACCGCCTAAGTCATAACGCTATTGATACTGATAACGACAATCATTAACAAAAGCTTTCCAAATAAAATTTTCTTACCACAATGTGTGCAAGTATTGAACACAACAATTTAAGTCTACAATTAGACGACAAAATAAAACACTACAAACTGTAGAATAATGTATTTAAAAAAATGAAAATTCTTATTACAATTTTTAATTATAAGTACATTTAAACATTATACTTATACATTACCAAAATGCCATGTTATTTATTTAGTTGTTGATGTTAACATATTATTTTATAGGAATGGTAAAAATAAACGAAAAAAAAATACAGCGTAAGTGTAACAAAAAAGTGTCTTGTGATGTATAAAAAGAAAATTAATAACTTGCTATATGCTATATTTATATACTTTAGAATCGAATAGGAACTTTTGTAATGTGCTGTTTACATCGCATCTTAATTTGATCTATGATTATAATTGAAATTGCTTATATTTCGTATATAAAAATATTTGCGTTGAAATCATGATGTTAACAATAAAATTTTGCCTCACTTGAACTCAATCCTTATCTAGTTTAGGTGTATAAATACTTTTAACATTTACCTATATTGATTAGTTATAGTCTACCTACCATGTAGATTAAAAATCTCAAGTGATCTTACTTAAGGTAAAGTATATTTTTACGTAATGGTAATAATAAATGTCTTTGGGGATATACATGTACATGTTATAAAATAACTCTACATATAACTTTATTCTTATCTATTAAAGTTTGTTAAATTAAAAATATGCGGCATTAATCTAATGCTAATATGATAAATATATTGATTAAACACAGTATAGGTACTATAAAGGGCGTTTAATTATAACATTTTCAATTTCACGATTTGACACCTTTGTCAGATATCTACTGTACAGAAAGTACAAGTTTTGATATTCTCAATCCTTAGTGTTCTGCTAAAATTTAGCAATTAAATATGTTTAAGTATGTAAATTTTTGTGAATAATCTAATATAAGTACAATAATAAATAAAATTTTTATCAATTTCAGCTAACATCGGGGAACGCATTGAAGAAATGATTTTAGCATTTGAACAAAAAAATTTTCACCGATTACTTTATTTTAGTGTTCAAATTAAATGACCTAAACAATGACAACATAGAAATGTTATTAAATAGGAACATCTACTCTTTTTAATTAATACATACACAAACAGTGTAATGTTTAATATAAAAATTGTACTTAATACATATCATTAATCATTCATCAAAATCTTGGTAAAGTAGATGATACTGTTTAAATGGCCAAGTGGTTTTCGGGGCCAAGGTCTAAATTTTGGATATGTTGTTCTCCTGGTCGAGCTGAGCAAAAAATTTAATGGTCGCAAAAAAGTTGACGACTCATTTTCCCACTAGGGGGCTCTGAAGTCTGAATTAGAAAATCGTGGTTATCGGCAGAATCAGCTGATTTTTGGATATGTTGTCTTGCGTGTTTTTATGAACGATTTCACTAGTTTTACTTTTATTTGACTAAGGATATTGACCAAATACTTATTGAAATGCTTGTGCATAACATATTTGTAACAGAAATAGAACAATTAAATGCAATAAGTAATTGTGTATTCACAATCCACCAGCAAACATTACATCTTAGGCATTAGCTTCCGCATAATCCGAAAAGTTTTTGATATACAATTAGTATTTTTTGTAGGTAACCTATAAGGTTACCTAATCTTCCTTGTGTTGGAATTCAATCGTGAACTAAAATAATATTTAACTTCGCTTGTAATAAAATCTAGCTATTTATCCCTTTTTCACTGTAATGGCACAGTCCATAAATAACTTGTAGGTATGTTGAAAATATTGAAGACGGCAAAGTTTTCGGCCACCAGAGATGAGAAATATGTTACTTTATTAACTGCCACACGATTAACACGATTGACACATGACAACTAGAACATGATCGATGTTAAGAAAGGAAGGAGTTTAATGCCTCACTAATGACTCGTAACATCACGTTGATTAATACAACTATGTACGAAATAAGTGCATGGGAGCAGCGAAATAACAGTCAATAGCAAAGACAAAAGAAACGTGCTATTGCGAGTAGTTATATTCATCAAACTATATATTAACTATTCCGAATATATATATCCATGAATACAATATGAACATTTATCAAAATAATGTATTTTATAAGGGAAGTAGTTAATAATGAAATATTTCACAATGGGCTTATGAATCGATACCGATCTTATCTGTCTCTTATAGATATAGTCTAATTTTACCGTAAATTTAGGATCTTACTTACTCATTAAACATTTTTAAATAAATAATTTCAGTATGACGATCATATAATTTCATTTTAATTTTGGGTAGGGAATGCAAACAAAACCTTACACCTATTAGTCTAAAACCTCAGATTATTGAACGGCATAATAATTTACACACATTGATGCAATTCATTGAAATGGCATTGTTTGAAGCATCCTTGTTAATCTTAGGAAAACAACTGTAAAGCTACAGCGTAATTGGTCTAACTGGTCTAAGGTCAATGACCTTAACAAACAAAAACGAATATCACACTTAGTTATATAGCATAGACATTTGAAACTAGCCCGACAAAGAATCTTATTTCTTTGCACTACTGTATACTTCTATAATCTTTATTATAGCATCTTTGGTACCAAAAATAAGAGCGAAAAGACCAAAGATACATACAAGTACATTTTTCCAAATTAAGTATTTTCCTGGACCAAAACCAATGTCCCAGTACGTAATGACTTCGATGAAAGCAGGGGCAATGAGACCGAGGATAGAGAAGCATAACGCTCCGATGACACCCATGAATGGTCCGATAGTAGGAACGGCAACAGCAAGTAATACGCAGGCTGTGACCATAATGGTTCTCATGATGTAGTCAGCCAAATCCGGGCGTTTGGAGAACTTTTCCTTGATAGAGTTCCACATTATCTCAATGCACACGAAGAATTGCAGTCCGTATGTGCAATACACAGCTATGGCAATGGCTATTTTCACGATTTGAGCAGGTCTGTAAAAAAAAAACAGTTCCTCAGCTCCGATTACATTATATGTCACACATAAGGATGCAAGTAAATATAACAGTACAATAAACTTTTGTGAGAAGTTAACTATTGTGTGTTTACATTTTTTCTTATTGTATATTTTTGCTCTACGGACTCGTACTCTGTGCTTTTATTTGACTATTCTCATTTAGTTAATATTCTATTAAAATCATTACTGTTGTAGGAATCTGCGCTATAAGATGGCCGACTCAACGGACAAGCAAGCCTTAACTGACGGTATTGAACTAACATTACCTTCTCATCATATAGATCACTTGGGACAAATTTGTATATATATATATATATATATATATATATATATATATATATATATATATTATATATATATATATAACTTTTTATTGAACACAATTAAACACTAGTACAATAAAAATATTAGGAGGTAAAAATTTAATTGGTCCAAAGGCGGACTTATCTCTTAGAAAGATTTTTTCCAGCCAACCCTAGTTGCTTAGGTGAAATTTTTAAAGAAAAATAGATATGATTAATTAATTTGATACACCCACACATAATCATAAATATATAATACTTATCCATAATAAATACATACACATACTATATATACACACATACACATATATAAATATATATATATATATATACAATATGATCAAGTGCAGAAAGTAGTCTAAGACAAACTACATAGGTAGTGTTCCTTTCGATAGCGTTTAAAAGAAGAAATGGATTGACAATCTTGAACATTGGCTGGCAGCTCATTCCACAATCTAGCGCACAAACAGTAAAGGACCGGGAGTATAATTTGGAGTTCGAAAAGGTACATTTGAAATAGGGTATGACATATAAGCACTCTGAGGCCGGGTAGAAGGTGGCAGTAAGTCAAATCTACAGCGTATGTATTGAGGAAATGTAGGGGTACTTAGAATCTTAAAAATAAGACATAGGATATGCATATCTCGTCGATATCTGATGGGCAGCCACATCAAACGAAAGCAATATTCAGAGATTTTGTCGAATTTACGTAAACAATAAATGAATGTGATTGCCACATTCTGAAGTCGCTCTAACTTATTTAAAAGGTCTTCGGTTGCATCTAGATAACAAACGTCAGCGTAGTCAAGGGTGGGGAGTGGTAGGGATTGAGCAAGTGTAACTCTGGTCTCAAAAGGTAAAAAGTACTGAAGGCGTTTGGGAGAATGATAAGTGAAATACATGCGATGGCTCACTTCATTGATATGCTTCGAGCTTGTCAAATTATGATTAATTATTATCAAACCCAAATTTGTACACTTATCTGCAAACGGGATTACAACCCCATCAAAATAAACCATCTGTAATTTCAACAAGTCAACTGGTCGATACATACCACAACTTGCCACGATCATAGCTTGGGACTTTTTAGTACTAACTATAAGACCAAATGATTTGGCCCATTCCTTTATCAAAAACAGATCTTGATTAATTAACAAAATAGTAGAATTCAAATTATATTAGTGTTAGTATTGAGATGTATAATTTATTTTTGCATTTAAAGAAAGAAAAGACCAAATAAAATTTTAACTTACATTTCGGTTTCGTTTAAGTTAAGAGTGATGGAATCTTTCACATTTTCTCCGTAGCGTAGGTATCCCAGGAATCCAAGCAAAATGTACACGAGCGTCACCCCTGACATGCCTTTGTTCAACACACCACAGAGTCCAAGCATAGACCGCGGAGTTTTCATGGCGTTCTCTAATGGCATTACAACACCAATTGCTTCCATAGCAAAGATACTAAGTGAGAAAAACTCCGCCCATTCACCTGGTGGCTTAATAAACATATTTTTGATATTGTCAGTCTTTAGTTCTCCTGTGCCAACGAGATAGTAGAAAGTGATACCCAGGCCTAATCCCATGAAAATGTTCGCAATCATTGATATTGGGGCCAAGTACTTCAGGTTACGAACCCAAGCCATGAATATGAGAGGCAACAGCAATGCAATTATGAATATCCTTATTTCGACATCTTCTTCCTTGGTATTCATATAATACGCAACTACCTGAAAAATAAAACAGAAAGAAATTAGAATATAAATAGTAAATCGAAATATTTTTTTCCATTCAAATTCAATCCAATAGGTTTTCTTTTTTATTTATAGTTCATTATAGACTGAAATAAAAGAAATAAGGATTCAGTATATAATTAATATGTACTAATTCATCATAAATATGTTCAATATTTGTGTTACATTTACTGCCATTAAAGGGGGGTTCTTTTTTTTCTGTATAATATTTTATTATTTCTGGAGGTAAAATTATGCCTCAACTTTTAGGCGACTTTCCATAAAAAATATTTTATAAAAAAGAAACAATCAACTGATAACTGATTTAGGCATCAATGAACAGAGACTGGACTGGTGAGAGCCGCCGGCGAGTGCGCAGAGGACGAATTTTTCAAAACAAATAATAATAAAACAAAATAATATTTATTCAACATAGATCTTTACAGGCAAGTAAAGTAGTAGAAGTACCCGCAATCGTCGAGCATGTATGAGGAATGTTATGAAAGTAGATGAAGCGAAAGAGATATGTAAAGACCGTAGCAAGTGGAAAGACGTAATCTCTGCCTACCCCCATGGGAAAAGGCGTGAGTGTATGTATGTATGTATCTTTACAGGCACTTATTGACGTCAAAACAAACAAAACAAAAAAAAGCTTAGAAAGAAAAACACAAAAATCTTGTCCGTACGTAAGAATAAGGAAAAAAAAAATATTGACTCTACACCTGTTCGGAAATCGGGAGAGCCTTCTCGAGAAGAACAGGTAAGAAACTCTGAAGATCTATTTTTTATCTCCTCTTTGCAATGTTAATAATTATAATAATATAATATAAAAATACAATATAATTTAAGATACAATCATACCTAATACGATTACAGTCGTATGTATGTTTACATACACATATAAAAATAATACAATATTATAAATAATGTTGTTACCAAACATGGCTCTATGAATAGTGTCCCTATTCCCAAATAGTGTGATCATTTAGATAGTCACATACTTTATAATAACCTTTACTCATGAGTGTCTTTGTGATATGGATTTTAAATTTATATAAAGGCAAATCAATGACACTTTGCGGAAGTTTGTTAAACATAGATATACATTTCCCCAAGAACGTACAGCTAGATTTATGGAGTCTGAACATTGGAACACTTTTTGAAACAATAGAAAACAATAACATACTCATAAATAAAATACGTTAAATACTTACTTGTAAAATATTTTTGGCGACGATCACAGTATACACGGAACAGGTCCCGAAGTACGTAGCGAAGAGACTCACAAGTATAAAGATCCTATAAAAGAAAAAAATTAATCTATAATAAAACAATGATTTTAAAACACTGATTATTAGTGTCAGCAAATCAATTTAAATGATTTGTATTTAATATCATACTTCATACTCAAAACATGGCCAGTTAAAATTTTGAGGGTAGAGTTTCGTGTTCTTTTTTAAACTCTTTGATTCTGTCAAGACCTGAGCCTTGCTTCAGTCTCGCCACAAATGTCATATTGATACATTCAAGTGTTGCAGTCAGTAAAAGAAAACTCCGCAATTTCCGTCCGCTTCTAGTCCTTCAAGAGCTACCGGCTGATTCGGAAATTGAACTGCCACTCATCCATACCCGATTCTGTGTCCTTCCAAATGGGTTATTACTACATACTACATGTATGGGAGTACTGCATGAAAGGAATTGGTAACTTCTTGTTCTATTTTAGTAAATTTATTATTATTTATTAATATATTGTAAGAATATATTAATAAAAAGAAAGAGCCGAGGCAGGTGTCGTCAAGCCGAGCAGCGTCACAGGGATAGGGACTCGGTGCGGGACGGACGTGTGCGCATACGCGAGCTTAAGCTCGGTGCTTTAGTTTAGGCTAATAATTGTAACCTCATTTAATATAACAGTTTTGTAATATCGGATTTCTTAGTTTCACTTATGATGTCTGTTCTTCCTTAACATATTTAAAAAATTTTCAACCTGAAGTATTTCACAATAAGCCTAACCAAAGTGGCTTAACAGTTTTCTAGGTAGGCACAAGGCTCATGCTTACTTAAATGCATAAGCCCCTTTGCGTAACCTCTCCGGTCCATTTGCTAGTGCTGCTTCTCCTACTTCTGGAAAGGTCATGTTGGTTTTTCTAGTTTTTTTGTAGAGCACGTGGGCACATTTTACCTGTTGACAAAATAAAATAAATATATAAAAGTGTATTGCAATAAACACAGTATATGTTATTAAAACAGGCGATATACTGGTGTGCAACATAGCTTTGTTTGTTAAATAAATTGAGTAATTAGTATTTCGCACATCCATTCAAAACACACAGAACATTTTTTTAATGGCACATAGCCAGAAAGATTGGTGTGTTATTCAAAACTGTGTATTGTAAGCTAAAAATTCGATAGCTTAATTAAAAATAATCGCCTTGCTGAGAAGTAATCACAATACATTATATTATGAAATTTTTCATTTATTATATTTACTACGATGAAATAAATTCCAGACTTGCTTAAAACGTCACGCAAATATATATTTAATAGTTCTGTGTTATATATTTTCTATATATACTTACAAGAATATAAGAGCAGTGGGTGCAAATAACAGCCACGAGAATTGTGAAAAATATTCCTGCGATGAGACCTGCGTTCTTGAACGCCATTGGCATAGCTAGTATGCCGGTGCCTAAAGACGCTTTCAATAGATGAGTTAGAGTATCCATATTTCTGTAACCGAATAATAAATAAACAAATAAATATACAACATAACTAGCGTATATATACAACATAAGTACACTATTAAGCAATAAATAATAATCGCTCGCTTAAATTTCGTTACCAAACAAAGTAAATATAAACAAGCTGAGTCAAATAAGTCTTTTGCTGAAAACATAAAATACATTATATTTGAAAAAAAATAACTGCATTAAGAATTTTTAAGACCCGAAGATATAAAATAATAAATAATATTGTTATGATCCAAAATAAAGTCAGTTACACCCCACCAATCTTTTTCACAATCTAGCTGTACCTAACGGCAAAGATCGGTCCGCATAAGACTCAATGACTAGTGACAGTTTTTAGCTAAACTTATTAGTACCACAAACCAGTTTTCGGACCCCATTATCCCGAACAAGTTTAGTTTAGGGCTATAGCTAAGCGCCTTCAGCCATAAATTAGAGCCATTAGATGTAAGAACCAGGGTTGCCAACCGTCTCCTGAAATGGACGGCGGGACTGGACCTCCGGCTTTTAAACCGGGGGTTGGTCAGCACCTGCGTGCGGTGGCAGGGGGACTCCGTCGTCGACCTGTCATGGGCGACTCCCTCTGCGCACCGTATGGTGTTAGGTTGGAGGGTGGCGACGGAGGAGGAGATTACACTCTCCAACCACCGGCACATCGTGTTCGATGTGTCGGTGGCCCACCGCCGCCCTTCCCGCATACTCCAGGAGGACAGACGTCCGCGGCGTTGATCCATCAAGCGGCTGGAACGGGATGCGGCCCTAGCCGCTGCCCACGTCGCGGACTGGGCGGAGGAGGCACGGATCTCGCCCGATCTCGATGTGAATGCGCAGGCCGCCTGGTTCCGAGACACGATGACGTCGATTTGCGACGTCTCCATGCCCCGAGTCAGATCGCCCCGGTGCCGCTCTGGTGGAACGAGGAGATCGCGCGGCTACGGGTCGTTGTAGCCCGCCGAAGACGGCAAGCCTCAGTCGATGAAGTCCTGAGCGCCAGAAGCGCGTACGGAGCCGCGGCCAAGATGGTACTGGGCAAGCTCCGACCGTGGGTCCCTCAGCTGACGGAGACCCTGGACCCTCTCATCGTGGGAAGAGCGGTGGATACGCTCTAGCTCTACGCTAAGGAGGGTGGGACCCCCCCCCCATGGACCCCCTCCCATGGCCGGGGGGCGTCGTCGGTGGAGGAGATCGGGGGAGGTAGTTGTCTCCCCCGAGGAGGGCTTCCCTGAATTATCGCAGGGGAGCGGAGGCTGGAGGTTCCCGGAAGTCGCTTCGCGTTCCCGGGGGCTCCCTACATGCCTGAGGAAGGCCATCCCTGAGGTTTTTAGTGGGTAGGACTCCCCCTTCTGGAGAGGAGAGCCTCACATAACCGCCGGCTCGCCACAACCAGGGTATGCAATTTAATGCATTTTCAAAACAAAACAAAAAAAAGGTTTGCCAACCGTATTAATCACCAATTATGTACAAGATTTTGAGAACATTATGGCCATGCGATTTTTTTAATGGATTATGTAGCTAGTTCCAAATGAGCTTTCGCTACTTCACCGAATTCTAGGCCATACGATCATTTGGGTGGGGTTACTCCTGCAAGAACTAGATCAGTTTTTTTTTTGAGTAAACTGTCTGCGACCATAGTTTGGAAAAAACCCAAAGGAAATCAAACATAAAGAAACCTCATTTCAGTATTCCAAGTTGTCGACAGGGCGCGCTGGAGTTGTCTTTTGGAATCGTTTTGAATTTTAAAATATTTACATATGTCTCAGCGATATTCGCCTGACATCTATTGATTCATTATTATTTCACAATAAGCATCCTTCTTTAACATCAGTATTGAATACTGTTATATCGCAATCTGTAGTTATGTTTGCAAGTTAATTTTAATAGTATACTTCATCTTACAGAGTCATACAATGATAAAGTTATTAATTATGTTGTGACAAGATAATTAATTTGATTCACTACCAAAGAATATTTATTCCGCATCATATGAATGGTTTTAGGCAAAAGCTGTTAAATCTCCTTTATGAATTATTTTTAACAACTCATTATTGATATTATTAATTTCAGGTGTTGCACATTTCTCGGTGATAAAACTGTAATTTTATTTGTTTCCATGTATTTTTAATATACAAGAATACACTAAATTATAAACTAAATAATCTATCTGTATAGAGAAAGGGATGCTTGGGTGGTTTGGGCATGTGGAACGGATGGATGAAAGTAGACTGACCAAAATGATTTATGAAGCTGGAGTGAGTGGAGATACGGTACGAGGAAGACCTAGGCGAACATATTTCGAACAAATCGAAAGTGTCCTCAAAAAAGGCCAGGTCAGAAGTACCCGCAATCGTCGAGCATGTATGAGGAATGTTATGAAAGTAGATGAAGCGAAAGAGATATGTAAAGACCGTAGCAAGTGGAAAGACGTAATCTCTGCCTACCTCCATGGGAAAAAGGCGTGAGTGTATGTATGTATGTATGTATGTGTAAAGTTTCGAACGATTATTTTCATTATTATGACTGAAAACCCGTCAAACAAAATTGTCGGTAATTCTCAGGGGTATTGGCCCTTCATAAATTTTAATGTACGAGGTTTGGAAGTCAATATACGAGATTTTCAGCAACACATGTACGAGGAATCTTTTTCTTTGGTTGACAACCCTGGTAAGAATCCACACACCCTCTTTATCAGGACTCGATGGCTTCATTCCCTTTGACGACGATGAGAAAGTCGAATGCTTCGCTGACAGCGAAGCACTCAGCAGTCAACCCTGTGACCTTAACCATGTGACTTATCAAGTACATAGAGGAGGAGAAGGAAGAGGAAATTCCCCTCAAGAGCTCCCACGACCCTCGCTTAGAACCGAGGATCGTAAGGGTATTCTTGGCCTACGCAATCATAAAGCCCCGGGTGCTGAGGGTGCGTCTAATAAGGTCTTAAACTTGTTAACGGGTACTTGCTTTACCCACCATCCTCTTCAACGCCAATTATGAGAATTACTACTTTCTCATTCACGTGGAAGGAAGCTCTTGTAATTCGAAATGTATTGTAATTAAAAAATATAGAAAACTTTCACTTATATAAACTCTTAAACTACCGACTATCAGTGCTTCAGGGAAGTTTTATGAGCGACTCATTCTAGCTCTTTTCAAAAAGCACCTCATCTCCAACATTATTTTCATCCCCAAACAGTTCGGCATTCGTACTAAGCATTCATGTTCCCAACAAGTTAGCCGCATAGCAGAATATATAATACTAAGTGACTTTCACGAACACACCTTTGCAGTGTTATTTGACGTTGCGAAAACTTTCGTAGAGGCCTGGCATGATGCCTTTGTCTATAAACTCTATAAGTCAGGAATACTTGACCGTTTAGTTCACATTATCCTTTGAAATCGTACTTTTCGTTTCAAACAGGAAAGTACTATTTCAACTCTCCGCCAGTTGCGAGCCGGCGGCCGTAAAGGTTGTCGCCAACAAGCCATAGGACCGGCTGTCTCCGAGTAATTACCCACCTAATGTCAACCACGCTCCCAGCACGCTCGACCTTGCCCTCGACCTTACACTCGATTAAGGTAATCTCAGCCCTCTCCTCCGATCACCATCTCGTTATTCTGTAGCTAGGCCCTCCTGCCGACGCCGCACCCCGCACCCGCACGGTCACGGACTTGAAACGACTCGAGACGCTTCTCGAATCGTCTTTAAGCCCTGATCTAGCCTGATTTACTAAAGCAAAATCCCCCTCATAATAAAGACCAGCGTCACTTTGGTATCCCGCCCCTCTTCAAGCGCATATGCTCATTATGGGTCAGAACTGCATCTCTCCCTCTCATGAGGGGATGATTTCCATCACAATTTGCCTACCTGGTTTTTGGAACTTAGTAAAGAAACAGAAAAAGAACATCTGTGGCCTCCCGAGACTGGCCCATCGTCCAGAAATCGCACCCGCAATATTTCTCACTGTTTTTCGGGTTTCAAATTTCATAGTAAAGTGAATTCAGATTTTTAGCCTTAGTCAATACAAGCCTTAAACCAATAATATGTATATAACATCATAAAGTAAGCCGCGATGCTCTAAACAATGTATAATATTATAATTCGCTTTGCAGTGGACTTCTAAAACTGTCGCCATGGGTTAAGTTTTATACCTCACTTGCTGAAAGGCTAATCATATCTATAATAATCTAATAGCGCTGTCATTTTGACAGCAGGATAAAGTTAGTTTATTTTTCTGAAATGTAAAGGTGACTGGATTATGGAAAATAATAAATTTATCTAAATAATGAATAAATATTTTCCTATAACAAAATAGTGGGTGCTTGTCAAACGCTTGTCGCAGTAATAACATTTTGTAAATATAATATTTTAACACTCGCCTATAGTATACGTGGTTCTTGTGAGATTTTCCCTCCCACAAATACCAAGCAAAGTAAAACAATGTAGATATAGGTAAAACAAATAGTGATGTAAGATATTTTAATTATAATTCGTATAGTTGGTTAATTTAAGGCTGGTTGATGCCAAGTGCGAGAGGTCTGCTTGTGAGGTGATATAATTTTATTAACGTTATTTTATATGAATATGCAATTTCGAAAAGGGCACGTGTCGGATATTTTGTCAAATACGTTTTTATTTTTTTTTATAGGATAGGGCAGCAAACGAGCAAACGGATCACCTGATGGTAAGTGATAACCGTTGCCCATGGACACCCGCAACACCAGAGGAGTCACAGATGCGTTGCTGGCCTTTTAAAAAGGGAATAAGGGGGGAAGGGGGGATGGGCCTCCGGTACCCTCACTCACTCGGCGAAACACAGCGCAAGCGCTATTTCACGCCAGTTTTCTGTGAGGCCGTGGTATCACTCCGGTCGAGCCGGCCCAATTCGTGCCGAAGCATGGCTCTCCCACGGTAAAAAATTTTTATACCAATGTGACGTAAATGCTTGTCAACACCCATTAAGATCGAAAACAGCACATTTCTGGTATTAATTTTACTATAAACGTCATCGCCTGTACATAAACAATTTCGAAAACGGCACATCTCTGGGAGATATGTCCTTTTCGAACTTCTTGATTTAAAAGTACGACCGTTGTATCTCTCTATTTTATAAAAAAGTTAAGGAAATACGAAAAAAATGTGCCAGTGATGAAACGGTTTTAGGATTCTCTTTCGACTATATGCAAAATTTACCTTTGCCTACTCTGCCTGTAGGTACAAGATTTTTTTTATTGTAGACAATTTTGGGAATTCTGTATACATGGAGATGAAGGACAAGCTTTGAAAGGTCCAAACGAAGTGTCAACTTTCTTGGATGATTATATCAATAAATATGTTCCAGATTCCATAAAAGATCTTCATCTTTTTTGTGACGGCTGCCCAGGACAGAACAAAAATAAGACAGTTAAGATTTTTAATGACCATGTCTGCCTAAAAAAAAATATGATCCATATATATTTTCCCGTCTGAGGCCATTCATTTAATGACTGTGACAGAATTTTTTCTGTTGTCAAAAGGAAAATAAGACCCGAAGATCGGGTATTCATGAACTGATCTGATTATAAAATCAAGCAATACCGCGACATTAAAATTGGAAACAGTCAATACAAAAGACATTAAAGAATTTACGAAATGGGCTCAAATAAATTTTAAAGCTGAACCTTTATCAGTTGGAAGTTACGGAAAAGCTGTACCGAAAAATCAAAAAGTTACTTTTCAAGTATCGACTTATTATGAATTTGTTTCTCACCCAAGTAAACCTGGTGAAGTAATCGCAAAAAACTATATAGATCACTATATATATAGTTTTTTTTAAATAATCTAAAAATTGCTGCCACTTCAAAGGTGAGACAATACGTACCGGCAGAATTTTTAGAATTTTATGAAGAAATTCTACATGGCCAACAATTTTAGAGTCCAGAAACAAAACTTATATATATTTCAAATGTTTTTTTTTTCTATTTATTGTACTCAAATCAGTAAAATTCAATTCCTAAACATTCTAAATTTTCAGAAATTTGCCCTTTTCGAAATTGCATATTCATTTCTTTTTTTCATTTTTCAATAATAAAAAGGTGAAGGAATATAAAGTACAATAATTATAAACATAGTCAAAATAATTATGATTTATAAAACAAGAAATTAAAAAGATTGATGTCTTTTCATTCCGAATTTTGTTTATACATTTATATAATGATATAATATATATATATATATAATATATATATATATTATATATATATATATACCTTTAAATTAATAATAGTGAGTAATGTCGTACTTACGAAGTTGGGTTGTCCAGTTTGCGTTCAGTAAAGGGGTCGAATTCCGCTGATTCCGCATCCTTTGTCATATTGTACCTACAAAAGTACAATATCATTAACTAGATCAAAACTCAACGAGATTAAAGTCAGAAATACTAGTCGAATAAACATACCTATAATCACTGACACAAACGAATATAATGTAAATACCAATAGAATAAAATGTCATGTGGTGCACTGTACCGGCCATACAAGGGACTCAAATTGCACCTTCAGGTCAACCCCTATCATTTCAAATGTTTAATGAATTTTTCCCTATTTTAAGTAATCTACGTCCACTACACATTAGGTTCAAGTTTTTTAAGTCGTATTGCTTTGATTCCCGTTCAAAAAAAACAACGATACGGTGACTTTACTCGGCCCGGAGGATAGCCGGAGAAATGTCAAACCGCTAGAAATCTACCGGGTTTGTTAACCTATAAGGTTTAATCAAGTTTAAGCAGAATACAGCAATTTGCGGATTCACATATAGCTCTTAATACCATTTGCCTCCGGGCACCGTGAATATTCACCGCCATTGCGGAGATTACGTTGCCGTCTATGTAGTTCTCTGAGAAGCCGAGATAAATAAAATAAAAGAACAACGGGCAGACTGATTATCTTACATTTCTGCATTTTTTCAGCATTAATCGATGCTGCATGCCACAGACATAGCTACGATGATGCAGACGACTGTGATACCTACCTATAGTTTCCTTTTGTTAAGCACACTTAGTACCTCAAATAATTAATATTTTATGCAGAATACTCGTACATTTCGTAGGTACCAAACTGTAGTTATTTTAGTTAACTAATAATTATATGATTGTTTTATTTTTGATCAAAATTTAATTATTTGGAAATAAATGATAAATAATTACGTTTTAATGATCTTCTCCTTGTTCTTTTCTTCCGGCGAAAGGAAGGTTTCCAGCTCCTGGGGAGCTGGTACACTGCCATTTTCCTGTTAAAAGAAAACATGAGTTATTATGGTGACATCGTTTCCGCATAGATAAAGGGAACTGTTTGAACTCAAATTGCAATAAATATATGTATTTACTTTACTTTACAAAATATTATAGCTATAGGTATTTGTCAAACAAGCTAACTGCCCACTTAATGGTAAGTGTTTATAGTACATTTTATTTCGGTGAGATATGTAACAAAGCCGTGCAAGTCTCCACAAGGAGTCAGTGTCCGTTACCAAATCATGATATAAGATATAAAATCCCGATACCTAGTAATGTCCTTACTCTATGAAACAGAAAACAGCTGGGCAAATATAGAAGATTTGATATTCGTTATATTCGAAAAAAAAAACTGCTGTTACAATTGGCTATAAATAAATCGATTGAATTAGTACTGTCATTTCTTTTCACAAGCGTAACAAAAGTACGAATAAACTAATGTTAGACGTAACCACGGGTTTTATTTTCCATACGTAGTACGTCCAAACGTATTCCTCTGTTTTCTTCATCTTCCTGGAAAATCACTGTAGAGTAAGGAATGCTTTTTTTTTCACAAATGTACAATGTCTTTTGCTGTGCCCCTATGTTTTCGTTTTTTTCGTAATTTATATAATGAAAGAGAATAATATGTACCTAACCCTAAAAAAATGGCCGGATTTTCCGGCGTGTTCAGACATTCAATAAATTATTTTCAAGTTATTATTTCAAAAAAGCAAAACTTAGGGACGCAACTAGCGCCATTCTTTGATTTTTAGTTTTAATTAAAAGTAATTAGTTCATTTATGAAGAAATAAACAGGGGATTACGAATAAATGATTTGTCTTCGAGTTAAAAGTATTTTTGACAGACCTGCAGTATAATTTATGCTTTCCTAAACAGCGAAATATACAAAGAGTCGTTAAAATTTTATCGATACTGTTTTATTATTTCATAATATTGATAGTTTTAACAGATTTTGTCTTTTTTTTATGATATTCATTTAATTAATTGCTGCCAATGCTAGCCGCTTTAAAATTATAGCCAATATTATTTACTTGGAAAAGAATTTGAGTTCAGCAATGAATAATGATACGGAAGTTTAAAGCCCTACTAATTTCTAAGTCTGAATTTCGTGTTTAAATTATTTTCATTCCTCATGCTCGGAAAGGAGCGTTTCATGGATCTGAGTATTGGGAGGCAAACGCTAGTTCCCACAAGCGGGCGGGAAATTCTCATACTATTTACTTCCCGCCTTAGGGCGGAAAGTAAAATTTTAAAAATGGAACTGAATTAGGTTTTTACATACAATCTTTGGTACAATGATAATTAAAGTATTTGGCTGAATGGCCAGTAAAAGGTAACGCGATGTGTCCCAAATTTAAAAATACCTATGCAAAAGATAATTTTGGCGGGAGGGGAATCTGTTACGCTGTATTGAAATCTTGATTGTGTGATTTAGATATTTAAGAAAAACAATGAATTCAAGCGATTCTGAAACTTCGGCTCCAGATTCAGTCACGAACGAAACAAATACAATACTCGAAAATCTTTTGATCAAAATCGATATTTAAATACATATTCCGACTTTATGAAGTGGCGAGATGCAAGGAATATAAAATCATTTTATGAAAATGTAATTTATTTTCGTTGCATTCGAAATGAAAAGTAGCGTGCTACACACGCGTAAAAGGAATCAAATCCTACTCGGACTATAGCCGTCAAACGTCGTCTAACAACCTCGTAGGGATTGATTTCTTTCCACCCTTATAAAGCAATCTACTATTTCAGCATAAATATTATCACAAATTCGGAAACCAGTACTCGATCAACAGGATTTAAAATATCTTGATGCTCTGTCAGCGTCAAATGAGAGACTACTTTTAATATTGTTTAAACATTACTTTCTGATTGATATTTATTTTATCAAAAATAATATATACTTGCAAGCAACTGTACAGAATCATTTACTTGGAAGTGCTTGAGTCTTTGACATAATGGCCACTTGCTGACAGCTACTCCATGATCATTTTTGAGGTTCTGTTGGACGTAATCATCACTCAAATGACGATTTCGAAGACGCGATAAAACGGTCAATCTATCCAAACTATCGAACGAAAAACCTCATCGGATGTGCACCGGCGCTTTCCATATCTTGGTTTCGGGACAAAACTAATTCGGTACGGAAAATGTCAACCTGGAAATTGAACGCGGTGCGAAGTCGACATTAAGCTTTATAGTAAAGTGATATCTTTTTAGTTTAGCGTTTAAACGATTTTTACTTCCTTTTCTATTGCCCATTTTAGTTATAAGAGAAAGTTTTTATCTGAAAATAATATTAAAATTTGGATAATCCGGAAAAAAGTGGTGTTTTCTAAAAATGAAATGGAATACATAAATTAGAAATTACATTTGTAGGAAAATGTTTCAAAATAATATCGGAACAATCAATAAAGTACATATAAAAATAAAAGGATTTAATAAGTATTAAATTATAAATAGTAAATAAATATTGTAAAAATAGGTATTAATAATTATTTATCTGAAAAATACTTTTACGATTTATCTCTGTGAGATGATTAACACATAAAATCCAATATTTTAGCCAAAACAATAAAGTAACGAATAAGTCCAGTAAACAATAAACAAGGTCAAATATATTTGAAATATTAGCAATTGTACGGAGCAAACACACCGCAATCGCTAATATCAAGTTATCATTGTGCGCACAAAATCTGCGAATGCGACGTCGTCGCTCGTCGTCAAGGAACCGGAGCGACATCGAGCACGAACATCCACGCTTTGACAGTTGCACTCCCAAATCAATAATTCGGTTGTTGGACCAATTCGAGCGCAACGTGATAGCAATGGATTTCATAAATACCTATGTATCAATTCTCTCCCTCGCAGATTTCCTTATGAAACAAATTTATCTAAATAATACGGCTCCTAGACAGTAATTTACAAATATCATCTCTATCTACTAAGTAAAGACAAAAACCGCTTTCTGAACTTAAATTTTTAAGTCAGTCTTTTCAGGCAGATTGGAAAGTTGTTTTTGTCTCGTGGCTTCAAGACAGTCCATGTCACAGGGATAGTTTTTTAGCTTATCGGCAACCGACGATGAGTAATAGTGAACTATGACATAATTTATACTTAGCATCTAATGAATTATATAAATAATTAAAATTAATTAAAGTAATGAATGGTTGAACATGTATTTAATATACATACATTAATATTTATGTGTATTAGTTTGTCAATCACATATTGGAAAGTGTAATAAAACAATTATTATTGTAATTATTTTTAAATAAAAAGAAAAAGAATAAAAGCTAAATGAATAATTTTGTTGACAAATATATAACAAACATAACGAATAAAAAGCGACTTTATTTTGGTTAAATATATGTCTAATTGAAAGAAAGGGATTTATTTTTATATATTGAAAGGATTTTTTAACTGGGTATATATAATAAAATACCGAAGCAATGAAAACATAATTCATCAGTGATAAAAGAAGACAATACTTATGTTATACATAAGTATTCAATGTATTTAGTCGTAGTTATTCAAAGCTGCTACAGAGATACAGAGTTTTTTTAAAAGATGCGCTGAAAATTTTATATATTAAACGATAACGACCACTTATATCTTATTCAATTTTATCTGTTCGTACATTTACTTTAGCCAATTAAACATTTCAGTTATTAACATACTTCATAGAACCCTATGTCTACAAACTAAAATAAAAATAAACTAATTTTAGGAAATAAAGTGATTTATAAAATAACAAAATTATGCTGGCGGCGTTACCAGTTGCCATGCACCGCCAGAGCGATATGTTTTTGCATAGTTTGAGTCAAATTAATTTATCAAAAGTTATTAGAATCGAGTGATATCATTAAAAAGAGGTCAAGTAAAAGACCATTATAGTGTTTATATTAAGGGAACTCATAAATATTTATGTTTTCAGTCATCTCATATTTATAAGTTGGACGTTTCACATCATATGCAAAAGAAAATGGCTCTTCTAAGTTCAAATATCGAGCCATACTACCGCGTAGTATGTTGTGAACTCTACGTACATTTTTAAAATAAAACTTTTTCATTTCCATATTTCCAAAGCTTCCCATATCAAGGCTATATTTTACAGTTGACGGGTTATGTAGTTCACGAGTATTCGGAGAAATATACATTAATCTATGTACTTACATTTACCATTTTGATGAAATGAAGGCTAGGTGTAAGTCTTCTTTTGATCTGAAAAAGTAAGAAACACATTAATTTGTGGTGTCATATTTAACGAATTTATATTTGTTGTAGTTATGAAAAATAATGCAAGTTTATCAATCGGATCAGTCGAATATAATATAAACTTTCGAATCAGAACAAATTTTATTTTCTAAGTGTTTTAATACATTATATTTATTTACATTCAAATACCTACAAGTCTAGCCGCCTTCAAACTGAGTAAGAATGTATTTGACAATTTATAAAAAAACACGGATACATATATTAATTAAAAAAAGTTAACATAGATATGAAACTTTTAATTATCGCATGTGTAGAAGTTTATATAAATCACATCATGACCTCTTATCAACTGTTCTTATCAACTGTGTTTTTCATGCTCGCTTTATTGGTTATTAAGAAATAGATGTCATTTAGACTTGTTCACTGAGTGAACAGGTCATTGAAATGTTATGTACTACATGTATTATTAAACATTTCCACGACTGATACACATTAGCTAGGACAGGTTGTGGACACTCAGTAGAAATTTGTATGGGAAACATATTTACAGCTTATATAATTTTAATTAGCTTTGGAAGATTTCAATTTTGTTAGGTCATACTAGTACATCATATAGGTTATGTCGGCTTATATAAATAGTTAAATAGCAATCTATAGATAATTACAAAAATAATGTAATGAACATAGTAAAAAATAAATACTTTATTACTATTTGTTCATTTAAAATCTGAAAGAATATGATAATTAAATAAATACAGCAAGTCTCGTTTATACATGCCTGTAACATTTAAAAACTTAGCACAATATGGATCGCTCTTGACACAATCTAGGAGCAAGTGACAATAGTCGTCATTCACTTTTCGAGTATTATAATGTGGGCAAACGACATTACCAACGACAAAGGAAAAAATTGAACCTGTCCTCATACAAATAACTAATTCTCTCCTACTGAGGTTACATGTAAAACCATGATTTGAGGTCTCTTATCAAAATTATATTTATGATTATTTATGCCTGTTGAAATTTCATTAAATAATTAAATTATTTTTTTTATTTATAATCAATAATTTTCATTTTAATTACTGCTGTAAAAAATCCGCAACAGTAATGAATTTATATGGTGATACTACTAATAAGCGATTGCTTTGTAAATTAGTAGGCCACCTCATTTTCAGAAATTTAAGATGTTAGTTTTCAATATTAAAAAGTTTCTTATTCACGATTTACTTTGATTTTAATGTGATTGTGATGTGATCTGCGTAATATTTTATTAAAGTTACTACATCTTCTGTTTTCTCATTGTTTAGCACGTTTGTCACATTGTCACTGTAACTAGGCTTATCACCTTATCAGTCTATCATTTTGTCGTATATTATTCTAAAATTTCAAGATACATTTAAAAATCGTCCTGTTTTATTACCGAAAAAAACTTTTTTTTTGGTAGTATTTGGTAAGATTTTTGTAAAATCTAATAATACTATATAAATTCAAAGTAGTCCTTATTTCTCTATAGGTCACACCATAACTTCAGAACGGTTTTACCGATTTCATTAACTTTTTTGTGTTTTGTAATATTGTACAGAAGCTTCTTTCTTTCATTAAGTCATACTTTTGATAATTTTACTTTAATAATTATTGTCATGGATATTCTTACCTAAGATAGAACAGTTTTGTCGCGTCAGTTTGTTCAAATAGCTAACAATATGACAGGTATGATAAATTACATTTTAACTTACGAAATTAACTTAATATTTGTGATGTCTTGTTGATCGTACTTGCTGCACAAATTGTCTAATCAATCAGTTGATTTGATAAAACGATCATTTAAGTCTTTTGTTACGCAAAATATACCGAAATGAAGAACAAAACATACTTATATTTTTAAAAGAAATGTATAAATACAGGTATGTATTTTTCGTTTAATATGAGTATTACATAGTATATATAAAAATAATTAATAAAAAATATTAATCAGTATTTTAAATATTTGTATCAATCGTAAATTTTCTATGCACAACTGTATTTCAAGAAAGGGTTTTTGGATTTGACAACGTCATAAAAATCTATAAACGGAGCTTAAGACGAATTTTTTTCAGAGAATTGTGAAATATTTTCCCGAACGTATAATTTTGTTTGTAAACTGCTGGACCAACCACATATGGGAAGCCTAATTTTGACGGTCTTTTTAGCATATGAATAGAAAATTCAAGGATTCGATAAAAAGTTGCACTTTTTGGTTGTGTACACTAAAATGAGTTAGATTATCATATTGTTTGGTGCATCATTAATACAAGAATTAATTTTCGAAATAATAATATGTATAATTATAATTATCATAAGTAAGTGGACGTCTTATATAAGAAAATGCAAATAGGAAAAAAAACTATCCAAGATTCACATTAGTAATGTCAGTTGAATTTGACAATTAGGTACTAAAAGTAATATGTATTTGGCGGCGGTGAAACCAATAACTTGAGAAAAAGTCCGAAAGAGGCCCACTGCAAATATGATTTATCTTCAAACCGTCCTTGTCCTTGAGCTGTTCCCATTCACGATGTCGGTTAACCTTGTAGAGCGTCCACTCTACAAACAATTTGTAGCTTAAATTAAAGTATAACAAGTTACTACAAACAAATCGTAAAACTATATCTTTTAAAAAACAAATATACCCCAGCGAAATGATAATGACATTCTGATGTTAAAATTAAATCCTAACATCAGCTTATGTGAATCCTCTAACAATATCTAAAAATATTGATTAGATCGTTTGTAAAATGTAACAACGTCATATTGTAATCAAATTAATCATATGATTTTCTTGGAAACATTTAGTCATTCTTTTAATCAAATTGAAGAGTCTGAAACAAACTAAAAATAACTTCATAAGTCGTATTACTATGAAATACAATAACCAATTTCAATAGCTAGGACCACGTCGAACGATCGACCGCGTTCCGATCGGGCGGCAGGAACGTGATCCAAATGCGCAGGCGGTGTAAACATGTCACGAGTGATTCAAGTGCATACGCATCTTGTTGCGGACAATCCGTTTGATATATGTTATATATGTTAAAGCTACGTTGTGCGCGAGGCGAGGACGTCAATAGAGTAGCTGTTTAATATGCTTGTGTATGAAACAAATAATGCAAACTGAGGTCCACGAATTTCAATAACTAACGATTAACATTCAGCGATACAGGACTAGAGAGCTTTTGACTTTCATCTTATCTTAAGTTGAGGTACGATAAGCTTTGAAGTACAATAAGCCCCAAGGTGATAGCGAACGGTGAAGCGTATTTGAAATCACAATACGATATCGGCAGCCATAACAAGCTTTTGTCCTAAAGCACCTGTTCACCTAGACCTAACTTTTTGATAAAATATTTAAAATAGAGTTGAGATAAAAGCCGTTGATTCAATCTTCATCATCATCATCAAAAAATTGGTTCAGCTTATGATGATAGTAATAATACATTCTATGTATTTTTACGCGAGCGGGGGATAATAGGTACTTTATCATAACATTTTACACATTTCAGTAACCTGTTGTTGGTGGTTTCAATACAAAATGTTTAGATACTACTTCGTGCTATTTCAGTTATTGTTTGCAAATGAATGTGAATCTGTGCTTATTCAAGCATATCTTTTCAAATATTTTTTATCGTGTTTCTGAAATTACTATACCTATCACATAAAAAGAGTTTCGGTCCAATGGTCCGATTTCGTGTTATTGTTGCATCAAGTGAAAACACTTTCACAATCCACTCCAATCAATAAAATAGTATTAGAAAAAAACACAGACAATATT
This sequence comes from Scirpophaga incertulas, assembly GCA_036419045.1. Taxonomy (NCBI): domain Eukaryota; kingdom Metazoa; phylum Arthropoda; class Insecta; order Lepidoptera; family Crambidae; genus Scirpophaga; species Scirpophaga incertulas. The sequence continues at coordinate 21,695,369 of CM071626.1, forward strand.
ATTACAGTATTTGCTTTATTAGAATTTTATAATACACATTCAAGTTGTTAATTTCAATAAAACTCCGTTTTGATAAGCATGTAATTAAATATTTTGGGATAAATGTATATAATAATATTGAGGGTGTTTAATAAGTGTGTATTAACATAAGAATGTACTTTATTATGGTAATACACCACATACTCGCGTTACTATGTAGAGGTACCTGTAGATAAGCTACCTTAAGAATTTGCCGTTTTTTTTGTTCGTACATCAAACATCATGATTTTATTTGTATTTATTGAATACCAAAACGTCCTTCAATTCTAATGGTCACTTCGTATTATCAACAATTTACTGGCACGTTTCTTTAAAATATCTATTATATAGTCAATGCTAATTTAGTAATTTTTTTGTATGATGTCATTTTCGAGGAACTTTTTGAACTTGTTTACTTTGCGGCAGGCTAATTGAAGGGTAAAATATATTTCCTTCATTGAAAATGACGACAAAATAAAAACAATGAAATGGATACGAACAGTAAAAATCATTTTAAAAATTAATGATGAAGAATATTTACTAATCTATATTTAGTAAATAATCTTCATCATAATAATTATCTTAGTAAATAAAAAGGAATACATATCTTTCTATAGTACCCAAGTTGAAGAATAAATCTCGTCTATCACTGTAATAAAATAATAATTGGTATACATAGAAAGAAACATAACTTTAATTCTGAGTTTTACTAAGAGTTATTGGCTAACACTGAGTGAAACAATGAAAACATTTATGAAGTAGACATTTTTACAGAGGTACGTACTTCATACAATTTGTTTATTCAAATGGGTGTCAATTAAATGGTTAGCATAGTATTGTTATTTCTGTGAGCAGAAAAATATAATCGGTGAGCAGAAATAGCTAATTGGTCAGCAACTCATGGTCAGCAAACATTTCAAAATCAATCAGCAATTTATGTCATTCTGGATGGCTGTAATTATTTTTGTACAGCATATTAATTATATAAGCTGCAATCAGCTGCTCATGTTTAATAAAATTTTGGTAAAGCAACTCAGAGTGTAAGAAAAAAAATGCATTTTGTGCTGCATATAAGAGTAGCAAAAATACTTTATTTGTCATGCCTAACCTAACCTAACCTAACCTAACCTAACCAACTCTTATGGGAACTTAAAAAAAAAAAAAAAACCTAACCTAACCTAACATACCAATCAAATATACTGCTTATAGACATGTTTTTCTGCCGCTCAATCATGAAATCTTGCCGCTCAAGTAGTTATTTTGCGGACTGAATGTTTATTATGCAGACTCATGTTATTGTTGGCTGCCTATGTATGATTTAATTTTTGACCATTATCAAAATTAGTTGCGGAACAAGAATTGCTGCCTGTTTTTTTTTATTGCAACAAAATCTTTGTATGCTGACCAAATTATTTAAATGCTGCTTTTGGGTGGCTCGCCAAATTTTATAATTGCTGACCAATGTAATTACTTCTCATTCACAATCTGACGTACTAAAACAGTGAACTGATCAAATATTATAAAAAAATACGTTAAAAAAAATTGCAAATACTATTCATAATTCAAATTATACTAATTTAATATTTCTTAAAGTAACACAACAACAATGAGTTGTTTGTCATGTCATGAGTTTGTCAACACAAATGAGTTGTCAATTCACGATTTAACAAACGTCTTCCATTACGCTATGTTAAATAATGAATTAGTATATTTCGTATCATGATGTTCAATACCAATAAAGATATTAGATAGAGACATTTACCAGTACAAAACTCCTCCATGCTTATAATAATAATATGTAACTTTATTCATTTATTAATAATTTATCCTATTATATTACCTACCTCGATTATTACCTACATTATGAAACACTAAAGTAGTCATTATTATTTTGTTTTATGTGATATGGAGTGAAATTAAAGGAAAATATGACACTTAGTACATTGTATATCTATATAAATCCCTATACCTACAAGAAATAAGTAAATAAACAAATAATTAATGAAGTAAATGTATATTTTATTATGAACCTACTATTTAAAATGCATATAATTTTAAATCCGAAATAAGCGTTAGTACACTTGTACTATAGCTTTGCTTCTGGTTTTAAAAACAGCAAATAAAAATATGAAGAGTATTTATAATCGTCATGAATATATAGAGAGACAAATATATGTCTTTGATGCTATAGGCATTAAGCCTGTCGTCTCAGCTGTATGGTAGTTTAACGTTATAGTGAATAGCTGCACGCATTATTCTTCGGGCTTCGCATATCAATGCAGAGTGCACTTCTCCATGTGGGACATAAGTTGACCATTATTGTCACAATGCAAACGCTATTTGAATTTGTCAGCACGCAAAATCAATGTGATTAAACGAAAACCGAAGCCAGCTATATTCCACATGGAAACCGCGGGTGGCCTTGTCTAGGTTTGTCTAATATAATATATTGCTTACAACAACTTTAACAAGAACTAACTAAACAAACTAAATGAGTTCTGCTAAAAATAAAGTTTCTTCACTTACTGGTTGTATATAAAGAGCATCTTAGATCTTATTACTGAAAACTGAAGTGGTTTATCAATCATCTCATTTCAATCAATATTTAGTGCTTCGCAAGGAGAAGAAAACGATCATGTACTCGTATATGGTAAAAACGCTGGTACAAAAAGTAGATTATACAAATACAAACGATGTTTAAGTTTTCAAATATACCTATGAAATATCTAATACAAGCGATGACATATATTCAATTTACATAAAGTGTGACATTCATAACGTGACCCTACAGGGTCATTATGTTAAGCGATTTACACATTTTAAATTAAGTGTTACACCATTTGAGTGCAATAAATTATTTGACATAATTTAACCCAATCGAGAAAAAATATATTGCTCTAGTTATGAGAATGTAATGAAGTTACCGCCATTCATCACCGGTTTAAGACATATACATAAAATGTCTAATTGTTAACACTGCATGACTTTTCAGGAGAGCCTTAAAACTATACCGTCAATTACTACTACTTTAGGCAGTGTCCCACCCATAAGTAGAAACAACAATATGTCAACTTTATGGATAAAGTTTAATAATTAACAAGAATCAGGAAAATCAAACATTAATTAAGGAAAAAAGAAAAAATATCATAAAAGTTCCTGTGATGTTATAAACGGTTGCGGAACCTCCGTGTAAGTGATATGTTGGCTAGCATATTTTTATGTAGTTATTTATGGTGAAGAAAATTCAAGAGATATTTACAATGGTAATGATATTTAAAAAGAACGTCAAAGTGTTTGTGGATTTATGTTTATAATAATCAATCGGTTCTTATAAATGATGTTTGAAACTGTGGGAGAAGTAAATAGAAATTCATTCAGAAAAAAAATGATAACTCAATCAATTTTCTTCTATTGGTATTGGTTCGACATTTTTAACGCATATAAATAACAAATTTGGTATATGTTTGTTACAACATAATTGTCATGAACTAATGTTTTTTTGTTTTTGTTGTAATTTTGTCTATATCAGTACAACATGTAACATCGATAGTATTGCAATATTCTGCATTTAACAGCATTACCAAGAAATTGTAATCATGCTAATGAGGTCAAAAAATGGAAGACCAAGTTGACTATTTCCGTGTACAAGATGACACTGTTTAGTGTCCATGATACTTAAAAATTGGCACCAAAAGGGGCTATAATAATATTGCAAGCCCCATACAGATGCACTCCCAAACCGACTTTGCAAGTGAATGGACAGTACGACGACATTTTGCTTCGGCAATGATGCTTCACAAATGAGCCTTTGGCTGATAGTTAGATAGAGCGAGAGTATCGTACAGCAAGAGCAGAATACGCCAGTGAACATGTGAACTAAGATAAAGAGAAATGACTAAAATAAAAGTTATTTCCAGGAGTTCCGGTTCTCTAGTCCTATAATTACGATGGAAGGCATGGGGTATACAGATGCCTTGAAGAATAGTATATGCAAGATTGCTTTGAAGAAAAGGGGCTTTACTTTGGCCCTCCCATTCTTTTCTCATTTATAGGTTGGTATTTTTGTTGGCAGGTGCACGGAACTTGTGATATGGAAAATGTTATTCTGAAAGATATATTAATGAAATATTTATTGTATACATGGGTCCGTTTTTAACAAATATGGGAGAAAATGCCCATACCCAGCCGCACACGGCTTACCTACATCATGAGGACATAATTTGACGAAGTAGGTATTGTTATACCTACTTCATCAAATTATATCCTCTTCGTTCTACCTAATTCGTCAAATTATGCACTTAGTGCTGGAGACTCTAGGAATGTTCTCCTGGAGTCTCCAGCACTAAGTCTGAATCTATAACGCATCTAACATACCTGGGACGAGCTTGGAAGTCTAATAAGGATTGAACTCTACACCCACTCACGCTACGAGATTTAAAAAATGCACTGAATTGATAAATGTGACAATATTCCTTAACATCTTCTGAACAGCCTAATGCCACATCGAGTTCAGACTCTATTGAGAGCTAACAGTGGTAATTCAAAGTATTATTTAATTGTTTTACTTTAAATAGTATTTCTTTTATGTTTTTTTTAATTAATATTTATTTTAATATATGAATGGTATTTTTTTTTTGTTTTAAGCGCGATAAAAAGTTCTACAATATAGTTTTAGTTTAAATCAATAAACTTAATAAGTCCAGAAACATTTGATCGGCAAAACTTGTTTTTTATATGATTTATAATTACCTGAACAGTAATGATGAAAACGAAAATAACTCATCGGGAAGCATTTTTATTTCAAATAATATGTTAAAATTTCATTATGAGACAATAATACTCGTATAGGCTTTTTAAAATTACGTTTCCTGATTGTGACAATAAAACCTATTTCTATCAATTTTATCATTTCATTTATTTATCATTTATGCTTAATAATATTATACTGCAATTCGTTATATTCAAATAGAAATTATGACTATACGAGTATACTATTTATCGATTTTGTGTTTTGTGTGTGCGTGTGTATCTTAATTATAACATACAATATATCACCATAATAATATATCACCCATGATAAAAATGAGAAATGTGAATATGTTTCTTCATTCGGAGAGTACGTTACAGTTCTGGAATCAAGGCACACGCCATGTTAAAAAGGCATCTATTATTGTAAATTGGTCTTTTTTAAATATCATAATTTAAGGTTAAATAGTTAGTTACTAAAAATATGTTCCTACAGTTAAGCTCTTGGCCCAAAATGATGAACCCTAGTTTTTATGTATGTTACTGTTCTCTATAGTTAATAAAAAATATGTTTGATGAAATTTTACATAACAATATTGATAGCACGCATTTGTACCAGGTAATTCGGTTTCGGCTAGTCGTAAAGTAGAAGAGTATTATTGAAACAGCTGCACCATTAGTATATTAAGAAGTCAATTATGATAACATTAAAGAGTATTGTTATCCCCCTCTGACGTGGGCAGCACGCAAATGTATTATTTATCCAGACCGGTGAACAGTTATACTCCAATACGTGTATTTTTTTTATCAACGCGCGAACAATGATAACATTAACATTGCCATAACAAGATTGCAAATTATTTTATTATTATCTTTTGATTATAATAGATGATACGTTGCTGCTGAGCGTCTTTTAATGGAATATTCCAAAAAATAATAATTATGTAATTAAATAAAATGTGGATTACACATGTGCAAGCACAGTTTCATTAAGGACTTTGAGAGAATATGCTTCCAGTGGTATAACAACATCAATAAGTAATTTGCTGAAGAAATTTAATATGATTCAGATAATTTAAATACTTCAATTATTTAATAAGTATTATGTATATTGGGAAACTTATATTTGGTAATGGCCTTCTAATTGGGAGGCCGCAGAATCGATAACTAACATTTATTAACCAATCTGTTTTATTAGCCGAATGTACGTACATTTATCTAACGCTTCTACGGCGAAAGAAAACATCGCAAGGTAACCTACTCGTACATTCATCTGTGAAAAAACTGAAACTAGAACTCGATTAAACCACCACTCTTTCTGCGTAAGTGACCAAGTTCTAATCACCCTAACTTAGCTGTATGATTATAATGGTGAACATTTTCTTTATTTGTTTAAAGACTTTAAACGTGCGTTATCAAAACAAAGTAAAGTTCCGCTTTAAATTTTTAAAATTGAATTTCAAGAACTTATTAATTTGCGACAATCAAACCGACTTCAAGCAATCTTGCAGATTAACTTTCTTGCAATATCGCATGCGTCAATATTAATTGCATGCATATGCACATACCTATGATGGTTGAGTGTATCATATTTGTATATCATATTTGGTTGCGAAAATCGAAATAACACAAATTGTAAGTAGAATAATATTAATAATTAAATATTCAGATATTCTCCATAGGTCTTTCAGTTTGAGCAGTATTATATAGGCACAGATATATATAATTTTGCCGTTATCATTCAAGCTTCATATTACTGAATTACATATACTTACAGGGTATAACTGTTTGTAGTATTGTATTTTATGATTGTGTTCCTTTTCAAATGCCATCAAACGTAGATAGATAATGATCAGAATTCGACTTATTATATATATATATATATAATAATGGTGATCATTAATAAACTAGTTATGCAATTGTTCGTTTAGTTATCATTGCTGATTGATACTGCTGTATTAATCGGTTTCGAGTCAATACTAGGCAGCATTGACAGCGCTGTCTCCACAATTGGTTCAATGTATTCAGTGTAGGTCGGTTTTCAGCCATCAAATTCTGACACATAATACTTCATTAATATAAATCTGCCTTTTACTTCTTAATTTCTACAAGTCAATCATCAATATATAATACAAGAGTAACTTGGCACGGCGCCCGTAATGGTTATAAAACTGGGCATTTTCTTAGTCTACTTTTTCCGCCTTGCAATTGTTTTGACATGAATTGTCAATTCTGGTAGTATAATAAACAATTATGCTTAGTTCGATCTTCTTCTTGAAATTTACTATTTTGTTCCACAGTCTTCACATCGTATGTGTCGCGTATTTTAGAGAAATCAAAAAGCATCACAAACAAAATACACCCGTCGGTACGGTACTGGCATCTCTTCATCTTTCAAGCATTCCTTTTTCGTTTTTATAATTTTAAAGTAATACAGAGTGAAATTTATTAATGAGTGATTCTTCGAACCCTAAATTTTCGATGTCTTGAGGTTTATTTTTGTAAGTAACTGACAAATCAGTCTGCAATTAATTTTATAACATATTTCAGACTATTGTCTAACTTGCACAAGTTATTTTTTTTAAATAATATTTATATAAATATTTCAAAAAAATATTTAAAAGTAGTTCTTCTGACTAATATGGTGTGTCCGTAACCCAGTTTCTTGAACATTACTAACAATAACATTATTTCATATTGATAAATTGATGTAAATTATAATTATTACGAAAGAATATTAGTTGTTTCTTTACACCAAAAAAAATGGTACTAATATTTACGATAGTTTATTTATAAATAAAAAAATAGTGAGTGTCCGGCACAAAAGTCTGATTCATATTCACGCGCTTCACTCGAACGTACCCAGCTAATTAAGAAACATGAGGCGACCCTTTCCCGCGCAGGGGGTAGCCAGTGGCTCGGTTGACGTGGTCGCGACGAGAAATGTGGCTGGTTCGTGTCGTCGCGGAGATATAAAGGTAAATATCTGATTCATATAGCCTTGGTACACCTGTGTTTCTGATTAGTATGTTCGTTTTTATAATTAAAGTAAATGGTTTTCAAACTTGAATCTGCGGGAAATATAATGCCATTGGGGAACAGAAACCTATGTATAAATAACAATCTTTAATTGCACACGTGTGATGATTTATCGATGTTTATGGGTAAAATTCTGATTGATATGTGTCTGATTCATATGGTAAAAATACCATATTAATCAGAATGTCACACATATTGTTAATGAAACGTTACATTGGCGGAACGTTACGCCTGTAACAAGTCATTTCGTATGAACCTAATGTTATTTACGTGTCTAAAAACAGTAGCTGTAAATTTCGCAGCAGTCCTAATAAGGGGTTTCATATCTATCGACGACAAAATTTTCGAAAATTAGACTATACCTGAAATTAAAACTAATATATTGGTATTAAACTCCGTTCGTCTAGGTAATAAAATAAAGGTAAACAATAAAAACAAACTTCGTTTAAATGAGAGTTTAAAAATAAAATTAATTAACTAAATAACATAAATAAAATAATAACGAGTGGTTAATGAAACTACCTACTTACTCAACTATTAGTTTTAGCGGTAGTTTATAGGCTCAAACTACTGCTTAGACGAAAAGGGTAATATACTGTAACAATATATTAACTTTTAAGACCGTTATAACGTAACGTGATAAGTCGTGGGTTCGATTCCCGCTCAAGAATTTTTCTTACAATTTTTACCCACCTTTTAATAGGTATACATTATTCATAATTGGGTTGAAACGTCAGGTCAATAATAAGGTATCTGTAACTTGAAATTCCTTAAAATATTGAAATTTCAGTCATGTGTCAAACAGTGTATTATTTGTATACATACCTACTGTAGTGGCAAATACAAATACAATACTGTACCTGCATGTCTTATTTAAAGGCATTTTTAAGTATGATTATTAATAAATTTGTAATCTTCGTTTTTATATTACAGTACACAAAAATGCCACCAGTAATATCTAAGGAAGAAAAAAGAGAGAAGAAGAAAATTGCAGAACGTATTAAAAAGTAATTAATATTGTGATGATTGATATTGTCAAGTGCCATATTACGCTGTGATGACTAGATTTAGGTATTATGATAAGCATCATGTGCATTTACTGTGATTTTAATAAAAATTGACTGATTTTTCTAACTAGAATTTCATTTCTATCCCTAATTCTGATTCATATGTCACAGATTCTGATTCATATGGCCCCAAAATTTTTAAAGTTAATTATCTCGGAAACCATTTTATCAAAAAGTGTGCCTTTTTCACACATTGTATCTTAGGTTACCATCTTTCGTAAAAATATGTTTTATAAGCTTAAATGTGAAAAAAAAATTAGGCCATATGAATCAGACAAAGAACGCAATTTCGGAGAAACACTCTAATAATAACACCCAAAAGATGTAATTTGAACACAAACAACTAGTGCTTTTATAAGAAATTAAGCAAAAATCAAGAAAAACGACGCCGCCGAAAAAGAATGTAGAATATAGATTACGACACACGTATGAGGATTATTTTACAATAAAAGCAAGGAGAGGTTCTCCTATTTGATTGATTCCACAGTATCTGGTACTTTTTGTAACAAATACTCGTACAGAGAGAACTGTTATTTGATTTATAATTAATATAATAAATTCTGGTCTTAATAATGACATACAGAACGTATTATTTTTACAACAAATATTTGTATTTTTTGTTCCAAAACAACAAGAGTTCTGATATTTGATTGATGGTTTTTTTTTTGTTTTTAAAAATGACATATGTTATATATTACTTTATTATTCTAATTCGGTAGTGTATTGTACCCTTACCAAACCCAATATACATTATGGTTACCTAGCCTATAAACAACACTTAACCACAATGGGTATTGTATTAAAAAAATAAAAAAGATAAATTTTATTTAAGGTAACCTAATTAGATAGATATTTCAATGGTACCTGTTGTTTTTACCACAAGAACAAGGAGAGTGTCTATAAATTCATTCATGTAAAAATATTGATCTTAATAATGTTACGTTTACGACCCAATATATATTATTGGTTACATATTTTATAAATAATACAACTGATTGACTGAGTTCTCTCTAAAAATAAAAAGACTCCATGATTTTGGCGGCATTGGGCAAAGTTCCCCTAAAGATAATAGTTATGGGATAATTCAATCCAAACTTCTAATTATTATTACAAAGTTGTGTTCTACAACATATACCCACAGAAAACTAGTTGCTTGTTTTCCAGTATTATTGATAGCTATATATAAATTTACATAATATTAAAAATTATACAAATTTATATATGAAACTAAAGTACCAAGCATTATTGACAACAGAAAATAACCATGATTATCTAGACGATCATATTTAGAATAATTAGCTGCCATTCAAGGCTCGTAATTCTTATCAGATTTTACTTAGAATTGACGATACAACAGCAATAGCATATATTGATAAGATGGGGGCAATCTTAAATTGAAATCTTAAATTGCTTGCCTAGTAAGTAAACTGAATTTGCGCAATGAACATACTACCGCCAGCGTCTCCAGCTCATAAGAGTGAAAATTTTGGCAATTATAAAATAGGGAATTTATTGTGAATAAAAATATGACAATGGTTGTTTGTTTTTACATAAAATCCAAAGTAAATTATGATGTTGTTAGACTCATGTCCAGATTCTATGTTCCAGACTTCACGGGAATTAGCTTAAGAAGCCTGTTTTTAGCCACCAGAAATAGCTTTCTACTTCTGTAAAAGTATGGTAATTATATATCATAGTACAGAGGACCAAATGCAGAAAAATGAAGAAATACTGATACTTTTACACTTAATTATACGACAGTATATAACATGTTTTATACATTTACAACTTTGGCAATGCCCACAAAAATATCAGTCTGATCTGGCTACGCATATTAGTTATTTTTATATGGACTTGAAAACCTTAGTACCCATTTATAAACGAATTGGTAGAAATAATAACTTGAGTCTGCGAAAACATTCCTTTTCTTACCTTTCACGACATTACACCCTCTGTACAAGAAGCTGGGAACTTGTCTATTTTCAGGGAAACATTTTCTATCCAATAATACTATAATACTAGACACAAAAACTCAAAAATTTCTGAATATGTTATTGTTATTCTGATACATGAAAAGCTTCAATTTTAAAGTTACCATCTGATATCTGATGTCTTTTTATTTGTGGTGCGATAGTAATTAGACTCTGGATATACAGTATATTGAATATAGGATATTGCTTGACATATCCAATAAATACCAAATAGAAACACATTCAAGCGACAGGCGCCAGAGGGGTAAACGGATATTTTTAATGGACCTATGCTGAAGCCGCAGATGGATATATTCAGCTCTACCTTGAGAGTGTTTGTGGAAGGCGCAAGAATTGGAGATTCTGCGATCCGACGCCGTTACGGGTCGTTAGGGTTGGAGTAAAAAGAGTTAACGCAAATTGAGCGTGTATCTACTGGTTCGGACGCTCAAGATCGCCATGTAATGTAGGGTGAGAACCGCTCCAGCACGTGACAGTACCGGGAATGTGTTTGACATTTGGGTAAGTGTGGCTCGGGTCTTGACGAGCGCGGTCGCGCGCGGTATGAGGATGAGATATACGGTTAAGTGGTATGAAGGGCGACGCGGTTGTTAACCGGCGAGAGGGATTGGTTTGCGCGGGTGATGGTGTCGGTTAAAATATTCCTCACACGGCGATGTTGAGCCGAGACGCTATCTCTGGGAAAGTATTTGACTGCTTTTGTAATAAGTGGATTTGAGTAAATATTGGCACTAGTAGTGCATGTCGATAGCGCGCGAGTACTACTGGGAACGGGACAGGTTTGGACAACCTGAAGTTTATGTAACTGGTATTTGGGGATGTGACCTATTACTTACGCGTTGTAAGTTAAAATGGAGCAGATTCAAGTTTGTACAATGTCAGCTTATTTTTATGTGAAATTTTACTTTGCTTTTTAAGATGATGATGGCCTAAGATGAAGTAAACGGATTTCGAACCAAAACATTTATTGCCTATCGAGGGTACCGCCCACGTCTTTGACCTGGGATTTCCAGAGGATGTGTTTGTCGAAAAGTTTGGTGGACGGGAGATGAGGGTCGATTACTCGAGCTCTACCACGATGAAAATATATTGCTGTACTCTTATCGAGATTGACTTCGATTCGCTACTTTGTGAACCAGTCGCCGAGCGTGTCGGCGCCTTTTTTAATTAACGACTGCCTCCTGAAAGTTGTTGTGGGAGGAGTGGACAAGATATTCTAGAGTTCCGAAGGAATGGAGAGCTTAATAGGCGAACATTATGTTTCCAAACTGTCAGCTAGGCATTCGGCCTTCTTGGTGTCATTGAAGACCATGGTGTTGTCGGGTTTGAGTGGTGCAGTAGGAGCATCGAGATCGGACTTAAAAGCTTTCGCAACAGGTTAACAGTCATTCTCAGTCAGTCAGTCTCGTCAAAGATTTCGAGGTGGAGACAATTTGCGGTGGCGTGATCTCCTAGGCACTTAACGCACCTAGATTTTGTGTAACAAAAACGCGACAAGTGACCATACAGCTTAACAATACAATCAATTCTCATCATTTACCACTTTAGTTATTTACTGTACAATGTAAGAATATGAGACAAAAAAATATATTTACGAACGATATAATGCAGTTGGTTTATAAATTCAAACTTCGATGTTACAGTTAATGGGGACTTCCTCACTACGTTAATATAAATTATGAACATCCCTATTGATTAATCCGCGTCGCTTAGCTAATTTGTATTGTTGGTAGGGACTCGTATAAGGAAATAATAATTACTCTACACATCCGGAGCTTGAAACGACAAACCAAGAAACAGTAAAAACTCAAGGAGAACGCAATACATAGAAGGCAATCATTTTATCGATCGCTATATTGTCCTTCTATGTGCTGCTTATATATTGTTATATATAATAATATAGCAATATATAAGTATTTTATATATCGCGCCGCCCCCCGCCAGCGTGGCGGCGCCGTGGCGGCGCCTCAGGCCAGGCTATCTGGCCCGAGGCCGCCTTCTTCGAGCGGGATCGGCCATCTCCCGATCCCAGCCTCCTTCTGGAGCATCATCGCTTCACAGAAGGAGGCCACAGCCGTCCAACCTCCCTCATCCGCCAGCATTGTCACAATTAATGCTGGCGGAAACAGATCTTGCCCGATCTCTTCGACCAGGACTCGGCGGTCGGAGTCCCAAGCGGGGCACTCCGCCAGCGTGTGCTAGGCCAAGTTGAGGTCGGATGCGCAATGGTGGCATTGTGTCGTGTCCTCCCTCTCTATTCGACTCAGACTTCGTGCAGTGCCGCGACCACACGGGGGCCCCATACAAGGCCACGGACCGTACTCGGTCTCCCGAGATTGGGCAGCAGGCGATGTAAGGCGCCCACGACCCTCTTGATTCGGGGGACCAATCGCACGAAATGCTCCTAGAAGCTCTACCTGTTGATGAAGCGCCCACCTGGACCTCTGCGTCACCAATACGTATCCGGCAGCTGGGTGGTTTCCGGCGCCTTGGGAGGCCGTGGAACCATAGCGCCTCGGTCTAGTGCGGCGGTATTTCTAGACCCAGCCGGCGGGTCGCCCTCACGATACACGCCACTCAGCTCGGCAAGCCTGAGCGTCTGTTCGAAGTCGGCCCCGGTCGTCACGTATGACGAGAGTGTCGTCAGCGTAACAGACACTCACGCCGCAAGGAAGGCTGGTGCGAACGACCGCATCGAATGCGAGGTTCCATAAGAAGGGTCCCAAAACCGACCCCTGCGGAACGCCGCACTCGATCCCTATCTCCGTTTCCGTCTCGTTCCTTCCTCTGACTCCGAGCTACTCGAGCCCTACCTCGATAAAAGTACATTGCTGCACTCTTATTGGGGTTGATCTCGATTCGCCAGTTGGAGAACCAGGCGCCGAGTGAGTCGGCGGCTAGTTGGAATGTTTTTAATAATTTTCCTAAAGAGGGTGAATTGATGTAGGCTGTGCTGCGTAAGGCGGTGCACTTAGTGAACGCACGAGTGCCGGGCTCGAAAGTCGAACTGTTCGTCGGATAGGAGGTGGTTTGATTCCGCATAGTCTCTAAGGCGCGTCAGAAGGACGCGTTCATAGAGCTTGCCTAGACATTTAAGGAGGCTAGGCCTGTAGCTAGAGGGCAGGGACGGGTATTTACCGGGTTTTCGGAATCCGATGACGTTAGCCTGTTTTCACGCGTCGGGAAAGAGGCAGTGGGGTATGGCACTATTAAAAATAGTGACCAGAATGCAAATTATTTGAGCGGGGAGGATCTTAATAACTTTATTTGAGATTCCGTCAGCGCCGGGTGCGCTGCGGGGACTAAGATTTCGTTAGGCTCTTACAATGTGTACGAGTCTATCTGGCACATTGAGTTGATATAGTTTGTACACCAAACCATTGTGCCAGACCTTATCGAACGCCTTCGCTACATCAAAAATTAGCAGTTAGTATATTAATAAGGGCAATTGTATTAAATGTATTACTTAATTCGAGGACTACGACAATTATTATAATAGAAAACAAGTCCTAATTTGTACATACATGCCTGTTTTAATATAAGCAATCACCGTAGCTTACGGACGCCTGAAACACCAGGAATATTACAAACTTGTAGTCAAAGTACATTATTATATATTAAATAATATCTTTTTATGTAGATATTCTATTTAGATCTGTATAATCAAATTGCTATACGTTGATTCAATTATAAGTATGTCGCATGAATTTTAATGTTCTATTGTTTTAAGTTTCAAACCTATTTAACTAATTCTACTGACATAATTCCTTACATTACTGATCTACAAAAATAATAATTGGATTGAAAATATAACAAGCTTAATGCTTTAAATGGGTGTTGTATCCTATTTATCAAATCAAATAAGGATATGTAAAAATATGAGCAATAATCTTAGATTCTTTTATTATATAGATAAATTATTTGAATGTGTGTGTACTGTTAGACGGAAAATTGTGCATTAGAAAAAGTCACTAGCAACGCCGTACTAGAACTGTCACTTTAACTGTCCTGTCTGTAATTACTGTTTGTTTTGTTCGCTATTTTGTTCCTTCTTGCTCTGATATTTTGGTTGATTGAAAATTATATAACAATTTGGTTAATAGTTTTCAGAAGTGCGATAAATCTAACGTCATTTATTGTTAAAAGTGTCATGAAATTATTTGTCTCATGTGACCTCTGGCTATTTCGTTCTTGTTTTGACTTGTGACTTGTGAACCAATGGTGTAGCATCTTTGACATTCAAAAGTGATTGTAAAATCCTATTTGAAGAATAAATTTTTGATTTCATTTGATTGATTTAAAATAAACATATATTTTAAACAAGTTATAAGGTGTGATTGGTAAACGTTCTTATTTAGTGATATCAAGTATTATATCTGTGTATTTGATATACTTATAAATGAGTAACAAATAATTATTTTATTGGAGATTACAGTATTTATATGAATAAGGATTAAGCTTTGAATAACATAAACAGCATAGGCATAGCAGTTATAAGCTAATTTAAACAAAAATAATTAATATATATATATTTACAAAAATGTATTTTAATTTTACATACTGTTTTGTGTACACATGTTGTGTTACAAACATTGGGTCCAAGTAATTGTTGATATTTTTTTTTTATTTAACCTTTTGTTTGATTATTATTATATGTGAGAAGTGATAACAAAATACATAGAGTAGATATTTTTAATTACAACTTTGTGTGCAGTACTCTATCATTATTAGGATATAGAGATAAAGTATTATAGGATTTAAAAACATACAAAGATACAATTTTATTTTGATCAAAAATATATGGATTCTAAAATGAGTTAGTATAAGAAAAGTCAGAGATCAGATAGCAGTAGTAGTTTAAATTTAGAGAATGAACACAGCTAAGTATCTGTGAGCTGCGGTTGAAACAAAATTATCATAGTGAAAGTTTATTGGAAAGCGCTGGGCCTTCTACAGCACCTATTCGCTATAAATAGGTCACAACAACATTTTCCAGAATTTGATCTTTAGAAATCATTAGTTTCAATTGGATTTGAATTCGGAATTTGGCAAGTATATGGAAAATGTATGGATGGAATGAACAGACATTCGGAACTCCGTGGCAATGAAATTGGTACGGAAGACCAATAATATTATTTGAAATCAGTTGGGATGAATGAAAAAACAAAATGATTAAAACTTTTTTATTTACAAAGAAATACAATAATTATAAATACAAACGTACAATAATTATAGAACTTGTTAATATAATTGTATTACTAACGGAAAACTTCTATTCTGGCTAACTTGGTAGTGGAATGGCATTGTTATTATTATTCCAGCGACAATAGGAATATTAGGTGACAATCTTGTGGAAATTAAAGCATTGCAATAATGAAAAAAAAAAAGGTTAATAAGACTAAAACGGAGTAAAATTACATAAATGTGACAGAGAAAATTATTAGGTATTTATTTGTACCCAATATCATAAACAGAAGGATAAGCTGAAAAAGTGTTTATTTTGTGAGAGATCTGGTTATATTTAAATAAAAATCAAGACTTATATTGTAGTTTCTGCAAAATTAAAGGTCAAAGAGTCAGCTCTTGTTGTATACTCATATGGTTTAAAATGAACGTAATATCAAGAAATAGAGATCGTCATATCGCAATATAGAGAACATAATATAGAACGTATATAGTACTATAAAGCATTTATTGTACAAAAGATGTATTTTGTAAAATACTTTAAAAGACTTTTACAACAGTTATTTTTAAAGAAACTAAAACATGAATTAGCTTTACAACAATTGGCTCAATGAATTGCGCTCAGTCGTGAATAGAGTGACAAGCATTTGAGATTATTTTAGATTTTTAATAGTATGCTGTTTTATTAATTTTTATTAACACTAAACTTTTATTTGAAAAGTTCATTAAATACGATCTACTCTTCGCTCTATTGTTTGACATGTAGGTGGTACATGACGAACGTAAGCTACGTATTAATATATACTACATTGCATCAAAAGTCGATGACCTCTAAATTCTTAGGCTAAGAGTATGCATATTAGGTGTGAGTTATATTATTAGTTATATACGGACCAGTATTTTGGGACTGTATTGTGTCAGATTGAAGAAATATGAAGAACCAAGTGCTGAATAACTGAACGCTTCATTTAATATAATTTATAAAGTCGCCGACGACCATAAGGACAGTTAAGCTTAAAGTTTTACCCTCGGAATAATCCAGTATGTATTGATTTTTTTAATACTTATCTCATAAACTGTTTGGGTGATTTAGCTACATGTTTTTTTAATAACGATAAATACAAATAGTTATCTCATAACCTCTTTGATCGTTAACTTTACAAATTCAAAGACGCGAGACCATTTAAAAATAATCCACGAAAAGAAATTAGGTATATTAGGACTATTCAAGAAAAGTTTCTTATTGCAACGTCAGATAATGTGTCGATTAGAGTATAACGATTACTATAATACAATCTAGTCAACTCCGAAATTAATGGTCATTAATACAATTTGTCAGGACACCATACTGATTAAAATAAAAAGATATCCCATCAAAACATGTTCTTCTAAAATACTACTATGTCGAGGCTCGCCTTTACTGGTAAGTAATGTAATGAATATTGCACCAAACGAAGCATTAAGCACGTGTTAACCATAGTTGCATTTCCACGTGCATAGACAATCCCAGCTATTAAATCGTATAATTTTGAGTTACTCACCGTCAATATGGGTAATGAACAAAAGGAATAAGACATCCACATTCCAAAAATTCTAAAATTCTAAAAATATTAGAATTGTTGTTTGTCTCAAAGCTTCATTTACCTAATAAAATTCACAGTTCTGTGTGAAACATTGGATTTTGAAAACCTGAGAGCGGATGTAAAACAATTGTAACTAACGTTTTACTAATGAAACCCAGATACAATAAGTGTTGCTGATTGGCCATACTCATCCTTATTGGTTCGTTAGTTATGAAACAAATTAAAACCAGGACTGACTAGTGGTAAACTAGTGCCGCGGTATGCTAGAACTTTTAGGGTTACAGCTGATTTATCAAACGATCGTTATGAATTTGCTTCAGCCAAAAAGGGCAGATTATCTTATAAAAATATAGCAGTTGGAGATAAATTTAAATTATAGCATACTAGATGTGGATGTTATTCAGGTGACAGTGACATAAATAAATAAGAATATTATATATTTAAGGAATAAGAAAGAACTGCCGTCAGAGGATTGTAGTAATAAAACGCGATTACGGGATTTCGTTTATGCCGTGGCTCGTGCTATAAATTTACCGCGAGGGGCATGTTATTAATAAATTCATTAGGTTTTGGCCGCAAGGGGTTTATGTTGATCCATATCGCACAGATTTTTAATTAATAATGCTGCTGCACAAGTTCTTAGTTCATTACTGCCACACAACGGGACCCACTTCCTTCATGCTATCGTTGATACTACAGTTAGTAGAATTTAACCGTCTGCGTAAGTCTGTACCGGTTTAATGAAAAACTGTGGATTAGAGTACCTATGTCACTCGTAGTGTAGAACTGTCAATTCCATCAAAAACAATAAGCTGTCAGAGGCTACTATTTGTTTTGTGCGTCATCTTTTTTTTACTTCTCTGTTGATTTAGTTGATTGTATTATCTTGTCTACATATTTCATTAAATGTTTCCTCAATTAAACAAAAATTTATAAACAAAATTGTTTTGTGAATAGTATATAAAAATATATGTAAAGATATGTGACTGTCGCGTGCAATATACATAAATGTGTATAATTAAAATTGATGTAACCTTTTATAATTATATTGTTTGTAGCCTATTCAATTTTATGTTTGTAGTAATATTCAAAGATTTTATTAGTATGCACACACAGTTTAAAAGTATTATAAACATCATTAAATAAGAGACAGGGATAATAAGAGTTACTTAAATAGGCTTTAAAAAGTTTTCAAATCTTAGATCCTCTGGTAACAGCTGCTCTCGTGAAACAGATACCTATGCTAAAGTCGTAAAAAAATCGCGCTCAATCTGCGTCGACTCTTTTTGACTCGATCCTAACGACCCCGAAACGGCGCGATGTCGGGGTTCCTAGCAGGCAAGGCGACGAACCTTCCGTTCGTGAGCCTCCTTGAGTTCGTGAACACACTCGCGGTAAAGCGAAATATAGCCATCTGCGACCTCCGCATAGGTCCTTCAAAAAAAGTATAAACTATTAAAATACCAAAAGAGTCGTAAAATGAATCTCCAATATGGAGATACCAACTATAATCAAACAAATTTATTTATCTACTATAGTGCTATAAATCCTCTATAAAATAACCTATAACAATTAGCTTATTGCCAACATTAAAACACTCAATGATATCATGATCATTATATCATCCAAACGCGTGATATTATGAATTTAAAAAAAAAGAACATTCTCATGCAATGATATTTTCACCACCAGATCGCAAAAATTTTGAAAAAAGAACAATAAATTGTAGACTAATAATTCTTTTACTTATTAAGGTTTGTTTATTTTACATGCTTCGCAATTAGACTTTTCTTGAATTCACATAGTTCTTACGACATTGTATAACACCCTATGGTATGAGAATCTTTTATAGAGGATTCACATCATGATTGTAGATAAAGTCTTGTATGCAACTGTTATAATTAGGTATTAAAACACTCATGTGATACTATTATCAAACCCACATTCGTGTTTTAATACCCCTGATTGTACAACAGTTGCATAAATAACTATTATGAGATTGTAAAACGATGCATAATGTAACTAACTATCAATTAGAATATTGCCAAGTCATGCAAACGAGGTGAAGCCATAGACGGACAAACGACGCCTATCTGCTTACAAGTAATAATACGTTATACAAATTTATAGTTGACATAATTAATAAGTGTATGTTTGAATGGATAAGTAAAATTAATGTTAGTAATACGTAAGTCTAAAGATAGATATTGATACAAATAATGAGATTGTCTACAATTAGCTCTAACTCTTATATCGCAATTTTTTTCTTGATTCGCCGTATCTAAAATCTGATATAATTGCATTAAGAATATACCTGTCATTGCTATATAGCTTCTTCTTCTTCTTCTTCTTGTGTTAGAATCGATAATTGAATAAAATCATTAAATTTATTGTTCAAAAATGTATATATTTCAATTAAAATTAAACTAAAATGTAGTTTTATGTGGTCGTAGTAGTAAAAGGAACAAAAAGTGGTCATTCTTTGGGTATTTTTCTGCTAATTTAATTAGAATTTGAGAATCTGACCTCTGTAAAAGAAATTGGAAATTAAAAACGGCTGTATATGGTTTAATGTGCATTAAATAAATTTTTACAAAATATGTGGTATTTTGTTTTATGCTGGTATACTACAATATATCGCATTTCATATTTGTTAGAAAGCGACAAAAACATGACTCAGCTGTACAGCAAGTGGCTCGATGAATTCCGCTCAGTCGTGAATAGAGTGACAAGCATTTGTGTGTATTTTAGATTTTTAATAGTACCTATGCTGTTTTATTCTTTTTTTATTAACACTAAGACTTTTATTTGAAACATTAACTGAATAGCTGTAGTAACCAATAAAATGTCATTAAGTTATAGGTTACGTTCTACTTACAGCACCGTTTACTCCATTGTTTGATTTACCACCTACATGACGAACTTAAGTTACGTATTAGTGTATACTATGATACTTCAAAAGTCGATGACCTCTGAATTTGTAGGCTTAGAGTATGCATATTAGGTGTTACTTATATTAACAATTATATAAGGACTAGTATTTGGGGACTATAGTGTGTTAGTCTATTCTTATCCCAATATCATTGTTCATTGCGTGTTTTATTAATAAATAACGCTTTATTAGTAACTGAAGGCTTAATTTAATATTATTTATAAAGTTGTCGACAACTATAAAGACAGTTTGGCTTAAAGTTTTACCTGCGGGTTAATCCAGTACGTATTGATTTTTTTAATAGTACTGTTCTCATAACCTCATTGGGCGATTTAGCTACATGTTTTTTAATAACGTAAACTTCAAATAGTTATCTCATAACCTCTTTGGTCGTTAACTTTACAAATTAAAAGACACGCGAGACCAAAGAATAATCCGCGAAAAGAATTTAGGTATATTAGGACTATTCAAGAAAAGTTTCTTATTGCAACGTCAGAAAATGCGTCGATTAGAGTATAACGATTACTATAATACAATCTAGTCAACACCTAAATTAATGGTCAAAGTACAATTTAACGTGGACTTAAAAATTTGTACGATTTGTTAGGACACTAGTCTAGTCCAAAGGAAGCTCTGAAAAGCTTGTGTTATGGGATCTAGGGTAAAGCATATAAATATTTTTGATTTAACGACCAGAAATAAGGTGCAAATGCTCGCATTCATCACAGAAGCATAAGCCCTCGCCTAAACCCGACACCTCAGACATGGTGACACCTAGAAACCGGTACCCTAATCACTCTACTAAGGTGGTCATCGAAATTAAAACTGATATCCCACCAAAAAATGTTCTTCTGAAATTTTACTAAGTGTAGGGCTTGTACTGTCACATAGTTATCAGATCTCATGCAGAGTAAAACTGACACTATACGCGCTAACTCTACAAGCAACACATACATAATAATATAAAAATAACAACTTCACACCTTAAACAAAATATGTAGCTTAGTCATTTGTTTTGATGATTATTTAGTTCTTGTTCCCTCCTCCTCATCCACCAACTAACCACCTCACCAACCATCCTCCAACCAGTTTCAAAATCTGCCGTAAAAACACGGCAGATACACATTTTATTGATACGTGTAAATATTTGTCATAAATCGAAAATAAAATGTGTTTACTGTTACTAAATACCCTTTATTAAGAACTCTTCTTGCTAAGAAGCACCGGTCTTCGGCCCAAGAAGATTTATGGTGGATACATTGGTATTTAAACTCAAAATTCGGAACAGATTAGAAAAGAAGTAGAATTCTACTAGCAACTATTCATTGTAGTTTTTTGATACCCTTTATTACAGATTTTTTATATTTCTTGTTAAGGAACTTTTATGAAAGATTGTAATGAATGTAACAAATGGATTCTCGAACCAAATATTGGCATTCTTTTATTAAATCTAATACCATCATCACAGCTCTTATCTGCCCCGAGAGAAACGAGCCTGCCTTAAGTTCGGGCGACTAGAAATTTTATCTACCTTTAAATTGCTACGTAAGTACCTGATACTATTAAAGAGCATATGTAGGTATATATTGGAGACTTATCAGTGGTTGTCCAGCACTGGGTTTTCAGCAAATGAGGATCAGAATGTATTGTATACTTTAAACTCATAATTAATGTTAGAAAATTAAATAATAATGATAGAAACTAGTAGATAAAATGTTGTACTAAACAATATACCACAAAGCATTTGAAATAAAGAAATCATAAGTAATAATAAAAGTGTTCGTATGGAAATGTTTCTGGGCAATGTATCGGTAAGAATTCGAACCATTGTCAGTGCAGGTACGCAGACGGTCATAAAATCCACGTCTTTTGTGCAACGCTACAGAACTTGTCCGTGGTGCTTGGAAATCCCGTGTAAATATGAATGAAGTTCGCTAGAACCTAACTTCAATACGACGGTTTGATAAGGTTATCAGTGCACGCGTTACTAATGCCCAGTTAAAATAAGTGAAATGTAGTGTTCATTCAACACTGGCTGAGTATGGTTATTTTAAAATGCTTAAGTTTAAAAAATTCTATTGTGCCGCCAAATTAAATATACAAATAAAATATTCAAATTAATTTAAATCTTAAAACATACAATCAACAATATCTGCGTTATAAATATAGCATACTGAAAAAGTCATTGGCATAAAGCTTGTTGCATGTCAACTTCAGGGTGATTTAAAATTAATGAAGATTCTAACTTTTGTTCGTTTGTTATGCTAAAATTTTATTTGAAATGGAATACTTACCTAGTGTATCACCGTTATCCGCTCTTCGAGGTTATAGGTTATGTGACGGAAACACAAGCCACGTGTATATTTAGCGTAGCGCGCACACCGCACCGCACGCGAGTTAAAATGAGAATGCGACCGAAGCGCTACCATCCACTAGGGCTGAGGCGTGTTAACTGCTAACAGTGCAATTGCTATGAATTGTTGCGTTAGCTTTGACGTAGCACGCCGTTCTGATATATCGTCGATCCTTACCACATACTTTGCACCCCAACTCTGAAGATATATCAATAATTAATTATCAATATGTCATGGGGAACACAAATATGGTAATGCTTATAAATTGATTTTAGTTGTTTCTGCTCTTGTTATTATTAAGAAAAATGATGTAGCGAGCATCGCGTAAATTGTTTCCAAGTATACCTACGTCTAGTTCGAAGGTTTGTTTTAAACCTATAAAACCAATTAGTGACCGAAGCGATGTGCATTTTTAAATAAAAAAATTGCCAATCGTCGATTTGATTACATTTGCAGTTGCAGGTGTTGTTATGGTAACGACACACTTTTTCACGTTTCGAGCTATTTGAAAGATTGTCTGCTAGGTACTAAATGAGTCACTGAGTTAGTTTGCACATAACGAAAATTGCGAGGGCGTGGGTATCATGCTACACACCCATGCATGCATGAAGTAAGAAGTGAATAAATATAGATCTACATTATGCGTGAAGCCGCTCATTGACAATATTCAAGTATTTTTAGAACTTTCATCGCTATTTCAACTTTTTGTATGGTTTGTAGAGCTGCAATGCAATGTTTTATTTTTAGTTAACCTAAATTAGGTTTGAGGTAGTTCAATGGCAAGGAAAACATACACATAAAATACATGGTAAACTATTTTATATTCACTATTTAGGTGTTTCTATTTTACTGGTAGTGAATCTAATTTAACAACACTTGCGAAAATAAATAAACATGTAATCTGCGATAGCTTTTCCATAACTAAATCCATGGTGGATGGTTCATACAAAAATTTATTCTTAATAAAGATTTTAGCACAATAAAGTCAACTATTAAATATAAATATAAGATATTAATAGTACATTATAAAACAAGTGATAAATGTAAAAATTACATTCGAGAATGTAATTTTTAACTGCTCACGAGTGTTATACGACGTTTTTTAACACCATTGCAAGTAATTAATACAATTTTTATAGGTCAATAAAAAATTATTTTGAAAAGCTTTTTGTAAAAGTACAATTATAAAAATTATTCGTTGGATTACCACCTTCACCGCCAGTCATTTCTGAAATATTCGTTATTATTCCATTCGTACAATCAATTTTATCGCTTGATGACATTTTTGATATAAAAATCTTAACAAAAGAAACAATGCAAGATATCTACTTGTAAAATAGTACTGAAAATTTAAAAATGGCGCGTTTACTTTATTCTTCTATTTAATACTTCTATTTAATAGTTTAATTTTAAATAAGGTTTTTATGATTGTATATCTTTAAACAGAGTGTTTCTAAACGCCAAACTTATTTAATTAAAACATGCTTCAGCATTTTGCATATAAATTCTCTTTGGTTCCTATTTTCTTTTTCTTGTAAATAAAAGCGTGCCTTTTCTTTACGAAACTATTAACTTTTGATTACCAAACTGTGCGGTAATCAAATTTGAAATTCGAAAGATATTATAATTAATAAAATATTGGTAATATGATACATTGTGAAACTAAAATTGGTGTAGTTACATACCAATTACAAGCAATAGTGTTGAAAATAGAAATTAAATTAAAATAACGACTGAAAATAATCAAATAAGTAGGTAACATCTTTTAGTATACTTAGATTTTAGATTAATATTTTTTATTTTTCTTTTCTCGGTCGGGGAAAACCCAACGTCAGCGATACGTTGAGCATCCTGCTGAGAACCGAACAAGGCTTGGGGCTCTCTACTAATAAGCACTAAACAAATGTTGTAGAAGTTGGCTTTTGGCGTTTGGAGGGGAGAGGCTAAGTATTTTGAGCTGAGAACTACGATCAAAGGACTATGTATGTATATACTTAATAAGGACGTATATGTTGAAACGTCTATCTTGTGGCTAACAGCACGCGTATCCATATCGATGCTCAACACGCGTCTCGGACGAAACACCATCAATTTGTTGCATCATCGCTCGCAAGCTTTCGGAACCGTTAGGTATACGTCGAATGAACCTTGTTAAGTTCAGGTCAGCTTTAACCTAATGTTATCATTCAAACGATGCTGGCAAATTCGCAAATTTAGTTGAAATATTTTTTTATTGAGTCGTCGCTGACCAGTGCTCGGCGGGTACTAAATAAAATACCGATATCCATATATATTGTCCATATCCATCCATCAGTGCGCGATGTGGTACAATATTTAGTCTTTTATGTGCATAGATTAAATCTAATATAATATAATTGATTCCATTTTCACTGCAACTTTGATATTATAATGCTTCCTTCTTCAATAATAAGGCTTAATCTGAAATCTCATAATAAAATTACAATGTTTATTTTAACCTCAAGAGCTACATAGAAATATTAAAGGCTATCGCTACTAGATATCTAAGCCGCAAGTGGAATATTGCCACTAATATAGGAATACCGAGTAATGAGTGTCATATTTAATAATTTGATGTTGATTAAGCATAGAATTAGTCTGGTCAGAGATTTGTCTTAATTTTCATTGTTTCTGTCGTAAATACATCGAAATCAATACTCTGTAATTGTAAGGGAGGCTCATTACTTGTTATTGTCTTAAACTTATCTAATGTACAACAGGAGTCATTTATAATGTAGAAATCGGGTTGGACAATAGTTCATTTTATTATTATATTATTTCTGGGTATTAATTTTGTACTTTTACAATAAGATATACAGTTATTCGGAATTGTAACTATTCCAATACCAATGATAGTAAAAAAAACCGTAGTGTTAAAAGAAAATAGTAAAATCTAGGTTGATGAATTAAAATAATTATACGAATCTATGTAGAGGATGCATTCATTCATTCAGGACAGCGTGTAGTTGCCGTGTATTTTAACAACCTTATATGGACCTTTCCATAAAGGTGATAAGGCCTTTCTTAATCTCATATGATTTTTTAATAGTACATAATCATCCACTTTATAAGAGACAGGACGGGTGTGTGAGTCATAATAGTTTTTTGAAATTTTTTGGGATCTATAAATGAATTCTAGAGCTTTGTCACGAGCATGTTTCATTCGATGTTGTAAGAGTTTTACGTATTGAGGATATGTTGTTTGTGATTTGTCATCATAGATTGAATCTGGGATATGGGTTTGTGTCCGAATAGAAGTTAATATGGTGAGTAGTGTATAGTAGAATGTAGATGCGGTGTTATATGCTAACATAGAGATGTAAACATACTGTGGCCAATTGTCTTGGTTTTCATTGGCATAGGACTTTAGATATGCTTTGAGAGTGGAATATGATCTCTCTAAGGCTCCTTGCGTTTGGGGATGGTATGGTGAAGACCACAACTGTTTGATTTTTAAGAAATCACATGAAATTAGTCCCTTGATCAGTAAGTATTTGTTTCGGAATTCCAGAGAGATACAAAGTGTAGGCGATAGTCGTTAGCTTCTGCTGCTGTATTGCTTCTTATAGGATACGCCAAGGAGAATTTCGTAAAATCTCTTGCATGGTTAAAATATATTTGAGTTTTGCTGTGCCTGCTTCAGGTAGTGGACCTACGATATCTAGGGCTAGTCGCTCGAAAGGAAATGTAGAAGTGGAAGTAATAACCATTGGTGCTCTATTAATTTTACGTAATGCTTTTCTAGTTTGGCAATTTGCACAGTTTTTTATATAATTTGATTCGATGTCGTTACGTATGTTCTTCTATGAAAACCTTTCATTAATTTTGTTGTAGATGCGCGATGTTCCTAAATGACCGGCGATAGGGATAACGTGATTCTCTTTCAATATTTTCGAAATTAAACTTGGTGAAGAATAATTAATAAATAAAGATGTGCGGTGTAAGTACTAAAGGGAACAAAGGGGGTTTATAACAGTTCAATCGCTATAAACTGTCAAATCATTGTGAAAGCGATTTTGATAATGTTCGGTGCAAACGTGCAACCAAACACTTATTCTGACCTAGTTCGCGCACCGCGAGCAATTCGTAATTATTAGACAGTGCACTACAAAACAACGGTCTGACCGGGTGCATTTCAACATTTAATACTGTAACATTTATAATTAATTAACATAATTTTTCAACTAAAATTCTATACTTTAACCTCCACCGCATCCATGCACCTCAAACATTTTGGTCTTTCGAGTGACCTTGCAAGTTGCGTCGCGCCGCGGGTGATTTGTGAGGTTTAAACTAGTTAACTGTGGAGTGTAACAATTAAACATTGAAGTGTAAGGATTGCTGTGACTGATACATAACATGACAAAGGACTCCTGGGTGCTTCATCTGGATCAAAGGAAGCGGTAACCAAACAGAAACATTACAAGTAAGATCTGATCTAAGGTTCATCTAATATCTCTATTTCAAGATTTCCTCCAACTTTTGTCTTTACTTATGTCGGTATATGATCCACTAGATTTAATAACGCTCCTAATAATAAGAGGTCGGATCCTTTTCCAAAAGACATGGAACTTGGATTTGAATTGGGATCAAACATTATCGGGATGCTTAGTACTAAGTCCGAGAACTTCAAACTTATCTTGGCGCGCTATCTCTAAGTGTTATTCTGAAGGTAAGCAAGTTGTAGAAAGATAACTTCATGTAAATACTTCACGAAATTGTAACGCACTAGAAAAAAGATGAAGCAGTCTATATATATATATATATATCAATTGACTGCTCTATACAAAAAGAACTATGTTGTTAAAAATATAAACATATCAGATTCTATCTTACGACAAAAAAAGCAACATGGAAGTGTGGAAGATGTTTAAACATTACGGCATTTAAAAATAGGTTAGGCCGCTCAAGATTGGAGAAGAAAACTAATTCACCAAATAAATACATAACATTCCGTAAACCGCATCCAAAATCCAAAAGTGACCCAATTATGTAATGGAACACTAGCTAAATAAATGAGATGAAAGAACACATGCTTACTCTCCAAGAAGATTTGCAAACTGCACACACCAAGGAAGAATTTTAGAAAAATCTGCATAAAAATGAACTTGCAACAAACTTTAACAACGATTAAAGCTTTAAAAGAAATAAACAGTCCAACATAAGAATAATAAAATTAAGGGCTTTAAAGACAAGAAAAGCGTGGACGCAGACTTACCGTTTAAATAGAGTATATCCATATCGTCAGTAATTATTAAAAAGTCTACAATAAGCCGGAAAGAAATAAACACTATTACCTCAAATAGCACACTACTATTAATTGGGACTAAACATAAATACTCTATGCGACAATAAATAGTACAATGATATGCCAATATAACAAAAATGTTATTACCAATAAACAGAAGCTTTTAATCATTGGCAACGATAGGGAAAATAAAAAATTATGGAAATAAAGGAATATGCAAGCTCTCGCAAATTTTTTAAGTGATATTTTTAACGTATTTTCAACAATAAAGTCCAATGTAAACTTTTAACAGATTGTGGTTATTTCATTATTATAAGTGGATTGAATTACCACGATCATATGGAACTACAAAGTTTCTTGTATTATATTGTGGATAGACTAGGTCATACTAATGTTGTTGATAAATTCCTATTAAAACCATATCAAATTCTTCAAAGGTCAGCCTAATATTACCTAAACTTAAAACTCCCCTGTTTCGTGTCATCCGAAAGCAATTTCTTCCATACGAGGGGCTTCATACGGTCCTTACAGAAATTCACGTTCGCTGACGGTACTAAGCGCTGATCCCTCGGAGCCACTGGCTTTGACTCAAGTGATAATTTTCTAAATAATGCTTCGTTATATTCCTTATCCGTACTGCAAGTTGATGCCGAACCTATCAGTTACTCGACAAATTAATAAGGTCATTTTGTAACCGCTGGATAAAAAAGTATCTTCACGGATTACATGCAAGACAGAGGTGGAACACAGTATCTAAGCAGCTTACTATAGGGACAATGGTAGTGGTAAAAAGTGATAATGTGCCTCCTCCAGCATGGCCTTTGACGAGTGTCGATCGTGTTCACCCCTCAAAGGATGGTTTTATTCGTGCGACGACCGTAAGAACACTCAAAGAAACTTACCTTCCTTCTGTTGTTCGGTTGTGTCCGCTCCCCACCCAACCAATAAAAAAAATACATTAAAATATTTGTTTACTTTGTAAATTCATCCTCAGAAATTCTATACTTTGCAAAATTATATGTAAAACTGTATTGACACGAAAAAGCGTAATTAATATGACATCTAAAGTGTTTTTTATAAAAACTTCTGCAGTCATTGAAGTAATATGTACAACATTAATAAATTAAAACAGGTGCTCATTGAATTTTATTAATCAATAAATTTGATTATTATATAAATAACTATTAATATTAATAATGATAATATTGATATGATATTGTAGTAAATAATGACGTAGTATTTTATTATTAATAATTTACTAAAATCAATATATTAGGTCCTTACATATGAAATTGATATTTTGCACCGGAGGAATATAAAGCCAATTCAAAGGATTGTACTTGCCTATGACTGCTTGATACCCACATTAAAATCTATAGCTTTTATATATTAGTACTCTATAGATAGATAAATGTAATCAAATATTTTACAGCTGAAATAGGCAGATAGATTATGAAAGACAGGCTATTAGGTAGTATATCTGTTAAAAGCAAAAGGAAAATGATTGACTTCATATTTTTATAGTTCTTCAGGAATATTTATCTCCGGGATTATAGGTCTGGACAAGCTCTATACCTTTTATGTATACCAGCAAGGTCGTCGCGAACAGTTTATCATCAACTAACGAAAATTACAGTTAAGAACATTATAAATAAAATTTAACATGGTTTTTAAGTTGTTTACTATAAATATTAGGTAAATCAATAAAACTGTATATAATCAGTCTAATATTTCGTACAACATCTACCTCTCCTTGATTTCCGTTTCTTAGACATGACATCTATGTGACACGTTCTGCATGAAATACAACACGGTATATCTTCCTCTTCACATTGTACTTGCTTACAGGAGTGTGGTGCAGGCCTTAATTTGGCAGGAGCCCGAGGAGTTATGAGTTCAACCTGTAAGAAAATATCACATCCAAACAACATATCAAATATGGAAATAACACATCAAATTATTAAATGACAAAATCAAAATAAACATGTCAAAGACATACCAAAAGCTCTAAGTATTGCGTTTATTTAAAATCATTCAACATTTAACATATAATTTAAAATTAAATTGTCAACATATATTTTTTTCAGATTTGCAGAAATTCATTCAATAAACAAGTTGTGCTATTCGTTCGTTTCAATAAAAAAAATACTATAATTTATTGTGAATACTTGTCAAACTAAAAATATTACAAAATATAGAATCATGCATGCATGTAGCATGTATACAATTTATAGAATTATTACTTAATTGTTACATACTATGATATGTTAATTATATCGATATATCGGTATAATTAACCCTTGAAAATTGTATTCCAACTGAATCAAGTAAAAATCAAATAAGTATACTCTTACAAATGTTACTATTTCAGGAAAACTAAAGCAAAATCCTTACTTGCATTAAATATGTAAGAAGTAAAAAATATGTTTTCCATACGTTTTAACTAAACTTATTATGATCTTAAAACAAAAAAGTATTCATAGTTTGATCCATAAATTATCGAACAACTGTAAAAATATTTAACATACAGTTTTATGATGAAACTAGCCTACTAAGAAGATTCAATATTTATTCACAATTACTAACGTAAATAGCTTAGAAAAAACTAAAATAATTTAAATTTTCCGTTTAATTTTAATAGGAACAGTAGAAGAATGATATCTCCTTATCATTCAATAGCTTGCACCACCTTAAAGGCAATTAATTCATTCATGATAGTCATATAATTAGAGACACTTCTTATGAACAAAGAGAATATAACTTCAGCATACAAATGTTCGTAAAGATATACACATTGAATAATTAATAATTAGCCACTCAACTAAAACACTTATTAAATGCATAAAATAGAAAACATATTAAATTTTAATTTAAAATTAATCTTACGCACGTAGGAGTTTATTTTCTGCTACTGACCGATTGGCCGTCTGAATTAAAACATTTTAAAAAGGCATCCCCAACTCGTTCTTTTTTGAAAAGAGGTTATTCTATTTTCAATTTTTTCTTGGCTTTTTCTGTTACTTTGGTGGCAATTCCAAAATTTAATCTGAATTTTATTTTGTTCAAAATGGGCAAATATATGGTTGTGACGCGTCAACTATGCAAGTAATTGTTGATTTATATATAGATCATAAATAGACGCACATAAATAGAAATAGATCATAAATAGAATCGACCTAGGCGGACATATCTCGATCAAATCGAAGATGTCCTAAAGAAAGGCCGGGTCAAGAGTATTCGCAACCGACGAGCATGCATGAAGACGCTCATGAAGGTGGAGGAAGCAAGAGCTCAAACGGTCAATAGCGTCTAATGTTTTATTTGCGAACAGCGTATATCCTTTCTAGACTGGGCAGCAAACAGTTTGAATTTAAATCCGATGGAACATCTCTGTTATATTTTTTAAAAGAAAGTCTCAAAAAACCGGTACATCAGTCAAAGAGCATGGAATTCAATCCCCCTACAAAATATATATGAAATTGATTGAATAATGCCACATCTTTACCTTAATTCCCTAATTTTCAATAACAGCATACGCCACTAAATATTAATTATAACTAATGGTAGACTTTTTTTATACTTTTTTGTTGTTGTTTCTATTTAGTTGACCATTATTGTTCTTACCTTTTTTTTTTTTTTTTGTTTCCCTGAGGAAAATGCATTAAATTGCATACCCCGGCTGTGGCGAGCCGGCGGTTATGTGGGGCTCTCCTCCCCAGAAGGGGAAGGCCTACCCACTAAAAACCTCAGGGATGGCCTTCCTCAGGCATGTAGGTCGCCCCCGGGAACATCAAGCCCCTTCCGGGAACCCCCAGCCTCCGCTCCCCTATCTAGAGGGGAACCCTCCTCGGGGGAGGCTACTGCCTCCCCCGGTCTCCTCCACCGACGACGCCCCCCGGCCACGGAAGGGGCGTGGTCCATCCCGGGTCGCCGTAGCAGTCGCGACTTACTCGCGCCCGCCGGCGGCCCGCGGCGGCGCCGCAGCTGTGCTACCGAGCCCGGCGCCGCCTTCTTCGAGCGGGATCGGCCATCTCCCGACCCCGCTCGGCGGCCTCCTTCTGGAGCATCACTGCTTCACAGAAGGAGGCCACAGCCCTCCAACCTCCCTCGTCCGCCAGCATTGCCGGATTATTGTTCTTACCTTAAAACTTATTTAAATGTTTGTCCGTAATGTAACATTAAAACTGCACGTACGCAGTGGGATTTGTATTGTGTTTCTAATAAATGATAAATCATTGAACATATTGTTGACCTATTTATAGTTTAATTTTCATATAAAAACGATTGCGGTGAAGTACGTAGTATTATTACATAATGTCAAAAACCGTGAGTAGTGTTTCTAATTATACGACCACGTTAATCAATTCTTTAATCATTTGAAGATTGGCTAGCAAAGATAAAGTAGTTCTTTATCTTTGCTAAGTATTTTACTACTGCTACTTTACGATAAAGAGCTCTCAGAATAAAACGTCATATAAATTTCAAAACCTTACACAATCGGTCACTTAAAAGAGTTTGTAGAAAAGGAAAATACTGTAGTACTTAGGTTTGTTACAGTAAATAGATATATCGAAAGACATGTATAGAAAGTATTTTTAATATTTTTTTAGTTACACTAATAATAGATTCTTACATTAGAAATTAGCGTTTTGTGGTACTAACTACTTTCAACTGAAATATCTCCGCTTTGGTTTAAAATTTACAAATTCAAATTTATAAATTCATTTAGCTCCTACATTAGTTTTGAAAAAAGTCAACCATGGGTAATCGAACTTGCAAACATGCGTCGACTGTTGTGTTACTTTGCTTTTCAACCGATTCGATGAAATTCGGACAACTTCTTACAAGGTAAAATATTCATCTCCAATGCGGCAGCCCAAACCGCTTTAATGACTTTATTGATTAATGTAGTACCTATGAGATGGCAAAAGAGCATATATACATACTTCGATTATTTAAATATATTTTACAAAAAAAAAAATAGACTTTATATTCCTCCCGCACAAAATGCTATTTCATATGTACGAGGTATCGTAGCATCTTGGTAAAGAGGCAAATGCCTCACAAATGTATTGTATGTATACATTGTAATACAGTGTATCCGTTGAAATAAAGTGCTGTAATTATCATATTGTAAGCATTACTATAATGAAAAATAAATATACTAGATTGTAATACGATGGTTTACTAATTATCGATGAAGAATAGATAGGGAGATTAATCTTAAATCCTTATTAAAATTTCTATCATTGCCATATCTGATAACCGTAGTTGTGTAATTATTAAATAACATAAATAAATAATATTATCATAAAATCGGACCTCAATATTTCCAGTCCTGTTTGGTTCATCTGTCTGCTTGCCTATTTTCAATACAAATACGTCTTTGTCTGGATGCAGGACCTTTTGCGCCTGTACCCCTTTGGGTGCATCACTAGGCGTTATGTTACAAAAATTGCACATGGTTTCATGTACTTCGTTCTTGCTGTAGGTTAGCTCTGAATTCATCTGGGTTCTATTTGTTAGCGCTTCACAAATATCATCTGGGATCTAGAAATCAAATAAATTACTGAAAAAAGTGTATTTCATTGAGTGTTACATCAAAGTGTACATGTTATTTTTGAATTTATCAATTATGAGATTTTGATGCTTAAGCATTATATATTTCCATAAGGTTTATGACAAAACTCAGTCATGCAAACAAAATAACTTTATGTTAAGCTTAGTAGTAGTATAGATACAATAATAAGATAATTTACTTTATTGTTTCAAGAACCTCTACTACTTATAGATTATTACTTGTACACTACGATCTCAATTGTTATTCACTTAATTGCTGGACATGACTGCCTAAATATTTATATATCCCAACACCGAGTATTTTTTACTCGTCTCTGTTAGCTAAGCTAAGCTGCGGTAACTGAATTAGATTTGCATTTACATTAACATTTTTGTTCAAATCCTCTATAAGTTGAAATCTACCTCTATCTATCATATTCATTTGAAGATTATTACAGATTCGGAATTCTAATTTCTCTATTTTTTTTTTTTTGGGAGCTTAGATTAGTTTTCCGAGGTCTAATTTTTCATGACACTATGCTATATTACGATAATAATGCATTTCAATATGTGCGACATTTATAACTGTAACGCATTGCATGTATATATGTTATTTTTTAATGTTACGCGAGATTATTTGTCATGAAACAGAAGTATGGTAACAGAATGAGATACCGCTAGTTAAACATAGAATCCGAAAGTCCCTTCTCTCTGTCTCGCAATTGTAAGTGACTAAATGAAATTACACTAATTGTTAGTATTTGAACGCCACAATTATGTAGCGCTAGTACCATATGCCTACTTCTACATCTTGTTTGTATATAATATCGTTGACACCACAACTTTATTATGTTATATCGACAGTATATGGATTTCGGTTTAACAGTGTGTATACCAA
The DNA here is from genome assembly GCA_036419045.1 of Scirpophaga incertulas. NCBI lineage: Eukaryota > Metazoa > Arthropoda > Insecta > Lepidoptera > Crambidae > Scirpophaga > Scirpophaga incertulas. Next base: position 21,730,006 of record CM071626.1, read on the forward strand.
AAATATTTAAATAAATGTATTATTTATCGAGATTGAAAGTTTTGATTTTTGGAGTACACTCCGGTCCCATTCATGTAGTTGTAGATTGATGAATTATGTTTTACTATAGATGATGCGTAATTATACTGTTCATTGTTTAAAATCTGACCTATTTTGAATGTACATATTTTTAATGTTTGAACGCCACAATTATGTAGCGCTAGTACCATATGCCTACTTCTACATCTTGTTTGTATATAATATCGTTGACACCATAACTTTATTATGTTATATCGACAGCCTTACATACGAGTATATGGATTTCGGTTTAACAGTGTGTATACCAAAAATATTTAAATAAATGTATTATTTATCGAGATTGAAAGTTTTGATTTTTGGAGTACACTCCGGTCCCATTCATGTAGTTGTAGATTGATGAATTATGTTTTACTATAGATGATGCGTAATTATACTGTTCATTGTTTAAAATCTGACCTATTTTGAATGTACATATTTTTAATGATTTTACGACGAGATTATTATTGACTGGAATTTACTTATATACTAAAATACGGGACGGATTAAGAGTTTCGGTAGGCAAACAGAATCGGAGCAATTAGCGACGTTTTCATTTTCTCGGAATTATGCGATTTAACAAAATTACATTAATCGCCCGAATTTAAATGTCACAGATTCGACACACAATGATGTTAGATACAAACAAGATTTTAAAGGCAGTGACCGGTTTTTCTTGTACATATAAATTATATTTAAATTTATATTTAAGATCGTATATAAAATGATCTACTGAACTTCAACAGATCTGTTGTAAAAACTTTTTGTTGGAAAGCTAGATTTAAATAAGTACATATAGTAATAAATGTCATAAAAGTTCTAATTACTTGCAAATGTAACTGATTAGATGGGCCGCCAGCGCCGCCAGTTCCTGGCATTCCGCATGTCTCCGAACACATAGAGGCGTCATCGTCGCAAGTACATTGTTGTTGCAGCTTCAATTGAGAAGGCGTCAGCTTCGGGGGCTTGGAGATACTTTTCGGTACCCTTATTTTTACCTTGTTGTTAATACAATTACGATTAGATTAGAATATTAAATTGGGTAGCTGAGTACTATGATTTAATTTTTGTCATGATTATCATGGTTTAAAAAACTGATGGTTCCGCAAATAGTTTTATAATTACAAAATATATTTTGCAACAAATTTATAATTTTCAGATTCACAGACATCATTTCATGATAAATTTCATGCCTATAAGTAAAAGCCAGAACCTATAAATATTGATTCCCTTATAGTTCTGGATCATATTGTAAAGTCAAACTTACTGATTGAGTACAGTTAGAAAAGGATGGTGCTATTGGCAATCTCGGAGGGGAGACTCCTCGTACACTGGAGTTCGGTCCAAGGTATTCAGAATAATTGGGATTTATACGTACTTTGGAGAGGAAGTAGGATATGCAAGCCCGTAAATATTATTTTAAGTCAATATTATATCAAATTAATATAGAAACTAAAAGACAAGAATTATTTCTTGCCTTTACTCTTCTCTTTTAAATTAATTTGGTATTATATTAAACAATTTCAATATGTTCATACTGCCGAATTCAAATGAGTATCTAAGATAAATTCACATTTTTATAAATCACTTTTTATTATTAATCTACCGATATTTAAAATAGAATTATTGAAGTTAGGAAATTACTTTTATCAAATACAAATAAAGGGCAGTAGTTTCGTACCAAATCATACTAATAAGATTAAGACAGAAATAGAACATTTTAGTAATATTTGCATGGCCAACGCTCTACTTCGCATAATTCGAAGATATGAGTTTGTAAAACTTACGACTTATATGTATTTAGATAAAAAGCGTGTGATTAGATAATGCCTAATTATATAAAAAGAAGTATGGACCCATCCGCCGCTCAGCACAGGAAAAACGTGTGAAGGTTTTTTGTAACCGATTCATCTTATTTGTTGGTATATGGGCACATCTTGGGCAGCATTAATCTTACTCAAATCAATCAGTTTCTTCAAGAAAGATTATAAACAGAATATCGGAATAACGTGTATATTTACTGACTTTTTATTAGACTGAGGCAACAAATCTCAAATCGAATATTTAGTGTTATCGTGTAAAATCGAGTCTTACCTCATTTCCATTGAAGATGGCACCGATTTCTTCATACGGCTTATTTTTATTTACTCCATTACCATAACCCATGGCTCCGATTTTTTTTATATAGGATTTATTATATAACTAGACAAAAAATTTTGATGTATATATAAGTACCACGAAATCAATTACAAGACATGATTTCGTGGATTTTATGTCATGTGGTTAGAACCAAATTCATTAGGACTTGTTTTTGTATGTCAATTCTAAGTAAGTTTGAAGTTTATTATTGTTATCTAGATTGTTTAAAAAGTTTGAACTCAAAAGATAGTAGTTCTGCATAAGCATCGAAACAAATAGTTTTAATTATGTTTAATATCAAATTTATTTTTATAGATGCAATAGTTGTAATGCTACATGGTAATGCTATCAGCATTAATTTCGGATGCACTACATAATGACAACAGACTATTAGATTAGTCATTGATATATGAAATAAGTATTTATTTATAGGTTTGTTATATATATGTATATATATACCGTATAGTAAAGCTGTAGTGAACGACACCGGCGCTAGTTCACCAGACACAAGTAATTTTTCCTGAGTGAATTTTCATTTAGGGCAGGATTTAGCTGGATCTCCAGTGTTTAGCCATTACGAGCACTTCAGATTTTCATACACTTTTCATCACAAATAATGACTCAATATAAATCCCTTTCATTATTATGTCAGTTGAGCCAAGTAACACAGCAGTCGACGCGGGTTACGTTCGATTCACTTAATTCATGAGGTACCCATTGTAAAAATTTTATTTTACTTTGTCGATTTGCTTCAAGTGGATTAATACAGTTTTACTTACCCAGAAGTTTGCAGTTATCTTTGAAGTGCTTTCTGATGGATACGCTTCCACAATAGCCTTTAATTCTTCATGTTCCACTTTGGTCGCCGGTCCACGCTATTGGTTCTGAAGGTCGAAATTTCCAGAAAGAAAACGTTGAAACCAAAAACGTCCCGTGCTTCCTTTTGCAACACCAGCGCTGTACACATAATTAATCCTTCGAGCTGTTTCTTCAGCACTGGAGCAACGATAAAACTCGTACTTGTAAATATACCGATATGATAGGTAAAATTGACATGGAAATCAGCGAATTAAGAGCGAGCTTTAGTATTTACTGTTATATAGAGTGTTTGTTTTAACTGGTACAGTATGGGGAAAACCTAAACCATTGAAGATATAAGGAAACGGTTTTAGAAACCATTTCATCTTTTTTTGTGAAAATAAATTTGACATGGTAATTTTTAGGTCAAGCGTGAGTTGTCCTTGGAAATTAGTCATTTTGATGAAACATTTTTTTGATGCGGATCTATTCAATTTCATGTTAGGAATATTTCATTCCATAGGAATAAAAAATCTGAGCAGCACAAGTTAGTCATATTTAATAAAAAGTTTCCCATACAAATTGTTAGCTCAAAGTACCCATACTTACTACGGTTTCACGGGTGATCCCTACACGTACAAAAAGCGTTAGAAATTCAAAATTTTAATTTTATTTTTGTAGCGTAGAATTAAACCCGGACCTCCATGGTGTCAAGAATTTAAATTATTAAAAAAAAAATGTAATTTCGAACGTAGTTAGTGTCTTTTAATTTTTATCAAAATTTTGTTTGTCTTGTAATTATTATCGAAGATTCATCATGGCCTTATCCAATACGCAAAAAGTTGATTTACTCGAAGCTATAAATATAAATATTAAGCTACACGGATTATGAAACATTATTTTATTTAGGCACACGGATATTTGTATGGAAACTTAGTTACCTTACGTTCTATTAATGGAAGGGATATTGTATATAGTAGTACTGGTGGTGTTATAGTCGATATATTAATATATATTTCATAGTTCCCTATACACAAAGTCTAAAATTTATTTATCAAATGGGATTTTTACAATAACTTTTGCATGTGATAGATGCTACGCCGTTGGTGCACATGTCTACGGCGGGAGACCTTGTATTAGAAAAAACCTGCAAGGGCTTTTTCTTCGCTCTTTATTTTTACAGAGTTGTGAATTAGAAGCTGGCTTCAGATAAATAGTTTAAATTCGTTCTTTACCATTTTAAAAATATCACATTATATCTATAAAGACTATTTCATATTATATCTATATAGACGTAACTATTGAGTTATTAAAATTAAACCCAAGCATTGTTATCATTCAAATAATCCTTAACAGTTTAATAACTTTTTTCATAAGAGTATTTTTGACAAAGGATTTAAATTCGTGAAAAGGCAAATCGGTACCACTTTGTGGAATTTTGTTATAAAAGTCTATGCATTTCTCTATAAAAGAGCCTCTAGTATTTTGCAGTCTGTATGTTGGAACAGCAAGCTTATTTTTATTTCTAGAGTTTAATTTGTGAATTTAGAGTTCTTTTATAAAAAACCACTATGAACATAAATAAAATTTTCATAAATGAATTGACCTGCTAAAGTCAATATACTAATTTCTTTAACTAAGTCCTTCAGAGATTTCCTGTAGTATGAAAATACTTTCTATTCTATATATAATAGTCCACATGACATGATTGTATTTTATGTCAGATTTTTTTGTTTTATTTATTCTCAGATGTTGAAAATGCAGCTGACATCTGGCTTTCCGTATTTTCATTACAGAAGATCGATACCTACTTAAAATAGATATCTAAACACTTTTTATAACTTTATATTTGAATATATTTAGCTACAAATAAGTCAACTCACATTACACGTACTATATGACAACATATACTTTTCTGTTTGACTTCCTGATCAATGAAACACTTTAAATCCCTAGTAGGACTAATACAGACCATGTGTAAAAAAGACAGATGAATAAAACAAAATGACATATTTTTCGTTCCCTGTATATAAGTTACTCTATGAATCTTTCTATCAAACTTGTCAGTCAAGTAGATGTAGGTTATGAATTAGTCTTCTAAATTTTTGTACGTTTCTTTCTAATTTAATATAAATGTCAACCAAAAACTCTCAACTTGGAAATGACCAAAGAAAGATCAATCCAAAATCTGTATCAATACAGGAAAACATGCTTTGTCCATGGCAGTGTAGCTTAGTCCCAACTAATGTTCCAAACCCTAGTACAGTCCAGTATGTTCTACATCCAAGAAAAGATGTGTTTGTCCTTAAGGTACTGTATACTATGTTTATGATTGATTTTATAGAGAAACTGAAAGTAAGTATAATTTGTACAATAAAGTATAATATAACTTGCATAGGTCTCTGGTGCCATCAAAGTTTTTCTTTGGTATTCGTTGAATAGTTCTGCTAATGAGAAACATGCACAGTGAAAATAGTTTCTTAAGCAAATTTAGTGCCCTCTCGTTGATGATGGCGAATTACTTAATTTATAATTATATTGCTCGTAATAATATTGTGAAGAGAATTCTGTCATGGAGTGGTGTAATTTCCACCAAATCAGTTCAAATTTTCCAAATGAATCACCAAATTAAAAAACAAGATTTCATCTTCATAATTTTAATGTTTAGGCAAAGTAAATATAGTCAGCAATCACATTTTGGATAGGGGTAGTCCGAACTCTCTACAAATCTCATTCTACTCTTTCTTTTACAAATTTTAACGTTTCAACACAGTAAGACACTGTAAATTTCAAGCTCTTAAATAATGCAAGCAATAGGGAATATGCATATTCTCTATTTCCAACCACAAATATAGGTGTGTTTTGTTTTTCTTTAATTGTATACTTGACTTACTAATTGTACACACATTAACAATTGAAGATTTGCATTTGAATTTCGAAAACAACACATAATAATTAACAACATAAGAGTTATCTTAGGTCAGTATGTAAAGTCTGATGCGCTGCTGTGTGATATACAGGTTGATTGGAAGCTGGGTGCAAAGCTTTAAGGCGAAGTAAGTACAGACAATCTAGAACCATTTACCTAAGCCATGGTTGTCTTAGACGAAGTCTGATACTTTTTTTTTTACCTTCCATTGAGAAATGTGTAGATTTCGAGCTACTACTCTGGTACTGGTAAAATGTCTATTTCGACGTCAGGCAAGTGTCTTCCTGGGTTGACTCCAGATTGAACGCAGTGAACTGACATTCGGTCGAACACAATTACCTTTATTTTGCAAAAATGTTGCCTTAATTATTTTGCCTCTGATTTTAAATTTTCTCACTCAAATTGGTATTTTGGTACTTATTTCAATAGTTTGTAAGATATCTGCGTAAATGATACCTCAAAAAAAGAGTGATAATCAAGCATGTTTTCAGAAAAGTTTTCAAAAAGAAAACAATTTCCTTTTTTTTAGATGAGTTTAAAGACGTATTTCTTAAATTTTAAATGTTGTTTCGAGAACTTCAAACGTCTGTAAAAATAAAATCTCGCACACCATATGCTTCGAACTTGTTTTGCTAGATTGCTTACACATTACTTTAATAAAATAAAATAAAATACAATACATTTATCGCTTAATCTGTCCATTAATTAGCATTATCACAAAAAAATGTGTAAAAAAAAGTATCTGACTTCGTCTAAAACAACCATGGCTTAAATGATTCTAGATTGTCTGTACTTACTGCGCCTTAAAGCTTTGCACCCAGCTTCCAATCATTCTGTATAATACTGTAGATCAAGCTGATTTCTTATTAATTATAATGTCAATAGAGTAAGTATACAAGACTACTACCAAATGAGTGCACATATTTTAATATATTGTAAGGTATCAATAATAGAATAGGTACCAGTATCTTATTTTGAAAATATATTTACTTGTTTCCACAATAGACTATTGTTGTGTGGTAAATTTTGTTAGTAATGAATATTTTTTTATTACTGTTATATTATAAATTAGATTTATATATATAATATACTCGTATATTATTTATGTGACTATGTGTATACTGAGTAAGTAATATGTAGTACCTGAAGGGATACACGTATCCACAAGTATCCACGTGTAATTAGAGTATTGTTGACGAAAACTTTTTCATTACTACATACTAATGCAATGTTTTTTTACTGCTTATATATTGACAAACAAGCAAACCCGGTGGTAAATGGTTTACATCTGTAGTCTCGTAAAGTCATCAGGTGGTCTCGACATCGAAATGGGTAGTCTTGCAGCTGTGTATACATAGCTATCTTTCGTCTGAGTTTCACAGGAAATGTACGACACCCTGACAAAAAACATAGTGTAGATTGATGATTAAATAAGATGTAAAGTCACGGTACCCAGTAATTTCATTTCCTACCTCAGCTTTTACACCAATTAGAGCACTGCTGTTTTGTGATTTGTGACAGAAATAATTGGATAAAGACCTCAAGCTGACCATCCTTCCTCTGGTTGTCATGTTGTTCCTTTACCGCAGTAAATTAAAAATGACTTTGTGCTTAAAGGTCGCGAAAATTGGACCAAGAGGAGATCGCAGGTGTAAAATGGAGCTGGAACTTGTAACGCCGAAAGGACTTGAAAAGAAAGCACCATGCCGCATCGATACTAGAGAGACACAGTGTGAACCGGAGCCTAAGTGTTGTTGTGTCCCATCCAAGAAAAAGAACTAATAAAAAATGACTGTGACTAATAGCTTGAAACACCATAACACGTTGAAAAAAAAAAACAACAGTACAATAAAAATTTGAAACATTACACTGTTATTTCTTATTCATTTTTTTTTATATATTTACGTATTGTTAAATCTGCCTTTTTCTCACAAACATTTGCCTTATCTGATTTTTAATCAAGTAAACCAAGTGGACGTAGCGCCACAAAAAATTATTTCACTGTCCCTTTTTTATATATTAAACGTAAAATATGTAAAACTTCTAACAGGAAAGGGTTCGAAAGCGCCTCGATGAAATACAAGTACCAGTACACTAGATACATAATACTACTACGTTCGATGCGGATTTTCAGGCGTAAGCTAGCACTATCGCCAATTATATGGTTACGTGGAAGCTGTATGTATGGCCTGGGCACCTCGCGTGAAGATGATACTTTGCCACGTTGGTAACAAGGCTGACTACAAAGAGAGTCCGCTGGCTTTCAAGCCTAAATCTAAATCAATTGCACAAAAGCGAAAACCCCGCCCAATGTCACCCCCTAAACAGTAGTCAAGCGCCGCTTCTACCTGAATTCATCCCAATACCGATTAGACATCCATTCTCAATGAGCCAAGCTGAGGCAGCAATTAAAATTAGATAGATAGATATCGCCATGGAATGAAATCTCAAATATTTCTATTAAGCCTGCAAACTAAGATGTGTTTCATCGTCGAGGTTAGATTTATCAATATATTCTTGAACACCTTCAATAATTACATTGTCAAACTCGATATAAAAAAACCGTCTTTTAAAATTAATTAACACTAATTGCATTAGTACACAAATACACTAAATAATATAAAACTACTAATTTGATAGGCAAATTATTCGAGATAGAGCTACCTGTACCGAAGTGATTCTGTTGCAAGCAGTATTAATATCTACCATCATCCGTGGTTGAGAAATTAACACTTTCTGCAGAAAAATGAAGATGAAAGATATCTTCTTCGTTCTTCATCAAAAGAGGTGAATGAACAGAATTTAATTACAAACGAATTCAGATTATAATTTCCTATTTCCTACGGGTATCAAATGAACACTTCTAGAAATGGTAGGTACATATCTATTTTATTTCATTTTTGTAAAAAATACATTTTCTCTATTTCAGATCAGTTAATGTTCTATTTGATAATAATTCACGTAATTACACTTTATTATGCTTACTCAGGTGTTCCCATTTTCAAAACGAATATATGTATATTTTTTTATGTAGGTAAGTAATTTATAATCAACACTGTGTCATGAATTTACTATACATTGATTACTTCAGCAGATGAAGTTTGTTTTTTTTTTCTATTATATGCAGTAATTTCTATTCTTCTCTAACCCTAAGCAAAAAAAAGTATTATTATTAGCGTATAGTAAGGAAAATTTTGATTGCTGCAAGTCAATCTGTGCCCCCACGACATTTATTGTTTTATATTCAAATATCATATATTCTTCCATAACTAAACTAATTACATAAGTTACCAAAAAGATGTCCAATCTGATTTAATGATGTATATATTCAAATAAATTACGAGTACATTGCTACATAATCTCCTTCAGGAGCATTACTCTAGATACATATAAAATCAGAGTAATTTTTTAACATAATGGCTACTTTACTTAATCTTGCTTTATCGGACACTGGCCAAATTAAAAAGCTTACTTCTTTTTATTAGTTTCGCTTAAAGGCGAGCATGAAATAATTGAGCAACATTTTCGTAGTGAACATGGTATTATACATGCCGGAACCGGTGAACTACGACATCGCACCACAGGACACGCCCTTGAGCGATTCATACAAGGTGAAATACGTTTCCGTCGCGGTTTCAATTTTGGTACCTTTTTACATTTTCGCGTTTTTCGTCGTAATGCACATATGCGAGGGCATGGAATAGTTCTAAAACATGGATTACAGGGTGAAAGTGTACAATTATTGCATAAAACTTTACGGCACGATGCGTTACAGATAGTCGAAGATAGACAGGACTTGCAAGGACTAGGACATGGCTTACATGTAAGTGGTAAACAGGACTGTTTTGTACAACTAGCACCGCAATGGTCACATGGTGATTTTGGACACGATTTGTATCGTGAAGATAGATAGTAACATTTAAATATTTTACGCGGTGGTGGGCAAGATCTACTGGGCGGACATGGCGTACAAGGAGATAGCGTGCAAGGCGAAGGTGTACAAGGAGATGGCGTACAAGGAGTTGGTGGACAAGGAGATGGCAGATATCTTTTACAATGGTGGAAGCAGTTCTTATACATTTTACAATATCGACAAAATTGTGAATTATTAGGCAAAGTTCGACATGGGGGCACATGTGGCTTCCTGCATCTTTTTTGTTGACAAGAAGAAGGACGGCATATTAATAATTTACATTTTGGCTGTCGGCAAAGCACAGGAGGTGAACAAAGTTGATACGATTGCCTATTTGGTGGTGGTGACCATTCCAGCATTAACTCATTTTTGGCTAACGGTGCACCTGTTATTCTACGTATAATTAACTCAAAAACACCTCGTCTTGGATTTGTCATTGTTGTTACTTTTACTGAAGCGAATTCTTCGGGTGAAGGATCTACAGTACATTTAGGACCTTCGCATGGTTTTTGGGCATGTATGGGGCAAGGTTTCCGAGGTCCAAGCGTTATATGTGAGACAGTTGCAATCATTTCGCTATTCATAGATGATTTTAATAACGCTGGACAATTCTTTATATTGCATTTTTTTTCATCCTTAATAGAAACAGTTTTTGTTGTTGTAATAGTAGAGGAATCACTTGATTTTCTCATTTGCGATGTCATAGATTCATTATTCATTATCTTTGAGCTTGTTTGGCTCATTCTTTGTAATTTTTTCCCTGTATTAGAGATTCCCATCCCCGGCCTTTCTGAATTTCTGGAACTCTTCTTTCGCATATCTCTTTTACGATTAAAAAAGTATACATCAGAATACCTCTTTCCAGCTAAATTATTATTTGTACAACATTCAGAATTTGACATCAAGCATGGTGAATAAAAATAAGATTTTCCATTTAAGTCTAATTCTTTTTTTGATCGGATCTTACATTGAACTTGCAAACATTTATTGATTGAAGCTGTTGCTTGAGTGCCTGCTGTAGACAGACATAACTGGTTTGTTGATAATGAATTATGATATATCTCATCCAGAAGCGTCATATATACAGCCGTTTCATGAGCTGTTGTATCAGTTATGAAATTTGAAGGTGTATTATCTATATTTAATATGTCAAGCTCTGATAATGTGCAATCTGATTTTGATCTCAAATTTGTTGTATTAGAACATATACTTCTCTTAGATCTCAAAGTAATAAAAGAAACAATGGAATGAATCCCACTCTTTAGAAGTAAATGTGAATTAAGGTTCAGATCTTTAAAATACTCCTCAAAAAAATTATTCCTGTAATTTATTCTATCGCAACTTTCGGTGACGTTACATTTAACTTTGTTGTCCATGTTAATCAAATCCATCGGTGTAAACATTTTCTTATATATTCCTTCTGTAACTTCTTGTGTACACGGCAGATTCAGCATTGTACCTACGATGAGTTATTTCATTTTAGATTGTTAAGTAATGGAAAATACATAGAAATTCAGTTCATGCACATACAGTCATCAATCTTACCTATCCATCTGTACTAATTTAACTTTGATCTAAAACCTGTCTAATAATAGTCGCAATTCCAACGCGAAAATAATATTCGCGGAAAAGAATATACTACAATCAGGCGAGCCACATTTTTGTATTCCCTGCATCACCTTTGATCGCACAACATTTTTATATCTGGTGTAATATACCTAGTTTTGGCTGTAGAAGAATGTAACTGTAAAACATTGTCACACTTCCGACATTTTTAATCTATTAATAAAAAGCCTAAGCAATGGCGAATTTTCAACTAAATGCAGCATGCCGTTTTCAAATAAATACATCAGAATACGAAATAATTCTAGTAGTATGAATTAGTTCTAGTAGTATTTATATCCGAGAAATTGTCTCGTATTAAATAACCTAAACAAATAATAAATAACAAAAAGACTAGTAATTCTTTCTTTCCGTGGTGATATTATACAGAATCATTGATGGTACAATACAATTTAAATGATTATTACTGTGACGGTATTAATGTTATGACTTAAAGCGGACTTATTGTAGAATTTAGTAACTTCATTATTCCGTACTGTATTAATGTACATCAAGTAATACCGTAAAATAATGCGATTTTAAAGAAAAAAAAACATTGAAATACTTAAATATATAAACTTTGCATTAATGTAGTACATGCATATTACCTTATACATGCATATCGCCTTACCTTTTTTTTTTAAAGAGGGGAAATGCACCTTTTGCACAGTAACAGGACCGGCCTACCCACTAAAACCCCCCTGAGTTCTCTAGGCCCATGCGGGGCACATGGCGGGGTGCGCTTTCGCGATTCTACCGCCATGATGCACGTATTACCAAACTATATATTATTTCAAAGCAAGAAATCTGATAATAAAGTGATAAGTTATATACAAATCTTTAATGAAATGAAATACTTTATACTAAATATACTTAATACTATATGTACTTAATATTTATTAAGTATATAGTTATAAAGTATTTCATTTAAATTTGATTCAGTGCAGTAAATCAAAATTATTTGTCTGTGTACTTTTTTATTTGAATAAAGTTGTATTTTATTTAACTTTGATTATATGTCATTATATTTTATAAATATTAAATAATATAAGTAATAAAATGTCATTTAAATTCAGAGAAATATCCTGATATTAAATTATCCATCGACTTTAAAGTGGACAAATCTCCAATTCAATCATGAATTTGTATTACTCTCATCCATTTTCCACAATTTTCAAATTGCTACTAGCTGGGTTTGTTAATAGAAGTATGCTTTAGAAGCAATAAATAAAACGCGCCAATAAACCGGTTGGTGAGCAGAAACATAAAAAGACGCATTTTTAAAACTCTGACACAAAAATAAATTTATTATGAACTGTTTTATATATATAAACTTTACGTATATACATATATAAACTTTTAAGCCCTATATTATAAGAATATTTCTGGAATGTTGAATAATCTTAGAAATTAGATATTTTTATTGTACATAAAAAAATCTGTGTTCTCGGCATCAATCGGAAAATACCAGTGTCATGTACCAATGTGTTGCGTATTTCGAATGTCATATACCTATACATATACCTATACATTTTATCTTCACTACGCTCCTACGATGAAGGAAAACACTGTAACGCAACTGCGAAGGAATTCAATGAGTCGACTAATCCGCACGGGATGAAAGTTAAGGACACATGTGTCAACATGTATGCAGAGTCTGCGAACAAGAGCGTGAAACACCAATACACCTCTTGTGCTACTGTGAACCGCTGATTCACAAAAGAAACAGACACCTGGGGAAACACATCCTTGACCCAGATGAAATAAAAACAATCCGAACTGGGAACATCCTATCTTTCTTGGTCAGTGCCCAGTTAAGGGAGCTACTGTAGGGCCTACATAGAACCTACATAGGAGGCTGGTCACAATAGATGTTAATAGGTCGCAGTGATGCACATCAGCCCCGACTTACATGAAATAATAATAATAATCCGCACGGGGCCATCGTGGAAGACTCTTTAACATAGGGTAAACATATGACATGTAATGATATAGATATGTAGCTCGTAATCTGCCTCCTGTATGTGTGCTGTACATAAAACAAGCAATAAAGGGATTGTGTTTAATTTAATTATATATAAAATATTTACAATTTATTTTGAGTAGTATTCGAATAGCATTATTTTATATAATTTATCTAAGATTGATAAACAATCACGAGAGTACCGCCAGTATATACTAATCATATTGTCACTAACGGCGCCAGCGTTAGTGCTAGCAAAACTACACGGGATAGTCTACCCGACCTTAAAATGAACAGCTAGTTTAAAATAAAAATCCTTATCAGGACAGTTCAAATATGTATTAAATTAGCAAATAAGCGCAGGTACGAAATAAATAAAAATGACGTGTGTATAAAATAGCGCCTATTATGTCAAATTAACACCCTTTGGAAACAACATTCCGAACAATACACTGAGCTGTGCGCGTATCTTTAACTGGAACTTCTTTTTTGATTCTCATGTCTGGAGTTATAAACTGATACTCCAGCTTGGATTTTCTACCAGGCATATCGACTGTTTTGCCAACTCTTAATTTAATTACTTGGTCCGGAAAGTCGTATTTTACTCCAGGATAACTATCGGATGTAGGAGATAGGAGTTGACCGGGTTCATCCCTTGCTAAATCACCAATACCATGAGAATTCATGTTGAAATAAACACGCTGCTTGTGATTCATGCCGCATGTGTCTGTTGGTATCTGGAATATCACCTTGTTTCCCGTTGGACAGCAATCTGTATAATCATTGAGTAAATCAGAGTAATTGGAAATATTCTTACAACAAAATATAAAGCAACAGCAAAATATAAATTATAAACGAACCGCTAAATATTATTAGCTATTATTTTAATAGTTATGTTTTTATTTCCTGGCTATCTTTTTTATTTTTTTTAATCTTGTAACACAACAATCGCAGTCAGAATCGGACTGCACTCTCGTGTTTACTTTTTGAATAGGAGGTTTCTTTTCCGGTCCTTTCGGCGTTACTAACTCAACTTCCAATTTACATTTCCTATCACCCTGCATCGCTGTCTTTGCAACTTTAAATACAAAAGTATCTGTGTTTATAGGTGTTTTACTTTTATTATCACTACGTGCTAAAGAAGCTTGTCCATGTTTAGAGGCTTGCGTACAGCCCTCCATACTACACGTAAATTGCGTATCAGTGAGCTGTGCTCCGTGACAGCAGATTCCTTCATTAGGCAGTGCGAGACTTATTTGATTTTTTCCGCAAGGCGGTTCGCATGGACCGCTTTCTAAGCCTTTGTCGTAAGGATATGACATCCCACAGTGAGTTTGACTAATCTTCTTCACAATGGATGCCGACGCAGGTACTTTTATTTTTAGCTCGTTGCCACCAATATTTGTTCCTATTTCTTCAAATTGTTTATCTCGACCTGGTCAGCATAAATTTTTCTCATGCATCCATTAAAATTATAAGTTTGGATAAAGAACAACCATTTTTTAAAATGACTATGTCATATTCTTTGGAAGATTTTCATAAAGTGTAACGATAAATACAAATATGAACTGATTAAATCTACACACCAATAAAATAATGTTTAGTCTTTAGAGAACCACCAACTTCCCCCTTAGTTCTCTTAGAGAGAGATCCCTTAATTCCGTTGGTGTGTATCTGCAGACAAGTTTTATTATGGCAAACTCAATATTAATATTCTCACCTTTAGGTACATGGAGGCAGTACTGGTCTATGTTTCGGCACGCCATTTGTGATTTTTTTGAAAACTTGGGTCCAGTACAATAACAAGGATCATCTGAGTCCTGACATGGCATGCTATTATACGGATCTATTACGGAAATAAAAAAAGTTACTTGACAAATAATAAATTTGGTGAGCATTAAAAAAGGACGAAATAAGATTAAGAATTTGTATATAAAAATAGATCTTCTTTATAAAAATATCTTTATGAAAAAAAATAGGTGAAAGGTTTTGATTTAGATATTACCTGGCGGGCATACTCCACTTCCCATTGTATTACAAACGGCATTTTTCCCACTAGAAGTTCCAACGCCACTGCTTTTAGTTGCACCGCAAGCACATGGATCTTGAACTGTTTGATATTCTTTACGAGGATTGCATGATCGGTCAATAATATTATTTCCGGTACCAACACCTAATGATGGAGGAATTCCTCCTTGGAAATGTGTCACTATCAAGTTACCGAAACAGGATATCCTTAGAAACAATAAAATTTCCCCAGTTTCATTTCCGTCAGGGCCAGAAATTCTAAATGAATCCTTTAATGTTTGATAGCTAATAGACATGGGATTAGCTAAAAATCTATTGCGTGCCTCCACAAATTCTTTCGTCATATCAATTGTAGCCTCTCCCATAATAATTTTTGTAGGAATGCATCCACACGGCAAAGACTTATACACTGTTACTTTAATAGGAAATTTACTCATAGCCGAAGCAATATCAGATTCTTTCATGGGAAAAAGACAAGACTTTCCCCTGTTTAGTTTTTTAATGAACGGTCCACCTGATTTTGCGGCACAAGAATCTGAATCTTCATCACAGATTTCTAAAGGTTCTAATCCTTGACACTCAAAGAGTACACATGTTTTGAAATCTTTGTCGCTAAAACATGGACTCTTTACAAATACTATTTTATCAACTAGCACCTCTAAAAGAAAAAGGCTATCATCATGCTTAGACATTTCTCTGTGGCTGGGGATGGGTTTGTAAAATATTAAAATAATTTAAAATGAAAATGGTTTTTCACTTTTAATTTTGATAGATATGTACCAAACAAAAAACAATCACAAAGACAATATAAAGTTTATGATGCCAAGAGTTTTTTCAATGTTTGGCAGACACTGATAAGTTTAGAATTCATCCTTTTTTGCCTTTGCATTAACTCTTTTGACTTGACATAAACATGGCAAATCTACAAGCCTCACCATAGATCGTTTAGAAAATTTACGAACTGGACCTGTACTACCATAAAAACCAGTGTGTTGAGGAAAAGTCATATTCGAGAGTAATTTGCATTTCTCTCACCATTATTTTTTTTTCTAATGCTGACAAAATACACGTTTAACACACACTAAAGACTTATAAATGGACTAGTGGTGTGACCGCACATGAAACAGAAATACTTTTTTTGGTGTTAAAATACTGAGAAATCTTCTCATTTTTTGTGATACAAAAGAAAAATGGGTAACTTAAATGAAAATTGGCTATTGCATGTGATTCTAGATATCAATAATATTCTCTAAGTATTAGAAACAAGTTACGTCATGCTTAGGTTTTTTCGGTGCAATTACTACACCACCGGATGGAAATAAAGCTTTATAAACATTTTTTTTATGTTCACATTAAGATAATAAAATAAGCAATGTTTATTCAATGGTTATTCACAATGTTTCAGGGCTGATGAAATAATATTTAGTGGTATAGTAGATACAAAAAATTGCACTAATCAAGCTTAGTTATTGTTGTAAAACCTTCAAGGATATGCCTATTCTAATAAATGTTGTCTTAGTTCTCGGTAGTCTCATGTATTGGTTACTCTATATTTATATAGATTTCAAGTATTGCTTAACAAGGCTTTTATAGTTCTTTTAAAGCATTACCATTTTTATTTCAAACTTTATTAATTTGGATAAGCACACATTTCATGTAAGTTATTGTATATATTTAATTATGCTCTAATTGTAAGAATTCAAACATGCAATCACTAACATTCACAAAGTTGACAGAACAGGAAAGCTATGCGATTATAGTCGTTTACTATGAGGATGTTGTTAACGAAATGTCATTTAGTAGATTGTCTTACTATGGAGTCCGTGAATGCGAAGTATAAGAACCGAGACGCCAAAGCTAGGTTCAAAATTTGTCTCATCTGTGTGGAAATCTAAATAAAATATAATATAATCTAAATGAAATCTACACCCACTACAATGAATGCGGAATAAGCAAAAGAGACTTGTTACCGTATTCAAAATGTAGATATATACCAATAATTGTGGATTAATCCACAGGTAGACTTGGTTAGTTACGTAAATTGTTCCGAGTGAGACATGAAAACTACTTGAGCATTAAAACAAAACTAATTGAGACATGGAAACATATTGCAATCAAATCTATAAGTCAGAGCAGGCGTTGGCTTCTATTAAAGCAGGACCACACGACGAATTTTGTAATGTTAGCTGGGCTATGGATTAGTACATTCTTTAGTTATGGCTCTCGAAAATTCAGGTAAACTAATTAATCTAAGGAAGAGCGTCTCGGAAAGAACATCAACCAAGTGGTTCTGACACGGTGGTATTGTTAGAGATTTAGAATTCGGTCAATGCTTTTGTGCTGTTCCTCTCATCAAACTGTCTGCTTATGTTCATCAAATAAGTTTAACAACTCTATATTATTAACATTTTGTTTTGTTTGTTCACTACAGTTGTTCACTACTATATTATTAACAGTTTGTTTTGTTTGTTCACTACAGGGTTTTAGAAACTTTAATACATCTTTAGTTTATTTTAAATGAAATTATATAATTGGAAAATTTAGCTTTTACAGCCAACAAGGGTAACCTCAAGGATAATGTTAAAATTAACTAAATTACAAAAATCAGTGCAACCGTTTTAGTTCAAGTATTTTTTTAATTCTAGTTGTGGATAACTTAGCAAGATTCTAGTTATAGCATCTAGAAATGATAAAATGAAAATCTTGAAATTTTAATCAACCTTTTTAGAGAGCGTGATGCAGGTACTGCAAAGTTAAATGAAACAACGGGTATAATATTAAAATTTATAAAATTTATTTCGATATACAATGATATTTAATCGATGGATAGTTCAAATACCAGGCACAGGCCTCATTTCGGAATGGACGACCAACCCTAAAATAAAGAGTGTAGTTTGTAGATTGTATTATCTTTACAATGTTCCGTTTGGGGATTGTAGCCGAAACGCAACCTAAACATTGCCCCTGGTACTTGTAATATAATAACCAAAGAGTAAAGTATAATAACTATTGCTGCTTTATTCGGATTCAATGTGACAATTACCTTCTCAAAGCAGCTATTTACTTGCACTATTTTTCACTTTTAATCAAATTTGATAGCAATAGAGTAACATAGCTTATTGGTCAATCAATATTGGTTTGGTTGAGCTTAGCTGGCAATAACATCAAAATTAAAAATTTATTATCACTTTAGCACATCAAAGATTGAGACGCCATTGGTTCATACAGGCTTGACCTGACTGACCTTGGACTGGAAACAACAATATATTGCGAAACAACAATATATTAATATATTAACAACAAGCGTCTTGTTTTTACCGACGGCGACCGACTGTTTGGTAGTGCTATAGCAGTGGATCAACGTGGTGGTGGTTTCTTTTCTATTCTTCAAATATTAATTGCTCTAAGATACTGGAGCCGCAACTAAGTAAAATGCAATACTATCTTTTCCTCAAATTTATCTGACATAGAGGTATTCTACCTACGTTTTAGTAGGTAATATGCTAAAGTATGTATAATACCTATTGTAAATTTGGAAGCAAGGGGTTGGGCTTGCTTGATGAGTCATAAATAATACTACCTTACGGCAATGATGACTGTTTATTGGCACACGAGCTTAGGAACAGTTTTTCACAATATGATTATTAAGGTTTTATACAGCTTAGTATTAAATTAAAATCTTAATATTAACACCTATTAAGAAACAGAAAAATTCCGCCTCAAACAAACACCAACGAATAATGGCAGTCGTAAACATCAACCTCAAAGTGACAGCTGACAGCAATGACAGTGTAGTGACAGAGGCAATCATAGACAAATGCAACTTTTTTACGCTTTTTCATAGGTTTGTCTTTGGATTACAACGTTGCCATTTTGTGCATCCGATATAGCCGTGTAGTAGTTATAACGACGTTACACTTAGTTTATGAGTTAAAAAATATTTTGAGTTTATACTGAGCTTATACTTGATTTAACTATATCTAGTATAAGTATGGAATAACCATGTTATAGTGAATTTTTATAAGTAACACGGTAAGTATTTTAAGTGGGGTTTAAAAAGTGAAAGTGATCTATTATTTATTTCAGGTGTATTAATATCTAATTGAATATAAATTTTATCTATTTCTTCTTGTAAGTTCTGCAAGTCAATATATTGTAGGAATGAATGGTAATGGGATAGGATTCTGGATGGACCTAGCTTAAAAGGGAGTATTCCAGGACCATTATCGAGACTGTCAAGTTTTATCTCCTGCGTTACTACTGTTCGTAGGAGTAGATGGAGAATCAGGATTGTTCTGTAACAATTGGGAACTTTTAGGGACTTGTTTCAATCTAGTTTTAGCGACAGGACCTTTTTTCTTTTTTGTATAAATATGGATAGAGAGATCTGCCATTACAACGTCTTGTGTATAACGTGGGGCTAATTTTTGTCGGGATGCAAAGGGATTTTTTATGAAAATTTGTTGCTCGGAGGTGTATTCCTTTTCAGGATTTCTGGTCTGATTGATGTTGGTCATTATATTTTTACGTAAGTCGTTACAGTTACTCTGTATTGCGTTATAAGCTTGTGTCATTTTATCTTTATGATTTGTCATGTATTGTTGTAGGAGATGAACTGTCAAGTCTAGGTCAAAGGGGTCTCGTGGGTCAAAATGTCCAGTTATGACTTCAATAGGTCTGCATTTTGTAAAACTATGAATACTACTATTATAGGCCAAAAGGGCATAGGGCATAAGGTTAACTACAGAATCACTTTTGTGACTAATTTTCAGGATACGTAGATGCTCTAAAATTGTTGAGTGAAATCTTTCAACAATACCATTTTCGTTAGGGGCGTGTGGAGCTATTTTATGGTGTTGGATCTTGTGTAATCTTACAAATTCAGATATGAGCTGATTGGTGAATTCAGGTCCGTTATCAGAAATTAAAGTGATCGGGATACCATGGTGAGTACAAAAATTTAGTAAAGCTTGAACGACACTTATCGCAGTTCCATCTCACAAGTGATAAGCTTGAGCGTACTTAGAAAATGCGTCTACTAAAGTTAAGAATTTCTCGCTTTGTATAGTTAATAAATCTACATGTAATAATTCAAAGGGTCTGCTGGCTGAAGGCACTATTTTAAATTGCTGTTTAATATGATTGCGGTCATACTTTGCTTGACCACAGACTGTACACTCGTTAATAAATTTTGTAATTTGTTCTCGCATTTTAGGCCAGTAATATTTGTGAGAAAGAGCTAAATAAGTTTCGTTTATACCACGATGGTTAGTTTTACCGTCATGATATTTATTAATTATGTCCTGCTGTCTTAAAAATTCCCTTAGGTTTTCTAATTCCTTTTTTGTTAGTAACAAGTGCATTGCTGAGCTTTTAAATGTGCTTTAAATTATAGGTATAATGGAGTACATAGCTAATGGTGGATTAATAAGTAAACCTGTCTTAATTTTAAGATTAACGTATTCCTTAATAGCGCTAATGACATCTTCCTCCAGGTTAGTCTCTGATATTTGTACAGCTATTCGAGTATGAGTTTCAAATGGCTTGGTAACAATAGTACGGCCTTTGATGTCGCCTACAACAGTTAAAATAATTGTCTCGAAAATTTATTTAAAGGATCATCGGTGATTGGTATTTCTAAAATAGGATTTTCGTTTTCAGTATGAACGGTTGCAGTTGCTGAGTTTTCTGAGAGGTTAGGGGCTGTTATAGTTCTCGAGTCATCCAGAACGGATAGATTTTCTGATGGGTTGACTATTATAGACATGCTTTCTTCGTTATTTAACTCTATACGGGATAATGCATCTGCATTAGTGTTACATTTACCTTGTTTATATACTACTGAAAAATCATACTCGCTTAACTTTAACCGCCACCTTGTTAGTCGCGAGTTAGGCTCTTTTAAGTTCATGACCCATTGTAATGGTTTGTGGTCAGTTATAATTTTAAATTTTCTGTCAAAGAGATAGGGTCGAAAATATTTCGTTGCCCATACTATAGCCAAAAGCTCTTTTTCGATGGTACTATAATTAAGCTCGCCAGAGTTCAGAGTCCGCGATGCATAAGCAATCGGTTTATCTGATCCTATTGAACCTTGGGATAAGATTGCTCCAATCGCAACGTTGGATGCGTCGGTGGTAAGTAAAAATTCCCTAGTAAAATCTGGATATTGCAAAATTGGGTCATTAGTTAAAAGCGTTTTACAGTGCTCAAAGCAATCTACATATTTTTTATCTAATGTTATTTTTGAACCTTTCTTAAGACATTGAGTTAATGGTTTTGTTAGTCGTGCAAAATCTGGGATGAATTTCCTATAATATTCTAGTAATCCGAGAAAACGTTTGATCTCAGTGGGAGTTTTAGGAAGGGGATATTTTTGGATTGCAGCTATTTTATCCTGGTTAGGTTTTACACCTTCATTACTAATTACATGGCCAAGGAAACTAGTTTCTAATTTTAAAAATTCAGATTTATCCATTTGGATTTTAAAGTTAGATTCACGTAATTTTATAAAGACTTTTTCCAGATTTATAATGTGTTCCTGAAGGGATGTACTAAAAACGATGATGTCATCGAGATAGACTAAGCAAATTTGATTTTGAAGATCTCTAAGGACATTGTCCATGACTCTTTGAAAAGTTGAAGGAGAATTCTTCAAACCCATTGGCATTCTCAAAAATTCGTAGTGGCCATTTTCTACGTTGAATGCAGTTTTATGGATATCTGAGGGGTCCATTTCTACCTGGTAGAAGCCACTAGCTAAATCCAGGGTAGTAAAGTACTGACATTTACCTAACTTATCTAATATGTCAGTAATATTTGGGATAGGATCATCAATTGTTTTCTCGTTTACTTTTCTAAAATCTATTACAAGGCACCACTTAACTTTTCCTGAGGCATCGGCTTTTTTAGGGACTATCCATATGGGAGAGCTCCATGCTGAGTCAGATGGCCTTATAATATTTTGTTCTAACATTTTACTAATTTGATCTCTAACCTCTTGTTTGTGAATGTAGGGATATCTATAGCTTTTAGTGTGCACAGGAATTTCATCGGTTGTTCTTATTTTGTGTTTGATTTTGTTGGTGAATGTTAGTGGTTCACCCTCAAGATAAAACACGTCAGCATAATTTGCACATAGATTTTTTAAATTTGCAAGTTCCTCCGGGTTAAGATGGTCAGTGCGAAGGCGTGATAAAACTTGTTGCGTACGATCCGATAAAATTTCTGTGTTTTGGATTTCAACATTGTAAATTTCAGCTTCTATTGGGCGGTCCATTGAAAAAATTATGTCATTAGATGAGGGGTTAGTAATTTCTACCCAGCCTCTGTTCTGCTGTACTAAAGTTAAACAATCGGAAATTACATGTTGAATAAAACTCTTGTACTGTTCCACTAATTTTAATTATTGTCGATCTGACCGGTTTCGCTTTACAGCATTTTCAAAGGTGTTCAAATCGGAAATTATGCAGTTACAAATAGTTTGCTGATTAACTAAAACTTCACCATCACCAGTGTTAATAGGCAAGCGTAATATTTTTTTTGAGTTAGCAGGGATGATATTTTCGTATAGATTAACGTTACGTGAGTCATACATATGTATAGGTATTTGAGAGTTTCTAGTTAAAAGTAATTTATTTTGAAGGTCAATTTTTGAGTCCCAATTTTCTAATAAATCGAAACCAATAAGTCCGTCAAAGTAGTCGTGAAATTTATAAATGAACAATTTTATTTCGCCGTTTTCATTAAGTTCCGGGAAGCAAGGCAAAGTTATGGAATATTTATTTTTACTAGTTCCATGTACGTTTGTGACTTCGAACGGTTCATAGTTCAAAGGTACATGGCTATAAAATTTACGTACGGCGTCTGGACTTATAAAAGATTGGTTAGCAACGGTATCAATCAAAAATTTTAATGAAGGATTATTTGTTTGAATGTAGCCTAATTGTCTTTGTATGTGAAGATTAAGTTCTATTTTGGCTTGTCTAATTTCTGAACCTGGTGAAAAATTTCAGTTGAAGTAACCTTCTGGTCTATTTCTTCAACTATGGGTGCTTCATCGTAAATGTAAGGCTCTTCATAGAATACAGAGGGTTGTTGCTCTGTAGGGTAATAGTCCTGCGGGTCACAGTTATAATAATCAGTATAGTAGTTATAGTCCTGGTTGTAGTCGTAGTCAAACTCGTTCATGTTAACTTCACGAGTCTTGAAATAATTACTGGGGGGTGGATTCCCATACAGTCTCCAATCTCGTCCAGTTGGTGGCAAAACTTTAGGTATGAAAGGGTTTACACCACTCATAGGGCGTGGTGTGAAATTTTGTTGCGGGTATGACTTATTTGGTAATTTAAAAACATTACTATAGGGTTATTAATATAGGGTTATAGTTTGGTGGAGGAGCTCTAAACATTTGTTGAGTGCGGGTGAAACCGCGGGGTGAGTTATTATTCGGCATATTATTGGGTCGCCAGCCTTGACTGTGATGCTGTATCGGTTGTCGCGAAGTACTTGGTATATTGAATAAAGGCTGTCTAGGAAAGGTAGGAGCATTACTTAGTTTCGGAACGAAATTATTTAATGGTAAGTTGAAATTTTGATTTGATAATGACTGAGGGGGCCACTCTTTTTTATGACAGGGTCCATTTTCGTTTCGACTTTGAAGGTACAAGGTATTTAATTCATCCTGTACATATTCGAGAGCCTTTTCCATCGTTTCAGGCCTCATACAACGAATCCTAGATCCTAAGGGGTCTTTAAGTCCCCGTAAATACGCTTGTAGGGTTAACTTTTGATATAAAGTACGTTTCGCTGTAATAGTTGTATAGACAGTTTCGTGAAGTGAAATATACGTCATTATTGTACTGAATAAATTTTGACAACGTTCGTAAAATTCCTGAGACGAACTGGAACCTTGAGTTTGTAATGACAAATCGCTGTACAAAGCGGTCTCATCGCGATGGTCAGCAAAATTGTTTATTAACGCGGAACGTATGCCACTCCAATTTTCTGCAATACCGTTTGCATTAATATACATAGCCGCGGGGCCAGTCACCTTATTCAAAATGCCATTTATTAACGCTAAGTTCGAAAGTTCGTTCCCGGGTTCTGTATTAAAGTGAGCTAACACTAATTGGTCACAAAGATGTATGAAGCGGGTCAATACGTGTGGGTTCCCGTCGAATTCAGGCAATAACCTAAGAGATTTATAAATAGTATCGATATCCGATTGCGACATGTTTGATTCTAAATTACGATGTTCGTCGAATGCGCTATCTCTAAGCCTACTCTCTAACCTAACTTTACGCGATTTCCTAGGATAAAAAATTTTGATTAGTAAAAAAAAGACACGTTCAATAAAAATACAAAATGCACTATTAAAATAAAAAGAAACAGTAATTAAATTATATCTATGTTCATCTTCTATCATGCACACGATTGGACAGGATATTAAATAAAAATTATAGTGTAAATAAAATATAGTTAATTATATATAAATGTGTAATTTTATATACTGAAGTTGTGTATAAATGTAAAATATATGAAATAAGGATTATGTATTATAAAATATAGGATTAGTTATAAGATAGGTAAGGACTTGAAAGATTCAAGGACTTACAGCATATTTTTCTGGCGAATCTATTTCTTGATTCCCTTCGGACTGCAGCTCCCGTAGGTTGTGGATACCCGAACGCGACTTGAAAGCCACTCGGCGGCTCAGACAAATACGGAAATGTTCTCCTGTTGTTCCCGAACCGACCGCGAGTATCCTACCGACTGCGCCAATTACGAAGTCTACAGCCGGAGGCTCCAAAAAAAATCAAACTTTACTTTAAAATTATTTAATTAAAAGAAATTACAATAAAATTACGAGCTAGATTTTAAGTGACAACTCTTCGATGTTAGAAGTAATTATAATTATTAACTTAATTCGTCTATTTAAGAAAAGTAGGTTTTGCGTCATCTTCTGCTGAGTCTGCGCCTCGTGCAGAGTAGTGCCGTGTGCAGTGTTGATTTGGGGCAATGCTGACAACTAGGGCAATGCTGACAACGCGATCCTCGTATATTAGGGTTCCGTAACAAGTCTGCGTTTTTCTACATGAAACAAACAAAAAATAAACACCGTTCTTGTTTAACAGACGCTCATATACATTGGATTCTTTAACTATTCTGATTATTCTAAATTAGTGGAAGATGCTCAGGCGCACAGTAATATAAAAAAGTAAAAATACTTTTTTACTAGTTTATGAACCTAGTTTAAGAATAATTTTTACATTTATGTTTTCTCTATTAATAAAAAAAAATATACTACATGATTTTGTAGGTACTGAACTATGAACTGTTTCATTTAGATTTCAATAAGTATGTACGAGGGGCGGCTGATAAGTTAGCGGCCTTAAGGACTTAATGAAAGAAACATACAGTTTTCATATTTTTATTTTTCAATATAAAGTGAAATACATTTTTTACATTGTGAATATAATGCTTTTATATCACCAAAAAAATATTATTTACTTTTCTCTGCAAAATGGCTGTCTACGGTCGCCATTATTTCATTGTCGTCCTAAAATCTTTGTCCCCGTAGCTCCTTTTTTAAATTAGAAAAAAGAACTTACACTTCAATTGAATTTCTGCGCAGGTGTATGCAGGTTGCAAGCTTGATTATTGCTGACAGTACATATTAACTTCGCATTATGGAAAACCCATTGATGTAAAGCAGAAGCGAACCCCTAACCTTCCGATACAACGATATTACTTTAAAGAAACTACTGGAGTTTAAATCATAATCACAGACACCATAAATTCTTGCAGATAGTTGAGAAATTAAAACTTACAAAGACGGACCAGAATTCGCGGATGCAGCTAGTTTTTGATATAGATAGTTAAGCTCACGCACCACTAATTAGCAGAAAACTCCAAATACAACTTTGTAAAATATCTACCAGATTTTGACGATATCTAGTAACATGGAGCCTAAGTGAAAAAGGACTAGAAAATAGGTAAGGTCTACTTTCTAGGGATGATATAGGTTATATCATAAATTGGTTTATGGTTCTATGACCACGGTGGTAGATGAGCGCAGAGTCCACTTAGCGTGGCACTGTAACGTTTGAGCAATCAAACGGGCGCTTTGTTCGGTCTATGAAACATCGAAATAGCTTGGACTCTATAGGTGCAGGTGCACATCATTACGGTGTGCAGTTCTTTTGGCTCACACAGGTATTGTCGGGCCACAGTTGATTCAACAGTTACTTGCGTGGCGTAGTATACGGTGAAACTCTGCCCAGAGTGGGCAACGCACCGTAGTGTTCTTATCGCCGTGGTTGACAAATACCTCACGTTGTGAGCAACCTTCTAAACTGTGGTCAGCGCCGAAATGGGATGGATAGCGGTGGTCTTCTTCTGTGTGGAATTCCTCGCTCAAAAGGAGACCCCAAACTGGTATGCCAGGATGGTAGCACAGGGCTTGGCAGCACTATAGGTACGTAAAGTTGATAGCCCTGTACCTAATAATTTTTAACTCGGCCTCAGAGATCTTGGGAAAAAGGTATAAAAAAATGGATGTGACAAACAATAATGCGGTTCATAAAAGGCGGACATATTTCTTCTCTTAATATTTTTAATTATACTTATTATACTTTTATTTTTATTATAATTTTATTTTTTTCAATTATATACTTTTATTTTTATTATAATTTTATTTTTTTAATTATATTTATTATACTTTTATTTTTTTCAATTTAAATTTACAATTATGAAATTACTTAATAATAGACAAGTATCAAATTATAGAATAAAGAAATATTCTTTTTAAGGCTAAAGTAAAACCACGATAAATGTTGCAATGGGGATAGATGTTTCTACTTACTTCGAAAAGTAAAATCCTGACTGCGTGCGATGACGATTTGCTCCTAGCGTACATCACAGAAAATATATTGCAAGAAGTAAAAAATATACTTATGAGTAAATTTGAAATAAAAGATTTCGGTAAACTGAAAGAATTACTAAGTACCTATCGAAATCCAGCAAACAAAATACATAATAAAGGTCAGTCAAAAATATATACATTTAAAATAAATATACATATAAAATGTAATCTGTCATTTAAATTTAAAATAAATTTAAATGACAGATTACAAGCCTGTAACGACGCCGATCGTGCCAAGTTTAAAGTTAGAAAAGAACAGTTGCTTGGTTCGTTAATGTATATAGCAGTTGCAATAAGGCTTGACATAATGTACGCATTGCGCTACCTGTCACAATTTAATCGTTGTTTCGGAAAATCACATTTTAAATGTGTTAAACGTGTCATCAGATACTTAAAAGGAACTAAAGATTTGATCATTATATATAAAAATACTGGAAAACCACTATTTGGTATGGCCGATGCTTTTTTTTTATGTATTAAGGACAAGCGTTTGGCCTCGATCTCACCTGGTAGTAAGTGACGATGAGGCTGACGATGGTCCATGCCTGTCCAGATAGTGCCTATTCACTCTGCCTTGAAAAGGTCCAGATTGTATTTATCTGGGAAACTATATGCTGGAGGAAATTCCACTCCTTTGCTGTTTCGCATTATAAAAGCAGAAGCGAAACGCATAGGTGGTATATTAACAACATAAGGGTGGAAGCCCAATCGTCGTCTAGTTCCCCTGAGGTGGAATGGGGATGCTGGAATCAAATTGTGCAATTCCATCGCACACTCTTCGAAATGCATCCGATAAAATACGACCATAGAGGCTACCTTGTGTCGGTGATCGAGGCTCTGCAGTTTAGCCTCTATTAGACGTGAGTCAGCAATGAGCTTCCTAGCACGTTTCTCACGATTGAGTCCAAGGCAGCCAGTTGGTATTTGGCAGAACCGTCCCAAAGATGACAGCAGTATTCCATACATGATCGGACCTGAGCTTGGTAGGTTTAGAAGCTGCCCTGGTGTGAGATACCGCCTAACCTTGGAGAGGATACCAAGTTTCTTAGCTGCAGTCTTTGCCAAGGACCCAATGTATTGGCCAAAGTTTAAGTTAAGACGAGATGTCCATACCAAGAAGCACGAGATAATCACTGATGAGAATGGGCACATTACGGAGTGTCGGAGTCAGAAAGAAAGGACTCCGCTTCGCGATAAACAAACACGCCTGGGTTTTCAGCAAGATGCTGACTGGGTATCTTTTACTCTAGATATAAATTCTTACACTGGATATTGCTACAAATTAGCTAATGGTTGTATAAGTTGGAATTCAAAGAAACAAAAGACGACTGCCATGTCTACTGCAGAGGCAGAGTACCTACTTAGTCTTAACCAAGGCGGCGAAAGAAGCGATATTTTTAACACACCTTTACAACCATATTACCGACAAGAAGCAGGAAAGCTTACACATAAATATTCAGATAGCCAGACGGCGGCGATAGCAATTACCAAGAATAATGTTAGAAGTGGTAGGACTAAGCATATGGATTTAAGAAATCATTTTCTGAAGGAAACTGGGAAAGAACATAACATTTTATAATATTTACCTTCAATATCTATTGATGGTAAATATTCCAATAAAATGGGTGCTGACATGTTGACCAAAGGCCTACCAGGACCAATACTATCAAAATTGAGACAAAGCGTACTGGGACTATTCGAATAAACATGAGGCGGCGTGTTGAAGATAAAACCTTATTGCACGTTTATACCTACCTCCGATATGGAAGTTAGTTTTTAATATGTTATGTATCATTTTATTGTGTGTCATGAAAAATAAAAGTCTTATATTTATCTAAATCATTTTTACTTCTTTCTATTTGTAATAAATTGATCCAACAAATATGCTTTTAATATTACATTAAATAGAACAATGAAAATATTGTCTCATAGGATTTTAACATAATTTTTACTCGTCTTATGGCAAAAGCATAACATTTATAAGTTAAAATTACTTATGACCCTATCTTTTCAATCGTTCAACCTCTTTTGCTTTGTCGAGTTTCACAATGTCAATTGTTGATTTAGTCTGTGGTATATGTCATTTTGTCATCCATATACCTTTAGGTTTTACCTGTCTTCTTGGTGTGTATGAAAAATGAAAAATATGAGTTGAGTACACGCGAAGTTTTTTTTATGACTCATATTTATGTTATTTTATGTTAAATTCTAGCAGTATGTCTAGAAATATTGTATTTGAAGGCTGGTTAACTAAGTCTCCACCATCAAAACGTATTTGGAGAACGGTAATTACATTAATTTTATTTTTCAAACATTCTTCGGCTTTGTTGACATAATATCATTTGTTACTGTAAACTCTTGTTTACGTGGTTCTGTTAGTATTGATAGTGCCTGATGCATTATTTATTGCTTTTTATGGTCACACAATAAATTTGAATGTTCACATTTTCAAATTTAATAGAAATGGCGGAGAAGGTGGTTTGCCTTGCGCCAATCTGGGGAGCTCCCTGGACAATATTTCCTAGATTACTATGCAGACCGGAATTACAGACGGCTCAAGGGCACAATCAACTTAGATTTGTGTGAACAGGTATGTTAACATAATTATAAACTCAATATTCCAAGCTGCTGATAATTTTATCAATAAATGTTTAAAATGGAAGCCTTAAATCAACATATATTAAAATTTAAGTACTTATATAATTGAAATAGAGGCACATCTTGAAACACAATGTTCTGTGGCACATTACATGTAGGCTGTTACATCAATTAATTTGTTGTTTTTTTCTGTTCTGTAATGCACTATGTTGTAGAAACAAATCAATTTCCTTTTGTAAAGTATTGTCATCATTAAGGTCCTTTGTCCCCTAGCCGGGGCAGAGGGCATCCACAATGAGTCTCCATCCCGCACGGTCTTGAGCTTTGCATTTGATTTTGCTCCAAGTTTTTCCAATGGCATTTGCTTCGCTAATGACAGTCCACTGCCAGGTCTGTTTTGGTTAAGTGTTGTACATCTACATGTATGATATTATGCAAAGACATATAACACTACAATGCCATCAAGGCACCCAGGGTATTTGACATCACCTAACCAGGATACAACCCATATTGCTTAATAAGTACATACTTTTATATGTGCTTGAGGTATCATTTCTCATTATTGTTACACATAATCTGTGCAATGTTGGGCCCTTTGGTATTTATTTAGATACAGTTATTTACTAAAAATATGTATTCTATTACCTTAAAATATGTAACTTTTAGTTTTATTTTCTAATCCATATTACATCATTGTATACATTTTTTATTCAAAATATTGTGATAATTAGACCAAATGTGTCACTAATATAAAGTTATCAGAGTATGTCCATCACCCTGAATGCAGAGTATATTGTAAATTTAATGAAGCTAATTTTTTGTATAGGCAATAAACTTTAGTTTGCAATAAAAATGTACCCTATGAAAATCATGTCATACATCATTTTAAATTCTAATTACAATTTACTAATTTAAGGTGGATGCTGGACTTCATATGGAACGTATTGGGAATGGTTCCTTGGATCACAAATTAAGACGTTCTGTGTTTACAATTCAAACTCAATCTCGTATTTATCATTTGGAGGCTGACTGTGAAGCCGACATGGCATTGTGGGTGGATGCTATTTGTAGAGTCTGTGGGCTTCGTGCTACTGATGATGCTGATGATTTTGGTTTGTATATTTGCTGCATTCTTGTCTCCCCATTCAATTTTACTCCATAATATTTTATGCCGTTATTTAATAAATACAATTATATATTTCAATATGAGATGACTGCAAGAATTTTTAGATAAATTATTGACCAGTGTCTTGGTAAAATATAAACTAGTAGTTTATGAAGTACTAACTATATTTATTCAGGTATAAACAAAACCCATAGTCATTGCCAACTTCACATTTAACGTTCTCAATGCTGGAAGCATACAATCAATATAGAATAGTTTTAGGACTATTAGAGGAAACATATTTAATGTATTTTTATATAATTTTAGAGAGAATATGGGTAATTGCTAACTTATAGTAAAAACATGTGTTTTTTAATATTTATTTGTTGCATCCAGTTACTAATTCTTGATATAACTGAAACTCCAACTCCAATCAATTGATTTTGGATAACTATTTTGGATAACTAGTGTTGCAAGCGTCCATAGGCGACGGTGACTGCTTACCATCAGGCAGGCCGTAAGCCTTTTTGCTACCGTTGTAGTATAAAAAAAAAAAAAAAAAAAATTCAGTTGCAAGCTTTGATCTTAAATTAGATAGGAAGTGTAATATAATATTGTAAAAAAAACTTAAATGATCATATAATAACGAGAAGCAATCATATTAAAATGTTGTTATCTCTATTCTGCAAAACGAGGCTAGTACCTAGAATGAGAATAACAGTTTCCTCTAACTGCAATACAATTCTATGTTATCATATCAACCAACATACAAGTACAGTACATGAAAAAGAAATTTTAGTTTAATTTAAAAATAATGAGTATGTTTGTGTATATGATAGGATCCTACCAAATTATTTTCTCGAAACTTTTAGTGAAGCTCAGTAATATGAATATGGGTCTGAAATTTGATGAGTCTTTTTATCACTTGATTTGGAAAGTACTATTAATATGCTAATTTTTATGAATCAGGGAAGTTCCCCTCATTACTACAAGAATTAAACATTAGCACAAATGGCAGAGCTATAACCCAAATATCTTCAGTTTTTTTTTTTGATGGAGGGAGACTGCCAAACCAGAGGATAAGTTTAGATTACTAGTAGTTAAAACAGGAATTTCTGAAATATAATCAACAAATGCAATTGTATCCTCTGTCTAAATAGTTATTTTTTATTGTCAAGGAGAAAGTTCTAAAATTCTAAACAGGTGCTTGAGGTGGGTGTTATTCTAGTTTATTCATTAAAAACCTGATGCAGATCAAATGATTTTAATAAGCTTTTTGAGCAGGGTATGTTAAAATAACATCCTCTCTGATACTCTGTGCTATAATTAAAATTTTAAGTAATTGTTTTTCTGATTTATTTTCACAGCAATTTTAAAGGATTTCAAAGATTTATTAAGTATGGAACACAATTCAAATGTTGCTAGTGAAAAAATTACTCAGTAACATGGAGATAGCATTTAAAAAAGTCTATTTCAACAGATGTCATCTCCAGTGTATCCATCTTCTTAAATTGGAATTGGAAAAGAAACTATTTGAAGTACCTCGTAATCCAGAACCTGTATCAAGATTGTCTAGCACAATCATGAGAGAGCCTAAAAATCCTTACAATGTAGGTTACGTAAGAGAAATGGGTTGGAATTAACGAAAACATCCTCTACAGTGGCTATAAATTCTAAATAGAATTAATCTGATTAGATATATAGCGGCCCCCCTATACACACACTATTATGAGATTGTTGAGCTCCACACAACATATTTCTATAATTCTTTCAATTGAAAGTTGCAGTTGAAAAACTACTTATGTCATTCTGTCAAAATCCTTTTTCTCGGAAACGCGTCTAGATATCAAGCTGAAATTAATATCTCCTACTCAGGTCTCCTATCTCTCAAAGCAGTGAAAAAATCCAATTTCTAAAAAACAAGCATTTTGGATAGGACAATATGTTTATTGGTAATAGTAAGAAGTTTAAATATGCCGGTTTCATTTTCCAAAGATGATTCCGTCTAAATGCTTGCCGTCCATTCGTACAGTCTCCTGTAAGCGAGTCTGTAAGTGTATGAAAACTTTCCTACAGAGTTGCGGAGAAATGTTTTCGATTTCTGACTGGATATTCCTTTTGAAATCACTTATTGTGCGCGGCTGTTTTGCATAAACTTTTGATTTTAGGTAGGCCCATAGGAATAAATCACATGGTGTGATATCTGGCGACCTGGGTGGCCAGGCCAAGTCTCCAAACCGGGATATCACTTTTTGGGGAAAACGCCAGGATCACAGTCATTGCCTGCCTCGCGGTATGGGCGGTAGCGCCATCTTGTTGGAACCATGTGTTTCTGTTAAAGCGTGAATCTCTTTCCATGATAGGACGAAAATAAGTTTCAATCATGTCTACATACCGTTCCGAATTCACGGTTATCTAAGCGCCATTTTGGATCTCAAAAAAATAGGGCCCAATTTTACCCGAGCCAGAGATTGCGCACCATACAGTCACTTTTAGACTGTAATTGTCTTTGATGCTTTTGTTTCGGGTTGTCTGGAGCCCAATATCTGCAATTTTGTTTGTTAACCATAGCCCTCTAGATGAAAATAGGCTTCATCGCTAAAGAAAATGTTGCTAAGCCTATGTAACGTGGGAAATCGAGTAAGCAGTCTTTCAGCGCATGTTCTTCTTAAAACATAGTCGTTTTACTTCAAAGCTTGAACCAGTTGGATCTTGTAAGGATGGAAACACATTTTCTTTTTGATAATTTTGTGCACAGTTGACTTTTTCATTCCCAGTGCCGCTGCATGCCTCCGGACAGATTGTCGTGGATTTGAGATAACTGCATCCCTAACTCTATTCAGATTTTGTATAATGTATGTGTGTACGGTAGCGGTCAAAAAGTGTTTACCAGTTTTGAAATTTGATTCTATATCACACTTTTTGCACTAAAGTCAAAAATGCCATATCAAGTTACATATTACCTTTTTAAAGTAAATATGAAAAGACACATAAAGAGGATACAACAAAGAAGCAGCGATAAAAATACCTAATTTCTTTGAAACGACACGACATTTGTCATAAAATTTATTTGATCGTCTTTTGAACTTGTCTTGTTTTTTGAACAGGAACAAAATATTTCGACAAATTATTATTAGATACAAAATAAAATGGCAAGTTTAACCCTGGAGCAAAGGGCTGAAATTATATTTCTCTTCAAAGATGGAAATAGTATTAGTGCTATATCACGAGAACTCAATATATCGCGATTTACGGTGAGGTTTTGAATTCGGCGTCACGGCGAAGAAGGGCAAATAACTGATCACAGATATAATTCAGGACGACGTCCGATACTAACCAGCACCCAAATAGCAGCAATGATTCGTCGTTACGAACGGTTTCACACCAACTAGTTATTTTGCTAGTTTATACGATGTGAATGCTCGGACAATCCGACGAGCTTTGCTCAGTGCTGGACTACACTATAGGCACCATGCTATTAAAGTGGAGCTGCAACCACAAAACAGCTCGGCTCAACTTTGCGCGACAATATATCGATTTTGATTGGTCGAATACTATATTCACCGATGAAAAAACTTTTAAATCAAGCCAAATCGGTAGATTATCTTTATGGCGCTATAATCGAACTCGGTATAACGATGGTCATATCGTGCCTCAAAATGAATCGGGTCGCATAACAGTCATCTTATGGAGTTGGATGAGCCTCGACGGTGTCTAGAACTGGCATCCTTAGAAAATAGGGCGACTGCCATTAATTATGTGTCGCTTATGGAAGAAGTCATGCTGCCTACTGGTCGCGTCGTGTATCCTGAAACAGAATTACCGCAAGTTTATTACGTTCAAGATAATGCACGGATACACACGGCCCGTGCTACTATGGCGTGGTTCAACCAGATCCGTAATATTCGTCTCATTCAATGGCCTGCTCGTTCTGCTGATTTAAATCCTATAGAAAAATTATGGGGACTCATGGTTCAACGCTGGAACTGTCAAAATGAACCCTCAAGCTCTTAAATCACACTGTGCTCGAGTATGGGACGACATTAGAGGGACCGAGCTATGCGCGCGTCTTGTTGCATCAATGGGAGATAGACTACGTGCCGTCATAAGCGCTGCAGGAGGTTATATTAAATAAAGATTTTTAAAGTTTATATATTGTTTCCTCATATTATTAGTGAAAAATCTTGAGGAATGGTAGCTCAGTAGGTAGATAAAAACGTGTCTTCCATACGGGGGGCCGTCGCTTGAATATAGGGTTGCAAAGGTCAGACGGTAGTCGCTTCATAAATTCTGAATCGTGGTCTAAGCGTTTTCCAGGGCTCCAAAGCGGCAGCTTTGAACGTAAACGGGAACACGCTAAAATGACATTATGCGATTTTTAGATTCAAAATTTCTTTATATCAAATATTGATAGTTCATCTCCTGGTGTATCCGTAGACTACGATCAAAGGCCTCTTTAATGACATTGACTGGGGGCGCTGTTCCATTTGAAAATGTCCAAAATACTGACACTTGTAAAAGAAATAGCATTAGTTCTGCTTTTTGCCACGCGCCCAATAAGGGTTGTGCGACTTTACCTTACTCTATTAGCTGCTAACTGTCAGCTGTCATATCATTAAAAAAGATACCATATCTATAATCAATATTATTTAATAGACATATAGAACTTATCACATACATGTGTGCATGCGATTATGATCCTTAAGTAAGGTGGTAAACACTTTTTGACCGCGACCGTACATGACGGTGTGCGTGTTTTTGCTATCCACTACGATAAGCACGATATTAGCGTACGCTATATGTATTTGACTTCTTTGCTAAGGGTGTAATATAATGTGCCCGTAAAATAAATGACACTACAGCAGAAATTATATTTGAATAAAAAATTGTTAATAGATTAATTTATTATTTTGACATCGAACCACTTCTAAAATATTACATACTAAACTAAAAAATTGCAAATTCTATTAATAATTAGCTGAATATTCGCTTAACAAGCATTAAAAAATAGTCAAATTCATAACCTTCTTGTAAATTATTTTCAATATGATAATTTATACAGGTGTACCAGAAGCCGACGTCAAGCCGAAAGCAGGTGGTAGACTAACTGATATATGTTATCAGAAATATATAAAAATGAAACCCGTTTCGCGTTGTCACGGCATCACGTGTGAACGGCTGAACCGATTTCGATAATTCTTTTTTTTTAATGTTTGTGGAAGTCCAAGGATGGTTCTTACGGAAAAAAATATTAAGAAAATCTCTCAGAAATATTGAAAAGTATACATTTAATTTTGCATATTTTAAAAAACGCGCGTTACGAATGTCAATTTTTTTTTATACGTATGTCAACGTCATTCACAGCCATAGACTATATTAAAAGAGCATCGTTTCAACTATATAAAATAAAGTAGTGCATCAAAGCTACGCTAAGGCGGTACGACGTTCGCCGGGTCAGCTAGTCAGAAATAAAAAAAAATCTAAGTCACCTAAATTAAAAAAAAAAATAACATTTAAACAAATCTATAAAAACACCCTGTGACGGTTTTTTCACTATTGTTGCTGCAATTCTTGACTTTTCTAAACATTTTGTTTTGTAATCCTGAATAGTGTTTCTGTATACTCTAATCTTAAATTTAAAGCCAGCTGCTGCAAATTAGAAGAATATGCCATTTTTATCTAAATTAAATATTCTAAATTAATCTTTCACATAGCTTTAACAAGCTGTACTGAAAAAAAAATGTACTATGCGAGTTTGGCAAGTAACTGCAAAAGTTGGCGTATTCAATAAGGATTCCAAAATGGTATGATACTTGGTAGATGATTTCTACGATTGCAGACTATATTTAATTTTTTCAAAAACAGACAGTTTTTAACAAATTTTTCTTACGTCCTTAAAATTTATTTTAATGTACCCATGGATTGCTTTAAGGCCCTAACTTTAACATTCTAGTTTGAATGAGACCGGGAGAGTTCTTCTACGAAGTGTAAGAGAGAGACAGATAGTTAAATAAATTAAATACACAAAAATTGTTTAACATAATGTATTAAAATGTCAAGATTTACAACAGGTGTTCAAACCGTCTTCCTTCAGCTCTAATGCAGGCTCGACATCTTCTTAAAAAAGATTGGCATATCATGCGGGCGAATCTTCCATTATTTACAAAATCATTTGCTTCTATTATTTTTTGCCGTAGGTCAATCACAGTTTCGATTGGCTTTGCATAAACTTTTTCTTTCACCGCTCCCCAGTAAAAGAAATCTAATGGATTTAAATCTGGTATCAAAGGCCTCTTATATCGAGGTATTCTCTTACTGAGCTGGCATAGTGAGCTGGGCAACCATCTTGTTGAAATCACATGTCTCTTAGAATGGTAAGTGGCACATAATATCTCGATAAGGAATACCCAGGCAGATGGATAGGACGATCTGGTACTATCTCGTGGCCAGCCCGTTCCCCAGATTTAAATGCATATTCTTCTAATTTGCAGCAGCTGGCTTTAAATTTAAGATTAGAGTATACAGAAACACTATTCAGGATTACAAAACAAAAGAAAAAGTCAATAATTGTAGCAACAACAGTGAAAAAACCGTCACAGGGTGTAAATTTTATCGATATTTTTTTTTAAATAGGTGACGTAGATTTTTTTTTATTTCTGATAACATATATCAGTTAGTCTACCACCTGCTTTCAACTTGACGTCGGCTTCTGGGACACCTGTATATGGTGATTGACTTAAATTCTTTCTCACCTCAGAATCTCAAAAACTGTTGTAATATCGTTACTAAAATCAAGTACCAATAGGGTTGTAACATATTGATATGATGTTCATCCTCCGATGCCTTTGGGTAGTCGCCGTACTATGGTCAAGGCAGACTGATCGAAAAATTCTAAATAATTTATGTGGATCAAGAAAACACAAATTTGGCGCTGGATGATAGATGGAAGGTTAAAAACAAAAGGAAAGACCGAAATGGGTCTTAAGTGAAGATTAGGATTGATTTGAAATACCTACCAGTTTCAGTAATGTGACGGAATATATGGCGAAGGAAGGGAATAAACATTTTCGCGACCAAAATGATAATTCTGTAATTTATTCCAATAGTGTCTTCAGCCATAGACTTCACAGACTTTTATTTTCATAAATTTAATAATGTCAAATAGAGTTGACAGAAAATGTACATTTTTGGTGAGGTTGCGGGGATGGCCAGGAGAGGTAGTTGAGAAGTGCTTATTTAATCCTGCCAATAGCAAGAGAACTTAATAAAGACGAAAAGAAGAAGTCTTAGCAGAATTATCATAAGAACACATGCAATAGAACTCCTTTATGGATGGGCATTGCCATCATTGACTCCTACTATATACCGTGCTGTGGCAGCATTGCGCCTAAGCATTATAGTTTTTATATCATCTATCAGCCAAGGACCAATAAATGCTTACGTCTAACTGGTTGCGATGGAGCATAAAGATCGTAAACAGAAATCAAATCTGTGTCAAATATTTTTAATTAGTCTAGTCCTTTAGGGAGGACAGATAGCAAGGCCTCTTCGTCTATATTGTGATGCATTATTAATTTAGGTTTAGGGATATGTATTTTATATGATAAGATATTATAGAATAAGAAAAGTAAGTTTATGATAGGAAAAATCTGCGCCTATAAGTTCACCATGAGTACTCACTTGATCATTCGAATAGATTATAAGATCTAGCAAGGAAGGCTTGGTAATCAGGAACAAAATGGGTCGCATTTGACATTTATATGATATATCCCAAAAAGACCTCTAAAAACACCAATAACAAATCTCAACAGACCTCAATAATAAACAAGTGTTCCCAAGATTTAGAGTATGGCGATAAAGATTTATCTACAATATTGAAAGCAAAATGACTTCCCCACTCTCCATTCAGGTTCTGCGTTAATTGATTGGGAGGGTCACTAAGGAAGTGTCGCGGTCTACGAAATCTGCCGGTTTTTAAATGTGAGTGTTCTCTGAAGGCGGTATGGAGCTGTCCTTATCGGCCTACACGCTCTGATTATATAGTTTCACTGACCCTATTAGAACAAAGTTCTACCAAGGTCACGATAGCGCGACACATGAAGAAATCTAGGCAATTCTACAAAGATCTGTCTGTTTACCTTCACTACTCGACGCTAAAGGGCCCTATTACACAAACCTTTCCCGGATATTCTATAATTTTCTTGAAACTGTAGGAAGTTCAAGAAATTATAGAAAGTTTCTTCCAAAAAGTTCCATGTGCTCGAATCGATTCAACGATATACAGGAAGGTTTCCGAGTATAAGTTCTAAATAAGTTTGTTGATTTAATGTGTGCCATTGAATCAATAAACTTATTTTTAACACTAATAGTATTAGATTTTAATCAAATTGAATTTAAATTAGTAATTTGAAATAATATTTGTTTCAATTTTTTATTTCAGGTCCATATGAAAATAATGCAAATACGGCTAATATATCTACTATCTCTTATAACCATGAAATAACTGATGGAACTGGGCCCTATATACCAATATCCGAATGCATTACAGGTGTCCGTGCCCAGGTAACTACGAATAACAATATTGACTGATATTTAAAAAAGCTAAATCTAATAGTTAATATATATATATATATATATATATATTATATATATATATATATATATATATATATATATATATATATATATATATATATATATGCAAAACAATGCCGAACACGGAGGAAGCAAATCGAGCAGTCAAGGGATCCATTAATCTATTTCCTAATAATTTGTTATCAAACTTCAGATAACGCAAAGAATCTTTGTATGAAAAATAAATGTTTTGAAACCTAAGAGTAAATATGTAAATTTTATACATTTAAGCTAAAAAAAAATATTTGAGTAATATTTATGTAATATGTGTAGTTGCTAGCAGGCTGCTAGAGTTTTCGATCAAAGTGAACCTCTGCCTATTAACTGTGCTGCTAATAAGTCAACTACAAATTTTATAATACAACTAATTAATTTACTTCACATAGTCAAAATAGATTAATAAATTGAGACTATGTTAAACAGTGGCAGTTAAGCTAGACAGAGCAGATAGACTTACAAGGGAGTTTTAGTTAACATTTTCTTTCAATTACCAAGTGTATAATTTGTTAATGTAATATTTATTTTCAATATTTTGTTTTACTACTGCGAGTACTATTCGTTTAATTAGCATGATTGTGTGTGTGTTACAGTCGGGTCAATTTAATAGGCCACATTTGACATTTCATTAAAATTCCTCAACTAACCTTGTAATGGCGGACATAAAATATTCAATATTTTTTTAGTTTGGAAATGCACAAATGGCCGTTGTTACAATGTTGCGTTCAGTGAAGTCTATACGTAAGTGATGTCCCTCAAAAAATCGAATGAATGCAATGATTACTTGTGAAGGGATTATTCACCATGAATGTACGGAAGTGAAAGTTGGGTATGGGAGAAACGACATGAAAGCAGAATAAATGCAGTAGAAATGAGAGCTTTGCGGAGTATGGCAGGAGTAAAACTGAGTGACAGATTGTATAATGAAGTGATTAGAAAGAAATGTGGTTTGAAAGAGGATATCGTGACAAGAATAGAGAAAGGGATGCTTGGGTGGTTTGGGCATGTGGAACGGATGGATGAAAGTAGACTGACCAAAATGATTTATGAAGCTGGAGTGAGTGGAGATACGGGACGAGGAAGACCTAGGCGAACATATTTTGAACAAATCGAAAGTCTCCTCAAAAAAGGCCAGGTCAGAGGTACCCGCAATCGTCGAGCATGTATGAGGAATGTTTTGAAAGTAGATGAAGCGAAAGAGATATGTAAAGACCGTAGCAAGTGGAAAGACGTAATCTCAGCCTACCCCCATGGGAAAAAGGCGTGAGTGTATGTATGTAAAACATGTTGTTCTTTTGTTTTATAATAAAAAACAATAATAACTTCATAAACAGAGAAATAATTGATGTTAAAAAAAAATGTAAAAATAATTTTAAAAAATATATTAATGCAGTACCTATAAAAAAGAGCGTATTCCCATTTAAAAGGCCGGCAGCGATAATCACTTACTATCAAGTAAAATCCATTTGCTCGTTTGCCTATTACAGTTATTGTGGAAAAGTACTTTTTTTATAAGATAGGGATCTTATAAAAAAAGTACTTTTCCATAATAACTGTATTCGATTCACATATGTTTGAAGTAAATATCGATTTTTTCACCATAATCGGAGTGTTTAAGCAGGTCACCTCACTATGAACAAATGTCAAATGTGGCCTATTAAAGTGACCCGACTGTAGTTAAATTATTATTACCGAATTCGTAATAAGAGGTAAATGTGTATGTTTACGATTAGTGCAAACGAAGAGCTTGTCTTGTTCGTTAGTGTAATATTTATTTTAAATATTTTGTTTTACTATTCGAGTACTATTCGTTCAATTAGCATGACTGTGTGAATAAGAGCTAACTGTGTATGTTTACGATTAGTACAAATGAAGAACTTGTCTTGATGTTATCTTCACCATGGGAGAGCCATGCTTCAGCACGAATTGGGCCGGCTCGACCGGAGTGATACCACGGCCTCACAGAAAACCGGCGTAAAATAGCGCTTGCGCTGTGTTTCACCGAGTGAGTGAGGGTATCGGAAGCCCAACCCCCCATTCCCCCTTTCCCCTTATTCCCTTTTAAAAGGCCGGCAACGCATCTGTATCTGTATATATCGGGTGTCCATGGGCAACGGTTATCGCTTACTATCATGTGATTAGTTTGCGCATTTATCCTTTAAAAAAAATCTGTTACATTGATCATCAACATATTAAAGTCGGGTCAATTTAATAGGCCACATTTGACATTTGTTCATAGTGAGGTGACCTGCTTAAACACTCCGATTATGGTGAAAAAATCGATATTTACTTCAAACATATGTGAATCGAATACAGTTATTATGGAAAAGTACTTTTTTATAAGATCCCTATCTTATAAAAAAAGTACTTTTCCACAATAACTGTAATAGGCAAACGAGCAAATGGATTACTTGATGGTAAGTGATTATCGCTGTTCGCAACAACAGATGTGTTGCCCGCCTTTTAAATGGGAATACGCTCTTTTTTATAGGTACTGCATTAATATATTTTTTAAAATTATTTTTACATTTTTTTTTAACATCAATTATTTCTCTGTTTATGAAGTTATTATTGTTTTTTATTATAAAACAAAAGAACAACATGTTTTACATACATACACTCACGCCTTTTTCCCATGGGGTAGGCAGAGATTACGTCTTTCCACTTGCTACGGTCTTTACATATCTCTTTCGCTTCATCTACTTTCATAACATTCCTCATACATGCTCGACGATTGCGGGTACTTCTGACCTGGCCTTTTTTGAGGAGACTTTCGATTTGTTCGAAATATGTTCGCCTAGGTCTTCCTCGTCCCGTATCTCCACTCACTCCAGCTTCATAAATCATTTTGGTCAGTCTACTTTCATCCATCCTTTCCACATGCCCAAACCACCCAAGCATCCCTTTCTCTATTCTTGTCACGATATCCTCTTTCAAACCACATTTCTTTCTAATCACTTCATTATACAATCTGTCACTCAGTTTTACTCCTGCCATACTCCGCAAAGCTCTCATTTCTACTGCATTTATTCTGCTTTCATGTCGTTTCTCCCATACCCAACTTTCACTTCCGTACATTCATGGTGAATAATCCCTTCACAAGTAATCATTGCATTCATTCGATTTTTTGAGGGACATCACTTACGTATAGACTTCACTGAACGCAACATTGTAACAACGGCCATTTGTGCATTTCCAAACTAAAAAAATATTGAATATTTTATGTCCGCCATTACAAGGTTAGTTGAGGAATTTTAATGAAATGTCAAATGTGGCCTATTAAATTGACCCGACTGTAATTCAACTCCTTCTTGGGGAAAATTAACTAGCACTTTTTCTGTCTAATTTATTAACAACTAGCGGATACGACAGACTTCGTCCTGTTAAAAAGATTTGTAAAGTGGCAGTTTTTTGTTCCTACTTATAGAAAATATCGCATAGCCAAAAGGAACTATTACATTTTGTGACTATTCAATTTTGTAACGTGACATTAAATCTTCCAACGATGTATTCTGTGCTCCAACGCACACACGCACACTGTTTTGATAGATATGAATTTCATTGAAATTCAATATTTCAACTTTATATGCCGTTAATAAAGCTTAAATTGACTATTTAATGTTAGGAACACACCTACATTGGTTATACATCAGTGAGTGCTTGTAATTTGAACTTTATACAATAACAATAAAGCTCAAATTGACTGTACGTTTTAGTTAGAAAACGTTTGTATGGGCTGTATGGCTGTTTTAGGTGCTTTCCAATAACTATTCGAATTTTTCTCGCCGTAGAAAACATATTTGAACTTCAACGAACATTTTAAAAAAGAATTGGCCAAATTGGTCCAGGCGTTGTTGAGTTACGTGCTTACCAACACATCTTGCGATTTTTTTTATATATAAGAAGCTTTATATAATATAGATTTCAGTTATGAATAATAGTATA
Source organism: Scirpophaga incertulas (assembly GCA_036419045.1). NCBI lineage: Eukaryota > Metazoa > Arthropoda > Insecta > Lepidoptera > Crambidae > Scirpophaga > Scirpophaga incertulas. The sequence goes on from CM071626.1 coordinate 21,773,637, forward strand.
ATAGCTGTGTGAAAATAATAAATGAATGGGTGAAGTAATATAATTCTTGTAATTTTATTTCTTGCATTTTAGAATTCTCAAAGAGCGTTCACGTTTGATCCCAAGAATATAGTATCCAGTACCCGCACTTTGGAGAAAATGGCGGAAAATCGGGGCCGCCAAATGTATCTCAGCCAACCACAAATGCGGCTGACTACGCCAGATTCTGGAAATGACTCGGCTGTCAGTGACGAAGACTCGAAGTCCCTTAGCAACAGTCAACACAATATTCGTACGTATATGTTGCGAATGTGTCTTTTATATACCTGCCAATGTACAGGGAACTGTTAATATTTTCACCGCAATATGTGACTGCATCATTCAGAACTGTTACACTGCTGTTACAAAAATATTTTATTACGCCCCATGGCTAAACAATATATAGCTAAGTCATGTATCTCAAATAATATGACTGATGATTCAGAGTCAGGGAATGCAATCTTACAAAAATGACATAAAATACAATACGTAACAAAAATCCAATAAAAAGAAACAAATGACATAGTGGATTTAACTTTATTTGAACAGGTATTAAACTCAAGTTAGCAAGAGAACCAGGGTTAATGAAATATTTAATAAATATTAAAGGGTAACTGCGATATCTTTTTAACCAATTGGTACTAAAATCAATAAAAAATAATGCAAACATGGTAACTGAAGATTCTTTAAAAGTTATTTATTTATTTAAGGTGTTATATGCTTCTATCTCTATTGTATACTATGATGTAACAATAGAGAGAGAACGCCTGATGTAACAATGGTACTAACATACAATTTCTCTATTATATGTCATCTCTTTCTGCCTTATATTTTACCTTTACCCCTTTTTCCACTATTAATAATATTCATAACTCTTCCGGTAAAATTGCTCTTATTCCATCCTCATCACCACGCCTGTACCCAGCTGGTCTATTCTGTAAATGTTTATCTAAATATTATCTTTTCTGTAAATGACGCTATTGTCATAGTTTCGTTCCTTTCTTTTTTATATCTCTCTTCTTTGTTGGCCAATATTTAAATCCATATACATTGACAGATCTAAAAATAGGTCTTAAAGAGTCACCAGGGCATTAGAAAGGGCTACTAGGTTTCTCTGCGTGCGTGATCGTATCAGAAAAGATAAAATCTGCATAAGAACTAGGATCAACGACATATCCCGAAGAATTACAATTTTTTCCCTTTTCAATCCTCTTTGCTTGTTACTAAGTATATTATCTTTTTCCAGAAACTTATATTTATTATGAATTATTTTTTCTATTCCTTTGAAGAATGCGAATAAGTGTTACGAGGCGATAGTTTTCAATTAATTATTTATTGCCCTATTTATAGACGGGCTTTACAATGGCAGGTTTTAGGTTGATTGGCTAGATAATATTTCGTTGTTGGCAATATAATATTCTTGATAGTTAGGTACTAATAAGTGATTCAACCAAATCAAAACCTAATGTTTTGACAAATTCTATATAAATGCTAGGCGCAAGGCTAACGCATACTTAGATACTTTGACTTTTTAATATTTGGGTTATTATATAATTGCAGGTGACTATGCTGTATCGTTTACAAAATTGAACATCAATGCAAATACCAATGGCCCTACTGACGACGGTAAGAACTGTAATTCAAGAACCGTTTTAAACAAGTGAAGTTGTTAAATACTCATAGCTTTTTATTTTTCAGGGCCACCAGTTCCCCCTCGTCCGCCTAAAACCTTAAGAAGGGAAGTTCTGCGCGACATATATCAAGGTCCAAAAATTGTGGAACCTGGTGATATAATAGAACCAGTAAGTGAAATTTTGTAGTGAAATTTAATTATTGTCTTCAGCTTTATACACACACACACACACATCTTTATGTATATAAATATTCCGCACGTGTGTTAGTCATAAAACTCCTCCTAAATGATTGGACCGATTTTGATAAAATTTTTGTGTGTATCATATATTTCTGTAGATACACAATTCCATAGAAAATCAAACAAAATATGGACCCCGCGTCTATACATAGAAGAATAGATGTATAAGAAAAAAGTTCTAAAGTGTCATATAATTTAAGCCAATTTAAATCTTAAGTAACGTAGTGAAGTATGAAAATAAATCCTTGTTAAGGTCGTTACATATTATCTTCTGGTTTCGATGATATAATGATGCCGTGAAATCAGAAATGAACAACACATATTTGAAAACAAATATATTGGATAATAAGCCCTTATTAGTCCGTTGCAATTAAGCACAAATTCATTTCATATAATAATGCTCCTACGTTCCATTTGACTCCGAATATTGTGCTCGCGTCTTATCGCATCCTACTTGAACATAGACAGCAGTGGAGATGCTTAGTTTTTTTACACTTATCTTAACAGTACGGAAACTTTTTAAATTTAAAACATAAACCAAGAAGTATGTAGAATTAGGTGCTAAGGAAAGTACAGACTTTATTAAGACAGGGTCTTTCAACCTTTATTCTGCCAAGCCTTACAAACAAAGAAAGCTGAAAACTAAAAAAAAAAGAAAGAAAATCACAAAAAAATGGTATAGGCGACTCCATCATTCCACTGACCTTTTTCTGAAACATTAGCTCTGTGCTATTTTTTCCTATGAGTGAGCCACTCGAGACAGAAAGAGATAGATGCGATGCGTTACGCATCGTGGCATGGTACGCAAGCGTTTTAAATTGATATTTTAGTAATACATAATATGAATAAAAGTGTTTTACCCATAAAAAATGCGCTAATAAATTAAGATTAAGATATACTTATTGGAAGTATGACATTCCATCCTTCTTTTGCACTTTATGTGTGTCATTTTTACAAGTATAAACTACGCATTTCGGCACCGCTGACGTTATCAATCGCGCGCGGCCACCGAATGAATGAGAGCGAAACAAGGCACATTTACTGTTTGTGCTTCGCCGGTGCCACTTTTTAGACGGTAACTGTGTATCTACAGAAATATATGATCGAAGGTCATATTTGTGTATAGCGCAATAAATAAACATTGTATTCTACCTCATAAATGATAGTACTTTTGTACTTATAATTAAACACAACGTTAATATTGAAGTTAAGTTTTCACTTTACATATCTCTTTCGCTTCATCTACTTTCATAACATTCCTCATACATGCTCGACGATTGCGGGTACTTCTGACCTGGCCTTTTTTGAGATATGTAAAGACCGTAGCAAGTGGAAGGACGTAATCTCTGTCTACCCCCATGGGAAAAAGGCGTGAGTGTATGTATGTATGTAAGTTTTCACTTCTGCCGGCACTTCCGGAGTGCTACCGGTGTTTTTTTTAGCTAAATTATTTACTTAAAAACATTTGAGACATTTGACAGGACAACGTCTGGCATCCTTAACTCGCTCGGAGCGAACGGAACGTTTTTTTGTTTTATTTTAAATATTTTTTTTAAATAAATTACCGCTTCTGATCCTAAATATATACATATATATGTTCCTCAATCTTTTCATTTAGCTATTTAATCAGTAGGTTGATCAATTTTATACGATTAATTTTTATTTCTATGGAAGTAATGAACAGTTTTTACGTTTTAAATAAAGATAAAGCGAATAATGTTGTATATACAATATGTTACAAACTAAATGATGTCTACTGCTCGCAATTTTGCCTTTCAAATTAGGTTATCGAAGCACACATATTTGTGATTAGTATTCGATTACTGATTGAAGTAAAACAATAGATATAACTTTATAAAAGTAAAGTTTATATTGGAATATTATTAGGACTACCACAAGTCATTAGAAGAGTCGAAAAAAAGCATGTCCAGTCACTTGTGCACATAAAATCCTCTATAGACTTAACCGGACCCCGAAATGTCTAATATGATTCATTTCTCCAGCCACAGGGATTTGGCAATATGTCACCTCAACAGTCATCGCAAAGCGCGGCCCAGAGTACCTACCAAGACACAGCTCAGAGCACTTCTCGAGGCGCAGTTAATACGGCCTTAGACGGGGCGTCTCACATCGATCAAGGCACATCCAACAGCATGGCGCCAAGCTTGTCTGCGAGTGCTTTAGCGCCTAAGTCACCGGTTCGACAACATGTTGTACCGAAAGTTATAACCATAAATGAAGAGGAAGAAAATTGTGTCTATGCGGTATATACATAATATCATAAACTTTTCTAATAGGTTAAAATACATTACACAATTTTTTATAACGTCATAAATTGACGATTATTTAAAAAAAAAAGATGTGTTTTTATAGTCCTAAACTAGAGCAAATTATATTTTTTTTGTATTTTCAGTATCTTTTTTTTTTGCTAAAAAAGAGAATTCGACAAAAAGTGTATATGACAACTGTATATACATAGAATTTGGCAAAAAGTATATATGACAATTGGGTAGACGACAATTTTTTATATTCTATATATAATAAGAGTACTCTTTTAAGTGAGAAATATTTTAGAACCAACAGTACACCCTATTACTTTTGAAGATACATTGCCATGTTTGCGGCGCTGTCGCGAGTCGCTCATAAACGCTCCATACAAAAACACTGCAATCGTGACGTCATAACTAAGTAAACTCGCCAAATTTGTATGAGCGTATAAACAAATTTTAAAATAACTTTGTTATTTGTACGTTTATAGGTATACTTTCTATATAAAAAAATGTTACATTTAGTGTGAGAATGCTAGAAATGTGTTCGTTTCATTAGAATTACGTAAATAATAATTGTTAATTTTTTTAAAATCTAAAAACAATATAAATTAATAATTAAACTAAAATTTCTATATTGACATACTTTCATAAGATATAAATTGCTCAAATCAGATAATTATAGTATAAAAACGGCTATAATCAGTTGTAGTCGTCTACCCTATTGTATATGCATTAACAGAAGAAGCTTTTGTAAGTGAACTCAACTCACAAGACATTTTTAAACATTAAAATCATACTATAGAGAAATGTGTACTGGTGAATAGTGGCTGGTTTTTGGCAAAGAATGCTTATTTAATTCCAATTCCAACGAGAGATTAATATGTAGCTATTTTAGTGGTCTCACTAGCGGTATCATTGACTATGTTTCTTAACCTTTTTGCCATGTTGCCATATCACTGTGACATTTCATCTTTTCATGGCCTATATAAATCTCTGTCAGAGCCAAGTGGTGGCAGATTTAAAATACACCTTATCCTCATCGCACCGTTTCTTCTCGTTTATGTCAAGAATCTGAACTATTTTCACCGCTATAATATTTCTGATTTCTGAATATGTTGATAAAAACATGAAATAATCAAGGTTCTACTTTAAATAGTGTTATTTTATGTCGAGGAACTGAGGAAAAATTCATGACCAATGAATTTTATACCTATAGACAAATATAATATTCCATTAAGCCAAATTTAATAAAATATCATAGAAATATCTTACTGGATCCTGTCAAAGAATTTTTCATAAATCTTTATCTGGTATTAATTTTTAAGAGCACTGTTGTAGGTACTTGTATCTGACGCATGTGGTCGGTTAAGACAATAATTACTTTTATTTGCCTTTGCGCTTTAAAGAGTCTTCTGATGTGTGAAAAGACCGACCTCTTTTCTTGATATGATCCGTACGCCGTTACCAATAATCCATTATTATTTGGCTACTCCCATGTGTAAATGAACTGATGTGATTTCGCTTTTAGTAAAATTCTTTAACGAAAGTAAGGGACTTTGCAACAATGTCATCCCTCACATAACTGTATTTCTTTACTAGGATAGTAATAGTGGCTTACTTACACTTTTCTGGGAAGTTAGAGATTAATTGTGTTATCTAATCCCTAACTTCCCTTTTGTATATTTATTTCTCGTACGAGGGCTATGTCGTATAAGTATCCTTTAGACATAATGGCAATGGCAGACTTACGGTGTTGTAGTGTATACTAATCGGTACACACCAGAGTCCCGCCATATATGGCGGTTTGATATCTGAATTAACAATTAACCATTATTGCATCACTTTGTTATCTTAGTGCCCGTTTTTCTTACATGAAGTTGGTTTCCTTGTAAGCAAACTATGTACTCTTTAAAGCTAAAAAAACAGTTTTAATCAATCGAAAGATATATTTATATGACAAATATTTTTTAACATTTTGTATGGGAATCAAAATTTAAAGGGTACTTACTCATACACGTAGAATACTTCCATACTCATACACGTAGAATAACACTAAATATATATTTTAAAAAGAGAAAATTCTTCGTTTAGAATATTTGTTTTTATATATATTATTTGGTATAAAATTAAATAGATACCTTAAAATGATGAAATGTTGGCGGCGCTTGCTTAGATAGTGACTAATGAAGTAACGTATCTTGTAAGTTTATTAAGTATAGAAAATAACTGTCAATTGATTTGGTTTTTTTTTTGTGTCGTAGTCATTGCATTATTACAACCTGCCGTCGCTGCCGCCGATCGTCGATAGAAACTTAAAACCTCGCCCGGCAAGTCATAACATAACACCGTCTGTTGATTTATGTGGTCAGGTAAGCGTAAAGATAAATCGGATATAACTAAATGTTTAAATAAATGTTATTTTTTTCTTATAGAATATTAATGTTTATCAATCAGAAACATAAATGATAAATAAAAAACAATACCATATGATGTCATTTCTTGACTAGATTGAATTAGGTATTGATCGCTGCATTATCTGCATTCTTAGTTTAATAAATAATTAAATTATTTCTCAGAATACGGCGTCGATATCACCACGCCCTGAGATACGAGCAGATGCATTGCAATATTTAGATTTGGACCTTCCGGTTCACTCATCGCCGAAGAAGGTAAATATTCTATATCCCTTTTCAAAAAAATTTTGGTACGTTATATGTTAATATCATATATTGTTGAAGAAACAGCACAGCATTATCATAGCAGGAAAATGCAGGATGCCTCACGATGTTTTCCTTTACCGTAGAAGCGCCAGATATACATATGGAATTCGAAATCGAAAGCATATTGGTACATGGCAGGACATGGCAGGCCCCGAGCCCCGTGAATTATCCAATTTGTAGATCAGTGCAGAAATATAGCGCCACCGATGCTTTCCATCCATATATCAATTTCATAAATTTCTATTTTCCAATTGCCGTGATCTTAATGGAGCTTCCTATAATCCATGATGATGAAATACTATCGTCATGTATGACAAAATAAGTCGACGAATTGAGTGTCACCGCTCTGTCTCCACCCGTAGATGTCTTAAGAACTAGGGAATCGACCGACAAAAAAACATATGCCGCTATCGGCCGTATGTTTAGGACACATTATCAACCGAGTCGTGATATTTTTTACCTTCAATCTTCCGAACGGGTCCAACTCCACATCCGGAAAAACATTCCCAAACATTAATGTAACCGCCACCGGGCTTGGCTATACTTCTGTATTTATAATTAAAAGCATTGTTTACAGAACGTCTAACATAGCGCTTTCCATCGGAATTTACCATATCTATATATTATTTATTCTAATTTCATCTGAAAATAATACTATATCCATTCTCGTACCGTCCAATCAATATATTTTTTAGCGAATAATAATCTCTTCTCTCGGCGTGGCTTGGTAAGAAGCGGTACCTTCCGAGAGATTCATCCAAATAATTTTGTTTCCACTAATTTACGGCGTATCAGTCTTGACGAGATGTTTCTCGGCTTCTCAGGCAAAATAACTTTATGTTTAATCCGATCGGAGTCTTTATGGTATTTTTTTAGCGACACGAACGATTAACGTATCTTCTGTGGGAGAGGTTTTTCTTGGCCTATACTTTCTAAGAACTGTATGGGTAATTCCTATGGTCGACCTAGGTTTCTCCGAAGGCGTAGGGAAAACGCGTTAATTTGATTTGACATTTAACATATAATGATAACAGGGTAGGCCCTGATCATTATCTGCACGTTGTTTATATATACAATTTTTTCCTAACAGGGCTATATTATACCAGGAGTCGATGGCGCCGTGATGGCTCAGCACTGGTTTTCTATCATATTCGATAATATAATGTTCAAATATTTTATTCTTATACAAACTTGATTCATTATATGCTAATAATTCACTCCGTAAGTAATCCTCTTCATGAAGCCTTAAATACGTATGTAAATATAAAGACATAGTTTTATAAAAATATGATTTTAATAATTGTTATAAATTTCTATTTTTTTTATAGAATAAGGACGGTACTTTTAGAAACATAATCCACGGAAGATCAGATTCATATAACGAGATCGAGTCTGCGTACCGGACTGTCGACTTCGTAAAGACCGAAGCTTTCAACATCACACGCCAGGATGCAGAAGCGTCTCGCAATATGCAATATTGACAGACGTAAATATCATCCACTTTTTTCATATATTTTTATTAATGTTATGTACTCCTCATTGGATGTTGGATCGATGTGAATCGTATGCATGTTTGTTGTGTATACTATATGGAAATTATTGCGCTACCCCCCTTGACAATACAAATGTATTTTAACAGTATTTTACTAATTATATCAGTGGAAGCGAGTTCGATTTATGATATAAGAGTGTTCTCTTAATATTATAAATTAAGTGTTACATATTTTAAGTAATTAAAATCTACTGTTGTAGAGTGTTGAATCCATCAGTCTTGCATAGTCATAAATCAGAACGTGTTTTAAATCTATATATCGATACCATTTATGTTTGTGTAGTTATACATATTTTACTTATTATTTTAATAAGTATATATAAAACTAGCTACCCATGCCCATATCGTTGGGCATAATATTAATAATTCCCGAAAGGAGCACGAACGCGAACCGAATTAAAGTTAAAGCCATAGCTCGCCGTCCGCTGTTTTGGTCTTCACACTTAAGACGATGAGCTTACTTATTTTCAAAGATACCTAATTTTTGCTAATATATGACTAATAAATGTGACCTAATGACTTAAATTATAAATTAAATGATCTACATTAATATTAAAAAACTACTTTTTGTAACTTAAATATAAAAGTTAGACATATACTGTTGTTGACTTTTTTGTAGGCATTTTTAAGCTCCACATCTTTTCTCTAGAACTCAAAAATATATATTTCATAGTTAAGGCAGCGTTCGTAAGAAAAGCTTTCATTCGACCGTTTTTTCTCTGATTTACTTTACAAAACGGACTACCATGTAAAAGCATTTTTATTTCTCGGTTTTTTATATAACCTATGACACTCAGCAATAATGTGGCTTTCTATTAGTGAAAGAATTTTTAAAATTGGATTGAGATATATAAAAAAGATCTTAAAATTTATTTTAAATCATACACAAAGTTGTATGTTTTTTATGTAAGTGCGGAAAGTATGCTATTAATAATCACACAAAAATATTTGTAGTATATTAGTCTTTCCGCCAGGGATTTAAGTAACATTTCGCACGCTTAGAATTGAAATTATTAATTTACTTTAAATGCAAAATTCTTGTTCTAATTAGTTATACATACTAGTTTAGTATACAATCATGAAAACAATTCATATACTACCATTAACAATTAAAAATATGACAGTTAACGTACAACTTAAAGCATATTATAATAGAAAAACAAAAAAATGACCAACTCTTCAGTCACATATTTAGCGTTCACCAAAAAACAAGAATTTTGGATTAGGTCACTTCAATTCTAAAGGTGCGATTTATACAGTAGATTGTTTTGTTGTCAGAACTCCCATCGGTACCCACCCAAGCCACTTGTTTATAAAGAAACTATATTCAAACATCGCTTGTGTTTAATTTACTATGATTTTTTGACCGCGAATGTATATGTGTTAATGTAGTGAAGGTCTAATAAATACTATTTATTTAAAATTAAATATTCTTAAATGTTATCTACATTTGTATTTCAGGGAGGTTATTATAGATATAATGCAATTAAGTAATTCATCATCACAATTTACATTAATTATATTATACTTGTAAATTAGGTTTTAAATTGTACTTTAAAAGTTAATATTTTAATAAAATTTTTAAGAGATTGGAATAAAGTATATTCAGAATGTGCTAATTTACAATTTTCACAATTATATACAATAATGTAAAAATTAAATTATGACGATTCTGAATTAACAAAATTATGTTATATGTATAATATAGTATATTTGTTACGCTTACATGAGACACTGATAAAGTTTACGGTGAACTTTATCAGTGTGTGGAACGTGGGAGTGTGTATATGGGTAGCCTGACTCAGAAATTCAATTACTATGCAACTGTTTCTAGGGAGTTTTTTTATCGACTAATTCATAACCAGGATACTTACTCAGCCTATGTTTTCCTTTCTTCTTTCAAATAAAATTATAATAAAAAATTTTAATTCAAAATCGCGACTAATGTAATATTTTCATTCTCACAGATAAATGTTATATAGCATCACTTTTGCGTCGTCGCTATATTTAGTTGATGCAGTAACGCACTTCTTCCCAAACCCGACTATCGTGTGACACATATTTAATCCGTCGTAAACGAGGTTTGTGCAGCGGATATATTGGTTGACACGATAAAAATGAGAAAAAGAGACGCACCAAGTACTCTGCCCTCATAAGTACCTACAATTAAAGATGGCTGTATGTGAGGAATTCACTTCTATTATATATAGAACATAGAAGTGTCGGATTTATAAAATTAATATGTTAAAGTGTATATAAAAATGTTTGTATTTAATGAGAGGGAGGTAAAAGTGATAAAATATTGATGAAAAATTTTAAATAGCTCATTACAAATATAAACATTATTTTGTGTCACCCATCCTTAATGTAACGTCCGTAGTACTGGCTGGTTTCAGTAATTTTGACTCTATGAATATGACTACGAATTTTTAAGATATAAAAATTAGAAATACTTTTATCTTAGTTTTTTTACTCTTAAAAATGTATCATAATTCATGAATTATTATGTAGCAGCATTATTAAATACACGGTGTAAACAAGACCATAACGAACACAGACTTCGTTAAATATATGTACATTAAGCCGAACTATTACCGAACTTTATTTTTGGGTTTTAAAAATAAAGATAACGACTACTTAGTTAACATAGCGCGATGTAAACCGTTCAACGCTGGTGCCGCCTATAGATGAAAATTGCATGCTAGCGTGAATAGTTTGTCTCCTGATTAAATCACTACGTGTTGATTACGTTATTTCTTGTAATAGTAATAAGTAAGTATGTTTTAAAAAACGCAAATGTGTAATAATTACATTTAAAAATTGATTTCATTAAAAATATTCAACTTTGAGTTAATAACTGCTTATAATTTGTCAGGATAAATGTCTTATTAATGATGAAATTAATAAAACTTTATTTTCCGATAAGGTTACACCGTGTATAGTATGCCGCATATATGTTCTATGTTTGTTATTGTATTCATTCTAACATGTATTTATTTTTTAGTTTATTTGCTCAAGCAGAGTATCATACTTTTTCTGTATCTGTCACCCTTTAGAAGATAAATATGAAAATCGTATATATATTTTTTTTGTATCTATGTGCATTATGAATTAATGTTTATTATATTTTTGAACGGAATGAAGATACTTGCTTATATCTATATCCATATTTGTTTGTTTTAATAAAATAATCTAGTTGTGTCGTCATAAATGACTGAAACGTGTGATTGGGCTCCTCAATTTAGATGTTTATTGTCGGCCTGCTGCATATCCGGAGCCTATACGTACGATTGTGTTTCTTACAAAGCGAACGACACGGCATCGGCACTATATGTTTCTGTTCTTAATGTAACTATAATTTTCATTAAGCAATAATGGGACTGCACCATCTGTTAGCTTCAATGAAAATTTAGTAGGAACATAGTTACATAATCAAACCCTTGGTGTCTCACGGTTACGGTTACCGAATACCACCACCAAAGTAAATTTTCTTCATCCTCATGATTCAACTAAAATAACAAACAACTACATCACTAATTTATGAACGAACGAACGTCGTACTGTGACTGTAACTTGCTGTTGGATATAATCACACATGTGGCAACACTGACACAAAACGTCTAAATCCAAAAAATATTTATGTAGATACAGAATTGCTTCTTAGAGTACGCGCATATTCACGACATAAGACACATCTATTATAGAAAATATCAGGATATCATTAGTCATTTATGCTCTTTCATGCGTACATACATACTACATATAGTCACACCTTTCTCATGAGGGGTAGGCACAGTTATCCACTTACTACAATTGACTTGACCCTTGAATATATCACCTATTTTAGTCTAAGAATGTTCGTCCCTACCAATGCTTGTGCATGTTATCTATTTTAGGAATCTGTAGTTTTAACTTCTCAGTTGTTTAACTTATGCTACAAATAAAACAACGTTCAACTCTCAGAAAATAATACTTTAACGTAAAGGCGTAACTTGATAAAAACACTTAGTATTGTTAAGAAAATATTATGATAACATAAAGCTACGGAACCTTGCACTGGGATATCCTAATAAACAGCATATTTTTACTTCCAACTTGTTCAGTATTGTTTTTTTTTTTAATTTTTTTAGTTGCACATATAGGTTAATACCGATCAATTTTTATTATAATACTTATACTTTTTTGTGAGCATACTTGATACATAACAGTATAGACATTTAATTCACAAGTAGAATATTACTTAGAGTAGAAATAACATTCCGAATGTCTGAATAAAAAGGTATAAATGTATAAAGTTTCAGAGCTTATATTTTATAACCGCAGTATCTGAAGCTATGCATGTACTCAGTATCAAAGTAAAATGTGCCTAAATATAGAATAATACACATAAAGAAAAATAAAAAGAACTATATAATCAATTGATAACTGGAATCATATGAATAATATTAATATATTATGAAAATTTATTATTCTTCCTTTTCAAGATAAATATCAACAAAATACTTGCTAGTACGATAATTAATACACTATTATTATTAATTACAGTGAATAAATGTGCGAAGTCTAAACATAAAAAAAATATAAAAATCATATCGAATTTCCATTCTAACACCCAATCTTATGAAGATTAGCACACTGTATAGGAAGATGCTGACTCACAGCCCATCACCGTATTGCTTCAAGACTATAATAGTCTTTGATTCGTACGTATAACTAGTGATGACGTAAATAACCGGAACCAGGTAACTAAGAATGGGCCTTATAAACAGGTTCAAAGTCACGCAAAGGGCAATGGAGAGGGCTGTCGTGATCGTATTAGCAATCATGAAATCCGCAGATGTAGCTAGAGCTCACTGACGTAGCTGGAAGAATTGCTTTGTGGTAATGGGCAGGCCACGTTACACCCAAAACTCATGACCACTGGGGTGGAAAAGTCCTCGAAAGGCAGGCATATACCGGACTGGGTTGTAGGCTACCTACGCGATGAGCAAACGATTTTGTGAAGATCGCAGGATGGCGATGGACGCAGCAGGACGGTAGCAGCCTAGGACCGACCGTTGCGGAGAACCTTGGGGGAGCTTTATGTTCAGCAGTGGGCGTCTATTGCCTGAAACGAGGATGATGATGATTGATATAGCATCCATCCTTGTCACTTCATAATAATGTCTGGAAATTTTATCGATTTTTATCGATCATAGCTGTCCAATTCTGTTTATCGAGACCACTATAGAAAAAAAAAATATTTCATTCGTAGTGATTTGATTGATAATAAAGAAGAATATGCTTTTGTTTCAATTCAATCTATACTACTTTTGAATATAATTTAAAAGTAAAAAAAAAGTGTAGTGTTGAAATTTGGCACTGCAGCGTTCATTCCATTATCGGGAGACACTTCGTGGTTTTCATCCATTTGTCATTGTCCTTCAACCCATTTGCACCAAGCAATTTGCGTTCATATTATAATGCAAACTACTAAATTGTGGAAGGATCTTCCTGCGTATCAAATAGGCATAATTTATTTATTCATAGACTTTACGTTTACTAATACCTTGCCCCGGATCGTCGCTTTTCACCGGACGAGATTCAATTCAAACGTACTCCAATCCATAATAATAAAAAAAACTTTAAATCATAATATTCCTTACAAACATCAGAAAAGTTACACTATGATGTCGAGATAGTTTCGTAATTTATAATTATGGATATGCCTTGATTTCTGATGTACGAACACTGACTTGTGCAGTGAAAAGTACAAAATGAATTAATTAATGTGTTGCTAAATCAAGGACATATTGCACTCGTCCAGATAATTACTGAGCTTTTGTGGAGCACAATTTTGCAGTAATATTTAGCAACTTCTTATAATTAAAGATTGAGCATAAATATTTCGTGTACAAAATAAATAAAATTTTGGAGACCTAGACGACTGGACCATAAAAATGTTGATTTAATAAAGTTAAAACTGTAAACAATATATATTACCAATCAGACTACCAATATTGACACAAGTCAATAAAAAATAAAGTCAATAAATGTTGATGTAATAATATAATATACTTATATATAAGATGAGACGGGATGGTGAGCCACTGCCACCTACGGCTTAATCTGCCAGCCAGCACCCACCAGCCGTTATAGTGACTCCACCGACCCCGAAACGTGTAAGAGAATTTGTACCAGTAACATAAACCGATTGTCGTTGTGAGACATCCATCGGTGCATACTCCTCCGCTGTTCGTTGAAAATAAAAGAAAATCTACATTACCCTGCTGCTCAAAAGTATTTTGCGGGCTATTTGAAACGAATAACGAAGGCGGTACAAATAATCCATATATTATAAGTAATCGTCCACGCCGAACTTCATTTAATAGGCTTGAGAGTCAACATGTTCTATACATTCCGATGGCTAGAACGAAACAGAAATCAACATAACAATAAACATGCCTACAGTCATTACAAGGCGTAGCAATCTTAAAGTCGTCCAAAGTAATCATGAGGATAATACTGTAAGTTTAGCCCAGTGTTTTATTAATGTTATAGAGAATCTTGTAGCTTACTTTATAGATCCGTTATCATTACGAAAAAAGAAAACATACCATGTGATTGAATTTAGTCATGCCTTTCAACTAGTTATATGTACCCGCAATATAATATATTTCTCTAATTTGATTAGCTAATAAGAAATGTCCAAATATAAAAATACATCTCTGTTTTGAGTTTGTGCCTCCTTAAGGAGTTTGACCACAAATCGTCAACTTATTGTACATACAGCTATCACAATTAAACTCACAATGTTAATATTATAGTATTCTAAATTATAAATAGTTATAATTATATGTATTTTTATTACTTTGCTTAGAATATTCTTTTGAAATATTATTTAATTTACAGTGAATTAAACATTAATTGACTTGCACGACCCTTATATAATTAGTTTAAATAACAATATAATTAGTAATAATAGTAGGATTTTTTTTTGCGACAAAAATAATTAAGCACCACCAACTGATGCTTAAACCTTGCTTTAATTACAATACTAAATTAGATAAAAATGAAATAAAAATAAATGAATTATGAGACTATATTATACAAGTCTGTGATTGTGCCATTGTACAAAGGGTTGGTTATTTGACCGAAGTATTAGCATAATCAGCATTGTGCGTAAATTGTATGTAAAGCTCTGGTTAAAAGAGTGATGGATGAAACTAATAGGATGTCTTTTAGCAATCTTACTATCTGTCATCTTGCAATATTAGATATTTTTTATGACATTGCATTCAAATCGATAGTAGATGCAAATTGCTGAGTTGGATATAACCTCCTCCATTTGCCATGATTGAACTGATAGCTTCTTTATCTACTTCTCTACTCGTGAATTCAATTACAAATGTTTCTTTACATATTAAACATTGCAAATTAAATCGAGAATAGAAACCTTGTAGAAACTCTGTTACCACGTTTACTGAAGCCAACCCACACAGAAATAAGGACTCATGTTGAGCAGTAGTTTTTAACTGAAATTTTAAGAAAGTTTGTATGTCATCTATGCGTCTACTACTTATGCCTTTATATTCCTCGAAATTTATTTTAAAGTATAATTAAACACCTAAAATAGTTAAAATCACGATACCTCATGGGGACTTAGTGGATTCTACAGATTATGGTTTGAACAAAAAAAAATATGCCGCTTTTTCTATTTTAGTGGGGGGTAGACCGTGTCAACTTTTTTAAAAATAAAAAAAAAATTAGTCATATAGAAATACACGAGCGCGTCAGTCATTTATAGTACATATTCGCTTTATATTACTAATAACTATTAGATATTAATCTGACAATTAATTGAAGGGGGGGTGGCCGTAACAAGTGGTTGAAAAAAAAGAGTTATTCGAGCGTGTCAGATATTCAAAGTGAGTGTTAAGTAAACCCTAAAAAGTGTACTATTAAAATGTCTGACGATTTGCACGTGGCGTTAAGTTATAATAGATTTTTTAATATGTAAAAAAAATGGTGACCTTGGAATACTCCAGCGAGTCAGATTTTTCTGCAGGGGGATCAATTTGATGTTATTGTCCTACTGAATCATAATCTGACAATTTATTATATGGAGGGATATGGTTAGTCTGATCATTTTTAAGCAAATTTTTTGCTGTTTTTTCTTCACGGATGAATGAAAGGATCATATACATATGTACATAGAGTGGTGCCTCACACAACGAACTTAATTAGTTCCAGGAGCAAGTTTGTTATGCGAAAAGTTCGTTATGTAAAACGCGTTTTCCCATAACAATACTCGTACATGTTAAAAAAAATAATTCGTTCTGTAGCATAAAATATGTTTATTTTTTGGTGTTATTTAGATACATCTAAAAACATTTATTGGTGATTTTAAGACAGACTAAGTAAAGTCTACCGAATCTTGCACATCTTCATCCATTTTCTGCTTTTTGGCCGATGGTTTCATGAAAAAACTGTCCAAAGTCGTTTGTTTTTCTCTTTTCTCCAACATTGCCGGAAATAACGAACAAGAGTATCGGAGTAAAGATCGTTGATCCTGTTTGCTTTTTAGAAGCCTTGATATAAAAAAAATATTGAGTATAACTTAAAAGGACCACTGCCGTGATAATACTTGCGTGATTTTTGTTCGTAATGAAGAACGACTGCCGCGATACGTACACAAGTTAAGCGCAGTGACTAACGACTGCCTGCAGTGACTGCGCGGGCGGATGCAATACATCGGCAACCAGCGTGGAAGCTCGGGCAAAGTGGCCGTGGAAGACAGGCGACTTTGTTGTGTGAAGTGAATCTTGAAATGAACGAACAGAAGACGAATTTTTGAAACAATAGAAAACCAATCACCAATCGAAATCGGGAGATTCGTATACAAATTACCGAATTCACTATTTCTGAACTTTCATTTCGTGCGTTGTGCAACGAGTGGTTCAACCCACTCGTTTTTGATTTCTAGTAGTAGAATATCCAATGCTGAAGTCACCTTGACAGTGATCCGTTTCACGTGTGAGTCATCACCGGTTTTTGTTGTTGTGATTTTGATTTTTTCTGCGTGAAACAGAATTTAATTAAGAATTTGTTTTTAATGACAACACTGAATTTATAATATTATAATTATTGATCTAAAATTCGAAGAAAGAAAAAAAGAAAATTCGAGACAAAAAATTAAAATTAAGAAAACATGTTAATTCTCATTTTCGCTTAATTCATCTGCGAAGTTGGCTTCCACATCTTCAATTTCCTGAATGTCCTTGTCATCTCGCGTTTCTATGAACAAAATTAGTTAAATAGTTATGATACATCATAATCTTATACTTATATATGGTGATAGTCAATTATGGATAAGAAAACGTACCTAAATCGAAAGTATCTACTAAAATATCCGGTGTTATGACGATGTGTTCGTACGCTTCAGGAAGTTGGTTTCCAACGAACATGGCGGCAGACGTTAGTAGTGTTAGGACGGTGCGAGAGAGTGAGAGATAAAGAATGAGTGAGAAAGAAAGTTAGGTGCGGAGTGGAGAAACCACAGCTCTCTGCCGCTGTCTGTACGCTTCACCTTTTTTCTACAAATTAATTAAAATTACCCCATTTAAACCGTCAGATTATTCGTTATTCACAATCCTGACAGTATTATCTTTAAAACAAAAAAGAAGTTGATCACGCTCGAGTATTTCGAGGCGACGTTTTTTTTTACAACTTTGTGACTCATTTATTTCTTGATGTCACACTCAAATCGTCAGATTATTAAAACATTCAATGTAATTAACTTACCTTCTCTTAATCTGACGCTCTCGAGTTTTTTCTAAGGATCGATTTTTTTTACTAATCTGACGGGTTCCCCTCAACGTAGCCCACCATATTGAGGGTTCATATGTGGTAAGGGTACATAGATGATGCAAGGATTCTCCCTACATAATTTTCTGACACGCTCGAGTAACTTCAAAAATCACCGCTTTGTATAATATATATAATAAACAGTAGTAATATAAATAATATTTTACTATAAATGACACATATCCATACTCTGGGACGCTTTAAAATTGATCACACTTTGCAAGTACATATTTAAATTTTATAATATTTCTCATAATTTTAGTAAACGATTCAGATCATAAAGAAATTACGGAAAGAGATAAGTTTACGATACCAAAAAATAGACTGATTTCAGAGTGCAGTAGTTTAAATGGTGTAAAAGTAAATAACTTTTTATTTTAAAAATCACGAAAGCTCGGAACTGGCAAATGTACTACTGTACGGAGAAGTATAGTTAGTTGGAAATCGCGTGCACCTTTCCAATCTGCTTAGCGTTGAATTAAATGATGTTAGTCACAAAACTAATTTGCTTTAAACAGTCGCCAACTATGTGTGTAATTAAGGTGTTCTCAGACACATAACTTAAGAAATGACACTGTTGAAGAAATGAAACTGAGATCGTTTACTCGAAAAAAGTCTAAAAATAATGCTTCCAAATAGTGCAAAAAAAATCCTTATATCAGTAAAAAGCAATAGAGCTTTTGTAATTAGGTTTGGTAAGGGTAGTTTTATAATTAGATGTGATAAGCCATGAAAATTCCAGATATATTTTATAATATTAGGGAATATGTCGTGCAGTTTATAGCCTCATAAATAAAACACAGATTTGTTCCTGTATTGCGTTACAGAGCTATCGCTAAGAAAGTGAATATTTGATGGCAGTGGCGCCAGCTCATTTTTAGACGTACCGAAATCGCTCCAGCATTGTGAGACAAATTAGATGAGATAGTGCAATGTGAAATAACGGAGCTTTTTTAAAATAAACGACAACAGTATGTAATGGAAATCGAAGTCGCGCACCGTTAAAATGGAAAAATTGGATTTCTTGGTTGTATTTAGTACAAAAATATCCAGAAAATTCCCGAATACCTACAAGTAAAAGATGAATATTTCATTTATCAGCCATATGATAAAGTTAATTTATTTATTACTTAATTAAAGTTTCCCTATTTACTCAATAAATATGTGTTCAATAAAATTATTATATCACAGGTTTATTAATGTTTAATATCAAATGTAAATTATTATACATTTCCTTATACACCTAACATTAGTTTGCTGAACTCTAAGCAGGATATCTGATATTTCGCTGTTTGTCAGATATTTAGTAAACGTATCTATTAATAGGAAATCATTCATAATTTCTCAGTACATTATAGAGTAATAACGTAAGCAATCAGGCACAAATCTACCAGCACTTTCAGCAACCGGTTTGCGCAGCTACTCAGTATAGATTGTCTATACTTTTGCTGAACCAAACTGATCACTACGTAATTAGAATGCAGGCGTCGACAACTCAAGCAGACCAGTGTGTTATGTTCCATTACTAATAGATATAAAATTAAGTGTTCTGAATGACGGTGCAACGGTTAATCCACCTAATTCTACCATAAATTTGATGACTGATGACATGTAGGATGTAGGTAGCGTTGTGAATTACTATCACCAGTGTTATATACCAAGCCGCGAATTGTTGCAACTAACTGGCGCTCGTAGGTAAATTGTAAATCAAATCAATTCTTGTTTTATTAGTCTCCAGTGGTAAGAACCATGAATGAATACTTTGAGGCATTCGCAGTGTAAACCTTACTGATCTCGTAAAGAACCTTAATGAAGCGATAGTGTATGCACGTGTATATGAAGATAAGTTATATTACCGAAAACAAATGCGGGGAAACTGCTTACTTTGATTTTTATGTATTAAAAATAAGAGTTCAATACCGGCGCCGCCAATGGAAATAAACTGCACACGCTTTTTGTTGCAAACATTAATTTCAGATTTAAAATTTTAATAACATTCTATGGCTCGGCTCTAAAATCATTCTTTGGTGTAGATACAAGTTATATTTTACAATCTTCAATATTCAACCTATGTTACGTATTTAAACAATACAATTCGTGACAGAGCGTACATCCGAGATTGTTGTGTTAAATTACACCAAAGTCAAAAATAAATAAAGTCCTAATGCTAATTTAAATAAGAGGCAAAGGAATTTTATATATGTTCTGTTTTATATAATCAGTTATTAATAGTATACATTATTATTTATTAGCTACTTAAATACTTCTCGTGTAGTGTACCTAAGTTTTTCTACATATTTCTAGTAGTTACAATTTAGGAAAATTAAATAAATCACGGATGTCGTAATCTTAATTGTACTTCATTATTATCGGTTACACATCGCAAAGGTCTATGCCATTCTCTGCCATAATTTTTTGTGAGACAATTTAACAGTACTGCTATCTTTCACAGAATACGTAGGTGCGGATCTAATATTGATCAAAATTGATTTATTGATCGTAACTTCAATAAATTAATTTTGAGAGTAATATATCTGCCCCTCCATTCGTCTGAAATAGCTGCATTATACGACGCAAGGAAGTCGCCACTGGCCAAAACACGCTATTCAGCGACAGTTCAATTAGTGCAGTGTCTAATGATGTCGCCGCGTAATCGGACAAAAAGTCACTGTAGTCAAAACCCAAGTTTACAATGTAAAAAGCACACAGGCTCTACAACCTAATAATAATTTCTGAACAAATATCACCGCAAGTCATTCTTAAAAAACTATATCTATCACTCGCATTGCCTCGCTCTACTACAACTCGCATTGCCTGAAAATCTGTCTCAAGGCGACTTTGATCAGCCGGACAAAGCTGCTGCTGGCAAAGCCGGTATGATATTTTTTTAAGTGTAGTTTATATGATGTTATATTATTACAAATTTAAAATAATCAATAACTGGAGCTCCAGCCATAAACAATGCAGTTTAAATACTACTAAATAGTTCATATTTAACTGAGATTTCACAAGTGTCATGTTCTTGCTAACGCACACCACACCAATAGAGAACAGTAAAATAAAAAAAAACTATAAATTTATAAACTGTTGACGTGAGATTAAAATATTGAAAAAATCTTGCAATTTTTTAAATCTAAATCAATATTTATTCCTTTATCTATATTATCTCTTTATTTGTGTGTAATGTGTATGTCTTTAAATGGTAAATATCGATGTTTTGATGTTGATAAGTGTTGAGAATAGAATATTGTAACATGTCAAATGTCCGGGATTCAGTACATTAAATACATTATAATATTTCGTTCATGATTATTTAATTCAAATTCCGCTGGTAAATGTTGAAGGATTATTTATACACAAAACATTATTTATTATAAACTTTGTTGCAATAACATGTTTAGTATTATTTATTCGCG
Organism: Scirpophaga incertulas; assembly: GCA_036419045.1. Taxonomy (NCBI): domain Eukaryota; kingdom Metazoa; phylum Arthropoda; class Insecta; order Lepidoptera; family Crambidae; genus Scirpophaga; species Scirpophaga incertulas. Next base: position 21,795,332 of record CM071626.1, read on the forward strand.
CTAATATATTTCCACCCAGTTGAAACCAAAGTAATATATTCCTCAAGTGTATTCTTGTTCTATGTTTTTTTATATAACTTAATTGTATAATTTTGTTTTATACTAAGGCCGGCAAATGAAGCACAAGTCAGTATAAAAAAGTAAAAGATAAATAATTTTTATGAAATTGTTTTTGAAATAGTTGTTTCACATATTGATATATATATATATATATATATATATATATATATGTTCAAGTAACATTACGAGAAATCTGTAATTTTTATTGAAGACTGATTTTCATAGCATTGCAATTTCACTTAATAAATAAAATAACGACAAATATTATATGTACTAACATGATACCAAGTTAGGTTTTTTATTTTTAATGTGACTTACAATATTAAAAAATTATGTTAAAAAAAACTACTAATTTAGTATTTATTTAAATTAAAATTTAATGTATTCTGTAGTTATGCTTTTAATGTCTCAATTTTTATGTAAGTTACTATATCAATAAATGTGAAATAAAAGAAATACTGTTTTATTTCCTTTCTTTCGATTTAGTTACATCATTTACCTTGTAGGTATATATCGAATAATTCACACGTTTAGCTATTCGAACATAATATCATGTATGTACTCAGCTTATTAATATATATAGGAAAAAGTAAGGTATTAATGTAAATGCCCAAATCCCGTATAATATTAGGTCCTTACATATGAATTTTGCGTTATGTCGTACTAAGCTCCTCTTTGGTTAAGAATCCCATTTCATATATAAATTCATTTTAGTATTCAAAACAGTCATTTATTTGATTTTTCCTCAATGGAGAACAGGAAATATCGGTATATTTACGAGTACGAGTTCTACCGTAGCTCCAGTGCTGCAGAAACGGCTCGAAGGATTAATGATATGTACGACGCTGGTATCGCAAAAGAAAGCACGGTACGTTTTGATTCTGGAAATTTCGACCTTCAGAACTCAACCCCGAGGACAGCCCCGAGGAACCATATCTATCATTATTACTATATTGTGGAATCGGATCACTCACTAAGCACTTCAGAGACAGCTACAGGCTTCGGGATAAGTTACAAAACTGTATTAATCCACTTGAAGCAAATGGGAAAAGTAAAAAAGCTTGGCCAACGGATACCTCATGAATTGAGTGAATCGAACTTGCAACTATAAACACACAATAATAAAGAGATTTTTAATCGAATTATTACTTCTGATGAAAAGTGGATACTGTAGAATAATCGGAAGCGCTCGCCGTAAGGGCTGAATCCTGGAGACCCAGACAAATCCTGTCCTAAACGAAAATTGAAACGAAACCACATAACCGCCGGCTCGCCACAGCCGGGGTATACAACTTAATGCAGTTTCCTCAGAGGAACAAAAAAAAAAGGGAGTGGCTCAGCTATTTCATATTCTTGTCACATAATAATGTTCGTTTAATCTTTCACACTAAATGTTCGAAATCCTGGAGCATCATCAGATTTTGCTTTCGAGATCTGTTGATATGCCAGCTCACGTAGGCTGTCCATGTCATCTCCAAGCATAGCGACAAGAACATTTTCTGGAGGACTGAAATATCCATTTCGTTGAATTAACGTTGTCAACGATCTTCTTCAAACCCGGCCTGGAATAGCGACTCAGATTAATAGTTTGCCACAGATGCCTAGCTCCATTTAGACACGACGGATTACTTTTTTCCTTCCTTCCTTTTGAATACTAACCAAATTTTGTCCTTTATAACATGAAATAAATAACACGTTGGCAGCGTAGCTTTTTGCCAAATATCTAATAATTCTTGACCCAATATTTTGGTTATGACTTTTTGTTGTCTGTCTTTCATATATTTAATGAATAGATAATATTTCATAAAATCATGATAAATAGTTTTGACTTGTAACATTGTACTGTAATGAACAAAAATAACACTTAATTCTACATCATACTTACACGAGTTGTATTTCTTGATGTCAATCGTTAAAATTGAAGCGTCTCACAAATAAAAAAAAATGTAATAATAATCCGCGCGCGTATGTTGCCTAAATGGCGCTTAAACAACATTTGATTAGAGTAGTGAAATTCACCCGCACCCACCCCCGCCTTGCGTTTCTCGTACACGTGCATGGGCATTGGCCAATATTGTTAAAATTACAGAAAAAATACCTTCATTAAAAAGCTCATTGACTAAGAATAATATCACGAAAAAGTAAATGAATGGACCATTTTGTGAAAATTATACGTACTTTTTTCGTTTTTTTAATAAAATGTCAATTATCACAGACATGTAAAAAACATGTTTCTAGCTAACATAATACGAGTTTATTTATAAGGCCTGCGCACGCTTTTCGGACGCTTCTTCAACACGGTGAACATTTTGTAATTTTAATGCATTAATTTATATTTTGAAAAAGTATTAAATTGTACCCTACATTTATTGTAACTATTTGTGTTTTATTCATCCAGTTCCTATGTTCAACGTGAATTATCTTTGCCGGAGTTCCGAGAAGTGTTCGTAATTACAAAATAGTATTAGTATAATATAGTGTCACTTATAAGTATGTCTGTAAGATATATTATTTTTCGATTTTAATGAAACATAACATAGGTACCATTTATATGGTCAGTACTTTTAAAAATTTCGTAGAAATTCTCCAGGCCTATTGAATGATCATTTTTATTATCTATTATCAATCATTTTATCAGATTATTATCTATCATTTAGGAGAGTAAGACTACCTCCTACTTAGAGATATCAATTATCAGGCCTTATTGCTGATGCAATTTAGTACTCCTAATAATTAATTATGAACATGTAACTCTACGTGATAGTTATAGTAATAGATATGCATTTTCATTGATAGCTACTTTCTTCGTTACATAATTTGACGCGTTGTTATGTAAAGCCGCAACAAATTGGACAATGATTTAACATAATTATAATGTCAAGCACGAATTCTGATGCGATACAATGAATCCTAATTTTACTACAAAACAGCACTACTACAAAACCAGGGGTCACAATTGTTCTCTTGTATCTTTTATTACATACCAGTTTAGTTTCTTCCTTACACCTTCTCAATTCGATTTAGTTCAATCTCGATTTTTGCTTAAGTCGTAGATTTTTTTCTTAGAATATACACAATCCCGAGTTTTTGGTTAGTCTTTACTTAACTATGTCATGTAATAAAACTGAATCCGTCTTATTATGATAAATTAGTTAGGTCGTGGTTTACCAGAAGTTTGGTGGACCAGAACTATAAAAAGCTGGGTTTGAATTCGGGTCTATACTTAGTATCCACTTTATTACGCAAACCGATTTTTCCCTAGTTTCACAAAATCTAACTTTAATCCAAGCTCTCAATTTTTCTTTTAGTAGCCTTGTTACATAAAGTATACCAAAAGGTTAAATGATATAATATTAAATATGCATACACATCAATACTTATTATGGAATATGCATACATTCAACACATCATTATATTAACAGAGACGCATTTTCAGAATATTATAAAACTAAACAAATGGCTTTATAGACTTAAATTCTTTTGTAATCTCTAAGGTAGAAATTTCTACAAAATATAAATAAGTTAAAAGTTGTTAATAGTAACAACGAGAAATACTTACTATTAAATTAAATTTTAGTAGCTAAAATGGAAAGTAAATCTTAAAAGAATTGTTAATTGTAAGCAGGAGGAAAAGTAAATAATATGATACTTAATTTTTTATGTGTATAATCTCAATTTTATATACTATATATATAATTGTATTATTTCTTACAAATATTATGCTCACAAATGCTAAAGGCATACACATTTGCCACTGAAAGAATGTGATGTCATGAGTCCTTACGAAGATGTCTTTAGGCAGAGATGGGCACGAAAAAGAGATAGTGCATTTTGTGAGGTATCGTTACAGCAAAATGCCGTTAAAACGTAAGTTTCTCGTCCATGACCACGTCTATGGCTATATGTAAAACAATGACTTAATAGAAACTTTCGCCTTAGTTTCGTTCGAACGAAGTAAGTGGAAATTATTCGGTAATTTGGGATCATTTTTATACTTTGTGTAGGGGTGAGTATCTGCTATATATTTATAACCTACAACTACAGATTTCTACTTATTTTAGTCCCTTCAAAATTCATAAAACAGTGTCAGGTTAACGTTAAGAGGGGCAGGATGTCAGAAATTTTCTACAACAATGAGAATATGCCACTATCTACAAGATAGCAGAAAGCAATCGCACTATATATATTGTGCAATTAAACTATTACATTAAATGTAAATAAACTCCAAATAAATGTTTTAAGCTTAAAAGCTTACCATTATATTACCAGTGTAACATAAATGTTACACTGGTAGTCTAATTAATTTTATTAGTGGTGGATAACTACGGCAACCTGTGTGTGGGACCATTTGCGTGTATATACTAGGAAGTATATTCACGCAAACATTCCGTGGCAGCGATAGTGCACTAGTAACCTTAAGCACTGCGGCCCGAGGAAATGATATTGGGAAGCCCTGTCTGAATTGTAAATAACTATTACCTATATAAGGCTTTATTGATAAACTTATCTACCAGTCCAAATTGAGCGAACGAACGCATCACGCCATAGGCGTTGATCGGCAGTGAAAATGTCATATCGTTGCAACATATCATTAAAATTTTTGGTTGGTATGGCATATGTGTTTACAATATCACATTTTTAACAAAGAACACCGCGTTTGCATTTTAATGAATTTTTATAGTGATTTACCGTTTAATTTTCTAAATGAGCTTTTAATTTCATTTAAACATATTCCGTTTCTGTCGATGGAATGGATAATTCTATATTTTAATTTTAACCAACCTTACAACTTGCTTAAATTGCAAAACTGGGAGTGAAACTAATTAGGCCTCAATTTTTATTACATTTTACTTTATAAAGATATCATGCTTTTTAAATTTTAGGTTACTTTAGGTTTATGCTTTTACAATATGTTAAATAATGCATATGGCCAACAAAATGAAAATACTACGTCTACTGTGTACATGGGGAAGCATGCACAGGTACTTCAAGAAGAAACTAACTTGGCACCAACACAGGAGCCCACAGATGAAGGGCCAGTTATGTAAGTATCAACGATATCTGAAGCATTATTACAAACTATTCAGTCCAATTTTTGAAAGTCGATCGCAGAGCTGCCCACATAGATAACACATATAAATGTAATAATATATATATATATATATATATATATAATATATTATGTAATATATGTGTTACATTCATATACAGGGTGGAAATTTGTAATGCCGCCTGGAGGGGAATTACTCTTAATACTGTAGATAGAAAGTTTTACTTAAAGGAAACATTCCTTTATTTTTGAAAAGAAATAAAACTGCATTCAAAGATTTTTGAAAATTCTCTTGCCCCACCCGGTAATCGAACCGACTAAAATCTGCAAAAGTTTCACCCTGTATTTTTATTGCACCGATCGGTAGGGTCAATTATAAGGATCAAATCTCTCTAACAAACTTCATAAATTAAATGAAAGGAAAACAATGAAAACTTAATTCAAAGAATTAATAATTTAAGATTTCATTGATTAATCTGAACATTAATCTAGATTTGAATACAGATTCAAATCTAGATTAATGTTGTTCAATAACGGGTTAGTAAACGTGCTACATCCTAGGCTGCATTACTCACTGCAGGACCAGCTTGACTGACTGGCAATCACCTGAAAAATACTATGGTCCCAAACCTGAAACCCGTTTGAGCAATCGTAAATGAGTGAACCAGTTAACCTGAATATCTCTAATCGGGCGAAGTTCTGGCTCGTTGTCTAGGTCTGTCGATATTTAGGCACCGCTGGATCTGTCCTTAAAACCCTGCTCGTTGAAATGGCCTTCCTGATTCCGAGAGAGATTATCATCGGGGTGGTGGGAAGTTTAGCCAGGAATCGGGTTTCTAGTTTTAGTAATACACTACTTTCAATTACACCTTTATTCTTATGCACTGCATAAAAAGCGATAGCTATACCGTAATTACAATATATGATTAGTTTGATCAGTGGTACAATTTTTTATTATTATTACATACATATTTAAATATATAACAAGTTCAAGGAACCGCTATCATTATTATTGTTTAACAAACTCTTGATAAATTTGTTTGGTATTTATTCCAGAAATTAATGATACTTAATTAGGGATACTTTGGCAAAAAAGTAGATGCCCACATCATAAGTGATTACAGTCGCCTATAGTGCATGTAGTTCCTGTGAGATTCGCGACTTCCACGAAAACCGTAGTGTGCGTTGCCACATGGGATGTAAAGTCAGGTTACCTAGAAATTTCACAGTGAAACGTATCAATAAGAACATTGCTATTTTTGCTGTAGAAATAGGTAAGACGGAGAGACCCATACAGACCCTGGTATGGAATCTCCCTCCGGTAAAAACCACATACATGTGTCATACAACATTTCTCTATACCTAAGTACTACTTTCAAAAATTAACGACACCACCCTTGATAGGCTCTTTCGCAGATTGTCTGATATTCAACTTTTATTTTATTTAAATTAAAACAGCTTAATTGTATAATACATACAAACTTGGAATAAGATTATGTTAAAAATTTCTTGAATTACAATTAAATTCAAGAAAATGTTACTATATATGACGAATTTTTGAAATATATATATAATCATAATTCATAGATTAATATAATTTCAGTAAAAGGTCGTCTCTTCATCACCACGAAACTAATCCGACTTTTCATGGCTTCTGGAAGAAAAAAATGACTTGGCGTCCACGTTGGGTTAAAACATGGCAAGCTAAGAAAGTATATGTGGCGGTATGGAAGAAGATGTGGGGACCAGCCATGTTGACGGAGTGGGTCCCTATACCAAAACCGCCTCCCGGGTGGCTGAAGCAGAAAGCCTATGGTCATGCGACAGTGTATGCTCATTCACATCCATATTTATAATTTTAACACAAGAAAACGTATTTTTTGGTTTTTTTTTTTTAATATTTGTTACATGTAATTTATTTTTGGGTGAAAATACGTAAGTACATCCTTACAGTTTCAAATGGTAAACGGAAAACACTATTTCATATCTTTTCATTCAAAATTCAAATTAGGTATGAAACTGAACCGAAATTATCTTTTGTTTGAAAAAAAAATAGTCCCAATACGGCTGGTCCCCGCGGGACGATAGACCAACACCCTCCAACATCAAATAAAAAACAGTCAAAACAGTCAACAAAGACTCAAACAAGAACTATAAGAAAATCATTGAAACACAGCACAATAGACCGAAAAGATAAGAACATCTTATATGTTTGTACTTATAATGTGAGATCTCTAGTAGAAAGTTCTAGACAAACACAGTTGGATAATGCATTAGAAAAACTATCCTGGGATATTATAGGCTTATGTGAAACTAAAAAGGAAGGTGTCTATATAACTGAAAACAATAATTACATATTTTTTAACTGTGGAAATAAAAGCGAGAGGAATGGTGTGGGTTTCATGGTAAAGAAATCGTTAAAAGAAAATGTAACAGATTTCATAACAGTTACTGACCGTGTTGCCAGATTAGACATAGAATTTAATAATAACCTGTACACCTTCATTCAAGTGTACGCTCCAACAGAAAATAGCTCTGAAGAAGATATCGAATTTTTTTATAAAACCATAGATACAGCAATGCTGAACACCAACACCAATATATTGATAATAATGGGTGACTGGAATGCTAAAATCGGACAACCTACTTCTGAAGATAAAAGAGTAATGGGTTCATGGGGTTATGGAAATAAAAGTGAAAGAGGAAAAACTTTAATAGAATTCTGCATGGAAAAGCAAATGAAAATAATGAATACGTATTTTAAAAAGAAACTGAAACAGAGATGGACCTGGCATTCACCAGATAACAAAACGCGTAATGAAATAGATTACATCCTAGCTAAAAGCGAAAATATTATAGAAGATATACAGATTATTGGACATCACACCCTACCGATCACAGGCTTGTAAGAGCGAAACTGATAATCAATGGACAGTCAAAGAGATCAAGAACTACATATAGAAATAAACATGCTACACAACTCTTTCCAGTAGAAAAACAACAACTCAACAACTTATTTATAGAAAAAACAACTACACTAAAATTTACAACAATCCAAGAATACTACTGCAAAATAACAGACTGTATTACACAAAGTACAAATGAATTGTCAACTAAACAGGGAAACATTACTACATACATTAAAATTACCCCAGAAGTATCTAATATGATATCAGAAAGGGAAAACTAAAAAATAAAGTACATAAAACTAAAAACGAGAAAAAAAGATTAAGTAGGTTATATTGGCAAATAAATAAATCAATTAAAAAGAACATAAAGAAACACCAACAAAAAGTAATTGAGGAAGAACTAGATAAAACAAGCTCAGTAAAAAGAGCATTCAAAAAGCTTCAATCTTCTAAGGAATGGATAGTTCAACTTAATAACAATGACAATACCAAAACGACAAATAGAAGAGGTATTAATAATGTTGCATCAGATTTCTTTGAGCAGCTATATAGAAATGAGGATATGAACATAAATGTCAACAAATCTAACAACAAGGAACTGCAATATACAGACGAAATTCCACCCTTCCTTGAATCTGAAATCAGAGAATCCCTGAAGTCTCTAAAATCATTGAAAAGTCCTGGCGACGACTGCATCTCCAACGATACCTTAAAGGCTATAATAGAACCCATCACACCGTTAATAACTACACTGTTTAACAAAATACTACAAAAAGAAGTATTACCTGAGGAATGGAACACATCAATAATAATACTGCTTTAAAAAAAGGCAATCCTCTATAAATGGCAAACTATAGACCAATAAGTCTTCTGCCAGCATTATATAAAGTATTCACCAAAACAATATTACGAAGGATTCTACCTATTCTTGAAAGTAACCAACCTAGAGAACAAGCGGGTCCGGCCAAAATTTTCGACAACAGACCATATCTTTGTACTATGCCAAATTATTGAAAAATATACAGAATTTAATAAACAATTATATATAGCTTTCATAGATTATGCCAAGGCCTTTGACTGCATATCACATGAAGCACTATGGGATGCACTACTAAAACAAGGAATACACATAAAATATGTAAGCATACTAAAAACAATATATAAAGACAGCAAAGCTCTTGTCAAAACAGAAAGAAAGGGTAGACTATTTAGTATTGAAAGAGGCGTTCGGCAGGGCGATCCTATATCACCTAACTTATTTACATCACTATTGGAAGAAATATTTAGAAAATTAAAATGGGAAAATTTTGGCATAAATATAAATGGAGAAAAATTGAGTCACCTACGATTTGCTGATGACATTGTTATATTTAGTGAAAGTTACACAGATCTTGAAGTCATGTTGCAAACGTTAAACTCGGAAAACAAGAAATGTGGACTGCACATGAATCCTACCAAAACCTGTGTACTTACTAACGCAGACAGAAAACCGATAATGTTGGAACAGCATACTTTAAACTATGTAGACACCTATACTTACCTGGGTCAAAATGTGTGTTTTGAAGATCAAACTCTAAAAGAGGTAGAAAGGCGTATTAAAAAAGCGTGGAATAAATATTGGGCTCTGAAACACATTTTTAAATCAAAAATTCCAATAAAACTCAAGAAAAAAGCTTTTGAGAACACTATCATACCAATACTACTATATGCATGCCAATGTTGGTCTCTAACAAAAAGAATAATTCAGAAAATTCAAATCACCCAGAGGAAAATGGAGAGAAGTATGCTAGGCATAAATTATCACAGAAAATAAGTAACTCATCAATCCGAAATAAAACTAAATTTAAAGACGCTGCCGAGATAGCGTGTAAACTCAAGTGGCAATGGGCAGGTCATGTTGCGAGAGCGAGTGATGGGCGCTGGAGTGAGCGTGTGCTACATTGGTGGCCACGAGATGCTAAAAGGTCACGAGGAAGACCTCGCCGCCGCTGGAGCGATGACATCCAACAAGTTGCTGGTGGGCTTTGGACCAGACTGGCTAGTGACAGAAAGAGTTGGCATAGGTTGGAGGAGGCCTTTGCCCAACATTGGGTTCCCCGATCTTATTAATCGATTTTTGTTTAAATTTTATTTATTTTTAAGTATTAAATTATAATGTAGTAAAAAAAATGTAAATCCAAATGTTTGATTGGGAATAAAAGGCTATTATTATTATTATTATTATTATTGAATGTTGTATTCAGAGCTTAGTATCACACATTATGTAGACGGGATATTGTCAACGTTCAAGATCTGGGAGCCAATATATTTAATCGTCGTTATCACGACTTCGACAGCAGATTTTGAACCTTAAAGAGTGCATTCCACAGAGGAACTATAATGGTAAAACGTGTTCTACTAATCTGCTGTATCAAACGGCTGCATTGATTTGGAATTTTTGTTTTTACCAAAATCAAACTTAAACTCAAATCGCTGTTTGAATACGATTAGAAAGGAATGGTGCTAATTGTAGTCAAGCAGAAATTTGAGTTTCATTCTGTACCAGTCTGTTATTACAACAGGAATGTAGATTCTAAAATAAAACTAAATTCTCTCTGATATCTTAAGATTTTCTGTAAAGTCAAACTATTATTATCTCAAAGAAATGGGGCAATTTTTAGATAGCGTCATTCAATTGATTATAGTAATGTAACATGAGAAGTTTTTAACTTATAATATAAAGGGGAATGGCGATTTTTGGCCCAGAATGCACAACAAATTGAAAACGATAGAAAATTATTAAATATTCATATTAATTTTTTCATCCTATTTAGATATCGCTATAAGATTGCATTTTTTTTATTATCATTAAATAACATTCAAAGGATTACATCCACGGAATTGACCATTGTTGTTATTAAAACTGAGTTGCCCGTAATGAATATTAAAATCGTTACATAACTGTTATAATCGATGCAGAATCGATAACCTTTAGGAAACTTATTACATGACAATGCTTTTCTTCATTTGTAGGCGCATCAAATAAATATAATCGGCAGGCAGGATTGATTGTAGGCCTCCAATTCTAATTAGACAACAAATCAGTGCCGTAACCACAGCACCGCTGACGCTATATGAATTAAGTATGACAGTATTTTATTTAAATAAATGCAGTTGATAGATAGTAGATAAAAATGAAATATTTGTGTTGTCAAGCTGACCACGCTGTCTCATTGCAACCATGCTGTCACCTAGCTGAAATGTAGACGTAACTAAAAACAAATTATTTACGCGATCGTTACCCGTTCCGTTATACGAATAACGAATCGTGTATTCGTGAATTCGATGTTTTTATGAAATCATGAATTCTAATCGTGTTATTTTTAATATCAATATTAACTGTTAAAGTTAAATAAAGTTCTGTTTAACGTGAACAGCGGATATGGTTTTAATAAAATTAATCGTTGAATATCGATTATGATATTGATCTTATTGATTTTTGTTTATAATGGCAACACCAAAACGACGCCATCCATTCATCTCTTTATGTATAGTAATCTGTGCTCTTTGGCATTCCCGATTTCTCCGTTGACTGTCATTGTTCTTCCGTGTTCTGTCTATACCAAATATTTACGAAATGGCTACGAATATTGACTCCGACGATTCATCCATGCTCGATGACCCCAGCTTGAATATTGACTCCGCTGCTGCTTTGAACTATCATTCATTCAACCTTATAGATTTCATAGAATAACTAGCGGCCCGAACCAGCTTTTACAGTGCTGATACAAATTAACTACAAATGTTTTTTAATGTATTATACGTATGAACCTCCAACTTGAATCACTTTATATATTTAAAAAAACTGCATCAAAATCCGTTGCGTAGTTTTAAAGATCTAAGCATACATAGGAACAGACGGCGGATAGCGACTTTTTTTATATAATGTTTAGATAGTAAATATTTAAATATGCCAAGTTCTTTTGAATTTTTCTTTTTACCAATCAAATATTGGTATTATCCACTGTTACTTTCACGAGATTCTTTAGGTGTGCGTTCTGGGCCAAAGTTACTATGGGGATCTGCCATTCCCCTTTAGGATCGCATCCTAACCCCAAACTCAAGCAGAGATTAAAGCTCGAGTCTCATTCTATGAGCAAGTTGCTGCAGGTGTATTTTTTTAAGTTTTTCAATTCAAAGCAAGAATATAATTTAATGTAATTTTTCAATACAAGGTTTTAATATGCCAAGGAGTCATGTTAAACAATAATAATGAAGATTTTTTATTTCCATACCGATATGTATTTAGAAATACGGAAGGTATGCTACATCAATATACAAACTTATAAAAATAAGAAATTTAATATTAGTATTATTATTAGAATTAAAATATAGTTTTCACAAATAAACGCTTAAAGTAAATTATTTTTATGTCTGTAAGATTAGGTTTATTGCTATTTATTATCGTAAAAATAAAAAAAAAACTATTACATTTTTGTTTTATTCTATTATTGTAGTTCCTATGTATTTAGTAATGATACATAAATACATAGGTATTAACACCTCAATACCCTCGTCTTAAAATTTGAGCAATATGTAGGCAGTGGAATTTAAACCTGACTGTGAGTGCTTTTTGAGATATGCTTTGTGCAACTAACGGATCTCGTAATAACGACGGTAGTAGAGAGATGACGAAGATAATGAGACATTATTTGGCCAGATAATAGGATTGAGGAAGGTTTCATTGATTTACGAATCGGAGATTTTGTTTCGATATAAATAGTATTTACCTACAGTTAATTACAGGTGTAAAATTCTGTATTGAATAAAGATACGAGTAACTTTGATTTAGATTTTGAAATATTATTTCAATCTTTAATTGAAATCTCGAAGAAATAACTTAAGTATATTTAGTGCCTGATTTCTGCTTGCCTTGATGGTGACAGAATGAGTATTTGTAACTAATTATTTTATAGGCACGTTAGGTAATTTAATCGGTATATATTAACGTAATAAATATTTTTATCAACAAAGTATCTCAAATAAACGAATTTATCTGTTTCGCAACGCCATCCTATAAAAAATCTACGAAGTATTCAATTTTCAAAAAAAAAAAATAATTTTAATAAAATTATTCTCCAAATGATAAAACCAAACTAAAAACATTTCTTAAAGATAACTTCGTTGATTTTATCTCTCAGAATACTTTTTTAGAAAAAAACTAAATATTAATAAACTATACATTTTTTCAACACCATTGCTCATAATTGGTAGGTACGTAACCACACCAATTTTAGTTTCACAATGGATCATATTACCAACTTACATATAATATCTTTCGAATTTCAAATTCGATAACTGCACAGTTTGGTAATCAAAAGTTAATAGTTTCGTAAAGAAAAGTCACGCTTTTATTTATAAGAAAGAAAAATAGGAACCAAAGAGAATTTATATGAAACATTTTTGTAAATGAAATAAGTTTGGCGTTTAGAAACACTCTGTTTTAAAGATATACCATTATAAAATCTTTATTTGAAATTAAAACTATTAATATTAAATTTTCAGTACTATTTTGCAAGTAGATATTTTACATTGTTTCTTTTGTTAAGATTTTTATATCAAAAATGTCATCTAGCGATGAAATTGATTGTACGAATGAAATAACGAATATTTCAGAAATGCCTGGCGGTGAAGGTGGAAATCCAACGTATAATTTGTATGATTGAACTTTCACAAATTATTTTTAAAATAAATTCTTATTGACCTATTATAGTATATAGTGGATAATATGTCAATATTATTAAGCTTAAACTGCGGATAAGTTTAAGATCTTTTTCTCCATTTTACACTCTATGCTTCAGTTTTAGGCACTGTGACTTTCCACTATTAACCTTGTTATCGGCAAAATTTTAAACACAAGAAACAGTCGTTGCCTGCGCACTATTCTCGACACTTACTTTGATAAGCTGGATAAATTAGATATAAGAGGTACAAGCGCTGTCTTGGACAGTCCTATTTATCCTCATATAACTTAAACAGATGCGCCTTCCATAGGATAGTGTGTTAGGTCCCTTATTATTTTTGTTATATATAAATGACCTACCCAACGTTACAGAAGTGCGTTTTGTTTGCTTTGACTTAACTGTTATAATTAAGTCAAAAGTAGAACTTGAACAGATTACTAATGAATGTTTTGTTAAAATTGTTACATGGTTAAAAGAAAATAACCTGAACGTCAATCTCAGCAAAACAAAATATATGTCATTTCAGACACACAACAGTATAGAACAAATAATTCGTGTTACTTATAATGACTATGAAATTGAAAAGAAAAATGTTACCAAATTTTTAGGTATAACAATTAGAGATCGGATAATCGGATGCATATTTACCTAAAAAAAATTTTTGGCTTACAAATTATGGAAGCGGCTTTTTAAAATACATTTTGTTAAATAAAAATCCCGGGAAAATACGGGACTGCAAATTTAACGTAGTGATATTGTTTGAAAATTACTAAATTAGCACGTGGTATTTATTTTCAAAAGACCGAGACTCCGGGTTCATTTATACAACTATGCATACGTATTTACCAAAATGTTCTACAGTACCGGAATTTCGGGATTTTTATTTATGGAAATAAAAATAAAAAGACAGTTCCATACTTTGTCAAAAACTAAATTAGGTAAATAAATAAACATCCGGCTATCCAATTCCGCAATCCCGGGATTTTTATTTAACAAAACAATAAAAAGCCGTTTCCATACTTTGTCTTAAACTAACATTAGGTAAAAATGCATCCGATTATCCGATCTCTAATAATAATTGACAAATTCTGTAATTGGAAAGCACACATTGACTCAATAGTAGGTAAACTAGATATGTTTTTGCTCTTAATAAAATAAGACTAATTGTTTTAAAGGAGGCAATCCTCACAGCATACCATGGTTATGTTTCGTCTGTTCTGCGTTATAGGCTTATTTTGTGGGGAAATTCTGTTGATATGATAACAGCTTTCAGAATACATAAAAAGTGCATTAGATATGTCTGTGGTGCACGATATTCGGATAGTTGTAGGCTATTATTTAAGTCATTAAATATTTTACCATTACCTTGTCTTTATATACTTGAAATATCATTATTTGTAAAAAAACATTATGACTTATTAAAAAGGAATAAGAAATGCGAAATCTATAGAGGCAGGTATGGGGAGAATTTGGTCATTCCGAATCAAGGACTACATCTTTTTTCAAAGAACGCCTATTGTATGGCTATAAGGATTTTTAATAAACTATCTAATGACCTTAAAGTCATGACATTCGATAAATTTAAGTTGAAATTATTAGATTTTTTGTTGGACAAAATATATTATCCAATTGATGAATTTTTGATTGATGATATTTGACATATTTTATAATACCATTTTTTCTTTCCTTAGACATTAAAGTTATAATTTCTAGTTCTTGGTTGACGTTATAATTTATTCTTAGTTTTCCATGGCCATTATTGACATTGTAATTTTTTTTATATTTACTAATCAGTTAACATCATTATTATTTAATTTGAAAATATATGCGATGAATGATTGTTTAAACTGCGATAAAGTGTGCTTCCTTATTTTGATTTATAAAGGTTTTTGTATCTTACTTTTTAGCACACTGATATATTCAGTAGAATATGTTGATTAAATACTATTTGTAAGATCTTTGTTACCATATTCTGGCAAATAAAATGATTTATTATTATTTTATGTCACGTGGTTTTATAAAACACGGTCCTTTATAAGGCGTGCGCGGGGATACAGATCCAACGCGTAGAGGCCATCAGCGAAATTTAGTGAAAGTGTGCGTGGAGTGGACCAACTGGGTGCAATCTCTATCTGCATCATGAAAAATGCAACTAAAGACTATACCCAGTTAGATGCACAGAAACTATTGCCATTAGTGGTCAAAAAGCCTGTGGACTATTGCATTTCGATTTCGGTGGTAATGAGAACCGGACTATGGAAGAGATTCCGGTCACCTGCCTTCTCAAAACCTCCTAATTGGTTTTAAATATAGCAGTTGGTGACTCGCCACTCACTAAAAGGGCCCCCCAAAAAAGCAGACCAATATTGGTGCGAAGAGAGCAACATTGGTATGAACGGCTAAGGGTGTAGAAAGGTGTGTGTGCGACAGCGATCGAGACGCCGTCGGCGTTATGGCATTATTACACTTCCACCCTTCGAGCATCTGCTCTTGCGACTCCACTCTGTCCAGCTGGTTAAGGCAAGACAGAGGCGGGTGGCATACGTACCGACAGCTCGCCACAAGCTGCTGCCCTGAGGGAGACTAAATGCACTGATGGGGCATTTATGGCAGTCAAGGGGCATTAAATGCCCCACCCGCGGGCGATGTGGTCGTCACTTCCCAACGCACTTATTATTATTATAATTTCACACGCGAAAACATTCCAGCACTACCCGTAGGAACTCGATTGGACGCACAAATTTACTAAAGCCTTTTCAATATTAATGATATTTGTAAAAGATATTTGATAAATAACAATGTAACATATTTCACACATGATGTAAAACACTAATATTTTGACAAAACCTCTATTGCCAGTAATTTAATATTTCAGTTGGAGGTTTAGTATTTTATTGGGAAGCTTAGTTTTTTTTATTCAAAGTCTATGTTGTATGATATAATTATAATTTTAACACGGTCTTACTTCATCCATAAATAATTTTTATTCATTTAGTTTTATTCAATATGATAGGTTTTCTCGATCAAATCGAAGATGTCCTAAAGAAAGGCTGGGTCAAGAGAACTCGCAACCGACGAGCATGTATGAAGACGCTCATGAAAGTGGAGGAAGCAAGAGAAGTGTGCCAGGATCGTAGCAAGTGGAGAGAGGTGGTCTCTGCCTACCCCATTGGGAACAAGGCGTGACATATATGTACGTATGTATGTATGATAGGGTTTCATTGTCGGTAATTCATTATAATGAATCTTAGTTAGTATTGTAGTCGATGAATGGATGGGCAGAATTCCTATTTCCCTACAGTAATTATAAAACTTTGAAAAATAAGTTTCTTAGTAAATTAATTAAGTCCTAGTAATTTCCTAGTAAATATTTTTAAATACTTCATGAAACATTTAATATTAGTCATGTGTTTAATTACCAAGTATTTAATTAGATAGTTTAAAATTATATAACTTCTCTAACCAGCGTAATTTATTACCTATCCACCCTCGATGCATATCCATCGAACTACGGTTTACCACAACAAAAATTGAGACAATACAAAATCAACAATATTTAATCAATCTGCAAAAACGTAGCTACTTAAATAGACAGTTATTTTGATGCAAGTGTCTATCCAATCTGATTACAGGTATATCAAAAATATGGCATCGATCTGCAAAACATACTTAAACAAATAGGTATTTTGGTCTATTGGACACCAGAATCACCTACCTCGATTTTCCTATAGAGGTTTAGAGTATTTAATATTTAAATGGCAGGAGTCATCTGTGATTATATTTGATAATGATAGTTAAATTGCAGCTTACATGGACGAGTTTGCTATAACTCGGCGATTGCCGGAATTCTTAAGTAGTAATTTTATAGACTGTATTTTCGAGTAGTTCCATTAAATGTGTACCTGCGTGGAAAAAATAATGAACATTGAAAGTAATAATGACCGGAGTATTAAAAAAACATACACGTTTTTATAGTTTAGATTTGTAATTGTATTACAAAAAAAAAGGTTTTTTTTTATTATATATAAAAAAAGAAATTTGGGCAGCTTTTTATTTTGTTTACCGCTAACAATTTATTCGATACAACAATGAGTAGGTACAATGTGAATTTAGAAAAACAGTGTCTAATCCAGGTATATTATGGATATTTCTGTTATAGCTATACTCGTAGTTATTCTGATATTATTGGCAAAGACGATTCCAATAAGAAGGTGATTATTTAAATCTTCAGCCGCTTTTGAGTTATAACTGAAGTATTTATTATATTCAACAACGATCAACGTATATAGATTATGATACAGTACTTTCAAGTACAAAGTACACGTGTATCGAGACTGGTTGTGTACGCGAAGTATTGCAAGCAAGCAAAAGAGGTATGAAACATTACACACACATTGTCTTGTTGCTGAAATCTTTGTAGGTTTCATAGAAAACAATAGTATTAAAGGTAGTTTTCCCGTAGAATAGAAACCTCAATCAAAGCTTTGGGCTATCATTTAGATAGAATTCACAAATGTGAAAATTACTATCATTTTATTTCCGACATTATTCATATTCTTTAGACAATGTGGCAAATAATGTTTTTTGTTTAAATATTTTTTTTTGTATTTGCTTATATATGTACTGTTTTATCTTTACATACATACTATTCTACGGTACCCTTATGTCTGAATAAAACCTATATCTTGGATTCGTACCAGTTTACCTTGCTGTTGACAATCAAAACATTTCACGCAGTACAACCGTGATTCCTTTTTGTTAAGTAATATCAAATAATAATTGAAACTGTGCAATTTAAAAGATTGATGCCAAATTATTCTACAAAAGTAGCATATTAAACTTTAACCCTTGTACAAATAAACAGATTGAAACTAAACATATCAAACGCAGCAAAATAACTAACGCTTAATGCAAAGGCAAACTGCAAACTGCAGCGTAAGTTGATTCACCGTCACGGCCTAGCGTATATATTTTTTACTTCTGCAAGCAACCGCACATTTTTCATCGGAACATCATTCTATCTACATCGCACTAGCTCTGATTTACTAGAGGTAAATTTTATTTCAATCTTTACGCACATAAGTTTTGTTTGCCGTTTTTGTGTACTTTGTTATTACCAATTTTAAGTAAATATTTCTATAGCTGTGTTATTGCTATAATACCTTATCATTCATAGAAATTTGTTTGAATGTCTCATCTCCTCGGACTAGTTTATAAATGTTGTATTATTTTTAACAAACCCTACATTAAAAATAATAAAATGTTTGAAGTTATGATTTATGTCAACGTTTGAAATTTTGTAGCTTCTTGTGGAATGTGTCTATCTGCATAGTCTATTTATTTATGTTGTAATATTTTTTTCCAGATGTATCTGACACACGTCTGTCTGTTTTTGTTCGGATGCTCGATGGTGCTGGCAGCGAGTACAAACGCGCCACATATTGTGTGCAGACGTACCTTGTCGGAGGCTCGTAAGATGTACTGTATCGACTCCACTCAGAACATACGTAGACGAAAAATTGCCCCAATTCCTGCCATCACCCACTATACAAGTATGTTAAGCTAATTTACTTACTTCTATGTTGAATGTAGTCGATATTCATAACATAATAAATTATAAACATTTACTTTTACAACTAAAGTTCATTTCGAATGTGGAATTAATTTCATGTTTTTCTTCTCAGAAGCACTACCCACTGGCAATCAAGTTTCCAATGTTCCGACGAGGCCAGAGTATAACACTGCAACCGCAGAGGAGGCGGTGGCATCTAACGAGAATGACTACGTCGAGAAGTGCTGCCAGAAACCTTGCTCCGTTACAGAGTTATTGACTGATTGCTGAATGATGTTAATGTTATTTGTTGAATTAAATAAATCCTTTACAATTTATTCGTATTTTGGTATTCTTGAACACCAACAAATTAAGTTCATTTTTTCATTTATATGTTAACCCAAATCCAAAAGATACATCCTAAATACTTCTCTTTATATATCAATCTTATTTTATTATTTGATAATCTCAAGCATACGACTGAATAGTCAAAACTAAACACCATAAAAATTGGTAAGAAAAGAGAAGGAAGTTTGTTGTGGCAATGCTTCAATCTGAAGAGCATATTAAGTAGACCTTAGTGTACATAGGAAAAGAAAGGGTTTTGCTTTTATCTCACCAGATGCTCTATAAATAAGGTCGCAAATAGAAGCGTGTTTACTTTGGATATTTTGGAAGTAGGTGATGGTATCAACAACTACTAAATTAAGCAGACAATATTGATCATAAGAATGCAGTGTAGTCTTCAACATTTTTATTAGGACGGCATATTTTCTTTAAAGCGGGGTAATTATGTTTTTTAATATATATATATAAATGTTTATTATACGGCACAGTGGAATCCGTTCCACGAGAGTTATTTCCACGATGTTTAGACTACCTCGCTGAATGAGGTACAAAGCCAGAGGTGCCTAACTAGATCGCCAAAATATAGGTACTCGTAATTACTAGTACAAACAATGCTTCGTTAAAGTTTCTGCTACCATGGAGAATTAAAACCCATAAATTGATATGTAAAACATTATGAAATTACATGTTAGAAATGTGAAATGTGGAAAATATTGGTAAGCAGAATTAAATAAACGAATATATATATTTTGTCCCTTTGACCACTATAAAGTATGCCCGATTCAGCCACTTCCTCCCAGCAACCTAGCAGTTAAATAGCTTCAGTGAGTCTGTAAAAGATTTCACTTGCTTATAAGAATTCACTACCTCCCCTGCAGGGTAAATAAAAGATATAGTTCCAAAGAGATCATTTAAGATTTTTAAGATATGCTAATTTGCATTCACAGATTCTAAACTTTCTAGCCAGATTGTATTTCTGTCACCATATTTGAGCACAATAAATAAGTTGTTTGAACTTCTGGATTGAATATTGTCAAAATATTTTTGTGCCTATTTAACTTGAGGTATTAGGCTTAGTTGCCTTATTTAGATATATAAGAATGTACCAAAAGTATATATTTTTTTGTATTGCTTATTTCTCAGAACCCCCAACACATAGAGTGAGAAAATCAAAGAGATTGTGAATGTTTGCGTGGAATGGTTATATATATATAAACCATATATATATATATATATCTATGGAATTGAGCTTCAAACCCGCGTAATGAAATTAACTGTTTTTACTAGGATACCTTCAGTCAGGCTTATAGAATAGATATCAGTATATATGTATATGAGTTAATACGGTTATCACTTTTATTGTGCAAAATTTGAATCCTTAGTAAAAATCATAACTGATTAAAAGATGAAATATAATGGTGCAAAATATACTTACCTGGCACAGGAGATAAAATAGTTTAAAATCCAGACATCACTTTGCAACAACAACATTGTGTTGAGTGAATGAACTGTAAATATTTTGCCTTGAGGCACGCATCCTGCTTTAAGCCTGTATAGCAGATAATCTATCAGTGGCATACCAAAGCGATATATTAATAAAAATATAAAAATAATTGTGTCACTAATTGCAAGAATCACTTTTAGTCCAGTCAAAATAGACTAAATTATGATTCCAGTTTGCATAAATTCCCAAAAAGCCGGATTTTTATGCAGGCCTTGGATGCGTCATTATTACAAATGTCATGTCAAAAGTCCCCACCGATCCCGCTTGTGCGTTGTTTTTTATTCGAGGTCAAAGGTCACAAATTTGCGTATATCTCTGAACAATGAGAGCTACCGAAAAATGGTTCAAACAAAGTTTGTAGATCGTAAAATTGTCTCATTTTAAACAAAGAAAATACGAATATGCCCACAAAAATATTAGAACATAGTTGCCCCATGCACACAAGTACGTGAAAAAGACAAGTATAGATATTTGAGTTTTGTGAAAAATACAAAAAACAATTAGAGAGTGTAGTTATCTTGTCTCCCTCCAACATCAGATTTTGCTTATCAACACTTGTTTCGTGTGTTCTACCAAGTGCAAGTGTGGCTAGGCAATAATCTACCTAAATCTTGAAGATTTAGGGCTGGAAATTAATGAATAATAATTTGGAGCCAATCCAAACTTCACTGCCACCTGCTCCAGAAAAATTACTCAATACAATTTTTTGTAATTGCAAATAAGGCTGCACAAACAATTGCAGGCAAACGGGTGCAGAAAAGTTGGATGGCATTGTTCATCGGTATGTACCAACTGTCAAGGCGAATCTTGCACCAATATTGAATCAAATGCAACAGATAAAGATTGTTTCGAAATTGATGAGGATATAACTGATATATCTCTCTTCTTGGAGCAGTCTACACAAATCGAGCACGAAGAGGAAGAAGACAGTGAAGAGGAAGAAACGAGTGGCTATGAAAAATTTGATGATAAATTATTATGTAATTTTTTTGCTGTTAAAATTATCATTAAAATTAAATAAACAAAAATTCATCAATAACGTAGTGTCCCATTATATTCTCTCGATCAAAATATATTGTGGAGTATTCCTACTGGAAAAACCACATTAAAAAAAGGCGCCATGTACACTATATACCTTTAACTAATATGTACTTGCAATTTTGTGACATCAATAGTGTAGATATGCCCGGAAACTTACTATTTTCAGAGATTGTAAAAATATTATTACAATATAATAAAAAAAATAGTACTTTCAAAATAGTATTTCATCTTTTAGCTTATTGTTGTAATAAAAAGTTGTAAACATCAAATTTTACAATAAGAGCGTAAAGAAACAAATAGCAAAGAAAAACAGAACATTTATCCATGTTACGCTTACATTGACTTTCTTTTTGCAAGTACATACAATTAAAGTACCTATTCCGAGCACTAGTAATGACGTATTAAAGGTCTGCAGAAAAACCAGCTTGTTAGGAATTGTGCAAAGTGGAGTGTGTATTTTGACTGTATTATTTATATATTTTGATTTTACGGACGAAGATCTCTTCCTGTGACCGTTGTACTTCAAACCTACAAAGTCAGTATAAACAAAATGAAAGGCAAAGTGTTAATAAATAATGTTACAAAATCGAAAACACTTACAATATTTTATAACACTACACTGAAAAACCCTATCCCGATCATAAGTTCAATTACAAACGAAAATGCACTTATATCTCTTATATGATGCAATATTTATAAAATATATCTACGCGATTATCGCCTACGAGTGGAACACCGGGAACTTTGCCGATTGTACATATCATCATTATTTCAGCTGAGAGCCACAGTTCAACATATAATTCTCCCAAGAATCTCCACACCGATCGAGCATGCCCTGGGAGCGGCCAACGCCTTTCTGCGATCTTTATAAAATCGTTAGTGTTATGGGAGATTTTTTCAAATCTGCGTTTCCTACCATATGCCTACTACTTGAGTATTTTCCACCGCAACAGCTATCAGTCCTGCGAGCAATATGGAGTTACCTAGTTACACAATTTGTCCTAGGTAAAGTGGAGTATGCTTCACCAGTATAGTCACCATCTTATATCACACATAAGGCTCATATCGAAACAGTTCAGCGTTGCTTCACTCGATGTTTAAACAATCGCCTTAAGAAACATGAAAGCTATAAGAATAGACTTACAAATTTTAAGATATATAACTCTGGAGGAATGTCATATAGTCACTGATATGGAGCAACTATATGATAAATAGTGAATGCTACACACAAAATTGAGTATTGAGTAATTCATTTTTATAAACAAATAATAGAATATATATGCTGTTAAGTTGTTGTTGCTTTATGAATATATTTTTTTTGAAACTGCATTACTTACTATGCGAATAGTGTATTGCTGATATAATTCAAGGTGATCTCTGAATATACTTTGTCTGAATTCCTTATTTCATTTTCACAAAAATTTAATTGATATGCTTTGTTACTCCTTGGCTTACCAACTTGGTGTCTTAACACTCCCAGTGACACCATAACCTAGAATGATCACCAAGTTAAACCTAGATATGTATTTTTTTGGGGTAACAAACGGCATTACCTGTACAAAATAAGAGACATCCTGTGTATCTGAAATTTGTGTCTATAATATAAACAAGGTTTATAATTTTATATATATAATATTTAATAAATATCATTTATTATATAACTATGTAACATCACACTGTATAATACGTATACGAGATGTTATGCTATATATATATAGTGATAATGATAGAAAGAAGCGGTTTTTAATAAAATTGAATGTAGTTAATAATATAGTGTAGTGCAATGTAGTCACTAATGTAGTGGAAGTGTAGTCTTCTCAATGACTGCTATGTCAGCTTGGTTTCTCTTTCTCAGTTAATTAAACGACTATATTCATGTTCAAAATTTATTTTTTACTGTTTGCGTGCATCGTCCTTTTAATTTCATTAGCTCAACATAACGTAAAAACTAAAACGTTAACGTAAAACTTAAACAACAAATAACAATAAAACAGAGCAACAGCTGGGCCGCTTACGCTTTCACGTCATTTGGACATGATATATAGGTAAGATAACTTATTCAATATACAACTTATACAACTCAGACTTTCATGGTAACTAAAGTAGACTCATTTAAAGCTCTTTAAATTGAAAATATCAATTAAAAACTTACTAATGCAAACAAAGGTATTTGACAATATTAACAGAAAATAAAACGTTTGGTTTTGAGTTAATAAAGATAATCTAACTTGTGGATTATTTATATTTTGTTCTATTTCATCGAATATTTGTATATAGGTATTTTTACCCAATAAATTATGAGTGTTTGATTTCACGAGGCATGTGTTAGATTTAACCCGTGAAAACGTTACTATACCTTTACTTACACTCAAAATTTGACTACTAGAACAGAAATTACACTATTAGCTTACTTTGAAATAGTTGGTAACGGTAACAGTCTATAACGTTTAGTTCTAGTAATCTTTGCTTCCATCTACCGGACTTCATCTAGTACACACTTTTATTGTAAAATTGTTATGTATAATTATTATTTAGGGAACTGCCATGTATTTGCTTCAGCTTGCTTTGGCGCTGTTTGCTGAGAAGTTGGACTGTCAGCTGCAGGCTTCTGGTTCGCTGTTATATTTTTATCAATTCTATCCCAACCATGAGATTCGTGCACATGTTCATGATGATCAGGTGAGGGAAACCATTCTGATATCCATACTGGTCTCCAAATTTTTTTGACGTCAGGCACCCATATATCTTTATAGCCTTCAATTTTAATTTGTTTCCAGGCTTCCTGCCATTCCAACTTTTTCTCATCGACCCACACGAGTTTTTTGGTAGGCTTCCAAACTTGGACCCACTCTTGTTTCCATACAGGAACTTTGGTTGGTACCCAAACAGGTTTATATATTTTTTTCCACGATGGATGCCACACTTGTTTCTTTGCTTGCTTCCAGACTTTTTTAAAACCTGGCTTCCATATGAGCTTCTTCTTCCAATATCCGGGGTCGTGGTGGTCATGGTGATCGTGGTGATCATCATGATCATGGTGGTGATTATGATCTACAACGTCGTGGTGGTCGCCGTGTGACTGTAGATCGTCATTATCTTGAAATGGATTAAGGAGGTCAGTTGGTGGTGCTGAATAATCATAACCATCTCGCCGTTGAGCAGCGTTGTCATTAGTATTCTGCACAGCTATTTGCTCTGTTTTCTCATTCTGAATTAATGCCTTACCGCTTACTAGAGTAATCAGCAATATTACTGCATGGGTAATCTGTAACAAAGAAAATAGGTAATTAGTAGAATACTATTTTCAGAAACAAATTGCGCTTAATCTACTCCACAAGATTATGTAAATTATTGGTATTATTATATTATATAATATATATAAACCTATTAGAGCCTATAATTTAGAAATGAATATAAATGTATCCAAAAATATTATAGAAATCTTTTAAAACGAGTTTCGAACCATGAATTAAAAAAATGAACTCTTTTCAATTATTATCGGATACTTAAACAAGAATTATTTTATATCACTTTTCTCTTAAAATACTTCTATTTAAAATAACTATATATAGGTAGGTGTTATTATTCCAATGATGAAAAAATAATATTACTTTTCATTTAGAAATTGCTTTACGGTATCACTTCGTGATTCTCGACCATTTTGAATAATTGTGAACGTAGTAAAATAGTAGTGTAATATAAGAGTTTAAGTAATTAATTCCTTGAATAATTAAAACGCGAAGTAATAGACTGAGTTATACATTAAGGAACTTGATGATTTTTATTCATGTTATACTCGTACACTCTACTTTTTTAAACAACTTAAAGAAATTGTTGACTTCGTTTAGATATTTATTGAATAAAAATCGCGAGTTTACTTTTTAAATTTAATTGTGAAGATAGTAAAATTTCTGAAATGTTATTATCAACGTATTGCAAATTTTCATTATTGAACCAAATATTAACTACAGCGCTAACCTGCATAATCAAACTGTGGTCATCACATGTAGGTATCATTCCAAGCAGTTGGATGCTTGCAGCTATTTTGCGACTTCTTATTCCATTAACTATTTATTATAAGTCTAATATTATCTATATTAATAATTATAAACAAATCGAACAGTAATTGTATTAACTGAGACATTAATAAATTTCTATTTGAACATATCGCTCAGCGAAAATTTGCGACAAATAAATGTTTGTTCATATTAAGTTGTAAATTTATGCAACATAACAAACATCCATTTACCAAATATGCAAGACAAGTAAATAATGACGTATTAGAATGGATTTCTAGCTTGGTGATATCTTTGTATTTAAATTCTTTAATATTTTTTTTATTATATTACCAAGTAAGAAAAGGCAAAGATAATATAAATGTCATTATAACTAAATATATAAGTAATTGCATTAATTTGTGCTATTAATAGGAAAAGAGCTTTATGTGACACCAAGAGGAATAATAAATTTTGATATTCGCAAACGCAGTGAAAACAATAATAAATGAAATTGTCATACAATTCTATAATAAGAGAATAAGAAGAATCATAATGTATAGGTAAATAAATGTATCGCAAACGCAATGTAGATAACAATATTAAACACTACAATACCTTAAGAAGTGTTTACAATACGTTTCTTTAAACTTTTGCCGCCTCCTGCTAATTATAACATCATTTCAAATCATCCTCCATTAATAAAAAAAATATTATTATTTATTGTACAATACTATTTGGAATGGCGCAAATTCCACTTTTTTCAAACTAGAAAATTTACTTTCATCCATTTCAAAGTATGTTATTTAACTTAAGATTCATTCGTTCTCCAGATTGTTTTTCTCAAGATAACTATTAGCATTCACATCTACTTTTATTTTAAGTTAAAGTAATAAATAACGAAATATAATTCAATGCTTTGGTACAGGTTTCT
Organism: Scirpophaga incertulas; assembly: GCA_036419045.1. Taxonomy (NCBI): domain Eukaryota; kingdom Metazoa; phylum Arthropoda; class Insecta; order Lepidoptera; family Crambidae; genus Scirpophaga; species Scirpophaga incertulas. Next base: position 21,822,447 of record CM071626.1, read on the forward strand.
TAGATCTAGGCTTGTTCCAAATGGTCAATAGGCCAGCTGAACCCGATCCTTTCGGAATAAACTAGAAAATGATTAACAATTGAGCTTATTTTATTATCATGAACTAAACGTCGTTATTAAATTAAGAATTAACTAAATATATGACCACAGTTATTTAAGTTGATACTGGATAATTTTATGTATAGACATAATGAGTCACGAAAACTGTGTGTGTGTGTGAGCTGTTAGTCGTTCTTTTTATTATTTCTAAAGTTAGAAATGAATCGAATTGTAGACATGAAAAACGGTTAATAATTTTCATTTCTTCTCACTGACAAGGAATATATATTATATAAAAGTTGGTGAAAATTCAGCGCGAAAGTGAGGTTGGCTCGTTAGCGTAGTTCACACATGGAGCTAACACGACGCAGGGCGATCGTGCGTACATCGTTATGTAAGACTTGCGCAAGCATATCCGTCGCAAATGTGCCGATTGCAATCAACACCCACGATTGTAATGGGTGGCCATAAAAGTCCTCGAATGAAATTAAATATTACTTCCTCAGAACCTCATTTCTGTTGTGTGTGTCCAAACCGTTTATATATATTATAAATCGAGCTTTATATATAATAGATATATGTATATGTTTATATTCTTTTCTATATATTAAGTTTAAACAAGTTTTGTCCGGTTTCCGCCAACTTAAGAAGACGTTGTGTCTTCTTAACTTTAGGAACAATTTTTTAAGCAATTTTGATCAAGAAGCATTAACGTTACAATAGTACATTATATTATTTCGAAATAACCTCCAACAATTGGAGAAATCTAAGGGGCACCGACTTTGTAGACAGGTGCAAAAAGGCACGTATATATCATTGTTCGTCGCTCAGTGTGAAATTGTGAAGTCAGGGTTATAGTGCATTTTATTGATCAAGTTCTTTGACATTGCAAATGCAATTTTAATTGTCACCTATACGATAATAGCGAGCTGCTCATCATATGGATTTCGTTTTCTTGTATCATTTAACGGCTTTACCGTAAATACTGGTATTATCAAAACATAGTCTGCTGTTACAAGTAATTATTATGACATTGTATAATTGACAACTATTTCATTGACCAGAAATAAATATTCTTGTATTTTCATTGATACACTATCTCTATCTTGTATATATCCCTTGTCCTGAAATCCACCTTAATATTCATAATACTATTTGTCAACAGTACTTGAATAATAACAATTATTCAAATAATGATTTTTTTCTCTTATATACAAACAAGTAAATTTCTCATCGGATAGTAAGTGCCTATAGTACATGTGATTACTGTGACATTTTCAGAAAATCTGTAACCCTCACAAAAATGACAGTGTATGTTGCCAACAAATGACAAAATGAAAAGTCACAATATCCAGTATTTTGCGATAGAAATAGGTAAGATGGACGAAATCAAATAAAAATTATATATGGATTCTATGCAATAAAAAAAATGAAAACCATATTGAGAAACGGTAAAACATTTGGTGACGCTGACTATTGATCGATCTACTGCATAAACGTCATGATATATATGAAAAAAATCCAATTAAAGGCCAACAGCTGACAACTGGACAACTTTATTCTTAATCTTTCAATGCAATCACGACTAATTTTGATATTCAAATATATTTTATATTTAATTTATTCAAGTTGATATAACGAGCAAAAAATATTAGTTGTAATTAAATTGATATGGTAAACATAAATGGATGGCATAAGTTTTAAATATATTTATGAATTTGAGCACTTTTCATTTGTTATTTTTTTTTTTCGAAAAAATGCTGATCACATTTTAAACTTACCACTAAGCTCCAGAACCCTCTCATATTGGGGCGGGGAATGGCCGTTCCACTGGCTGTGACGCTGGAACTGTTACTACACTATTATTTTATCTCTGGTACCACTTTTATACGAGCAGGCCCACCCCCGTCGTGGTCAGAGTGGGGCGCACCTTGGCATTCACTTTCGCTACACACCCTACGACGACACTTGGTAAGAGCACAGGAAACGTGGGATGACTGTCCATTGTAGTCAATAGCCTTTCCACCCTGATTTATTTATGCTACAAGACCTATCGTAAATATATATATATATATATATATATATATATATATATATATATATATATATATATATATATATATATATATATATATAATATTTTACATTTTTAAATAAATTCAGATAGTACATTTTTGAATAGGAAATATTTTAAGTAAAATATTTCATAAGAATTTTTTTTTTGCTTAATAATGAACTCATTAATAATTATTTCACAATCATACTTGAAAAACCAATTGATATGTGAAGATGAGATTTATTCCATTAACATATAACCAAGTCAATTATTACATTAAAAACCGGAATGTATGACTCTGATGGTTAATATCCATAAAAAGTAGATTAGTGTATAAAGATAAGCATCATGTGATGTAAAATGTATTAAATATGCGAGTACTGACCATAATTATATCTATGCCGGCCGACAACATTCAAGTCCAGAACGTAATTGCCATAAAATCCAGGTGTCCGAAATACATTGTATGCGCTATTTAATTATTCCACTATCTATGCAATATTTGAATTATGATTTTAAATATTAGATTATTATAAAAAAATGGGTTATTATAAAAAATATTTACAGTCGAAATATATACGTCGTTTTCGATTGCCTCTGTGAATATTCAAAGGTGTAAATTTGCAATTTGTGAATTTGCAGGCATTATATTAGTTTCAGATGCTAACTATTATTTAGAGGTTTTTAGCTGGTTAAGAATAGCTAAAGTCTAATGTAAAATGTTAATGTGGTACCAGTGTCCTATAATTTTTAGATAAGCAAGAGACTACATTATATGAGAAAATCAATTTTTTGAAATAAGTTTTTGATATTAGATTGGTATCATAATACGTGAAAAAAATATTATGAAACGAACAATATGCATTTATTTAACAATATTCTACGACAAACCCTTTTTACCTCAGCCTTCAGAGCGTTTCAGAAGTGTGTTTTTTTTTAATCAGAATTTTGAGAATGAGGGCAAAAAGGAAACTTTGTCTTGCCGGCTCCCCGATATAGTGCCTATTGTGTGATTCGTCTTTCCTTGTCGTTTCGGAGATAGCTTGTCATCATTCTCATCACAGTTCATATTCAATCAGTTTCCACTGAGGGGCACGTGCAACCTACGCAAACTTAATTAAGAAGTTAAGGTGTTTAGGAAGGACTATGAAGTCAATCATGTTAACCTCGTATGCATTGATGAAGATGCACAATATACAATTTATTTTCGATAAAAAATAGTCATATTTATTACAAAAACATACCTAATACTTAAGACAGTGTTACTTTCTAAAACAATTAATAACTGTCAAAAACCCTGGATACTTTTGTGTGATGCGAATACAAAGACATGTACGTACATTTTTTTTTAAATACGGCAATCGCCGTGTATTATACGATTAAAAGATTTTAAAAAATATTGTTAAGAGATTTAAACAGTCAGGAATGAATCTCCAGTTGTCACGTGTACCACTTGATCACAGATTGTTATTCATTCCATTTCGCAATAGCGTAATACTTTATGCGATTCTCCAAATGCATAATTCGCAAAAAAATTGGTCCACAAAATGTGATGGATGTGTAAATTGATATTGCGGAAAAAATATTTAGCAATCACTGTCTGTGTTGAAAATTGCAACTATGCAGTATGTAACTCATGTTGAAGTCACGAAATCACGCCGAGAATGATTTCTATTGTCAACAAACACGTAGGCATCTTATTTTAATGTTCATTTGGTAGGTATATTTTTTCCGACCAAATTCACTTACTCAAAGACTTACATATATATGAAATAAGGAAGAATAAGTCCCAAGACTTATCTATGTCCTCCAACCAACGTATAGTAATCAATTTTTCAAAATATTTAATAACAATTATACACGTACGTGCGTACGTACGGTGCGTACTCGTAAATATAGAAACGTCATCATGTAGAATTTTTAATGACCCAAGCAAAAGAGAAGTGTTTTATAATCGTTACGTTTACGTACGTTACGTTACGTTACGTTTACGTTTACGTTTCACCGTTACTTCGAGCAATATATGCTATACTTTGATAGCGCTTAAAAAATTCAATTCACAAATAGTGTATTAAATTAATAATACGAGAAGCAAGAATGAGCGGGTCGAATTTATCAATAACTCTTAAATACAAAAAGAAAATCGCACCACCGATGACCCGTTGAATGATTTCATACGCTAGTTAAGTACTGAACAAACATACTTATACCTTTTATCGTCATATTGACATAAAAAAATACAAATTATAATTTGTTTAATTACATCTACTTAAGCGTAAAAATAACGAGCTCCTCGTTGACGTTTAGAAACAGCCATAAATAAATGCAGCTGAAATCATCATCCTAATTTTGTATGAGCTTCATTTGTTCCAAGAAGTAACATCGTACTTTTGCTTCGCCCGTGCCTTATTATTTTCTAGTAATATTTAATTGGGGACACAGCAAGTTTATAAATACGATTATGTTTTTGTAATATTTCTTAACAACCGAAACAAAATATAACACAAGTGAAATTGCATATTTGACTAATTTAGTGTAACTTATAATTAGAGATCGGATGCATATTTACCTAAAGTTAATTTTTGGCTCACAAATTATGGAAGCGGCTTTTTAAAATACATTTTGTTATTAATAAAAACCTCGGGAAAATACGGGACTGCAAATTTAACGTAGTCATATTGTTTGAAAATTACTAAATTAGCACGTGGTATTTATTTTCAAAAGACCGAGACTCCGGGTTCATTTATACAACTATGCATACGTATTTACATGAAGTTTAGTTTCAGTTCCCCGTGCGATTTATGAATGTACGATTTATTACATGAAGAGTGTTATACGAAAGTCGTGAGCTAGTTTGACTAAAGAAATAATCAATTAAATAATTGAATAAAAAAACAGAAATGGTGAAAAATTTTATTTAACAAAACAATAAAAAGCCGTTTCCATACTTTGTCTTAAACTAACTTTAGGTAAATATGCATCCGATTATCCGATCTCTACTTATAATCAAATATTATGTATGCTACTTCTATAACCATCATCTTGCCTGCCCGAAGATTCATAAAAATTATTATCCATGTCACCTCCGTCATTGTAGCGCTTATTTGTCTTACTACCTTTTAATTATATATTTAAAAATTGTAGAATATTTACTAAAAAAGAAAATTTTGTCAATTGATTATTATTATGCCTTCATACATTTGTGATTTTCAAACGAGACTTTTCGAAATGGCTTCTCTTGGAATCTTGTTAATATTTTTCGTTAAGCAATTAAACAGAAATTAACGACGACCGATTCATTTGAAATGAAGTTCAAATTAATGAAATTTTATGGCTATAGGTAACAGACGAGCAAATGACCCACCTGACGGTAAGTGGCACTAATCACGCATAAACATCAAACATCAGCTATACCAGGGAGATGGCTTAGTCACTGTCCGGAGAATGCTATTTGTAAGCCTCATTTGAAGTTAGATATACTTAATAAAGTGGACAAACGAAGAGAGGTGAAATCGAAATAAGTCGAAGTAATAATTTCACTCCTTTTTCAAGACTCGAGACTATTGTAGCGCTCAGGAAATAGCTATAGCCAAAGGTTCATTCAAAAATCTGCACGTACGGAGACAAAATGTACGCTAAAACCGAATTGTGCTATAGTTTGTATAGATGAACTCTACTCTGGTGGCGGGTGATGCCATCGTAAATCAGTGACAAAGGCACCATTGCAAACAGTTCCTCAGTATACTTACCGTTAAAGAGCTTGGAGACAACGCAGAGAGAATAAAAGTAAATTTACAGAAATCGCAACAGTTTCTGTTGGGGCGTTTTATTTATTTTTATAACAAAGATATAAAAAAGAAGTTAAAAGATGATACTTTTTTTATTATCAAAAAAATAATGTCATCTAAATACTATCAATAACTGCATACAACTATACAACGTTTTCTATCACTGAACTGATGGAAAATTTTGTTGCATTTGTATTATTTTTAGTTAGTTTAAACAATTGCGCATTAAGTCATCTTTTTTTATTGAGGGTTCGCTTTGCACGAATGGAAATCTAAATACGTATACAAAATTATATGTTGTTACTGTTACCGATAAACAACCACGACTTCTAGTATTTTAAGTATTTGGGTAGTCACGCATCGTATAATTACAAGTCTGTGCTTTCGTTTTGCTCTCGATCTCGTTAAGCGCCAGACCGGTTCAAAGCGGGAGCAGCTCCATTACATAAGAGCTCAGTTTAAAAATTATTACTCGACCGACTTATATGAAATTTCTTGACTTATTTGTTCTTTAATTCAATCTAACAAAGTTTCGTACTTTCGAACATTTGAAACCATAGAAAGTAATTTTTTTGCTGCGGATTTTTCGCCGCGTCCTATTTTCCCCGTAGGTGTTAAGATATCGGTGTCACAATTTGATCTGTGCAAAGTATCCAATAGAAGCAATATCCTCGCTTTCTCTTAAGTGGTATACTGTGGGTCTCAATATTTACACCACCTCACTTTGCGGGAACAACAATCTTTATATATATATATATATATATATATATATATATACGTGCATGCGTGGGCCTAGTGTTGCCCAAATGCAAGAACAAGACGAGACTTAGCCAGTCTTGGTCTTGGTCTTGCGCCAATACACCTGGTCTTGGTCTTGGTCTTGGTCTTGCGCTCCCAGTCTTGGTCTTGGTCTTGGTCTTGCAGCAAGAGTCTTGCAAGTCTTGCAATTACCTATTAGTCTATTACTATTTATTAAAGTTTACTTTAAATCTTAGAAAAACGTATTAGGATTGGAACATTGTGAGCTTGAATTAACATAGCCATAGTAAAGATCAAGCAGATTAATAAATAACTGAAGATTTGATAAGAAATTCGAAAAATCAACTGACCTATATGTCGTTTTCCATGGAAGTAACTGTTTCTTAATAAACATTTATGATTTATAAGCTTACATTTGCTAAAACATGTAAAAAAACAAATTAATTGCAATAACTTGACTGTATTTTAAAGAACAATACTTATCTGTCTAGAAAGAGATTGAACCCTCAACTTATAAGAAATTTAATAAAAGAGTTTTACGATTTATCATTTATTTGAATAAAAAATAAAATACAACACAAATCAACAGCTTTATCATTAGGTTATGAAACTTTATATAGTTTTTTTTGACCAAGAATTAATACAAAGTAACATCTGGCTGACTCATCACTTAACCTATTACTATGTTTTCTAATTACTAATGATGCTTTAGAAAATAACCTCTCAGCAGGTACTGAAGTTGCAGGTATTGAGAGAAAATCACGGGCCATTTTCGATAAAATCGGATACTCTGTCTCATGCGTCCTCCACCAATCTAAAATGTCTTCCGAACTGGCAGTTCTTGGTTTTCTCAGGTACTCCTCCAACTCGTCTATCACTAAGCCTTGAAGACAAGCCTTGAATTCAACATTGAGTACGATGTCTCAGTACTATAAAAAAATACATTTAATTGATATTAATAAATTAATATCTAAATTGTATATGACAAAAGATAAATATTATCTTACTTCTTATTATAAGAGACAAATAGCTTTATCGCTATTATATTATTTTACACATATAGCCAAAACTTTGGCTAGTACATCTGCTTCTATTGAGCAGGACAATAAAATTAGATTAAGAACGTCTTTGGAATTTGTTCCAAATATAACTAATAATATCAATTGTTTAAATTAACAAATGAGACAAAAGATAAAACATCTTGCTATCCAAAGACAAAAGATAGGTCCAATTGCTTAAATTTTGTTCATCAGAATATACAGGGCTTGTCTGGCAAAGATTTAGAAATTAGTTTATTTCTTAATTATGAAAGCATTGACATATTATGTGTTACAGAGCATTGGTTAAATAGCTCTCAGTTACCTATGATAAATTTTGATAATTACAGAGTTGTGAGTTCATTTACCAGAAATACAGCTATTAGAGGTGGATCTTTGATAATTTTACATAATTCCCTAAAATGTAAGGAACGTAAAGACTTGGCATCTTATTCCATTGAACGAACAATAGAATTATCATGTGTGGAACTTGAAAAAATAATTATTATCTGTGTTTACCGGCCCCCCTCAGGGAACTACCAAGAGTTTGAGTCTGTTATGGAGGAAACACTGAGAATTATTTGTAAGAAAAATAAAAAAGTATTTGTTTGTGGAGACTTTAATATAAATATATTAGACATGTCACAGCTGTCTAGCAGATATTTAAATCTATTTAAATCATTCAATTTAGTTAATGTCTTTGATGAACCTACTAGAGTAACACCTACGTCAGCCACTTGTATAGATAATATTTTTTGCAACAGTGATGTTACTAAAAAATCCATAGTTAATTTCATTAATTCTGACCATAGTGGACAATTTGTGACTATTGAGCACCATCATGCACCATTGGTCCTTGAGGTTACTTGTAGGCCTATTACAAAACACGGTGTTGAAAAATTTAAAAATAATGTTAATGATAGAATTTATTCTTTACCATTAGATGATAGTAACCCAAATAGTTTATATAACAGCGTCTTTAATGTTATCAAAAGTGAATCTAGTAAAATATTTAAACAAAAGTCCATTAAGATTTACACGAGTAAAAAGAAATTCAGTGACTGGGCTACACCAGGTATTTACAAAAGTAGGAGAAAATTATATGAGCTATATGCCCTAAAATCTAATTCTAGGGACCCTGAATTTATTGAGTATGTAAGAAATTACTCTAAAATATTTAAAAAAAGTCTGTGTTACAGCTAAAAAACTTTTTATTGCCAATAAAATTAATGTTTCAAAAGATAAAGTAAAAACTGTTTGGAAAGTAATAAACCATGAAACAGGGAAAATAAAACAAAACGAACATACTTATTCGCTACAGGTTAAGGATAAGTTAATTCAATCTGATAACGAAGTAGCCTCCGAATTTGAAAGGTTTTTCCACCAAATACCTATAGATACTACTTGTAGCCTCGGATCATGTTCAAACGGTGCGGTCGCCCTCCTTGAATCAAATGTAAACAAGATTAAGGAATCTTTTCATTTTAGACATATTGATGCTGAATTTATCCTCAAAACTTTTAAATCACTTAATAATAAGAAAACAGAGGATCTGTGGGGTATCTCAACTAATATTATTAAACCAATTATCTCTGAAATTGCGCCTCACCTAGCCCTAATTTTCAATAAATGCATTGATGAGGGGGTCTTTCCAAATCTTATGAAAAATAGTAAATTAATTCCACTTTACAAGTCTGGCGATAAGAGTGACCCTACTAATTTTAGACCCATTTCTATATTACCAGCCTTGAGCAAAATCTTTGAAAAGATTATTTATAATCAGCTATCATCTTATTTTACCCTTAACAAGTTATTTCATTGCAACCAATATGGTTTTACCAAGGGTAAATCCACTACAGACGCTGGAATTTCACTTTTAAAACACATTTTTGATGCTTGGGAGGGCAGACAAGACGCAATAGGTATTTTCTGTGACCTTTCTAAAGCATTTGATTGCGTAAGTCACGACACATTAATGAGGAAATTAGGGCATTATGGTGTCTCTATCAAATCACTCGGCCTTATTAAGTCATACTTGTCGGATCGAATACAAAAAGTTGTTATTAATAAAACTGAATCTGCTGGAACTTCACTAGTTATGGGCGTGCCTCAGGGATCAATATTAGGTCCTTTACTATTTTTAATATATATTAACGACCTTCCTTACTATACAAGCACTTTATGTGAAACAGTGCTATTTGCCGATGATACTTCTCTTGTTTTTAAAGTTGACAGAGGCAGCAATTGTTCGGACGAGGTAAATAGTGCTCTATCAAAAGTTCTACAATGGTTTACATTAAATAATATTTCATTAAATTCGAGAAAAACCAAATTTGTTAAGTTTTCTATACCAAATGTAAGGCAGGTTAATACACCCTTAAATATTAATGGTGAAGTGGTATCTCTTGTTGAGAGTACTAAGTTTTTAGGCATACACTTAGATTCCAGATTACAATGGTATACCCATATTGATGCTCTGTCAAGCAGACTTAGCTCAGCTGCGTATGCTGTTAAAAAAATAAGGCTTCTAGCTGATGTTGAAACAGCAAGGTTAGTTTACTTTAGTTATTTTCATAGTGTAATGTCTTATGGCATTTTGTTATGGGGATCAGCTACCACCATTGAAAGTATTTTTATACTACAGAAAAGAGCAATTAGAGCTATATATAATTTAAGACCAAGGGATTCCCTTAGGGATAAGTTTAAAGAAATTAACATTTTAACATTGGCGGGGCAAAAGAGCAATTAGAGCTATATATAATTTAAGACCAAGGGATTCCCTTAGGGATAAGTTTAAAGAAATTAACATTTTAACATTGGCGGGGCAGTACATCTATGAAAATATAATCTATGTACACAAATATTACAATAATTTCATTAAGAATAGCGATGTTCATAAATTAAATACAAGAAATAAAAATAAGCTTGCTGTTCCAAATTTTAGATTACGTAAAACACAAAACTCATTCTTGGGGAAATGTATAACTTTTTATAACAAGTTACCACACAGTATTGTTAATCTACCTTTTAATAAACTTAAAACTCGAGTAAAAAAAACTTTGATGAGCAAAGGATATTATCGAGTCCAGGATTACTTGGATGATCGAAGTGTCTGGGACTAAAAAACCCTCGCTCGTTGAAATAAACAAATTGTTAATAAATTCTTAGGTAACTGTGTAACATAATAACATGTATATTTAACTGTACCTATTATAATAACCTTTTGTTACTTGTATAATACATTATTGCTAGTTTTTAAATGATTGTATGCGCGTGTCCTGCGGTTGATTTTTTTTTTTTTAGTTGTGCTAATTTACAGGGGTACCTGTTTTTGGTAATTTGTATCCTTCTGTGGCTTAAGGGTAGTCATACTCTCATTAAAATCTCTTCGGCAGTGTCGTGTGAGGCGGGTCGTTACGTTCCCTAAAACATGGTTGAGCGAAGCGATGGCTGGTTCATGCGTCATGCTCGTGAACGGGTGCTGCCAGCGGAGATGAGTCTGCTCTTTGCTATACTGGGTACTACTCGTATTTATTATAATTTTAATTTAACTTTAATATATTCTTTTAAAACTGTATGACACGGCATTCCTAATATAGGCATGTTTTCTAAATATTTTTTTATTAATTTTTTTTTTAATATTTTATACTATGTAATGGAAAGTGACTTCATGAATTATCAATATTGAAGTCATTTTCCAAATTGACGACTCTGTATCTATTTAATACAGGGAAAAAAAACAGCCCTTGCTGAGTTTCTTGCCGGTTCTTCTCAGTACAAGGTCTCCCGCCGTAGATTTGCGAACCGATGGCGTAGCTTTTCGACATTCACAAGTGCTTGTAACAGCCCAGACTGAATAAATGATTTTGAATTTGAATTTGAGACAAGATCCAGATGACGTCGAGGGACATTCATAGAGTTTATCAAAGTCTATTAGTCTTCATCTTCATCACATACTTTATTTTCTTTTTCTGGTAATTCCAGAGATTTGTTCAGTGAGTGTAGACTTTTATATTCTTCATAAAGTTCATTGAACTTGCGCAGACTTTCTGTTTTAAGTTGCTTCCCCCACATTGTCAGGTCAAAAGTCTGAGCCTTATGCTTTGGGTCAAAATTTTTATTCGCTATGTTTATGGTATTAGTCGTAATGCGCATAGGTCCAGTTTTTCATATTCTTTGATACAGTTTTTTGCGTCTCATAGAATTCCTAAGCGTACCTACCTATACACCGAACTGTTACACCTAACTACTCAGTGAAATAGCGCTAAGTCCTAGCTGCAAGACGCAAGAGTCTTGCAGGCTATGTCTTGTTCTTGCTCAAGTCTTGCACGGTCAGTCTTGGTCTTGGTCTTGCTAAAAATACGCGGTCTTGTTCTTGGTCTTGGTCTTGCAAAAACGCAAGAACAAGACCAAGACTGCAAGACCAAGACTGAATTTGGGCAACACTACGTGGGCCGCCTGGCTCCGGGACACGATGACGTCCATCTGCGACGTCTCCATGCCCCGAGTCAGGCCGCCCCGGCGACGCTCTGCGTACTGATGTAACGAGGAGATCGCGCGGCTACGGGTCGTTCTAGTAGCCGCGCGCCGCCAGTACCTCAGAGCCCGTTGAAGACGGCAAGCCTCAGTCGACGAAGTCCTGAGCGCCAGAAGCGCGTACGGACGCGGCCAAGGCGGTCGGCGTCACCATCGCCGACGCCAAGGCACGGTCCTGGCGCGAGCTGCTGGGGGGACTGGAGAGGGCCCATGAGGGCACCCGTACCAGATGATACTGGGCAAGCTCCAACCGTGGGTCCCTCCGCTGACGGAGACCTTGGACCCTCTCGTCGTGGGAAGAGCGGTGGATACGCTCTTCCCGAGGGTCCGGGACAGTCCCTCCGCCGCCGCGTCACCCGGCCCTTGGTCGGAGGGCCTCCGTGTGACGGAGAGCGAGCTCGCCGGGGACGTTTCGCGGCTCTCTGCACGCAACACTGCCTCGAGACCGGATAGGGTCCCGGGAAAGGTGCTAGCGCTGGCGCTCAGGGCGTTCGGGAGCATGGTGAGGCAGAGGAAGGAGGGAAGGACCGGCTATGTTCCGTCTTCGTTCCGTCCGATCTGCTTGCTGAACGAGGCGGGGAGCTCTTCGAGAGGGTTATCTCCGCTCGTATCAGCGAGCACCTGTCGCGCGCGGGTCCCAACCTATAAGACTGCCAATTTGGATTCCGGCGGGGGCGATCAACGCTGGACGCCGTCCAGCGTGTTCGTTCCCTGTCGAAGTCCGCAGTCCGATCGGGGGGAGTGGCGTTAGCGGTGTCGTTAGACATCGTCAACGGTTTCGGCACCCTCCCCTGGCAGGCCATTAGGGAGGCGCTCGTTTACCACGAGCTGCCACTCTACCTGCGGGCCGTGGTCGGGGACTATCTGCGCGACAGGACGATCGGCGTGATGGGACGGGACGTGATGGAAACGTCGAGGAGGGTCGAATGCGGCGTTCCGCAGGGGTCGGTGTTGGGACCCCTGCTATGGAACCTCGCATACGACGCGGTCCATCGCACCAGCCTTCCTCACGGCGTGAGTGTCGTCTGCTACGCTGACGACACTCTCGTCGTGACGACTGCGGCCGGCTTCGAGCCGGTGCTCAGGCTTGCCGAGCTTAATGTGTCGTGTGAGCGATCCGCCGGCTGGGTTTAGAAATAGCGCCTCACAAAACCGAGGCGCAATGGTTCCACGGCCTTCCGAGGCGCCGGAAACCACACAGCTGCCAGATCCGGGTGGGTGACCGGTCCGGTGGGGCCGTACATTAAGTACCTGGACCTGACCCTGGACCGCCGCTGGAGCTTCGAGGAGCATTTCGTGCGGTTGGTCCCCTGAGCCAAGGTCCTCCCGTGTAGTCGCAAGACTGCGCGACGTCCCCCCGCTGCAGAGCTCTGCTACGGAGCCTGCAACGGATAAAGGTCATACGAATCGTACGAGGCTACCGTACCATCTCGTACGAGGCGGCGATGGTTCTGGGACGCTTATTTCGACATCCTGGCCGACATGTACGCGGCAACGTATGCGTCGCGGCGTGTCGACCGGGGAAGCGATGGGGAAGGCGCCCTGGACCCCCCCAACGAAGTGCCTAAGCGGGAGTGGCACCGACGGATTATGGCGGCCTGGCGTGCGCAGCTCGAATTACGGATCTGCGCGCGCGCAGCGGGCCGTCGGTGCTGTAGTCCCGCACCTCGAAGCTTAGCTTCACGGGAAGGAGGAGGTCACCTACCGATTGACTCAGATACTCACCGGGCACGACTGCTTCTGTGAGTATCTGTGTCGAATAGGACGGGAGGGATCGACACGTTGCCACCACTGCGCGTCCGACCTCGACTCGGCCGAACACACACTGGCGGAGTGCCCTGCGTGGGCCTCCGAGCGCCGAGTCTTGGTCGCAGAGATCGGGCGAGATCTATCTCTGCCGGCATTGATTGCGGCAATGCTAGCGGAAGAGGGAGGTTGGAGGGCTGTGGCCTCCTTCTGTGAAGCAGTGATGCTCCAGAAGGGGGCACCCATTTTCCACACTTTTGGATTTTTCCCATAGCTTCTAAACGGTCAGAAATTTGTTGTTGTGCAACACTTAACATTTCTGCCATTTGCTTTTGCCTCAAAGTGTCATCTCCATCCAATATCGTTTGCAATTCGGCGTCTTCAAACTTTTTTGGTGGTCTTCCACGTTCTTCATTTCTCACATCAAAATCATTATTTCTGAACCGTTGAAACCATCTTTTGCATGTTGTTTCTGATAGAGCATGATCACCATATGCCTCGACAAGCATTCGATGCGACTCTGCAGCACTTTTCTTCAAATGAAAACAAAAAATTAATGCTTTCCGCAAATCATCACTTTCCGGTACAAAATTCGTCAATTTTAACACAATGAAAAAATATGATGTTGTCTGTTCAATGACTTGATGTATACTAAAATATGTTTCACAGATGTCATAGCAAACAAACAAAAAAAAATAAAGGCTCGTTCACAACAAATGTTCCCTATCGAGACATTTGTATCTTGACGCTCACTTCATACCGGTATACCTGGATATATGTATTTCTTGTCAGTTGTAAAGTCTTGTCAGTAGAGAATTTTAACTTATGAATTGTTCATACTTTAATTACATTTATTTTTATATTTTCGTTTACGTTTGAGTTGATTTAGTTTTAGATGAGGTCGCACTTGTAATAAAATAATACAAGCCTATTTTTTCATATGACAATAATAACAATAATAAGATAATTAAGCACAATTCTATATAAATAGAAACATAATAGTTTACAATTGACATTACAAAATACAGGAATATAATAGTTTATTTTCCAGTCTTTCCTATTTTTTTTTTATTTTCTCTTTACTCACACACCTTTCACGATATTAACGTTTATAGCAACTTTCTGGAATGATTAAATTTAGAAAATGATTATTCTTTAACCTTTGCTCTATGCATAGATGAGTGGGCTTAAAAACTAGGCACGGAATACACATTTTCAATATTATATATCTGAAGCTTCATCTTGACGACGCGACTTCCACACTTTTGTAAGGAACATAATAACTACAATCCCAATGAAACTGGCCGTCATAGCGTAATAAAAAAAATACAGTTTTTATTTTTGTTAATATAATAATAAATTTCAACCATAGCAAATAACTTTGTCAGTTTTCTCATAAATATAAGAACTATTGTTTCAAAGATAAAACTAAAAATCTGTATTAGCAACTTTCAAGTTATATATAAGAGCACGTTGTGCCATCATTAGTTGGTTGAATAGTGTTAAGCAGATATCCTACTAAAGGCAGCGCAGTGGAAAATAAAAACTAGTATAGTTGCACGTTTTGTATTTCTTAATACAACATATTCTTAGATAGGAATAAAAGGCAGTGACAGACAACTGACTTGACACAATTTAGCCATAGATAGATCGAGGTTCTAGATATATTACCTCAACACTCCCACTTAACTAGAACCACCAATAACTTTATAACTAAATATCTGCCTGTCTGATAAGTTCATGGTAAATACGTATGTGTCAAATATCATTACAAGAAATCAAGATACACGATAACACTAAGTATCGACCGACATAAACAGAAATTGAACACAACATAATAGATATAAAATAAAGAAATAACATAAAGAAACAATCAAGCTTTCATACTAAAAATTATTTCTTAGACATTATTGAATCTACTAGCCTATGAAACTTAACACTAGGAACAGCTTTTGTTAACACATCTGCTACTTGTTGATCAGTATCAATATATTTTATATCAATAATACCTTCTGCATATTTTTCTCGAATGTAATGATATTTCACATCGATGTGTTTCGAGCGTTTATGAAACACTGGATTTCGAATCAATTTCATTGCGCTTTGGTTGTCCATAAACAAATTGATCGGTTTAGTACATTTATCTGAAATATCACACAATAGCTGCCTAAGCCATGCCGCTTCTTTGCTTGCTAATGACGCAGCTATGTATTCAGATTCAGTGGTCGATTGAGATACAGTACTCTGCCGCTGACTCATCCAAGTTACTGGTCCTCCATTGAGTAGAAATATGTAACCAGATGTAGATCGTCTTGTGTCGAGATCTCCAGCAAAATCCGAATCACAATATCCAGTTATTACACACTCTTCAGTCTTTGTATATTTGATACAGTAATCCTTTGTAGCTTGCAAATATCTAAAGACACGCTTCACTGCGCTCCAGTGAGCTTTACTGTATTTATTTAAATATCTGCTTAAAACGCCCACTGCAAAAGCAATGTCGGGTCTGGATACAATAGCAGCATACATCAAACTACCCACAGCTGATCTATACGGTATACTGAGATCGGAATCTTCATTGCAAGCAGTTAAATGAACATTGGGATCAAAAGGAATCGAAAGAGACTTGGCTTCGTCCATTCGGAACTCTTTCAATATCTTTTCAATATAGCTCTTTTGGTGAATTTTAATGGACCCTTCTTTGATTTCCAATTGTATTCCTACAAATGTCGTTGGCAAATTCACAGTTATCATAAACTTTTCTTCCAATTTTTGCAAGACATTTTTTATTGTTTGCCCATTTTCACACAGAATCAATCCGTCATCAACATATAGAATAATAATCACTAAATTTCCTTCAATAGAACCTTTCATTACACATTTGTCGGCTTCTATTGGCTTAAGATGCAAGGTGTCGCAGAGATATTGGCTATTTTCATGTGCCAACATCTTGGCGCCTGTTTTTAATCCATACAACGACTTGAGCAATTTGCAGACTAAGCCTTCTTCTTTCACATCTAATCCTTTGGGGATCTTCATATACACTTCCTCCTCCAGATCACCATAAAGGAAAGCGGTCGTCACATCAAATTGCATTATCTTATAGTTATATTTTACAGCGTTAGCCAAAATTACTCTAATAGAGTCGTATCTCACTGTTGGTGCAAAAGTCTCCCAATAATCAATCCCATACTTCTGAGAACATCCCTTAGCACACAACCTGGCTTTATAGCGTTGGATTTTGATATCAGGTGTAGTCTTAATCTTGAAAACCCATTTTGAATTGATTGCTCGTTTGCCTTCAGGTAACCTGGTAAGTACCCATGTTCCATTTCTCCGTAAGGCTTCCAATTCATCCTTAATAGCGTTCTCCCACTGCAACTTATCAGGGGATGTAATGGCATCTTCATATGTGTCAGGTACAGTTTCACATATATTTACTTCGAAGTCATCATACCTCCTAGGAACTCTCTTTTCCTCTGTGTTCCTCAAATCGTAATGGCATATTATTTCATCTATGTTTTCAGAGCTTTCATTTTCAGGCATTGTAACTTGTTCATCTTGTTGCTGTGACGACAACTCAACATGATTCTCAGGTAACGTTCTAATTTCATTATCATCTTCTTGTAATCTTGGTAAGAATTCATCTTCAATCAAACATATCTCTTGACTATTTGAAAAATCCACATCACTTTTCTCATTGAAGATTACATTCCTGGACACTTTTATCTTCTTGGTTTTCATATCTATCAATCTATAATTGTTACCTTCGTAACCAACTAGTAACAGCTTCTCTGACTTACTGTCCAACTTACTTCTCAGCTGATCAGTCACATGCATGAAAGCATCTGAACCAAAAACCCGAATATGTTCTACAACGGCTTTACTCCCATTCCATAGCTCATATGGAGTCGATCCAGGTGCTTGCTGCGTAGGGGTTCTATTCAGGATGTATACTGCGCAATTAACTGCCTCAGCCCATAAGGATCGCGGTAAACTCTTCGCTTGCAGCATACATCTTGCAGATTCCATTATAGTCCTCATGTCCCTTTCAGCACGCCCATTCTGCTGGGGAGTATAGGGTGCAGATGTAACAAAAGCTATACCTTTACATTTTAAGAAATTTAAAAATTCTTTATTTTTAAATTCAGTGCCATTATCACTATGAAATATTTTAATACACTTATTAAACTTAGTTTCAATATCAATGCAAAACTGTTTAAAACAATGCAAAACCTCACTCTTATGAGTGATAAAATGCACAACTTTATACCCAGAAAAAGAATCCTTAAATAAAACAAAATACCTATATCCTCCTAATGAAGGTTCAGTCATGGGTCCGCATACGTCACTATATATAATCTCACCAGGTGATTGCCCTTTGGTGAAATGTGTTTTGAAAGGAAACTTATGTTGCTTACCTGCACCCGGCAACATGCTTCACAAAAGAAATCTTTAACATTCCCTTTAAAACCCATCTCCTGCAGTCGCTTTATACATATATGTCCTAACCTCTCATGCCAAAGTTTTATTGACTCATTGTTTGAAAAATTCGACTCTATGGTCACTACTTTGAACATCATGACATATAAGTTGTTAGGCATGCGCTTAGCACTTGCTTTTACAATATTATTAGCATAAATTTTGCAATCACCATTAGTTTTAACAATCGTATACCCTTTATTTGTTAGATCGCCTTCGGAGAACAAATTACGTCGTAGATCAGGTACTAGTAAAACATTATTAATAACAGAGTCCCACCATTGTCCGTTATTATACTTTTTGATAGACACACTACCTTCGCCACATACCTTCAGTTTCGTATTGTCTCCAATCTTAACAAAATTTACCATTGACTCCTTTAGGTTAAATAACCAATCTTCTCTATACGTCATGTGTGAGGAGGCTCCGCTGTCCAGAATCCACTTGTCGTGTAAGCACCCATCATCAACAATAAACGCCGACTGATCACCGGAAGTATTTCTAGCACGCTGCTCAACAGAATTCTTTGAGTTGCAGTCTCGAGCAAAATGACCCTTTTTCTTACAAATGTAACATTTAGGTTTCCATACCTTCTTCTTCTTCTTTGAAGAATTTGTCACATTCAATGCAGACTCATCATTCCTCGTCCTAGATTCTTCGTCCAATAAGCGAGCTGTCAAATTGTTGACTGTTTGCTTTGATTCTTCTACAGACAACCAAGCTTGCCTGAATGAACTGTACCGTGCCGGTAAACAACCAATGATCTTAGTGATTACTGCCGATTCGCTGATCGTTTCTCCAACTTCCTTCAACTGTCGAGCTAATGACTCAACTTTGCATATGTGAACAGCCATTGATACACCTTCCTCAAATTTGTACATATAGAACTTTTCATGGAGTAGCATTTTATTTAGGTCTGTTTTCTTTTCGTAGATGGAATCTAATTTACACAAAATTTCAGCTGCAGTCTCACATGTCTCGATCAGAGAGATCTGCTCGAACTCCATCGCCGATGTCAATATACACATCGCTTTGGCATCTTCTTTTTGCCATTCAGAATTTTTCTCAGCGATGCTACCTTTTTCCGTAACGTGACTGTACAAACCTTTCGCTTTCAATTGGCAATTTATTTGAAAACGCCACTGACGATAATTTGCGCCACCAAACTTTGTAAGCGAGGTCGTAGTAACTTCCATTGTGGTAAGTGGTATATAGAATCAATCCAGTACACAACTGTTTGAAATCCGCTAAAGTTACCTACTTTTCACAACTTTACCTATTGCGCTGGGGCTGGGCCCATAACCTGTTAAGCAGATATCCTACTAAAGGCAGCGCAGTGGAAAATAAAAACTAGTATAGTTGCACGTTTTGTATTTCTTAATACAACATATTCTTAGATAGGAATAAAAGGCAGTGACAGACAACTGACTTGACACAATTTAGCCATAGATAGATCGAGGTTCTAGATATATTACCTCAACAAATAGAATGACATGTTATCATTGCAATTGAGTTGCTCGTGTTACGGTCAGACAATCAAAATTGTAAAATGACACTATGAGTCAATATGTCTTATAAATTGTTGTCCCCAATGAGATATGGCGCAGATACTTATTTTATTACTTATTTCATAGTTTTATGTAAATTGTGATATTGTGAATTCTATTTATGTATATTTATATTATAAATAATATTCTTACAATAAATAATACGTTAATGGCAACTGCGTACAATATAAATCAATAGGTAATCAACAAAAATCAACTCTTAAATAAGGTCGATCTCATATGAATAGGTAGGGAAATTACTGTTGAAGTACTATTGGCATTTTCTTGTCTAATAATTAAAATTGTTACAAGTCGATATTAATATTTTATTAACTTATGGTAAATGCATGCATATGCATAATTATGCATTAATAAGCATGCATTATTTTATTATATAGGTACTAAAAATAAAGATTCGTATTTTCTAAGTTACCAAGGTGTTTAAAAACACTATTAATTAGTCTTTTCTTAAAATCTAACTTCGATTCTAACTATTTGCGCGTGTCAAGTAATGAATAATACTATAAGTATTAAACAGACTCATAAGGTGACGTCTAGCATTAGGTTAAAATGGTAACATGCGGTATTTGGACGCAATTTACCTACGGTAGGTAAATTGCGTCCAAATAGTTTTGGGGTAGGTAACTTACCCCAAAACTAAAAAAAATGTACTTATTACTTATATATTTAAAAGTATACCTATTATTTAAATCATTCTAAAATATTCTACCATTGTATTACGAGTAGTAAGTCCTTACAAAGACCGTTACTTGTGTAATTTCTAAAATAAAACGCAGTAGCCCACATTATATTAAATGACACGCTTGTATTTAATTTATGTATATTAAGGCAAAGTTTAAATTAAATTAAACTTTGTCTTAATGAAATTTTTGTGGGTTTATTTTATTCGGTATCCACTATTTCATCATAGTACAATAATTATTTAGCGATATATCCTTTGTGATATTATTTACTCTTGTCTAATGTAGCTTTTTTTTATAATGCTTAAGGAAAGCCTGTAACGTGGGCTATAATCAGTAGTTGCCTCCTCTAGCTCTTCGAACTGCTTCAAGTCTTAGTTATCAATAGGATCTTGAAAGATTGCGTTCCATTCTTTTTGTAACGCGTTTTGAAGCTCTCTCAAATTAGCGGAAAGAGGATTTCTTTTCAAAATTTGTCGTTCGACTTTACGTAGCGTACGTACGTACGTTACGTATGGATACGTGCTCTATAGGATTAAGTCGGGTGAGCGCGCTGGCCACTCCTTAGCATTGATTTCAACGTCTCGAAGATAGTCGACAACCACAGCCGCAGTATAGCGGCGTGCATTATCATGCATAAAAACAGATTCATTTATTTATTTATTAATCATGCTTGTCACGGTTACATGAGATGGATAAATATAACAATTGTGCACATGACACCCTGCAAGGGCACTGCATATTGAGAAATTTAAAATGACTGATAATAATATTGATTAAAAGTACCTACTTAATAAGTATCTACAGAGCGCCATATTCATGATCTACAATTTCAAGTTTTCAGCAATTTATTATTTAAGTATGATATATATAACTTATTTTGTTATTATTTTTGTTTCTGTAAATCGTTTATTTAGGATCATTCACATTCAGAATTCTTTAGGTATTCTTCTAAGCTATAGAAACATTTACTTATTAGATATTTTTTTAGGTTTTTATTAAAAATTGAGAATTTCTGTTCGTCTTAATCTTAGTAGGTAATTTATTGTAAAGTTTTATAGCCATGTAGTATGGACTGGTACTTAGCATTTTTATTCTAGAAACAGGTAAATATAGTCGATTTTTGTGTCTTGTGTTTACGTTATGTGTCTTAATTTTCTAAATAAATAATATTTTTTATGGACAAATGTTACTAATTCGTGTATGTATATTGCTGATAATGTCATTATTTTGTATTTTATAAAGTACGGTCTACAGCTTTCGGTATTGTCTATTTGGTATATTATTCTTATGCGTTCGTTCCTTGTTCCTCAGGAGAGGAAGGCTGAGAATCCTCACAAGGAGCACGAAACGTACCCAGGATACCCCCGCAACGGCAAGTGTCACGGAGGTTATGTCGGACTCCACGCGACCGGAGCGGTCCAGCCACGTGACCTACCGACTAAACTCAGCCTGGCCTAGGTTCTAAAACCATATAGGCAAATCGTGAGGGCGACCGCCCCTCAGGAGAGGGACGATGCAGCGCAGGCCCATAAAGGGGACCCAAAAGCGCTAGAAGAGGCGCGGGAAGTCAAAGTGACGCCGGCCTTATCATGAGGGAACCTAGTCATGGCTATGCTGAAGGCTGCCGAGCTAAGGGATCATGAAGGGGGTGGCGGCGCAGATGCCGCCGGCAGCGCAGATGCCGCCTGCAAGGACAGAAGGTCCCGCGTTAAAGTGTTATCGTGGTCGACGAGAGCGTGACGGGGTCTGCGGTATCGGTGACGAGATGGAGGAGCAGGGGTGTAGTCCACTGCCTTCCTAATAAGCGGATTCGCGTGTTGCTCTGCGGCTTTGAAGAAGCGTTCGGAGCAGGTACGGAAATGTTGTTGAATGGTCGTTATCTCGAGGTCCCTATGGAGATCGGAATTTCGAACATAATAAGGAGAGTTAGTTGCTGCGCGGCAGAATTTATTCTGAACTACTTGTATTTTATTTATGATATTGGGATTAGCGTGAGCAAAAACGGGACACGCGTATGACATCACTGGACGTATGCAAACTTTGTAGAGTGTTCGCTTGTTTCGTAGGGACATTTTACTGTGCCGCCCCAACATGGAGTGGAGGCGGCTCATGTAAAATTTGGCGTTTTTGGTTACTCGATCGACGTGATCACGGAAGGTGAGTGCACTGTCGAGGGTAACCCCTAAGTATTTGGCAGACCGCTGCCATGGGATTGTTTGGTTATTAATACTGAGCGAGTCAGTGTTGAGAGGGACTAGCCGGTGTCTTGGGGTCTGATCGAAGAATACCGCAGAAGATTTTTCCGCGTTAACTTCAATCCGCCACAAGCGAAACCAGGCACTAAGCTCATCTATCTGGGGTTGTAAGCGTCTAACTAACTTCTGGGCGCACTGTCCCTTGCTATAAAGGGCAGTGTCGTCCGCAAAGAGGGAGAGCATACCTTTCTTAGGGATAGGTATGTCGTTAGTATAAATTCGTAAAGAGAGTGGGAGAGAGAGCCGACCCCTGAGGGACGCCGGCTCTTATCATGCGAGGGGATGAAAGTATACCTTCGTGTCTAAAACGAAAGGTACGGTTTGACAGGAACGCCTGTATAACGCGGACTAATCGGTCAGGGGTTCCAGACTTATATAATTTAACAATTAACGCGTCATGCCAGACCTTATCGAAGGCCTTGGCAACGTCAAAGAATACGGCAAGAACTTTATGTTTACGGGGGTGGAACGCGTCTAGTATATACTCTACTATACGGCCTACTTGCTGGGGACATGAGTGTTTAGCTCTAAAGCCAAACTGCTCGGGAATAATAATGTCATTAGTGGTGAGATGCTCTTTAAGACGAGCAAGAATTAAACGCTCATATACCTTCCCTAATGAGCTAATGAGACTAATGGGACGATAGTTGGAAGGTATATGGGGAGATTTTCCGGGTTTCGGAATACCTATTACGATTGCCTCTCTCCACTTACGCGGAAAGTAGCACCTCTCGTAACAGGCGTTGAATAGGATGGTCAGTAAAATGAGGAGTTGGTTGGGTATGGACTTTAATGCCTTATTGGATAGACCGTCAGCACCCGGGGCTTTCCGGTTTTGTAGGCTACTAATGATTTTAAAGACCTCATCGCGGGAGATCGGATCTAAGGGAGGTTCGTGAGGGGTGGGAGGGAGTTCTTGAGGAGAACTTCCTCCTCTATGCGCCTGACATGGTCAGGATCGCAGGGCTGAGTGCTGAGCGAGCATTGAGAAGCAATGCTGTCAGCGAAGCATTCGGCTTTCTCATCGTCGTCGAAGGCGATGGAGCCGTCTGGTCTGGATAAAGGGGGGTGTGCGTTATTGCGTCACAACGGAGTGCACGGGCAACTCTGTAGTACGCCTTATGACTGGGAGTGATAGAGGACAGAAGGTCCTCCCATTGGGCTTCCCTATGTTCCCTAAGGGTGGCTCTTACCTCCGCTGAAGGCGGTTGGCTATGGCCCTAAGCTGTGGGGTGGGATTTAGAGCGGCTCGCCGGGTAGCCGCCCTTTTCTCGGAAATCAAGTCGCGAATTGCACGCGGGAGCTTACGTGCCGGCACGTTTACAACCCGCGTGTTACCCGCGATGGAATCATTAATGGTTCGCGTGATAGAATCGACCGCATCGTCTATTTTCCGCTCGCTATCGAAATAGCTCGCTTCAATATCCGTGTACGGTGACTCGGGGGATTCTAAGCTAGTCACGATGGAAGTCTGGAAACCCTTCCAATTTGTGAATTTTTTCGTGTTAGGTTGCGCGGATAGTGGGACACCGAGAACTAACCTAACTGGGCGGTGGTCGGAACCCAGATCGTCTAGGGTGTCTAGAGACCTGAGAACTAACCCTATATCTTTAAAGAGAGCAATGTCTAAAATATCGGGTTGATGCGCGGTATTAGAGGGGTAATGGGTGGGTGAATAAGGAGAAATTATATCCAGTCCCAGGCTGTCCGCGATAGCAGCCAGACTGAGACCGGTGGGGTTTGTATACCTACACGACCAATCGGTGTGTTTGGCATTCAAATCCCCAAACAAAATGACTGAAGAGCCTAAGTCTAAAATGGCTTGGAAGTCGCACGCGAGCGGTTCTTTGCCATGTGGCTGATAAACTGACGCTATCACGATGGACTGATGTCCAGACAGCGCCAGCTTACAAACCGTTGCCTCTAAATTGATAAGTGGAGGAGTATCTAAGGGGGTGCAGTGAAGCTGCCTTCTGAAGTAAATGGCAGTGCCGCCGCCGCGACCGGACGGCCTGTCATTTCTAATTAAACTATAATTACGGATTGAAAGTCCCTTACTGATACTTGGGGTGAGCCAAGTTTCCTGTACTAGAAAAATATCTGGAGGGGAGTTTTTAAAGAATTCTCTAATCTCCGGGAGATTAGACCTAAGTGACCGGGCGTTAAAGGAAACAAGCGAGACACCCTCGGGCTTGATACGTCCTGAATTAAACGGCTGTCTAGTCATCGGAAGGCTAGACATGATTCGCGAAATTTAAATAAATTTATTAATTTAATAAAATTTAGAAGTTAAGTTTAGAGAGGGAGGGACGCGATACAACGACCGTGCAACTTTATATGAGCTTGTTGAGGACATGCTCATATTTGGCAAAGATGTTGAGGCGCTCCGCCTTGGTGGCGGCGCGCTGCAGCATCCTTGATACGCGACAGATCTCGTCCAGGTCGACCTGCTCGAGGAGGTCGGTGACATAGCGGATGTCATCCTGGCGAGAGTTGGAAGAAGGGATTGGGTTGGATTTGGGGGCGGGGCCCCAGGCTTTGGGTTTGGGCGTGGCCGAAGCCTTGGATTTCGGCAGCGCTGGGAAAGCGGCTGCCGTGGGTGGTGGAGGACGTTGGGAGGGTCGCTTGGAAGAAGCAACCGGTTTGGGCTTAGGGGCACGCGGGCACCCTTTCCAGTTAGCTGTGTGGCCCGTTTGGCCGCACAGCGTGCATTGGGGCGGAGGGGTACCGGGGGGAAAGTTCCCCTCGGCATCCCTCTTGGGACGCGGACAGTCTTTAGTGAAGTGGGGTTCCAGGCACTTAACGCAGCGTGCCTGGGCCCGGCAATTGGCCGCCGCATGTCCATAAAGTTGGCAGCGGCGGCACTGGGAGGGACCCTTAGCATGCGGCATCTCCAGCTTGATGCCAGAGAGGCCGCACACCTTGACCTCGCGTTCCCGAAGGAAGTCGCGTGATCCTTGGGTGTTCTCAAGGTTGACTAGGAGTAGGGGATAACGGCCACCGCTGCGGTTGTGCATCTGATGCACAGACGCGACGGGTAGGCCTTGGGACACGAGGTCTTGGTGGACCCTCTCGACTTCGACGCCGACAGGGATACCTCGAAGGACGCATCGGACCTTACGCTCTTCGGAGAGCGTGTAGGTATGGTAAGGGATGCCTTTTTGGGCTAGTAATTTGGTGAGGGCCCGGTGGTCGTCCGAGGTAGAGACCTCGATCGACACACCGTGCTGGCAAGGACGAGCCTTGGTATAGAAAATCCGGTGCTCCTGACATAGGTCAGAAGTACGCGACCACTGGTCGGGGTCGCGCATGATCACCGGTGGGACTGCCTGTCTGAGGACTGGCTGGGGTGAGCAAGTATTATATTTTTTAGTGGCCTTAGGGGCCGGGACTGAGGCCTGAGGGGCCTGGGTGGTGGTGGAGGGTGTGACTACTACGTCCATAAGGGACGGGATAGTAGCCGGGGTGGTGGGTGGTTGGGAGGTTGGGGCAGAAGGAGCGGAAGAGACGACGACTGTCGCATTACGTCGCTTCTTCCGGTTTTTCTTCTTCCGGGAAGCGACTTCGAGGAAGCCGCCCTCGGAATCAGAGGGAGGGGTTGGGACCGCGGTCTCATCACCTGAAGGGGATGAGTGATCAGAGAGTGGACGCTTGGCCGCTGCAGAGGAAGGCAGCGGTTGGGGGGGAGCCGATGTGTCCATAGGGGACTCATCGGCAGGGATCGCGGACGCGGAAGACGCGGTCGACGCGGGAGACGCAGGCGGAGAAGCCGCCTCAGAATCGGACGCGGCCGATTCAGTTGACGCGGTAGTCGCGGTGACTGACGAAGCGGTTACGGAAGAAGCGCGCGAGGAGGACCCGTCACGCACCCTATCAGAGACAGCCTCGTCGACCATCTTTTTAAGGTAGTGGGAGATGGTGGCCTCCACGACTCCGACGATCGCTTCCTGAACGGCAGGAGCGAGGTCGAAGCCGGCGGCGGCCACACCCTGGACTATCACATGTCCGATGCCCGGGCGATCAGACATTGCGATGATTAGGAAAGAAAATTAAAGTTAAAGAAAAGATAAGGGAACCCTAAACTACTCACCGCGGGAGGCGCGGGAGGCGCGGAAGGCGCGGGGAAAAACCGCCAAGTGCGCGGAGCGCGCGTGCGGGCGCAGAAGGCGCGGGACGCGGTACGCGAGGGGCTCCCCCCGCCAAGCGGCCGGGGGGGGAGGGGCCTAACGGACGACGAAGCCAAGACTCAGGAGAGTTCTTGGCGCTCCTTCACCCTAGGGACGCAATGCCCTAGTGCAATGGGATCCGGACTTCTAGTTTCGTCGTATCAGGAGATACGACGACGCACTAGGATAGGCGTCGGCTGGCTTAGTTGGCACCGTAAGGTATCCACCAACCCAAGCAACACCGCTGTCTTCTAACCGTCAGAGGCACCCGGAGGTACCAAAAACGATCAAACGACCGCAGCGCTGGCTATGCGTCAGCGAAGGTCGTACTGGCGCACAAACTCACTATCACGATTGCACAACACACTTAACTCGTAATAATAACGGAAAAATTGCGACAAAGTGACGCAGAGACACCGCGATCCTGATAGTGAAGACTTATATGAAATTTCTTGACTTATTTGTTCTTTAATTCAATCTAACAAAGTTTCGTACTTTGAACATTTGAAAACCATAGAAAGTAATTTTTTTGCTGCGGATTTTTTCGCCGCGTCCTATTTTCCCCGTAGGTGTTAAGATATCGGTGTCACAATTTGATCTGTGCAAAGTATCCAATAGAAGCAATATCCTCGCTTTCTCTTAAGTGGTATACTGTGGGTCTCAATATTTACACCACCTCACTTTGCGGGAACAACAATCTTTATATATATATATATATATATATATATATATATATATAATTATATATATATAAATATATAATATATATATTATATACGTGCATGCGTGGGCCTAGTGTTGCCCAAATGCAAGAACAAGACGAGACTTAGCCAGTCTTGGTCTTGGTCTTGCGCCAATACACCTGGTCTTGGTCTTGGTCTTGGTCTTGCGCTCCCAGTCTTGGTCTTTCAAGTCAAGTCAAGTCAAGTCAAAAAGATTTATTGCAAACTACAGGTATATTGACACATGATTTTATGGTATTTTGCATAAGTATCACTATAGTTTGCCTAAAAAGGCGTACAATAATTTTATGTCAATGAACTCCTATATACTACATTATTACATTACATTACATTATACATTATTACGTCAATTAACTATTTAATTACATTTACATTATTACGAAAAATATATCTACTTAGTCACTTATTAATTAATATTATTAAACCATTCAAAAATTATATATTACCTATTTGTTTTTATCATTTATAAATTCTATAACACTATAATACATTTTAGAGAATAGCCATTGTTCAAGACAACTTTTAAATCTGGGCATATCCATTTTCCTTATTTGAATAGGCAGGTTGTTGTATATCTTGTGCGACATATGAAATAAGCTTTTATTATAAAACGCTGTAGTATGCATGTGCTCTGTGACTATTCTAGACTTATTCTAAAGTTAATGCTAAGCGTGGTGACAGATTTAAATAAGTTTAAGTGTTTTTTGACAAATACTGCTACTTCCTTGATATACAAACAAGGAAGAGGCAGGATCATATATTTTGAAAATAAAGGCCTACAGGAATCTCTCTGTGTTAGCTCACCAATCGCTCTAATGCAGCGCTTCTGCATTTTAAATGCCTCTATACTGTTCACCGAGTTACCCAAAAATATTAAGGCATAGCTTAAAGTAGGTTGAACATATCCATAATACGCCAGAATTGCAGTTTTTTCTGAAGAAGTTCGTGCAATATGCCGCAGTGGATACGTAAATCGCGATAGTTTGTCACCAACATTTTGTACATGCGGTTTCCAGTTGCAGTGGCTATCTACCGTCAGCCCAAGAAATTTAGTTTCATTAACACATTCTATTATTTTACTGTCATAATCAACTGTCAAATTTATTGGTTCTCGACGATACGAGTAAATTGTTGAATATTCGTTTTTGTCAAATTAATATTAAGGCTATTCTGTCCATCCAAGTAATAATGTCAGTTAAAGACGATCTAATTGATTGTTCATATTCGTAGCTATCAGCTGTGTCATTTTTAACTAGTAAAGTGCTATCATCAGCAAAAAGAACTAACTGTTTATTCGTACATTTTGGCATATCATTTATATAAAAAGAAACAATAAAGGACCCAGCAAGCTACCCTGCGGTACGCCTCTACTATTTTTTCTATATTCGGATCTAATTTGTGTGATAGTCTTTGTTTTATCATCGAAACTTTTTAATTCCGTACATTGTTGTCTATCCCATAAATAACTCTTTATCCATTCCAATGCATTTCCGCGAAAACCATATCTTTCCAGTTTATTCAGAAGGGTATAGTGATCCACACAATCGAAAGCCTTGGACATGTCCGTGAAAATAGCCGCTACATCAATTTTCTTGTCAATGCATTCATGTACAGTTTTCATTAACTGATACATTGCTAAATTTGTTGACCTGTATTTTCTAAACCCATTCTGTTCATTTACAATAAGATTGTATTTATCCGAAAAAGCCACTATTCGTTTATACATAATACGTTCCAAAAGTTTGGAAATAATCGGAATCAATGTGACTGGTCTATAATTACAAATTTTGCTTGTATCGCCTTTTTTTATATAAAGGTTTGATAATGGAATATTTCAGTTGAGACGGAATTTCCCAGTTTCTAAGGATAAATTTATTATAAAGTTAGGATTGGCGCTATTATAGTTGCAGATTCTTTAAGTATGTCTGTACTTATTTCGTCATATCCTACCGCGTTTGTATTTTTAAGCCTTTTTAACTCATATACTACTTCTGTATTGGTTACCGGAGTTACATACATAGAATTAACATTAAAATTTATTTCTTTAGCGGCATTTATATCCCTTTTCAAGGATACGTCTGGTAATGAGTCAATAAAATAGTTATTAAAGGCCGTCGCTATGGAAATTTGTCAGTTATATTGTTTTGTTTATCATCATCTATGCTGTCTATCATATCGGGTATTTGGTTTATTCCCATGCTATTCTTCACAATATTCCAGGAGTCCTTATTAATATTTTTAGATGTTGATAAAATTTTATGGTTATTAGCTTTCAGTGAGGCTTTTACGCATCGTCTTAATAATTTGTTATATAAGTCATATTGTGTTGTTTATTTTTTTTACCATTATATTTTACATCTACAAACAGCTTCCGCTTAATTTTACTCGACACTTTAATTCCCTTAGTAATCCACTTGGGTTGCATTGAGTTTTTTATTTTAATCAAGGTGAAAGGAAAGCAAAGATCATAGAATAATTTAAATAACTCGATGAATTCACCATAGGCATGATTTATCTTCTTGTTGGTCAAAAACTTGGGAAAAAGTTAACCTACTTAAGCACATTTTAAATTTATTTATGTTGTATCTATTATAATCTCTTCT
Organism: Scirpophaga incertulas; assembly: GCA_036419045.1. Classification (NCBI taxonomy): domain Eukaryota; kingdom Metazoa; phylum Arthropoda; class Insecta; order Lepidoptera; family Crambidae; genus Scirpophaga; species Scirpophaga incertulas. Next base: position 21,852,908 of record CM071626.1, read on the forward strand.
TTTAATAAACCAGTGTGGTAATATTGGCTTTCTTTTTGTTTTTAATTTCAAGGTTTGTGCAGTGTGGTCAGATAAATTTAAATCATGAATGTCAGTTGTTAAATTGTTTTTAAAGTTACAAATAATATTGTCAATGCATGTCTGTGATTTATTTGTCAATCTAGTAGGGTTAATAATTTGAGGATAAAAATTATAAGAGTTCAAAAGTTGAATAAATTTACGTGCAATAGTAATTTTCTCGTTCATTTTACTAATTATGTCTATATTGAAAATCACCACAAATTATCATTTTCATTTTTTGTTTAGTTATGAGATAAGATAGAAGCTCTTCTAGTTTGTCAAAAAATAGGTCTATATTACTAAGCTCTGGTACACGGTAAATACAAACAATTACTATATTTTCCTGTGGCAGTAAAACGCCACAGCATTCAAAGATCTTACATACGCTTATTCTCTGAAGGTATTCTAGCCGTTTGAATGTAATATACTTCTTAAGAAATATACAAGATCCGCCCCGTCGACTGTTAGTATTTTTTATTTTTAGCCTTTTTTCTTGTATAGTGGTCTGCTAGAACATACCCAAATAAATGCAAATTGCTATACTCGCCTGCCTGAACAAAATGTTCTGTCAGACAAATCGCATCCACATAATTTTTTTCAGTATCCTCTAATTCTGAAATTGCTAATTGAATATTTTCTTTTTATTAATGAAACCACAAATATTTTGATGTAACAAGTAGAAACACTTTTTGTCCTTACAACCTATTACATTTTTACTAGACAGTAATTTATGGCTCTCGAAAAAACAAGTCTTGTGTATCCTTTTGAGTTAAAAATAGTATGGAATAGTGCCTTTCTTAGGAACTCTACTACCCGTTTTTTCCACATCGCTTTTGGATAAATGAGACATTCTTATTCGATTCCGTACACTCTGTGCTGATAAATATTGCGATTCGTATGTCTGACTATCTATATATAAATTAATTTTGTTACATAGATACAATTTAAGGTATTCTCTTGTCATCGGATACATTAAGTTATTGGTATTAATGGATAAACAATTTCGGAAATTGGTTGACCAGAATCTCAGGTAATAATTTAACATTTTTTCATTTAAATATAAACTATTTGTCACCGGTAATATGAAGATATTTTTAACTTCGGAAAATTGGTACAAAATATTAATAAAGTTAAGGTTTAATAAAGCTGGGTTACTGTCATGTCTACCAATTCCAAGAACTACTAAATCGTCCTTAGCCAGCTTTCCTTCTAAAGTTTTGCAATATTTCAGGATCTGCGAGCTCCCGGCGCCTGGCATAAGAAATCCCGATGGCATGTAGACGTTGTTCCATTGTCCCGACCTAAACTTGAGTAGAGCCGCTGATAACCCTGATACACTCTCATCACCAATCACATAAACTGTCTTGCGTCTTGTTGGATGACTGGAGGCACCTACTGGTGCCGAAAATTTTCTTTTTTCGATGTTGACGTCTTTTAACACTCTGGCACAGCAATTGTACTATTCTGTGTTCTGTCGTGGTCCGTCTATAGTAGAAAAATCTAGTTTTTGTTGGCATAAAGTTCTACTCTGATTCTGTTGACTTTTTTTTATAGTTCTTGGTCTTGGTCTTGCAGCAAGAGTCTTGCAAGTCTTCCAATTACCTATTAGTCTATTACTATTTATTAAAGTTTACTTTAAATCTTAGAAAAACGTATTAGGATTGGAACATTGTGAGCTTGAATTAACATAGCCATAGTAAAGATCAAGCAGATTAATAAATAACTGAAGATTTGATAAGAAATTCGAAAAATCAACTGACCTATATGTCGTTTTCCATGGAAGTAACTGTTTCTTAATAAACATTTATGATTTATAAGCTTACATTTGCTAAAACATCTAAAAAAACAAATTAATTGCAATAACTTGACTGTATTTTAAAGAACAATACTTATCTGTCTAGAAAGAGATTGAACCCTCAACTTATAAGAAATTTAATAAAAGAGTTTTACGATTTATCATTTATTTGAATAAAAAATAAAATACAACACAAATCAACAGCTTTATCATTAGGTTATGAAACTTTATATAGTTTTTTTGACCAAGAATTAATACAAAGTAACCATCTGGCTGACTCATCACTTAACCTATTACTATGTTTTCTAATTACTAATGATGCTTTAGAAAATAACCTCTCAGCAGGTACTGAAGTTGCAGGTATTGAGAGAAAATCACGGGCCATTTTCGATAAAATCGGATACTCTGTCTCATGCGTCCTCCACCAATCTAAAATGTCTTCCGAACTGGCAGTTCTTGGTTTTCTCAGGTACTCCTCCAACTCGTCTATCACTAAGCCTTGAAGACAAGCCTTGAATTCAACATTGAGTACGATGTCTCAGTACTATAAAAAAATACATTTAATTGATATTAATAATTAATATCTAAATTGTATATGACAAAAGATAAATATTATCTTACTTCTTATTATAAGAGACAAATAGCTTTATCGCTATTATATTATTTTACACATATAGCCAAAACTTTGGCTAGTACATCTGCTTCTATTGAGCAGGACAATAAAATTAGATTAAGAACGTCTTTGGAATTTGTTCCAAATATAACTAATAATATCAATTGTTTAAATTAACAATGAGACAAAAGATAAAACATCTTGCTATCCAAAGACAAAAGATAGGTCCAATTGCTTAAATTTTGTTCATCAGAATATACAGGGCTTGTCTGGCAAAGATTTAGAAATTAGTTTATTTCTTAATTATGAAAGCATTGACATATTATGTGTTACAGAGCATTGGTTAAATAGCTCTCAGTTACCTATGATAAATTTTGATAATTACAGAGTTGTGAGTTCATTTACCAGAAATACAGCTATTAGAGGTGGATCTTTGATAATTTTACATAATTCCCTAAAATGTAAGGAACGTAAAGACTTGGCATCTTATTCCATTGAACGAACAATAGAATTATCATGTGTGGAACTTGAAAATAATTATTATCTGTGTTTACCGGCCCCCCTCAGGGAACTACCAAGAGTTTGAGTCTGTTATGGAGGAAACACTGAGAATTATTTGTAAGAAAAATAAAAAAGTATTTGTTTGTGGAGACTTTAATATAAATATATTAGACATGTCACAGCTGTCTAGCAGATATTTAAATCTATTTAAATCATTCAATTTAGTTAATGTCTTTGATGAACCTACTAGAGTAACACCTACGTCAGCCACTTGTATAGATAATATTTTTTGCAACAGTGATGTTACTAAAAAATCCATAGTTAATTTCATTAATTCTGACCATAGTGGACAATTTGTGACTATTGAGCACCATCATGCACCATTGGTCCTTGAGGTTACTTGTAGGCCTATTACAAAACACGGTGTTGAAAAATTTAAAAATAATGTTAATGATAGAATTTATTCTTTACCATTAGATGATAGTAACCCAAATAGTTTATATAACAGCGTCTTTAATGTTATCAAAAGTGAATCTAGTAAAATATTTAAACAAAAGTCCATTAAGATTTACACGAGTAAAAAGAAATTCAGTGACTGGGCTACACCAGGTATTTACAAAAGTAGGAGAAAATTATATGAGCTATATGCCCTAAAATCTAATTCTAGGGACCCTGAATTTATTGAGTATGTAAGAAATTACTCTAAAATATTTAAAAAAAGTCTGTGTTACAGCTAAAAAACTTTTTATTGCCAATAAAATTAATGTTTCAAAAGATAAAGTAAAAACTGTTTGGAAAGTAATAACCATGAAACAGGGAAAATAAAACAAAACGAACATACTTATTCGCTACAGGTTAAGGATAAGTTAATTCAATCTGATAACGAAGTAGCCTCCGAATTTGAAAGGTTTTTCCACCAAATACCTATAGATACTACTTGTAGCCTCGGATCATGTTCAAACGGTGCGGTCGCCCTCCTTGAATCAAATGTAAACAAGATTAAGGAATCTTTTCATTTTAGACATATTGATGCTGAATTTATCCTCAAAACTTTTAAATCACTTAATAATAAGAAAACAGAGGATCTGTGGGGTATCTCAACTAATATTATTAAACCAATTATCTCTGAAATTGCGCCTCACCTAGCCCTAATTTTCAATAAATGCATTGATGAGGGGGTCTTTCCAAATCTTATGAAAAATAGTAAATTAATTCCACTTTACAAGTCTGGCGATAAGAGTGACCCTACTAATTTTAGACCCATTTCTATATTACCAGCCTTGAGCAAAATCTTTGAAAAGATTATTTATAATCAGCTATCATCTTATTTTACCCTTAACAAGTTATTTCATTGCAACCAATATGGTTTTACCAAGGGTAAATCCACTACAGACGCTGGAATTTCACTTTTAAAACACATTTTTGATGCTTGGGAGGGCAGACAAGACGCAATAGGTATTTTCTGTGACCTTTCTAAAGCATTTGATTGCGTAAGTCACGACACATTAATGAGGAAATTAGGGCATTATGGTGTCTCTATCAAATCACTCGGCTTATTAAGTCATACTTGTCGGATCGAATACAAAAAGTTGTTATTAATAAAACTGAATCTGCTGGAACTTCACTAGTTATGGGCGTGCCTCAGGGATCAATATTAGGTCCTTTACTATTTTTAATATATATTAACGACCTTCCTTACTATACAAGCACTTTATGTGAAACAGTGCTATTTGCCGATGATACTTCTCTTGTTTTTAAAGTTGACAGAGGCAGCAATTGTTCGGACGAGGTAAATAGTGCTCTATCAAAAGTTCTACAATGGTTTACATTAAATAATCTTTCATTAAATTCGAGAAAAACCAAATTTGTTAAGTTTTCTATACCAAATGTAAGGCAGGTTAATACACCCTTAAATATTAATGGTGAAGTGGTATCTCTTGTTGAGAGTACTAAGTTTTTAGGCATACACTTAGATTCCAGATTACAATGGTATACCCATATTGATGCTCTGTCAAGCAGACTTAGCTCAGCTGCGTATGCTGTTAAAAAAATAAGGCTTCTAGCTGATGTTGAAACAGCAAGGTTAGTTTACTTTAGTTATTTTCATAGTGTAATGTCTTATGGCATTTTGTTATGGGGATCAGCTACCACCATTGAAAGTATTTTTTACTACAGAAAAGAGCAATTAGAGCTATATATAATTTAAGACAAGGGATTCCCTTAGGGATAAGTTTAAAGAAATTAACATTTTACATTGGCGGGGCAAAAGAGCAATTAGAGCTATATATATTTAAGACCAAGGGATTCCCTTAGGGATAAGTTTAAAGAAATTAACATTTTAACATTGGCGGGGCAGTACATCTATGAAAATATAATCTATGTACACAAATATTACAATAATTTCATTAAGAATAGCGATGTTCATAAATTAAATACAAGAAATAAAAATAAGCTTGCTGTTCCAAATTTTAGATTACGTAAAACACAAAACTCATTCTTGGGGAAATGTATAACTTTTTATAACAAGTTACCACACAGTATTGTTAATCTACCTTTTAATAAACTTAAAACTCGAGTAAAAAAAACTTTGATGAGCAAAGGATATTATCGAGTCCAGGATTACTTGGATGATCGAAGTGTCTGGGACTAAAAAACCCTCGCTCGTTGAAATAAACAAATTGTTAATAAATTCTTAGGTAACTGTGTAACATAATAACATGTATATTTAACTGTACCTATTATAATAACCTTTTGTTACTTGTATAATACATTATTGCTAGTTTTTAAATGATTGTATGCGCGTGTCCTGCGGTTGATTTTTTTTTTTTTAGTTGTGCTAATTTACAGGGGTACCTGTTGTTGGTAATTTGTATCCTTCTGTGGCTTAAGGGTAGTCATACTCTCATTAAAATCTCTTCGGCAGTGTCGTGTGAGGCGGGTCGTTACGTTCCCTAAAACATGGTTGAGCGAAGCGATGGCTGGTTCATGCGTCATGCTCGTGAACGGGTGCTGCCAGCGGAGATGAGTCTGCTCTTTGCTATACTGGGTACTACTCGTATTTATTATAATTTTAATTTAACTTTAATATATTCTTTTAAAACTGTATGACACGGCATTCCTAATATAGGCATGTTTTCTAAATATTTTTTTATTAATTTTTTTTTTAATATTTTTTTATACTATGTAATGGAAAGTGACTTCATGAATTATCAATATTGAAGTCATTTTCCAAATTGACGACTCTGTATCTATTTAATACAGGGAAAAAAAACAGCCCTTGCTGAGTTTCTTGCCGGTTCTTCTCAGTACAAGGTCTCCCGCCGTAGATTTGCGAACCGATGGCGTAGCTTTTCGACATTCACAAGTGCTTGTAACAGCCCAGACTGAATAAATGATTTTGAATTTGAATTTGAGACAAGATCCAGATGACGTCGAGGGACATTCATAGAGTTTATCAAAGTCTATTACGTCTTCATCTTCATCACATACTTTATTTTCTTTTTCTGGTAATTCCAGAGATTTGTTCAGTGAGTGTAGACTTTTATATTCTTCATAAAGTTCATTGAACTTGCGCAGACTTTCTGTTTTAAGTTGCTTCCCCCACATTGTCAGGTCAAAAGTCTGAGCCTTATGCTTTGGGTCAAAATTTTTATTCGCTATGTTTATGGTATTAGTCGTAATGCGCATAGGTCCAGTTTTTCATATTCTTTGATACAGTTTTTTGCGTCTCATAGAATTCCTAAGCGTACCTACCTATACACCGAACTGTTACACCTAACTACTCAGTGAAATAGCGCTAAGTCCTAGCTGCAAGACGCAAGAGTCTTGCAGGCTATGTCTTGTTCTTGCTCAAGTCTTGCACGGTCAGTCTTGGTCTTGGTCTTGCTAAAAATACGCGGTCTTGTTCTTGGTCTTGGTCTTGCAAAAACGCAAGAACAAGACCAAGACTGCAAGACCAAGACTGAATTTGGGCAACACTACGTGGGCCGCCTGGCTCCGGGACACGATGACGTCCATCTGCGACGTCTCCATGCCCCGAGTCAGGCCGCCCCGGCGACGCTCTGCGTACTGATGTAACGAGGAGATCGCGCGGCTACGGGTCGTTCTAGTAGCCGCGCGCCGCCAGTACCTCAGAGCCCGTTGAAGACGGCAAGCCTCAGTCGACGAAGTCCTGAGCGCCAGAAGCGCGTACGGACGCGGCCAAGGCGGTCGGCGTCACCATCGCCGACGCCAAGGCACGGTCCTGGCGCGAGCTGCTGGGGGGACTGGAGAGGGCCCATGAGGGCACCCGTACCAGATGATACTGGGCAAGCTCCAACCGTGGGTCCCTCCGCTGACGGAGACCTTGGACCCTCTCGTCGTGGGAAGAGCGGTGGATACGCTCTTCCCGAGGGTCCGGGACAGTCCCTCCGCCGCCGCGTCACCCGGCCCTTGGTCGGAGGGCCTCCGTGTGACGGAGAGCGAGCTCGCCGGGGACGTTTCGCGGCTCTCTGCACGCAACACTGCCTCGAGACCGGATAGGGTCCCGGGAAAGGTGCTAGCGCTGGCGCTCAGGGCGTTCGGGAGCATGGTGAGGCAGAGGAAGGAGGGAAGGACCGGCTATGTTCCGTCTTCGTTCCGTCCGATCTGCTTGCTGAACGAGGCGGGGAGCTCTTCGAGAGGGTTATCTCCGCTCGTATCAGCGAGCACCTGTCGCGCGCGGGTCCCAACCTATAAGACTGCCAATTTGGATTCCGGCGGGGGCGATCAACGCTGGACGCCGTCCAGCGTGTTCGTTCCCTGTCGAAGTCCGCAGTCCGATCGGGGGGAGTGGCGTTAGCGGTGTCGTTAGACATCGTCAACGGTTTCGGCACCCTCCCCTGGCAGGCCATTAGGGAGGCGCTCGTTTACCACGAGCTGCCACTCTACCTGCGGGCCGTGGTCGGGGACTATCTGCGCGACAGGACGATCGGCGTGATGGGACGGGACGTGATGGAAACGTCGAGGAGGGTCGAATGCGGCGTTCCGCAGGGGTCGGTGTTGGGACCCCTGCTATGGAACCTCGCATACGACGCGGTCCATCGCACCAGCCTTCCTCACGGCGTGAGTGTCGTCTGCTACGCTGACGACACTCTCGTCGTGACGACTGCGGCCGGCTTCGAGCCGGTGCTCAGGCTTGCCGAGCTTAATGTGTCGTGTGAGCGATCCGCCGGCTGGGTTTAGAAATAGCGCCTCACAAAACCGAGGCGCAATGGTTCCACGGCCTTCCGAGGCGCCGGAAACCACACAGCTGCCAGATCCGGGTGGGTGACCGGTCCGGTGGGGCCGTACATTAAGTACCTGGACCTGACCCTGGACCGCCGCTGGAGCTTCGAGGAGCATTTCGTGCGGTTGGTCCCCTGAGCCAAGGTCCTCCCGTGTAGTCGCAAGACTGCGCGACGTCCCCCCGCTGCAGAGCTCTGCTACGGAGCCTGCAACGGATAAAGGTCATACGAATCGTACGAGGCTACCGTACCATCTCGTACGAGGCGGCGATGGTTCTGGGACGCTTATTTCGACATCCTGGCCGACATGTACGCGGCAACGTATGCGTCGCGGCGTGTCGACCGGGGAAGCGATGGGGAAGGCGCCCTGGACCCCCCCAACGAAGTGCCTAAGCGGGAGTGGCACCGACGGATTATGGCGGCCTGGCGTGCGCAGCTCGAATTACGGATCTGCGCGCGCGCAGCGGGCCGTCGGTGCTGTAGTCCCGCACCTCGAAGCTTAGCTTCACGGGAAGGAGGAGGTCACCTACCGATTGACTCAGATACTCACCGGGCACGACTGCTTCTGTGAGTATCTGTGTCGAATAGGACGGGAGGGATCGACACGTTGCCACCACTGCGCGTCCGACCTCGACTCGGCCGAACACACACTGGCGGAGTGCCCTGCGTGGGCCTCCGAGCGCCGAGTCTTGGTCGCAGAGATCGGGCGAGATCTATCTCTGCCGGCATTGATTGCGGCAATGCTAGCGGAAGAGGGAGGTTGGAGGGCTGTGGCCTCCTTCTGTGAAGCAGTGATGCTCCAGAAGGGGGCACCCATTTTCCACACTTTTGGATTTTTCCCATAGCTTCTAAACGGTCAGAAATTGTTTGTTGTGCAACACTTAACATTTCTGCCATTTGCTTTTGCCTCAAAGTGTCATCTCCATCCAATATCGTTTGCAATTCGGCGTCTTCAAACTTTTTTGGTGGTCTTCCACGTTCTTCATTTCTCACATCAAAATCATTATTTCTGAACCGTTGAAACCATCTTTTGCATGTTGTTTCTGATAGAGCATGATCACCATATGCCTCGACAAGCATTCGATGCGACTCTGCAGCACTTTTCTTCAAATGAAAACAAAAAATTAATGCTTTCCGCAAATCATCACTTTCCGGTACAAAATTCGTCAATTTTAACACAATGAAAAAATATGATGTTGTCTGTTCAATGACTTGATGTATACTAAATATGTTTCACAGATGTCATAGCAAACAAACAAAAAAAAATAAAGGCTCGTTCACAACAAATGTTCCCTATCGAGACATTTGTATCTTGACGCTCACTTCATACCGGTATACCTGGATATATGTATTTCTTGTCAGTTGTAAAGTCTTGTCAGTAGAGAATTTTAACTTATGAATTGTTCATACTTTAATTACATTTAATTTTATATTTTCGTTTACGTTTGAGTTGATTTAGTTTTAGATGAGGTCGCACTTGTAATAAAATAATACAAGCCTATTTTTTCATATGACAATAATAACAATAATAAGATAATTAAGCACAATTCTATATAAATAGAAACATAATAGTTTACAATTGACATTACAAAATACAGGAATATAATAGTTTATTTTCCAGTCTTTCCTATTTTTTTTTATTTTCTCTTTACTCACACACCTTTCACGATATTAACGTTTATAGCAACTTTCTGGAATGATTAAATTTAGAAAATGATTATTCTTTAACCTTTGCTCTATGCATAGATGAGTGGGCTTAAAAACTAGGCACGGAATACACATTTTCAATATTATATATCTGAAGCTTCATCTTGACGACGCGACTTCCACACTTTTGTAAGGAACATAATAACTACAATCCAATGAAACTGGCCGTCATAGCGTAATAAAAAAAATACAGTTTTTATTTTTGTTAATATAATAATAAATTTCAACCATAGCAAATAACTTTGTCAGTTTTCTCATAAATATAAGAACTATTGTTTCAAAGATAAAACTAAAAATCTGTATTAGCAACTTTCAAGTTATATATAAGAGCACGTTGTGCCATCATTAGTTGGTTGAATAGAATGACATGTTATCATTGCAATTGAGTTGCTCGTGTTACGGTCAGACAATCAAAATTGTAAAATGACACTATGAGTCAATATGTCTTATAAATTGTTGTCCCCAATGAGATATGGCGCAGATACTTATTTTATTACTTATTTCATAGTTTTAATGTAAATTGTGATATTGTGAATTCTATTTATGTATATTTTATATTATAAATAATATTCTTACAATAAATAATACGTTAATGGCAACTGCGTACAATATAAATCAATAGGTAATCAACAAAAATCAACTCTTTAAATAAGGTCGATCTCATATGAATAGGTAGGGAAAATTACTGTTGAAGTACTATTGGCATTTTCTTGTCTAATAATTAAAATTGTTACAAGTCGATATTAATATTTTATTAACTTATGGTAAATGCATGCATATGCATAATTATGCATTAATAAGCATGCATTATTTTATTATATAGGTACTAAAAATAAAGATTCGTATTTTCTAAGTTACCAAGGTGTTTAAAAACACTATTAATTAGTCTTTTCTTAAAATCTAACTTCGATTCTAACTATTTGCGGTGTCAAGTAATGAATAATACTATAAGTATTAAACAGACTCATAAGGTGACGTCTAGCATTAGGTAAAATGGTAACATGCGGTATTTGGACGCAATTTACCTACGGTAGGTAAATTGCGTCCAAATAGTTTTGGGGTAGGTAACTTACCCCAAAACTAAAAAAAATGTACTTATTACTTATATATTTAAAAGTATACCTATTATTTAAATCATTCTAAAATTATTCTACCATTGTATTACGAGTAGTAAGTCCTTACAAAGACCGTTACTTGTGTAATTTCTAAAATAAAACGCAGTAGCCCACATTATATTAAATGACACGCTTGTATTTAATTTATGTATATTAAGGCAAAGTTTAAATTAAATTAAAACTTTGTCTTAATGAAATTTTTGTGGGTTTATTTTATTCGGTATTCCACTATTTCATCATAGTACAATAATTATTTAGCGATATATCCTTTGTGATATTATTTTACTCTTGTCTAATGTAGCTTTTTTTTATAATGCTTAAGGAAAGCCTGTAACGTGGGCTATAATCAGTAGTTGCCTCCTCTAGCTCTTCGAACTGCTTCAAGTCTTAGTTATCAATAGGATCTTGAAAGATTGCGTTCCATTCTTTTTGTAACGCGTTTTGAAGCTCTCTCAAATTAGCGGAAAGAGGATTTCTTTTCAAAATTTGTCGTTCGACTTTACGTAGGTACGTACGTACGTTACGTATGGGATACGTGCTCTATAGGATTAAGTCGGGTGAGCGCGCTGGCCACTCCTTAGCATTGATTTCAACGTCTCGAAGATAGTCGACAACCACAGCCGCAGTATAGCGGCGTGCATTATCATGCATAAAAACAGATTCATTTATTTATTTATTAATCATGCTTGTCACGGTTACATGAGATGGATAAATATAACAATTGTGCACATGACACCCTGCAAGGGCACTGCATATTGAGAAAATTAAAATGACTGATAATAATATTGATTAAAAGTACCTACTTAATAAGTATCTACAGAGCGCCATATTCATGATCTACAATTTCAAGTTTCAGCAATTTATTATTTAAGTATGATATATATAACTTATTTTGTTATTATTTTTGTTTCTGTAAATCGTTTATTTAGGATCATTCACATTCAGAATTCTTTAGGTATTCTTCTAAGCTATAGAAACATTTACTTATTAGATATTTTTTAGGTTTTTTATTAAAAATTGAGAATTTCTGTTCGTCTTTAATCTTAGTAGGTAATTTATTGTAAAGTTTTATAGCCATGTAGTATGGACTGGTACTTAGCATTTTTATTCTAGAAACAGGTAAATATAGTCGATTTTTGTGTCTTGTGTTTACGTTATGTGTCTTAATTTTCTAAATAAATTAATATTTTTATGGACAAATGTTACTAATTCGTGTATGTATATTGCTGATAATGTCATTATTTTGTATTTTATAAAGTACGGTCTACAGCTTTCGGTATTGTCTATTTGGTATATTATTCTTATGCATTTCTTTTGTAGTATAAATAGGTCATTGGCATTGACGCTGTTGCCCCATAGCATAATACCGTATTTGAGCCAGGAATATGCATATGCATAATAAGATGTTAGTGCTGTCTTTGTATAATATTTGTACTGGTCTTGATTTCATATAAAGCATAAATGAATTTAGAAAGTTTAGTCTTGATATGTTCTATGTGGCTTTTCCAATTAATATTTGTATCGATATGTAGCCCGAGCATGTTAAAAGTTTGGACTGTCTCAATTTGTGTATCTTCTAATATGAGATTTAAATTTAATGGAGCTTTTGTATAGGGATGAAATTGTAAGATCTTAGTTTTCATAACATTTATTTCTAAGTTGTATTCTGTTGCCATTGTGTTATATTTTCGAATATACTTAGTTCGGGTAAGCATTTCCGGATCTGAATTATTTTCACACTTTATTAATACCGATACATCTGCGGATAATTGTTAGTTCGTTGTTCAGAATTTTTGGGAGATCGTTTATATAGATTAGGAAGAGGACACACCCCAATACACTCCCCTGAGGGATAGAACAAGATAAGTCCCTCTCTTCGGATGTTACTGTTTCTATTTCATTGGTTGTTGTGTTGTGGTGTTCTATTTGAACCTGTTGTTTCCTATTAGATATGATTGAAACCAGTTGTATTCTGTACCTCGAATGCCTGAACCGTATAGTTTGGATAACAGGATCTCGTGTGAAACTGTGTCATATGCTTTTGACATGTCAAGCATTAGACCAAGCGCTTATTTTTTATCATTAATATGTTGCAGTGCAGTTTGAATGAATTTATATACAGCTATAGGGAAGTTGACTTTAATTTTCTAAATCCATTCTATCATCAAAAATTTGAAATTTTTCGAAAAATGTGTACAGTCTATTAAACATGGCTCTTTCAATTACTTTTGAGAATGTTGGTAGAATTGCTATTGGTCTGTAATTTTCTGGATTGCTTTTGTCATCTTTTTTATGGGCTGGTTTGACAAGCGATATCTTTAGTAAATCTGGAAATTCACCGGTATGAAAACTTTTATTGATAAGGTAAGCAAGTGGCTGTGCTAACTCTTTGGCACACTCCTTTAATAATATAGGTGGAAATCCATCAACACCATGACTATGGTTGTTCTTCATTTGCTTGATGATTTTAATTACTTCATATTCTGTTACAGGGTAAAGGTATAATGATTTTGCTGGTGGGTTAACTGTGGGTCGCCCTTGCATAGGTTTTTGAGTATCTTTATTTTGTCTTTGGTCGACTTTAATAAAGTAATCATTAAATATGTTTGCAATCATTTTAGGGCAATTTATGTTCCTTTTATCCATCTGCAACTATATTTTTTATTATTATTTTTTTGTTTTATTTTACCGGTTTTATTATTTGTTATTTGCCACATAGTTGTTATTTTATTGTGTGATTTGTTCATTTTGTTAATATTGACTAGTTTTTTTGATATTTTAATACAGCGCTTTAGTGTTTTATTGTAATAATTCTTAATGACTTCGCTATAAAGATCTTTTATGTAAACATGATTTTTTATGCCATTAGTAAGCCATGTTTTTTAGCAATAGTGTTAAATTTAATTTTCTTTATTGATATATATTTATTTAAGTATTTTATAAATATATAATATAATTCAATAAATATATTGTAGTTAAAATTTACATTTTTATCATCGTCAATTATTTAATTCCAATCTATTATTTGTAAGGAATTTTTAAATACATTCATATTAATTTTTGAAAATATCCTGTTTTGTTTTAAAATGTGAGTTTATTTTTTAATTGTGCTTCTGAAACATGTTTTACTAATACAGCTTTATGGTCGGATAAACCATAATCTTTTACACTAGACTCTTTTATAAGATTGGCAAAATTTGTAAATAAAAGATCAATACAAGTTGATGTGTTTTGAGTTACTCTCGTAGGCTCACGAATTAATTGTTTGAAATTGAATGAAGACATGGTGTTGATAAGCTCTTGAGATTGTCTATTTATTATTTTAACATTAATATTGCAATCTCCACCTATTATTACGCATTTATTTTTATATTTTGTGTTGATTAATTTCAATACTTTATTGATTTGTTCATAGAAGACATGTACATGGCGATCCGCTCTATACATTCCTATAATTACAATATTTAACTTTGGTATTTCTATCGCACATATTTCAATAGAATAATTATAGAATAATTTACTATATCTCTTCTCTCTATAAAATCTATGTTATCTTTAATTATTATACAAACCCCTCCCTCTAGATAATTTTTCCTTTCCAGGCAAAATCTGGACTCATCTCTTAATAAAACTTGACTCGAAGTTTCGTCATCCCAATTTTCGCAATTGCAAGCAAAATTAACTCTAGCTACTCGATGACATGTGGTAAGAAAGGGACTTTTGGCAGACAAATGTGATCCGGATCCGGAAATTTAATCCGGCTGATTTAATTCTTCTTCTCACGCTTTTTGTGCTTATTGTAGCCCCTGGAACTTCTTGCAGCCTAATCCTTACCTCGGAAGATATTAAGGTCCGGTTTGTAAGCACACTGCTAACGATGAACCGGTCATCTCTGGCCGCAGTTTTCCGTTTACGCCCCTGTCTTGCGAGTGTCGTAAATTGTCTAGTCGATACCTCTTGATAACTCGTTGTATCACAGATTTTGATACTCGTAAAATTTGAGCCACATTTTCGTAGGTGTAAGTACCCAGTTTCAATTAGAGTAACGGCCCTAGCAACTTGAGTGGTATTTAAATCCATCATTGTCAGTTTATTTGCAGTATTAATTCAGAATTAACACGATAAAACAAGGCACTCTTGGTAAAAATAAAAAAAAAACCTAAATTTCAACTCAAAATCAAAAGATGAGATTTTTTATGCAGTATGAAATAACACCATATTACGCAATAACAACTAGAACAAATGAAATTCGAAATAATAAACATTCCAATACTTTCTTTTTTTTCATAGGATTAACTATTAAAAAATCAGTATCCTGTTTAAATCACTACCCCATAGTGTTTAGTATTTTAGGGTTTTGCATAATATTCGCATTAAGAAAATAGGGATATTTTTATACAAATATCTGCCTTTATTCAACCTTTAACAAAATCTAACTCATTTCACTTGTACAAGGTGATATCTGAGGCCCCACTGTTCTCGTACAAAAATTTATTACAAACACGATTGCTTTTCATTCCATTGTAATATGGTTTTAAATCAAAACAAGTAAGTTCTCTTGATAATTATCCCAGCATCAGTTTAAGCCAGTTATTGAATACCGCCTTAGATGCAGATGGTTAGAGGCAGGCTGTTATGTAAACTATACATAACCACACGACTAACATATTCAAGATACGACACCATACATAGCTGTCGCGATTACAATACTATAATGAGTCAATTGTTTGACGTGACTATCGGCATCTCTTTTGTGGTATAATTTTTATTCATAACAGCCACACAACGTTTATACAATGAGGGTAAGTATTGACCAATCAGATTATGTACGGCATGTTAAATAAAACATATAATTACGAAAGGTTACAAATAATATGGAATGTGGGTATATTATATATCTTTTTGAGAAAATATCTTTTTCTTAGGAGAAAAATAAAACATTCGTACAAGGTCTGACAATTTCGAAAACATATGGAAAATGTATACTATGGCAAATTTATCTTTTCTATGAGAGAAACCGCTATAACTATAGTGAAACCGTAGAATATATACCTATATTATACCTATATGTATAGGCGTTCTACAATATAGGCGTAGGGTTCTATCGCCGTACCATAATTAGGATAGGCTCGCTAAACAAAATTTTCATATAATGAATGTGTACTCGATAGATCATAGATCGATATATTTTAGACATATTCAAAATAGACATTTAGATAAAGTTTAAAAAAAAAATGAAAACAATATCATTGTCATATCTCATTTAGGTTCCAGCCGAGGGGCTCGAGCCGGTCCTAATTATGGTAGGGCGATAGAGCCACCCACAAAGCCCTATTACGGATTGACTAACTACATACCTTTGAATTTATTCGCAGATTTACGGATTTTGATTGAGATTTACGGCGTAGGAGCGGCAGATTAATAACATACACAGTGATACAACAGTACATATGAAATTCGAAAAACACATTCATATGGCAGGATTGATATAAGGCCACCCGAACCTCCAGATTCGTAGATCAGTGCCGAGACCACAGCACTATTGACACTCAAAAGAATATAATGTATTTAAAATTTAATAGTGAAATTAAAATGTTTGAGGTAACGATTATCAAATTTTCGCTTTAATCAAACCCCTAAAGACTATAAATAGTCACACAAGATTTGTCCGACATTGCGCAACAGCAGGCTAAATTACTCTTGCTTAAGGCTATATAAGGTGAGCGTAGTATCAGGATTGTTGAGAAAGTCTATGGGCTCGTATAGGAAATTCTTCCGGAATCGACAGTGTGCCGATGTATCGAGTGTATGTGTGTGTGTGTCTGTGATATCCCCTCTTTGCCCTTTGATACACTCAAAGCTTAAGGTGGCATGTCGTTTCTTGTTAATGCAGTTTCTGGCACGTAGGCTAGTTTCTAAAGTTATTAACATTTTCTACACGAGAATTTTGAATAGACGATATTCGTTATAATATAACTTTTAAATAATAATAATTTATAAGCCTCATACTATGTTTTGAATTGCATTGAAATGTCATATTAAGTTACAAGTAGTTTATTATTTGCAAAGATTGAATACAGCTACGCCAAACATTTCGTCAACAATTTATTGTTAAATAAAAATATTTTTTTATTATTAAAATATTGTATAGCATATTCCTCCATGCTTTCAATTTTATAAGTTATCAAATGTACATATTAAAGTAGGACAGTAGAATGTGTTTCGTCTTATTTGTAAACACGTTCTAATGGTGACGCATCAAAATTTACGTGAACTATGTATGAAAGCAGATTGCGTAAGATTCACACAAGGAAAATCATAACTAATAAGGACTAACGTCCTCTTTACAGTATTAAGTAATCGAGTTAAATCAAACGGAACTGATGAGCGTATACTCGTTCAAAATAAGTTAATCTTTGCATGCTCACATTTATCGATTAGTAATAGTTTTAATACTATTTAATTTAGAATATTATTACATAATACTTTTACTAATTATATTAATAATATAATATTTATGCTGTTTACAATATTTACACAAATGTACTTGTAATAGAATCAGTGATTTGTAGTGGAAATTTTATCTAGTATAAGAAATCATTATTCATCGGACTTAAGAACATCGTTAGCAGCGACTGTAGCCACTTATTCTGCCAATACCCTCCCTGTTTTGAAATAAAATAATTGAAATGCTCAATTTATATTCCGTATTTAAAGTAAACAAGCATAATCGTTGTGTGGATGAGAGGTACAGCAAGACCCGGATTCAAGACAACTGCTGGTAGTAATTTTAGTTTTAAAATAAAATATTATTTATTTAAGCAAAATGAAATTCGCTTGTTGTACATCGCCTGAGGATGACAAACGAAGCGCAGTAGTAGGTGTCAAATGCAAATCTAAATATTACCATCAATGCAATTGTTCAAAATTGCGTATGTCCAGAGTGCTCAGCAAAAAGGCCGAGACAACAGCAAAATGATAATACTCCGGTTAGAAATAATAAATAACAAACCTCTAGAGAGAATCAGCAGATTTTTGGATATGTTGTTCTCCTTGACGAGCTGACGAGCAAAAAATCTGCGGATTCTGCCGAAAACCACGATTTTCTAATTCAGAGTTCAGAGCCCCCTAGCGGGAAAATCTATCTTTAACTTTTTCTAAAAGTTGAGTATCCTGAATCAGCTTGTCAAGGAGAACAACATATCCAAAAATCTACTGATTCTGCCGAAAACCACGATTTTGTAATTCAGAGTTCAGAGCCCCTAGTGGGAAAACGAGTCGATAACTTTTTTTGCGACCATTACATTTTTTGCTCAGCTCGACCAGGAGAACAACATATCCAAAATTTTGACCTGGATCCCGAAAACCACTTGGCTATTTAAACAGTATCATCTCCGAATTATTTGACTCGAGATATTTTGTATACAGCTTCCATCGTAACTATAGTACGCGAGGTAATAAACTGGGCGCAGGTATTTTAATTGCAGTACACAGAAGTCTATCTGTAACAATCCTATTTTAAATATGAACTTCCGGGAGCGGATGCCGAAGCATTAGAGGCGACATTTTAAATTATTTCCTCTGATTCCTGCTGATTTATTGCTGTTATTTTCCATACAGCCGGATGCAATATTATTGTCTCTGTGACTATTTTGAATCGGTCTCTCGTAGTTCTATTAATGATCATGAGTATTTTAACGTTACTTATGCTAACTGGACTTATGATGGATCATGTGCGTGTTTGGACAACGTAGGATATCCGGAGGTGAAATCGTTCAAGAATTACACAGCTTCTTTGCTTTAACCAACTTACAACAATTTAACCATAACCAAAACAAAAATTTAAGATGTCTGGATCTCATAATGGGTATATATTATTGTCATGCTCCATGGTGCTGACTATATTGTTAATTGGAGTTGTCTATGATTGATTGGAGCGATCTCTACTATTGTGATAATTTGTACATAATTGTGATAATATCGATAAAGTGTTACTTTATTTTATAATAATACCCTTGATGTAATATCAAGGATGCTCCCGGTGAGGTTAATTAGGGGTGAGTACACTCTATGGTACCTACTCTTCAAATGAACTACTCTTAAAATAAAACTTCACCAAAGATGTAAACTGTATGGCAAAATGTGTAATTACGACTCATTTGCACTATTACGTAAACGCCAAAAAACAGCACAATCTGAATGGTATAATGCATTTTTGTGCATCTAAATATTTTTGGTCATAGGTCAAGGCGAAGAAATCAATCAAACATTACGGAGACATTTTTTTTAATTCTGTTGCATCACCTTCTGGTGAGCATGCGTGTCAAATTTTCATCGAATATTTTCAATCGGTCATTGAACATACTCTGTCGGATACTCTGTCGGATTTAAGTCATGACTTTTCAAATAAGAAAAACATATCGATTGTTATTGCATTGTCCCTCTTCACACACAATATCATAATATCAAAATATTTAAAGACTTTAGAGGTTGATTCAGGTTATGGTCTGGATGGTATTCCACCTATTTCTTTGAATAAATGCAGAGATACCATCGCACAGCCCCTGACAGTTTTCTAAAATTTATTCCTGTATCTTGGTAAAAAGCCTCGTCTACGGAAACAATAATTTGTGGTGCCACTTTTCAAGTCTGGAGATAGACACCAAGTCGAAAACTATCGACCTGTTTCTAAGCTGTGCATTATT
This sequence comes from Scirpophaga incertulas, assembly GCA_036419045.1. Classification (NCBI taxonomy): domain Eukaryota; kingdom Metazoa; phylum Arthropoda; class Insecta; order Lepidoptera; family Crambidae; genus Scirpophaga; species Scirpophaga incertulas. The sequence continues at coordinate 21,872,647 of CM071626.1, forward strand.
ACGAAAACTTTTGAAAAGATTGTTTATGACAATTTATATCCACACCTTAATCCAATAATCATAGAACAACAGCATGGTTTTTGGGCAAATAGGCATAAGCTAACATTATTGAATGTGGTACCTTTCATTTCAGCCCACTTTAAAGTAAATCACAAGACATTGGTTTTTGACGTGAAACGTCTTTAAAATCGCGCCGAAACATACGGGTACCAGATTTAAAAAGTGGACCGTAACGAAAAGGTCTATATAATTGTACCTTAATAATTAAAAAACTATTAGTGTTAGAAACAAAAATGTGGTGTGAATATTTCACTTATATAGTCAGCTCGCTGTTGTGACATTGAGTTTTTTATTTTTATTTAAATCTTTTACTTTAAAGCGATTCCCTAACATAGACGTTTCACGTTAAAACCAACGGCCATGTGCCCCGGCCCTGGCACAGCCCCACCCGATTTTTTTAATAATTTCAAGTCACATTTTGAGAATGGCCTATATAAAACAATGCCCATAGTTATTGCAGACAAAAAACAAAGTTTCATTAGTCAAAGGTTAACATAATGGGACTTTGATATTTTATCATATAATTAGTTACGCGGTAAGAAGTGAGAACAATGAAATTGCATTTTTATGTTGTGTGTATAAAAATGTGAATTGTTGTACGGAATAGAAATATAAAATATTTGTTAGATGTTAACAAAATTAATGACTATGTTATTATGATTATACTTTAGATGATATTATTAGAATTTATGTTTTATTAAATCTATAGTATTGAACACTATGGTAATTATTGTAATATCAGCATGATAAAAATTAATTTAATGATTGTAATGGTGTTAATTGAATTTACATTTTATAAATACTGGTGGCACAACTCAAGCATTAGATAATACGAATATGAACTGATTTTGTTGAATTTATTATTAAATTAATGAAATTTATGTTTTTTTAATCTTGACCATTATATTTTTTCATTACAGAATCCAGATTAACTCCACGCAAAAATAGAATTGTGAAGTCTGTCAGAAAATTAACATCTATGTGCTAAAGATTTGGGAAAAGAATACAAAAAGCCGAACATGTCAATGAATTTTTTAACAAAGCAATGCACTGCGATGACCAAGCATGTTAAGAGACGGTGTGTCACTAACAATAAAAAGCTATTAGCACTGAAACTTTTACCTTATTATTATTACAAAAAATTTTACCATCTCGCTTTCGAGATGGTAAAATTTTTTGTACGGCCATGTCTTTACATGGCCGTCACTCATAAGGTTTTTATGACTCCAGACATAAATAATAATATAGGTTTGTTTTTGACGAAATGGTCATGTCACCTCCTCTTAGTTTTGTAGAAGAGCAGGATGGTGGTTGTGTGGTTTTAACCACATTCAACTAACTACATCACAAAGAATAAAGGTAAATTTTCTATATCTACATATTACAAAAAGCAACGTGTTTATACTGATCAAATCATACAATGTATAAAGGAAACATCTCACAAAGTCCAAATGCCAATCCTGCATATGCAAATTTTTTAACAGACTACATTTCTGATTTGCCTACATGGATTAGATAATACTCTCAAATACCCTAATTCTAGTTTTTCAATACTTTTTAGAACTCTTGCATCACATCACATCACATCACATCGATGCAGAACCCTACCAAACTCATACTGACCAATATTAAAAACGAGCTTTTAAAGACTGTTCACGTTAATTGATTTGGATGTTCTTAACATCATTCCGATGTTTTAAATTACTTCATAGCTATTGTTTGTAAAACAAATTCTTAATTTTTATACAATAATAGATAAAATTTTAAAGTAATTCAGAATTCCTTATGATTACTAAATTATTGGCATTTTAAACGTACACAAAGTATTTTGGAAGAAAACTGCAATGTAGATTCCATTCAAGCCGTAGTATTTTTTCTCAGGAGAGGAGGCTGAGGCAAGTAGAGATGCGATGATTATGTCGGACTCCTGGTGAATCGAGGCGGCTCGACCCAACAGACCTACCGACTAAACTCAGCCTAAGTCTTTGGTCCTAATGACCCTACCGGCTTGAATTGGCGGAGAGCCACACCTCAGGAGAGGTACGGTTAGCGCTGCCCCATGGTACATATGCCCTATATGTACTAGAAGAGGCACGGTACCTACACCAAAGTGGGACCGGCCTATGTTGACTGAGAACCTACTCGTGGCTAAGCAGAAGGCTGCCGATTAGGGAATGACAAAAGGGGCGACGGCTCAGACGCCGCCGCTTGCAGGTATTGAAGGTTCTGCGTGAGTTGGTTGGGGGGGTCGCTAAGGACATGTCGCGGTCTAAGTATCCTCTGCCGATATTGACTGTTGCCTAGTGATAGGCTCGCAGATGGCGGTGTTGATGGGTAATGATTTTTGTCTTATATGCTCATAAATAACTTATGCTATGTATTTATCGATTAAATACGTAATATCGATATGTCGTTATTAGAATGTTGACAGTTAATTAGCGGGATCGTAGATCTAGACTCGTGGATTTTTTTTTAATTTCACTTTGAAACAACCGTTTCAAGGCCTTCTTCCTATCTATAATAGTATATATACTTTAATGGAACATTTGTATCCGGATCTGTACAACGATTCGAATCAGTAAAGTGCTTAAGTTGCATCATTTGTATCAGTAATGCATGAATTACCGATTAAATCGGTTCAGAGTCACTGACACAAATAATCTGATATATGATACAAATATGTACACTGATATAAATATTGATATAGATTCAATTGTATCAGTGACTCTTGAGTCAATCGTGTAAGCGTCGCGTATCGAATGAAACCGAGATGCAATTGAGCGACGTGATAAGAAGCGCTTCGACTCTGAAGTCTGAACTATTTACTTATCTCAATCGTGAGAGCGCCGCGCGTGCCGATTGAAACAACGATGCATTTGAGCGAATGATTCATTTGATGCACTGTTACAGTCTGTAAAATATAGCTTGATACCTGTGATAGTTGTCTGACTGACAGAACTGTGCTGTACCTAACCAAGTATAATTTTATCGTAAAGTAGGATTTGTAACATAATGTTTTATTACGAAATCAAACTGAAATTGCTTATATTAAGTAATTTTTTTCAATAAAAGGTACACAACCTAAATCATCGTCATAATCGGAATCAGATTCCGATTGTAATAAGGAGTGACTTAGGCTACTAAAAAAAAGATAAACGATTTTTTTTATTACATTCCACGCGGACGAAGTCGCGGGCACAGCTAGTCTAAAATATACGTTGGAGTATTAAGTTTGTGCAGTCCAAAGAGTCTTTAACAATTCGTTTTTGAGCATTGTTTCGTTGGCTTCTATTTCCTTTTCTTGCAGCCATGCAATAATTTCTAACTTTCTGTCTGTAAAAGTTGGTGACTTTGGACTGAGTGATATGGAGTGTTATCCATAATAATATAATGAGGCTCCTTTAAATTACCTAACAAATTTAAAAGCCACTCCTCAAACTTATTATTAAATTTATTATTTGTATTTTAATAATTCAATTTTATTTTCCATCAAGTACTATACCTAGTACAAATGTAAATAAAGGTTTTATGATAAACAATAAAATTAAATAATAAATTTATTTTAAAATAACTGTGTCGAACTGGCGGCATATTGTTTTGATAAGTACTTGTGCTCTTAACTTTTTATTTTGTCTTTGTTTTGTATATAATGTCTTTGGTTGTCAAATACATGTCACACATTTATTTATTTAAAAGAACAGAAAACACAGAAAAATACAAGATTTGTAGTACGGATATAATAATATTGTAAACCCGACCGTTAACAAAAAGTTGTATTTACAAAATCGACAGTAAAAATTTTGCGTTCACGATGATGCCCATAAAGAATGACATTGACAAGTTCTGTGTGTGCTAGTACGAAATTCAGTACTTCATGGGCGTGATTTAGTGACAACTGTCACTGGTATCAAGCTATATTTTACAGACTGTAGATTTGAATAAGTGAATCACTTGGAACAAACGCCTCATTGAGTTGTTTCTGTAAAGATTGACACATCTCTAGTATCTAAACCACAGATTAGATCTAAACGTTTTGTAGAAGTTTATAAAAAATGTGAAAAAGTCGTTTATATTAAAGTTCAAATCAAAAGTGTTGTAATACTTGCAAAGCTATGTTATTGGTTGTACTTTAGTAATTAATAATAACTTATTATTAATACATTAGCAGTATTTGATCATTGATTTTTCCATGTTTTACATATACGTACATTACATTACATTTTGCATATACTTTTGACAGCCGGCGCTTGACCACCACTATAATCTTGAATTTTTCGTGGTTGAATAGTGATATTGTATAATGGGCAGTATTTATAGGAATAAATATGTCTCATAAAGGAATTTTGGTTGCTGAATTATTTACAAAAGTTATTAAGACTACAAAATGTTTTGATAGTAATTTACGGCAGGTTTGTATCTCTTTATGTAACCCTTTGTTGATGCTTGTGTGTCTGCTTTAGTTTTAGTCCTATTGATTTTTTAAGACCTGACACTGAATTATAGTTTTGATAGTATTGTCTTGAATTACAGACTATTAGAATAGCCTGTTATAGCTTACCTGTTAGTGGTGCTTTTATTTTTAATCCTTATACAACCTATAAATTACTCAAGAGCTGATCCATTATTATGTAAAATGAACTTAGTTGATCAAGTTACCTAGACTATTGCATTATTTATAATTTATAGTTATGTTTGTTAGAAGGAATCAAAAAGTGAACATAAGTTGGGACCATAAAGATTCAATCACTAGTGACCTTATGTTTTAATATAATCCCCAGCTCTAATCCACCATTATATATTTTATATTAGCTCTAGTTATTTTGTCAATCTTGACTCTGGCTTTCTTCCTGCGAGGTTTATGGTTTGACCCATCCACTTATTATTTATCAATTTTATACATATAAAATTGTCAACCTTGCAAGCAAACATACATATGACTCAGGCTTATTGATAATTAGTAACTTATTAAATATTATCAATCTCATTATAATGAGTAAATTTATTCTGTCTTTAATAGCTATAAATATATGTAGTTAAAGGTCACAAGCTGTGGAGATGGAAGAATGGTGACTGAGTTCAGGGTCAGGCAGGAACATCTTAACCAAAGAGGAACACTCCACGGTGGATTCATTGCTCATCTGGTCGATGCCATATCTACTTATGCACTAACTACTAATGAAAAAGTAGACACAAGAGGAGTATCTATAGACCTCAGCATAACGTAGGTTCTTATTGATTATATTTATTGTATATAAAGTTATAAAATGTGGTTATTGTACTATCCCCATTTTAACATTATATATATCTAAAGGCTTCTCTACATAATAACCTGGAGAGTATTGTTATTTGTTAAATCTCACTTACTATTATGTTATTTATTGTTTATAGCATATAATTTAATTGTTCATAGTTTCATTTAGTATACAGCATCCATACATATGGAATCTATGTATGAGACCTTACAACTCATTTTCTGTCTACACAAATCCATCCAAATGAATGTCTGTCTTTTTAAAATCATAAGTACATTTAAAGTGTTGTGTAAATGTTGTTGTATAATTGGGCAGGGGGAGAATGACTAGTGCAGTGGCATTAATCTATCTCCTCTATATATTAGAGGAGATAGATTTTTTAATTTGCTTTAGATGACCACTACAATCAGGTTGAATAGAATTATCATAGGTTCCTTGCCTACTGATAAAAAATATCTATTAAGCTTTTTATATTTTAAATTGTTTTCTAGTTAGAATACTTTATATTTATAATTAATATTTTTGTTTTATAGATATATGAGTGCGGCCAAGGAAGGGGACAATATAGAGGTTGAAGCAATTACAAAAAAAACAGGCAAAAAAGTAGCATTCCTAGAAGTTGAAGTTCGAAACAAAGACAAAAATCAAGTTTTGGCTACTGGAAGACATACAAAATATATTGGAGTATAGATCTAGAATGCATAAGGTTCTTGGATCATAGTAAATAAGACTTATAAGTTAGCTTTTATCATATGACAAAGTATTGTCTCCATAATGTGATAAAATTTAAAATTCATCCCCACTACTCCTGACCAAAGATAATGAATTGTGGCTCTTTATTCTTCCTTGGTGCAAATTTCTAGCACAGCAGACACACTTCTGTTGTTGCTGTTACCACTACTAACACTGAGTCAATTCAACTTGAATGTATCACTAAGCATGCAAGTGCAAACAATACTATGACCAACACAAAGAATGAAAATGCTCAAAGTCCAGATAATTTTGACTTAGCCTCTTACTTTTTTGTTATAATTTCAATAATAGTTTTAATAAGTGAAATCTTTTTTATAAAGTGTGATAAACAAAAAAGTTTTCAGCCAAAACCTGCATAATTTTGTTAATTTTAAGAAAATATAGTCTATCAATATTTTAAATAATGACAGTCTTTCGAGACCACACATTTAATTTTTCATAGGTACACTGTTGCTTTTTAATTGCTTGGTTGCTTACTCGAGATTTTGTAAGAAGATCCATAGACCTCGAAAAAAGTTATACATTTTTGAACCTAGCATTAGGTGAAACTTACTATTTAGTGAATGGTATCACTGTTTTTACATAACATATTTATTCGAATGTAATCGAGGTTCTCTTAATGCACTGTTATTACCATGGAACTTATTGCATCAACTCTACACATTTATTTTATATTTGCATTATTTTTATTAGTCATAAATTATTTGTTCTTTAGTTAGGTGTTTAAATAAAATTTAATTTATATGTTTTGTTTATTTAAACAGCATTCATATATTGAACATAATTTAAAAAAGTAAATTATATATAGTACCCATCCTAAAAAAAATATAACTAATATATACTAATAATTAGTCCTCTGGTGTTTTTTGTCGAAGTTTATCTGACATGTTCATATTCCCCATTTTGTATGACAGCTTGCAATACAATAATTTCTGATATAATTAATATTCTGATACTTATTGCCCACATATTAAACTAGTGAGGATTTATTACAACAGTAATACAATATTATAGTAAAGTATAATATAAAGTGCACATTTAAAATACAGTAAGAACAAGAGCAAGTAAAATACAGTGTTTATGTTTATCGTTTGACTTTTACAATTTTATCCTGTATGAATTCTCTAGTCCTCCAGTTATCAGGATAGTAGGATTTTTAAAAAATCTATAAACATTTTGTAATTAGAGATGGAAAAAGTAGTTGGCTACTATTAATCTGTAACTGGAAAACTGTCAGGAATAATTATTTATATTTCAACTTTCCGTCTCTCCGTATGTTAATCATCAAATTCCCATTGTTGGCAGTAAACCAACCACAAGTATATACCAAAAATTGCTTTTAGTAACCCAAATACTTCTAAATCTTAAATTTTCTGCTATTATAAGTTTACAAGTAAATTGGTTGCGGATATCGTAAAAATATTATAAAATAGATGTGTTTTGTCTATATTTTCTTAGATGATATTCATCGAATTAATAATTACTTAGATTACCATAATAATAGATAAATATGATCAATAGATCTCAGTGGCGTACACTCGAAGAGGCCTATGTCCAGCAGTGGACGAAGAGGGGCTGATGATGATAGATAAATGTTCAACTAAAAAAAATATTTTGCGGCGTCTAAATAAAATTGGAAGATTACATTTATATTTTGCCACATATTTTTAAATTGAATCATATACATTATTTAATTAAAAAGTCATATTATTATTACATAATTTATTACGTACTACACGCAATATTTCCTTCACCGCGAAATCGAAATTAATGTACACGTGATATTCGAAAGACAAATTGTCACAGCATCAATCCCGGGCTTCCTGAATCTCAATCAAGACTAGTGTCTAGAATAGCACTACGATGTTCCTGAATTATATAATTCAATTCAATCATACAAATTATAATACAATCTTAAGTACGAGTATGCTTAAGAATTAGATGACCTATGCTAAAGTATGCAGTTGATCCGAGTCAGATATAGTTCAATATAGTTAACTTATAAGTTGTCGCACGATGTTTTCCTTCACCATGGGGCACAGCACCACTGACATATCGCATTATATTATTTGAGCTAAAGAGAAATCAACTCATTTCATGTGTTTTGTATAACTCATTTGCTACACAATTTTACTGAAGTTTGTTTTAATTTTGTACGCTTAATATTTAAGTACGTCTACATTTGTACACATTGTAATAATAATAACAAAAGTTACCAATTATTACCATGTTTAAAAAATACTGAAAACTGAAATAACATCATGTTTGTTATAATATTGAAATAAATTCAAACATAAGATATATTTATATATATTCTTAAGGCAGTAATTAGAGTAACTTTAATCGTTAATTTACATAAAAAAATATTTGATGAGACATATCATAACTGAAAGATATTGTAGCAATTTAGTATTATTATTATATTTTTTCATTTTGGGCTACTGCTTTATTCAAATGCAGCTTAGTATTCGTGTCTTAAAATGTATGAATTATCTCCTAGGGACCTTTTACATTACAGTAACTATAATGATAAAGATATCTGTCCTACTATCGTCTCTTATAAATTCCCTTTGTATATAGTGACACAATATAAAATAATGATAAGAACATTCAGAGTATAAAAAATTAACCTAAAATTAAATAGCTTTGCATCAAGATAATTTGTAAAATGTTCGTTTAACTTGCATGTTCTAATATAATATTAATTTAAAAAAGAAATTTTTCAGTACAAGTCTACGCCAAGGCAAGAAAGACTGTTTATGAGGTTGGAGTCTTTAACCAATATTTTTAATCTTCTTAGTTTCCCCTCCTCTCTTTAAACAGAACACTCGCAGCATTATTAGTCAAGTTTCTCGTTTATTAGCAATATGAATTTATTTTTAATATCAGAATAAGTACGGCATAAAAGATTATACCTACATGTTGACCTTTAACCAGATCTGTCCCCTACACAATAAAAGCTGTTTTTGTAGTTTGATTATTTCACTTAACATGTTGCTGTCTGTAGGACACAATATAATGGTGAATTCTGGAACATAATTTGATTGGAGCTTACTCATTAATTGGTACAAAATTTACATAATAAAATAAATTATGATATACATATATAAATGTTATATATATAAATTTTATTATTTATTATATATATATATATATATATTATATATATATATATATATATATATATATATATATATATAATTTAAAAAAGAAATCCGAAAAAAAAAAGAAATTCGAAGAAACCCGAAAAAATTTAGTCTTTGGAATAAATAGGATAATAGACCGATAAATTATTGTATAAGTTTTTTTTATAAGTTATGGCGTTGATTCAGCAAAACAATATATGTAGGTAATTGGTTGGTAATGCACATTTGCAATTATAAATAAAAGTCATTGGGAAATAGATCACACCACTACAACTACCTACATTGTTCACAAAAAAAAAAGAATTTATATACAAGCTTTTATTAAATGCGCTAAAAAGAACAAAATAAACTTTTACATATAAAAGCTCGTCATTAAAAGTATTCTATAAGTAAGTAAATCTCACGACAAGCTTTTATATGTAAAAGTTTATTTTGTTCTTTATAGCGCATTTAATTAAAGCTTGTATTTTTAAAAATCATATTATAGGGTGCATTAAAAATAATTGATCCGCCATCTTAGTAATGCCGCCATGTTGGATTTAGAATGACGTCACACACATAATCATGCATTGTCATCCGACTTACACGTGCATGCAAATTTCAGCTCAATCGGAGACCGGGAAGTGGATCAAATTAAGATTCCAAGATTTTTTTACATAGTTACAAGTTTAGTTAATACAAAAGCTTGTAAACATGTCCACAATTTAAGTTGATAGATGGGAGATGGCTTTTAAAAATAGCATCAATATCTCAATCAACCGATATTCAGTTTCTGTGGACTCATTTGATTGGGTCGATTCTTGATTTGCAGCTAGGGTTTTCACTATATGGATTTACTGGAACCCATTTTTACCGGTTTATTGACTTCTAAACATGTATGTATTGAAAATTAATAATACTTGCTTTTATTATTTATTAAAAATATTAGAATATTAAAAGTGATGGTTCTAAATTATGTTTCGAGGTGAGTTTGTTCAAACATTCCCAGGACTCATGAATTTCTGTCATCCTCGGATTATAAGTATCATTACAAAAGAATGGCCAATATACTAAGTCAAGTAACTACTTCAAGCAGAAGTTAGCAATTCATCTACTGTTAAGAAATTGCACGTACTACAGAAACGTCATGTCGCAAAAGAATTATATCGATTAGTAGTACGAACTTGAATAGTAGCACGAACTTGAATGCAGGCTTAGCGATAATCCGAGAGTGGTGGTTCTATTGCTTCATCATTTGTAACCTACGTAACTTCTCACATTGTGTTACATATACAATAGAATAAATAATTAGTAATTCTGTGATAGTTTAAACCATATTACACTTTGTTTCAAGATAATTTACTCGCTCTTTTAAGAAATCCATTTGTGCTGCTAGGTCTTTATGTGAATGTTGCAGGTCTATAATTCGTTCATCGTCATTGTCTACGACGCGTAAATCATTTGTTTCTCTATTGATGTCTCTATGCCTACGACCGGAAGATTTTTCAGATTCTTCAGTGCAGGAGTCACAATCAGCCCATAAATGTAGATCCATTGATGGTAAATCATCACATGAAATGAGGCCATCTTGCTCTTCAGGAAGTACAAATACATTTTCGCCAATAGTGTCAATATTATCGCCGTTGTTACAAAGAATACGAGACAAGCTTGTCTTTTTAATTTCTTTAAGCTGCTCTGGTTTAAACACTGTTGGATTTTCATACCAAAATCTGTCACCATCCCTAAGACGCTTAAATTGTTCCACCAAAATGCATTTAAATAGCGGACCTACTTTACCACCATCGATTTGCTTTTCCAAAATACCACCAACCCAGATGTCAATATTGTCTACAGATCCATATAATTGTTGAAGCTTGTCTCGTACAGTCTCATCAGGTATTTCTTTACCCAAATCACTAAAACTGCTTGCCATAGTCATGTTACAAAATTGCCGCCATTTATTGTATGGGGGTAGAGCATGGTCACGTCCTCGTTGAATATTAATTGCTGCCAAATCAAGTGCTACGGCATGGGTACTGTGAAACAATTTTTCTGTTAACTCTGCGTTAAGATTTTGAGTTGCGGTTTTGAGTTTTGCGGGAGTATTAAACATTCCTCTAATCAAAGGATCAACTCCACCTTCATCTACCAATCGCCATGGAGCAAAAAATGCGTCATGCAACATCAGATGTCCTTGTGGAATAGGTTCAAAGTTTTCATCATAACGATGTAGAATAGGGTTTATTAGGGAGTGACCAAATCTTAATGCAGCAGTGGCAAAAACGTTTGATATGGCAGGATTTATTTTAGAATCATATCCCGCATAACCACCAAGTTCTTCAAATCCTGCAGGTCCAAGTATAAGTGGCAACCAATGTTCGTAAGTAATATGTTGTATTTCTGCCCCCACAATCTTTCTTGCTTCGTGATACACTTTATCGCCATCCCAAATTGGATTTATAGTTTTGAGTATTAAAGCGATTCGATTATGTTCTCTCATAAAAATGGTATGCATAGCTGCCAAACCAATTTGTTCATTAGCCCTAATATCGCCTGCAACAAAACAATTTCGGCTGCTTTCCTCAAGATTTCGTCTACAATCCATTGAATTTGTACCAGTTGTTGGCAATAGCGGCTTTCTCCCGGGAAATGTTGCACCTACGCGCAATAATCCATTTTGATTAGTTACATCGCGCAAGTCTTCAGCCACAGACTTTTCAAAGCCGTATACTTGGGATGCATCTATAAATGATGTAAGTTGATTGATTTGTTCTCTAGGTTGAAGCTCTCCAAATAAAGCTGAAGTTACCCCAGAACCACAAACAGCACTTGTTCTAATGAAATCAATGCAGCGACGATTTTTGATTCGGGGATCGCTCACTGGTACATCTATTGGGAAACAGGGAGCAGCATAATCACATGTTTTTTTACAATCAACGCCGTCCCATGTTTGAGAACTGATAGATGGAAGTGCATGGTCTAAATCGTGATCAAGCCATTGTCCCCACTGCATAAGCATGTGAGTCAACTTGATATCTTGAGTTATTTCCGTAGTAGTTATGATTTCAGTTGATATCAATCGAGCAGGTGGAATCATAAATCCATTATACGTCATATTTTTATCCCATCCCACCGGCTGACTAAAACCATTTTCATAAATAGGATATAAAATTCTTCTAAAACCTGTTAAGGAAGCACCCCAAGCCGGATTTTCAAAGTTATTGCAGCTACCATCATAACTTCGATATTTGGCATGAAAACATACATCCTTGCAATCTATTTCATTTCTATGAGCTACACAACCCGAAAGTCTAGCAATAATATCCAAATGTTGACGTGTCAAGATATCTTCATATTTAAATGGACGAGCATTTTTCACGGGAAAATTAGTTAGGATAATGTCCCTAATACTATTTAGTGTTCGTTCGTAAATTTCTGCCGCTCGAGCAATTTCTCTTTCTGGCGCATTAGGAAAATCAGTTATCCTGTAGAGGTCATGAATATCTACCTTTTCGCCCTTATTAAAAAAAAGCTGTTCAATTGTACGTTGGACCGCTAAATCTATGTCTCTCGTGGCTTGTGTTAAAGCTATATTTACATATGCTTCTCGAGGTAATATGTGGTCTTTTACATTTAGAAAAACTGACACAGTATCTCGGCCGTATAAGTTGAATGCAGAACATTCATAGCGACCTGTGTCTGTTATTGTTAGATTTTTGATTATCAAGCTACCAATAACTGTAATTGCGATTCGTTTATTTTCGATTAGCCGTGAACCATCTTTACTCCATTCTACAGCAGCTGGAGCCTCGCTTTCTACTTCACATGGCATTTGTATGGATGTTCCCTTGTAGGCATCAGAATCTTCCGGTTTTAAAACAATTCGTGGAGCAGTTATTTTAGACTCAAAAACTGTTAACTTTGCTGTTATTTCTACTAAACCTTCCGTATTTTCCGCTCTACAATGATATATACCGTCGTCATGTTCAGCTACCTCGCGTATTGTTAAAGATTCGTTCTTTTCGTCTAAAATAATATTATCATCAATAGCTATAGGTAATGTATTCTTAAACCACGTAAGCATAGGATTTGGTTCTCCTCGAGCTTTACATGTAAATTCAGCATCATCTCCAGCCATAACAGAAGTGTCCATGGGCACAGTTGTAAATACAGGTGCAACTAAAACATCAAAATATAGATAAAGCAACTGATTAATGTAAAAATATCATGTCAGTATTGATAACAATACAATAAATGCTTACTTAGTACATAAAGTCTTGCAGATGCTGCAATTTTACCATTAATGTTTTCAGCCACACATGTATAATATCCATTATCTTGTGGTTCAATATTCTTTATTACTAATGTTGCATTTTTTTTTATAGATATACGATCACTTAACAATATTTTCTCGCCATTGAATGACCAAGAGATATGCGGTTTTGGTGTACCAGTAGCCAAACAGTCGATAGCGACCAGTGGTTCAAATATCTTTACAACTTTATCCGATGGCTGTACTTTGAACGTTAAAGTTTCTGGAAAAGAAAACATATGTTTGACAACACATTACAGATAGTGTTCCTAAAGAAAAAAATAATTACAAACTTACGTCCACCATTAAAATCTCTTTCCACTATAATTCGCGCAGGTTTCGATCGGACTTCACCGTGGTGATTTTTGGCCATACACTCAAATATACCCTCGACGGTTTCATCTACAGCGTGTACCATTAATGACCCATCATTCATAACTTCATAACGCGTTGTTTCTACTGGTAGCATAACGGAATCATGAAACCAAACAATTTCAGGATCTGGATCTCCAGTAGCTACGCAAGTAAATATAGCATCTGTTCCAAAATTAACAACAATGTCTGTTGGATCTTTTCGTATTTCCGGGTAAACTGAAAAAAAAGGGTAGTAAAAAATGAACCGATATGAAATGAAATGGTAGTAAAAAATAGCAATGTAAAACCGTCCTCAGTTATACGCATGTTTATTTTGTGACACGCATATTAATTCCTTTCTGGCTAGCAGTGCATATAATAATATCCCTTGTCTAAATATTATTCTTGAGCTGCTTAAATAGCATACTAATCTGGATCGCGGCCCATTGGCTCTACCACAAGCCATAACATTTGTTTTTTTTTCGTCACCGAAACAGCCGGAACGATAATGGAATAGAACTCTAATAATGACGTGTGGGGAAAGTTAAGGTGTTTCATATTTTTGGATATCTATCGTATGCTAGACCAAAGGAGGGTGTGTTATTTAGCAAAACATTTAGCCCGCGCATATACCGTGTCACCTACTGCCGAATCGTCGAGTCGTTGGAATGCACAATGATGTTTTGCTGTAAATGACACACATCCATATATAACATTTTTAACTGACCCCGCTTTTGTAATACCCTTAAGGGACACAAGTTAATAGATTCTTTGGAATTAATATTAAACATGTCTTCGAAATAAATTCGTCATACTTTGTTTGCAATTATTACTTGTAAAATTTGAAATAAAAGGTATAAAAATAATTACAATTGCTTAAACTTTATTTGTTGGAAGTCATTGTCAAAATAATTATTGGGTTTCTCGTATTTTAAGTATTTTACTTGTATAGCTTAAAAATAAAAGTTTTGTAATAAGCTGTATAGAGATCCTTTATACTGAAATCATCAATGACTATTAAAGATACATTATCAATTACATTTTATAAAGTTATACTTGCTTGCGAGGCATTACTTATACGTTTTCTGTGTTAGAGATAGGTTTGATAGGTATATAAACATTCTTGAAGTTCTATTCCTTTATTCATTGGGCTAGGAGTAGTACCTAGTGTACCGCCGATTAATATGTTTCTTCACAACGTCATCAACAGTCACATCTAGATAATTTTAGATACAGTCAGCAACACGTCATGCTTTACATTTGCATTACGAAAACTGCCGATATTATAGAAGGAAATTAGAGTTGTCTCAAGGTCGACACGTAAAGTCTAACACGTTGCTGTATGTACATACAGTAAAAAGATATATATATTTAAAACTTCATATAATACAAACCGCAGTGAAAGTCTTTCATTTCCATAGAAGATAATGAAGTTCCTGCAGCGTTAGTTGGTTCGTAACAAGTAGCGTGGATGTCCATGTCACTATGTTTTGAAATCATATCAACTAGCCACATCATAGAGCAATCACATATCAGAGCATTGCTATCTAGACGTAATTTATGCAATTTAGGCATTCCGCTAAATGAGCCTTCAGGGATTTTTTGTATTTTATTGTTATGTAAATACCTAAAATTAAACATTACGATGTTATTAACTTGCAGTGAATAAGATGATACGAATATGTATAACATTGAAACCAGTGAAAGTTGGAAGGGTTAAATATGGAATTTATGTATAATATAGCATTATCAATTAGACAAACGAAAATATAGACATAATAATCTATTAACTTCATATCTAACACAAAGAAAACAAGCAACAATTATCACAAAGATATGCCCTAAATCTAAAGTAGAACTTAGTTACATGTCGGATTTCAGAATTGTTAATTATGGAGTACCTACCACAAGGAAGTATTCTGGAACCATTATTATTTTTAATTTATATAAATGACTTTCCTAAGTGTATAAGTTCCTCAATGATTTTATTTACTGACGATAGCACTGCTATATTTAGTAATAGTAACTTTGACCAGATTCAGGAGAATATTAATAGCGCATTAACTGACATAATAAGATGGTTAGAAAGCAATAAACTTTTAATTAATTTAAATAAAACTAAAGTTATGACATTTCGCAATAGGTCTAAGCTTACATTTACAATGGATATTAATTATAATGGAAACAGTATTCAAGAAACAGAAACCGTAAAATTTCTGGGTCTATATGACGATTGCAATATGAATTGGAAATCACATATTGAGTCTGTCTGTTTAAAACTTAGTAAATGCTCCTATATGCTACATATGCTGACTAAGGTTGTTGATATATCTACAGTACTGACTGCTTACCATGCATATGTTGCATCCACTCTGAGATACGGATTGATATTTTGAGGTAATTCAACACACTGGGAATTTGCATTTAAGTCGCAGAAAAAATATATTCGAGCAATTTGTAAATTAAAACAAAAAGAAAGTTGTAGACCGTGTTTTAAGGATTTAAGTCTTAATTTTACCTTGTATGTACATAATATACGAAATTGCTTGTTACATAAAAAGTAATATAGGTTTATATAAAAATCTTGGTAGTATTCGGCACCGCCATAAATTATGCATACCACCACATAATACATCGCTTTATACTAATAGTGTGTTTTGCAAAGGTCCTCAAATTTACAATAAATGACCTAGTGACTTAATATAAATAGCGAGTCTACATCTGTTTAAGAGGAGGTTGTTAATGTTGTTGCAAGAAAATACCTATTACAGTATTGCTGAATATTTAATGGAAGAATCATTATAAGATCCCAATAAAATTGTTATTTGCTCACGTAATTGACAATAATTTTAAATAAGTATAATTTATTAATTGGGATATTAATAATTAACTTTTTAACATTGAGTGTGTATTAATGACTTAATATTTTGACATAATTTTTTAATACATGGTGATAATAATTAATATGATTTTAAGAACATTTGATATACTTGTAATAGAAATTTGTATTTGGGTATACATGGGGTCGGATATACTCGTAGCGTTCACCAAATCTTTATAACATTATTATAATACCTATATTCACAAATAAATATTCATTTCATTTCAGTAATATAATATAACAAATATGTGATATATTTGTTTTATATCTAAATTTGTCAAAAAGTCACCGTTACTGCTGTTAATATCACATTTTTTTATTGATATGATTTGATATGATTTTTGGATTTTTTGTAATACAGTACTGTCACGACACGAAACGGACCTCATTTCTATTGTTTGTTTTTTATACTTTTATGGCATTTTTGTATTTCGATGGATTTTTTTGGTTGTCATGGTGATATTTGAGTTGTTTTATTTTTTACGTATAGAATTATAAGGTGCAATGAAATGCCGTCGCCTTTTATTTATCTATAACCAAGATTTATCATTTACAAAGTGGTGTCAGAAGTTTATTTAAAAAGGATTCACGTATTGTATATTTTATTTTATTATTGATATGGTGAAAACTAGATCTCAGTCGAAAAATATGATTGGTGGTACTAGTGCGGACTCTGCTTCTTCGAAAACGTCGGTTGTTGCTCAGCGTTTAGCGTTGGAAGCACAGCATGCAAGACGTGTGGCAGAAATTGAGATGGGTCAAATTCAAGCAGAACGAGAAGAGCGCGCTCGCGCTGCGGCCGCGGAGCGTGCTGCTGTTGATGCCGAGTTGCGGGCTGATATAGCTGCTCTAGAGTCCCGTTCAAGCCGCGGTTGAACTTAATGGCCATACCTCAGCCAAATAAGGACTGTCTCCTCATCTTGCTGAGGTTTCGATGCCCCCGCCGGCGCCGCTGCTGTTTCAGTGTGACGCCCCAAAGGCTGGGAGTACTATTGAGCCGAACATCGCGACCACTACATATGCATGCTTTCAGGTTGAACTTAATGGCCATGCCTCAGCCAAAGAAGGGACTGTCTCCTCATCTTGCTGAGGTTTCGATGCCCCCGCCGGCGCCGCTGCTGTTTCAGTGTGACGCCCCAAAGGCTGGGAGTACTATTGAGCCGAACATCGCAACCACTACACATGCATGCTTTCAGGTTGAACTTAATGGCCATGCCTCAGCCAAAGAATGACTGTCTCCTCATCTTGCTGAGGTTTCGATGCCCCCGCCGGCGCCGCTGCTGTTTCAGTGTGACGCCCCAAAGGCTGGGAGTACCATTGAGCCGAACATCGCGACCATTACACATGCACGCGTAGGCACTTACCATATTAGCAAAGATAATTGTAATAATAACATTAATAAAGTTTCTGATGTTACACAATTCACGGAAGCCATCAAGAGCCTCGCACGGACTAGACGGAAGTTGTAGGTTGAAATTAATAGCCATGTCTCAGCCAAAGAAGGGACTGTCTCCTCATCTTGCTGAGGTTTCGATGCCCCCGCCGGCGCCGCTGCTGTTTCAGTGTGGCGCCCCATAGGCTGGGAATACTATTGAGCCGAACATCGCGACCACTACGACCGTTAAAAAAAGTGGTATTTTTTATAAAAAAAAGGGGAGCATGTCACGAAACGGACCTCATTTCTATTGTTTGTTTTTTATACTTTTATGGCATTTTTGTATTTCGATGGTTTTTTGGTTGTCATGGTGATATTTGAGTGGTTATATTTTTTACGTATAGAATTATAAGGTGCAATGAAATGCCGTCGCCTTTTATTTATCTATAACCAAGATTTATCATTTACAAGTACATATTGAAATATTATAGTACATAGTGAACAGTGGCTCACTGTGCCACTGTGTGCATAAGGTACTTTTATTACGTAAGTAGGTACACTCGCGAGCAAAGGTATGGAATCACTTAGTTGGAATCGATTCCGCCCGATCTTGAGTACTAAGTAACTACTATAGAATAATAAAAATAGTACCATTTTAAAGATTCAACTGTTAACTTTAAATTTATACCAAATTCATATAAATCACAAGTATTTAAGGCGCTATCCCGGATTGAGTGAAGGAGTTAGGAAACCAAGGAAACATGGAAAAATAACGAATAAAGAAAACAACAAAAAATAATTTATAAAAAATTTATTTGGCCTTAAAATTACATTTCAATATTTTGTGTGTCCTCCCCTAGCGCTAATAACAGGCGATTTTTCATTGACCTAATCAGCTTCTGGATTGATTCTTGCCACTATCAAAGTCGTTTTCAGCTCATCCACACTTGAAGGAGCAGGATTTCTGGAACGAACCCTCCTCTTCAGTTCATCCCACACGTGCTCAATGGGATTCAAGTCCGGGCTGAGCGCTGGCCAGTCCAATGTGGTGATACCGACATCTTCGAGGTATTCAGTTCTGGCGAAAAGTGTGACAACGAGCGTTATCGTGCATAAGGAGTAAGTCATCACCGATATATCCCACATAGGAAACGACATGTTCCAGCAGAATATCGGAAATGTAGCGGTCTGACGTTAGGCCGCCTCCTCGTCCCCCGCCAGGCACAAAAACAAGCTCCGTTTTACCGTCGAAAGAAATGCTGGCCCACATCATGCATGAACCGCCACCATAAGCCACTGTTTCAGCGAAACAGCACTGCGCAAATCACTCCCCAGGCCGCCTCTAGACCCGACCTCTTCTGTCGCTGCCGTGTAAACACATTCGGCACTCGTCGGATAACAAGACTCGCCTCCATTGCTCAACTCCCCAATCAAGATGGGTGCGAGCAAATTGAAGGCGTGCCTGTCGGTGACCTGCCGTGAGTTTCGGGCCTGTAGCGCGCCTTTTTGGAGTCAAATTCGCTTGCTTGAGTCTTTGACGAACCGGCTACTCGCTAGCAGCTGCCCCACGAACATTTCTGAGCTCCTGCTGGACGTCGACATCGGTCAAATGACGATTTCGCAGAGAGGTTGACACGATAAAATGGTCATCTCTCTCCAATGTGCACCGGCAACATCCAGATCTTGGTCTAGGGATAAAGCCGACCAGTCTCCCGAAAGCGTTTATACACTTTCGAAACACAAGACTGGCTTATGTGGAGCTGTTGTGCGACAGCCCGCTGGCTGAGCCCTTTTTGCAATAAGGCGACGATTTGTGCTGCTTCTACAGGTGTAGTTTTCATTTTCAGGATCGAAAGTAACGGAGATGTGTACCGATCAACGTGTAAAAGCCGACTAATAAACAAACCTTTTTTTTCCTCAGGAGAGGAAGGCTGAGAATCCTCACAAGGAGCACGAAACGTACCCAGGATACACCCGCAACGGCAAGTATCACGGAGGTTATGTCGGACTCCACGCGACCGGAACGGTCCAACCACGTGACCTACCGACTAAACTCAGCCTGGCCTAGGTTCTATTAACCATATAGGCAAACCGAACCACGTGCTTTTATAGGGGGTCAATAGGCCGCTACTCGCAACGTATCAAACAATTGAATCATGTCTTTTTTCTTACTCCTTCACTTAATCCGGGATAGCTTTTTAAATAGTGATGTGATTTAAATGAATTTGATATAAGTTTAAAGTTAACAGTTGAACCTTTAAAATGGTACCATTTTTAATTATTCTGTAGTAGTTACTTAGTACTCAAGATCGCGCGGAATCGATTCCAACTAAGTGATTCCATACTTTTGCTCGCGAGTATAGTTAAATATTTATGAAGTGAAACAAAATGAAACGATGATATAATATATCAAATATTTAGGAAGGGTTATATGACATGTATGATTAGTAAAACGTAAAGAAAACAAACTTACAAAAACTTATAAATTTACGATTACTTACTTTTTTCGACGCCAATTGTAGTAAAACACGGTCCACATACATTCTAAGCGGGAGCGTGCCGTTAATTGGGGGAGCGGGAGGCGACCGAAAACAAGTGGAATTGGGTGCACAGCTCGGATTGGAAACGTTGCGTTCGGAACGAATGAGTACTGGGGGGCAATCGCACTAACAAATCGCAGCAAACGAAACCAAATCGTTCCACTCAACCAATCCGAGAGCTAGAATATCACGTCATCTGTTCGATGACGTGATATTGTGGTGTTCGGATTGGTTAAGCCGAACGGTTCGGTTGCGTTTCGCTTGCGATTTATTAGTGCGATTGCCCCTCTGGATAACTGGGTACCATGGGCTCAATATTGACTACCAGACCCTACTAAGTATTTCAAATAATAAAATAACTTACAGTCTTTCCAGACGTGGCAAGTTTCTGAACGTATGAGCGTCTATTTGTTGGATCTCGTTAACATGCAGATATCTGAAATTCAATGTGATACATTAAACGTATAATTTAATATTATATAAACTTTAAATTTATTTGAGGTCAAGGCGACACTTTTTGGGGCATATTACCAATCCTATTAGACGTGCAATTTATGGATTAATTTTACGCAGCGGATATATAACGCACTGTGGGTGGAGCCAATGTAACAACAGTTTCAGAGTGCTATTCGGACTTTCGAAGTGTGCATCCCTAGGTTTGCTGAAGCACGTGTCAATGATTTTCACGTCATCGTGCGTAATAGTAGGAGAGACCAAGAGGGGATTTTTGCACTTACTACGGCGTGTCAGATTAAATTATGGGAGATACCTCTCGTCTTGTTGAATAACCCTACAAAATTTCAGAGCGCCATCTAGTGACGAACTAGTTAAAAAAAATGTGTGATATGAATTTAATCGTGCACGTCAGGTTAGCACATATATGGTTTAGTTTCATGACGTGAATCTGTTGATTCTAAAATTTTTCAATTACGTACAGAGAATTTCAAAATATGGCAATACGAAAAATACAATTTTGAATAGTCATAATTTGTTTTGGAATTAATTAAATGTGGCAAATAAGCTTGTGTCACATTTGAATAGTCTTGTATATTTATGCTATCAATATCTGACACGATCGAGAATTCTATGTGACTTTTTTTAGACTTCAAAATTTTTTAAAACCTGTAGCTGCTAAACCCACAGTTAAAAATATACACATGTCATAATCTTTTTTTCTTCCTAAATATAACCTTTCAATTCCAATAGTATTCTGAAAGCGGTTGCTGATTATTGAGAAAATCGCATAATGGGACACTGGGTGCAATTGCGAACTATACATACCATACAATAAGTTTTATAATAATTCATAGTTTAAATTTTCATAGTTAATAACACTAATATGGAGTTTGTAGTATTATTATTATTATAAAACAATGATGTGTTACGTACATCACTGATAATAAATATATGTCAAACAATTATTTATACTGATAAATGATCACCTATTTCTTGTATCCGAGTTTGATTTTGACCTTTTTTTGTTCTTATTGTTCATATTAAGCAGTAGACAGCACACATTGTAAATGCAGTATGAAGTTGTCGGAGTCAGCTAGTGTACGAATCCAAGTACAATAATATGTCACAAATGTATTATTTATTATGCGAAATTCAAATGAATGAATCAAAATCGCAATAAAACAAATACCTATATTTGTTTTGAAATATCCTCTTTTATTCAGCTTTTAATTAGCAATATATGTACTTCATTATAATAACTTACTTTATTTTGTATGATAATTACGTTGATTTCGTCTATCTTCCTATAGTTTAATCTTTAGTTTTGAATATTTAAATCTGTATCCAGCTATTAACTCTTTGCAAGCTGGATTTATGGTTGGACCATGTACGGTTAAACTTTGACAGTATACCTATGATTTAAAAGTTAGTTAAATAGAATTTTTAGTTTTCTTTGATTTAATGTATAATAAGTGTTTTAAAGAATATTGGAATGTTATTTACATTAATAATACATTTAAACAAAATTTGTTACCTTTCGTATTAAAGTACTTTTCCTATAATATATAGTAGTGGTTAAAATGTCCAGCCTGCATAATGTGTAGATTTCCTATCCTATAAGTAGGTACTCACAATTGCTCCAAGTTATGCATCTCAATAAATGCGTCCGGGTCAATGTGTCGAATTTTATTCCTGTAGAGATATAGATACTTCAGACGTCGAAGACCTTTGAACGTACCAGCTTTAAGTTCGTGGATTTGGTTATCATTAAGTAGTAGTGAGCGCAATCCCTGCGCATTCACAAAGACCTCTGGTTGTATTTCCACGA
This sequence comes from Scirpophaga incertulas, assembly GCA_036419045.1. Taxonomy (NCBI): domain Eukaryota; kingdom Metazoa; phylum Arthropoda; class Insecta; order Lepidoptera; family Crambidae; genus Scirpophaga; species Scirpophaga incertulas. The sequence continues at coordinate 21,895,583 of CM071626.1, forward strand.
TCAAGTTAAAGCGAAGATCCCTGGAAAATAAAAAAATATTAAGCTTCTTTTGGATAGATAATGTGGAGACTATTAAGTGTAGTGCATAAGATTTGGAAAAAATGTACTGCAAACTGGCAAGTTAATTTCAATGGTATTTTGTGTACTTTTTTTATTTCTTTTTTTGTTCCCATGAGAAAATACATTACCATTATTATTATTATTATATTCGTTTATTTTTGTTTACTCCTCTTTTAGAGGGTTTACACCAAATACGCAGGCCAAAGCCAAGCGTATAAGGGATTAAATGGAATAAGTTGAGTTGAGTGTTGACGCACTTAGAAACTTACGTGTAATACGGCATGTAGTGAGAATGACGGCTTTTTGAATCAAGGTAATGTGATATATGTATGTAACTCTATGGTTTGTAATACTCTTTTTCCTTGAACGGCTAAGTTGCTGTTTCTGACGTATGTCTTTGTCTGTCAATAAATGGAGTTTCGCAAACATGTTTTTAATTGCTGGAAATACACCGGTGCACTTGACAAAAATAAAGGTTAAAGACAGCTCCGCATGTGAGTGTGGTTTGGACGAAGGTTCGGCTGATCATATATTTTTCGATTGTACAAAATATTCATATTCTTTGTATGATGTCATTCCCCCTTATATCCCTAAGCCGTATCAATTTAACTCTCTTCTTTCTTATGTTAATTCACCCTTCATCAATATTTTTGTCATTATTTATTCTACAATCGTATTAAACTTTAATTGGTATCTTTTTATTCTCCGATTTGCTTTCCGCTCTTTAACTTTTTTATATATTTCTTTATATACAGCGAACAGAGTATATTGTATTTTATTTGTTTTGTTTAATTTTAATTTTGCATTCACTTGTACTTTCACGGCCTGGATAATAACATGAGTCGCGCATAGTTTAATTAAAAAAAGTATTCTAAGCAATAAAACTTGAGGTTGGCGAAATACTATGGGCACCGCCATCAAACCCAAAAGAAGAAGAAGAATTGCTGGAAAGCTAATATTACACCTACCTAAGCCAGGTTATATCAACTGGCGACGAGTTTAAACGATTTTCATGCGTACGACTTTGGAGATATTATTATGGGAGTAACTAAATAATTAGGAAAGCGAAGATTACAAAATGGCAGTAGGTCGTATGGAAACTTTCCATATCCACAAAGATAGTTGGGAGGCATATAAGGATTGTCTGGAACGATACTTTGTGGTGAATGAGGTAAAAGAAGAAAGGAAAGTACCTACTATTATTGATTACGCTTATTGGAACCGAAGCCTACGAGTTGCTGGTAACTTTATGTACACCGAACAAGCCGGCAAGTTTATCGTACGTTGAAAATGTGGAAAAATTGACCGCGCATCCGCAACCGAAACCAAGTGTTTTATCAGAAAGATTTAAATTTCGGCAACATAAGCAAGCGAAAAATGAATCGTTGGCTGCTTATATAGCCGATCTTAATAAATTAAGCCGATTTTGTGATTTTGGAACATGGCTCGATGAAAGTATTCGTGATCAATTTGTTTGTGGTTTGTTTAATGAGAGCATAAGGTTACGCCTATTTATGGAAGAAGATCTTAAGCTAAAAACGGCAGTAGAGTTAGCACACAGACGAGGAGCGTGCTTGCGAGGAGCACTTCGTTCGTACTACTACGCGCACTGACGAGGGAAGGTTCTGCGTATGCTTGCCGCTCAAGGAGCCACCAACTAAGCTAGGTGAATCGTTTTCACAAGCTAAGCGTCGCTTTATTGCTCTTGAGAAACGATTAGAACGCAATCCTAGTTATAAAAAACTATACGCTGATTTTATTAATGAGTATATCCAGTTAGGTCATATGACCAAGGTTGATTCCTACAATACTCCATGTTACTTTTTACCCCATCATGGTGTATTCAGAGAACATAGCACGACCACAAAATTACGGGTCGTCTTTGATGCGAGTGCAGCCACTAGTAGCGGTTTATCATTAAATAACATTCAGATGGTAGGACCGCCGCTACAGAGTGATTTATTTGATATTTTACTTCGCTTTAGACAATATAAGTACACTGCCTGTGCAGACATCGAGAAAATGTACAGACAGTGTCTCGTTCACGAATCACAACGCGATCTCCAACTGATTGTCTGGCGCGATAACCCATCCGAACCTTTAGGTTTTTTTTTTTTTTTTTTTATATTATAGGGCAGCAAACGAGCAAACGGATCACCTGATGGTAAGCGATAACCGTTACCCATGGACACCCGCAATACTAGAGGAGTTACAGATGCGTTGCCGGCCTTTTAAAAGGGAATAAGGGGGGAAGGGGGGATGGGCCTCCGGTACCCTCACTCACTCGGCGAAACACAGCGCAAGCGCTATTTTACGCCGGTTTTCTGTGAGGCCGTGGTATCACTCCGGTCGAGCCGGCCCAATTCGTGCCGAAGCATGGCTCTCCCACGGTAAAGGTTTATACAAATTGAACACCATAACGTATGGCACCGCTTCGGCTCCGTTTTTAAGCATTCGATGCTTAAAGCAACTTGCACTCGACAGTACGGAACCTAAAGTTAAGGCGTTGATCACCAACGACTTTTACGTCGATGACCTGTTGACGGGTTCGGATAGCAGGAGTGAGTTATTAAGTTTATGCAATAAAACTTCACAGCTTTTGCAATCTGCATGTTTTCCTTTGCGAAAATGGCTATTTAACTTCGAATGCGATAGTTTGTCTGCTCCTTTTGTATCGTCCAAGGAGCTGTCATTAGGAGAAATTGCTCATTGCAAAACATTAGGCTTGGGTTGGTACAATAGGTCAGATGAATTTTATTTTAATACACAGTTCAAAACTGATGTAAATAATAAAGCGACAAAGCGTACAATTCTTTCACATGTTTCGCAAATATTCGACCCATTAGGCTTACTTAGTCCCACTATAATCCTTGCTAAGATATTATTGCAAAGATTGTGGTTATTACAATTACATTGGGACGATGAGTTACCGCGAGACGTTGCGCGTCTGTGGGTGCAGTTTGCTGATGGGCTATCATCTCTCACTGCTGTTCGAGTCCCGCGGCATGTTATCAACGTCACAAAATTAGATAGCAATATACGACTGGAGTTGCATGTTTTTACCGACGCTTCACAGAGCGCGTATGGTACTTGCATTTACGTACGCGCAATCAATAATCGCAGTGAAGTGTCGGTGAGATTATTGTGCTCTAAAAGCAGGGTTGCCCCTTTGAAGCCTGTTAGTATTCCGCGATTGGAATTATGTGGCGCTTTACTCGGTGCAAGGCTATACGATAGGGTGCAAAGGTCACTTCAATGTCAGTTCGTTAATGTTTTGTTTTGGACTGACTCAACCATCGTGCTAGGCTGGTTACACATGTCTCCTAATTTACAAAAAACATTTGTACAAAACAGGACGGCTGAAATACATGAGCTAACGGGAGATCATGTGTGGCGTCACGTAAGCGGTAAGGAAAATCCTGCTGATTTAATATCGCGTGGAGTGCAATTAAAGGATTTGGCTAGTTCTAAGTTATGGTGGGAGGGTCCATCTTTCCTCAGTGATTCAAGTTTTGACCCTACCAAGTTCCCTTTGCCATTAGATGAAATGCAAAAGGATTTACCGGAACTAAAATCTGTTATAACGCATTCGCTAACAGTTACAGATAGTGAGTTATCATTATTTCCGTTCCACAGATTTTCGAAATATAACCGCATTAGGCATACAATGGCATATATACATCGATTTATTTATTATACGCGTGATAAGGGCACAGATCGTAAAGGAATTTTTACGGTAAACGAATTAAAGGATGCTGACATATCCTTAGCTCGGTTGGCTCAGTTAGAGTCATTTTCAAACGAATATAAAATTCTTATTAACAATTCTATATTACCAAACAAACATAATTTATCAAAATTAAATTTATTTTTAGATAATAATAAAATTATTCGCGTTGGGGGTCGTATTGTTAATTCTCCTGATTTTTCATTAGAAAAAAAACACCCCATTCTTCTCTCAGCTAAACATAGATTTTCATTATTAATCTTTCAGCACGAACATAAAAGGTTGTTGCATGTAGGCCCACAGGCGCTTCTATACAACCTGAGGGAAACTTGGTGGACTATTGGCGATAGAAATCTCGCCAGAAAGGTAGTTCACAATTGCGTCGTGTGTAGGCGTTTAAGAGGTAGAACTCCTGCTCCACCTATGGGTAATTTACCAAAGGAGCGCCTAGTTTCTGGTTTCCCTTTTATGCGAACTGGGGTAGATTACGCCGGGCCAATGCTCATATTAAACCGTAAGGGCAGAGGTGCTAAATTAACAAAATGTTACGTTTGCATATTTATTTGTTTTACTACACGCGCCCTACACTTAGAACTCGTCAGTGACTTGTCCGCAGACGCATATTTGTTGGCATTAAAACGGTTCATTTCTAGACGAGGTAAGCCTGTAGAAATCTTTTCTGACAACGGTCGCAATTTTGTCGGTGTTATGAATGATTTTAAAAAATTTCTGGATACCTGTTCTCCTGAATTATTAGAATACGCTTTAAGTGAAAACATCAAATTTAGTTTTATACCACCTTATGCTCCTCATTTTGGTGGTTTATGGGAGGCAGGCGTTAAATCCTGTAAGTACCATCTAAAACGCGTAGTAGGTAATGCGCATCTAACTTACGAAGAGTTTAGCACGGTGCTTGCACAAATTGAAGCGGTCCTAAATTCACGCCCCTTGAGTCCTATGTCTACGGATCCCCTTGATTTTACTCCTTTAAGTCCAGCTCATTTCCTGGTTGGTCGCACCCTCACCGCGCCTGCTAGCGAAGACCTTTCGGACTTCACTACGATCCGACTTACTCGCTATCAAAGAGTCGAGCATATTCGCCAGCACTTTTGGAGTCGGTGGGCGAAAGAGTACGTCTCCGAACTTCAAGCGCGATCGAAGAAAGGAAGACGTGATATGTTGCTCGAGCCAGGAATGCTCGTAGTTATCAAGGATGACAATCTTCCACCCTTGAAATGGTGTCTAGGAAGAATTGACAAAATTATTCCTGGGAGTGATGGAGTGGTCAGAGTGGCCGACATTCGGACGTCATCTGGTATAATAAGACGCGCCTATACGAAGATCTGTCCATTACTAGACGAGCCTCAATAATATCTTCCTGTTGAAAGCTGGTGCTTCCAAGGCCGGGGGCATGTTCGAGCGTACACCGAAACGTATTTCCACATATTTTTATATACAGCAACACTAATGTATTACGTAGTATCCGCATCCTAAAACGATTCTAATGTTTTTATATTCTTATATACGCAACGACATACGCATAACTCGTCAGTGACTTGTCCGCAGACGCATATTTGTTGGCATTAAAACGGTTCATTTCTAGACGAGGTAAGCCTGTAGAAATCTTTTCTGACAACGGTCGCAATTTTGTCGGTGTTATGAATGATTTTAAAAAATTTCTGGATACCTGTTCTCCTGAATTATTAGAATACGCTTTAAGTGAAAACATCAAATTTAGTTTTATACCACCTTATGCTCCTCATTTTGGTGGTTTATGGGAGGCAGGCGTTAAATCCTGTAAGTACCATCTAAAACGCGTAGTAGGTAATGCGCATCTAACTTACGAAGAGTTTAGCACGGTGCTTGCACAAATTGAAGCGGTCCTAAATTCACGCCCCTTGAGTCCTATGTCTACGGATCCCCTTGATTTTACTCCTTTAAGTCCAGCTCATTTCCTGGTTGGTCGCACCCTCACCGCGCCTGCTAGCGAAGACCTTTCGGACTTCACTACGACCCGACTTACTCGCTATCAAAGAGTCGAGCATATTCGCCAGCACTTTTGGAGTCGGTGGGCGAAAGAGTACGTCTCCGAACTTCAAGCGCGATCGAAGAAAGGAAGACGTGATATGTTGCTCGAGCCAGGAATGCTCGTAGTTATCAAGGATGACAATCTTCCACCCTTGAAATGGTGTCTAGGAAGAATTGACAAAATTATTCCTGGGAGTGATGGAGTGGTCAGAGTGGCCGACATTCGGACGTCATCTGGTATAATAAGACGCGCCTATACGAAGATCTGTCCATTACTAGACGAGCCTCAATAATATCTTCCTGTTGAAAGCTGGTGCTTCCAAGGCCGGGGGCATGTTCGAGCGTACACCGAAACGTATTTCCACATATTTTTATATACAGCAACACTAATGTATTACGTAGTATCCGCATCCTAAAACGATTCTAATGTTTTTATATTCTTATATACGCAACGACATACGCATAACTGTAAAGATAGAATTTGAGTTAAACGTTTTCAAAAGATCACGCAATTTTCATTTCTCTGAGCATCCTGTCAGTATACATCACAAAGCGCATACATACACGTGGGTATGCAGCTTATATCTATCTCCGTGTAGTCAACTTCAATGAAAGTATCTTTCCAATTATCTATTTTTATAAAACAAAAACCCACAATGCCATAACTCGAATTAGAGTGCTATCTCGTTTAATGAAGTACGTTTATGATATTTCCCACTGAAATATCAAAATTTATCATTTATTTGTCTGGTCTAGTTACAGCATAATTTTATCACGGTTAAATACCTCTCCTCATGAACTTCAAACCTACGAAGGTATAGGCACAGGTGCTGATGGATATAGTTAGAGTGATTGAACTTAGGACGCATCTCGGAATTCAAAATTTATCCACTTATATCTTAAATGGTAAATCAATATTATGAATCTAATCAGCTTTACATAAATTATCTATTTCTTTTTATTCTTTTATTAGCATTAGTAATCATCTCAACCAAACTAATTTTACTGTTTGGGTGGCGGTATGGTATGTAAAACCTGCGTATAACGGAACACAATTTTAATATTTTGTATCAGGGGTAAACAATTGCAACTATATTTTCCACCTACCCTAATCACCCCAATCTATCTTTGTTGGGGCTGAGTTGAGATTCAAGGTTTACTTCGCTTCCGGACTTCAACGGCCCTAAACGTGAACCATTCGTCGGAAGTACAAATCAGCTGCAAACTACGTGCTACGTATTCGCGCATCGTTCATTCAAAAATACGGAGAAGGAAAAAAATACGCAGGAATCAGGACGAGCGTTCATCACATTAAGCACATAAGGCGACCTGAACTAGGTCAGTCCCAATCCACTTTCATTTCTAACTTGCTTTTCCTCAATAGAAAATGTTTAAAGTTAATTCTAAAAATAACATCGTTGGTATAATAAAATACTAATATATCCCGCATATCGCCCTCCGGCATTCTAAAACCCGTATTTTCTTATTTGCCAATAGGGGTACTTTACCAATTTCAAACTGAAATATTTCAAGGAATATCCGTTCTCCATACAAACATTAGAAAGTTAGAATCTGGCTAACGAAAGTTGGCCCCAGAATATTGACGGCAAATTTAAAAAATATTATTCTTTTTTCTGTTACTGACACCTAATTTATATTTCCAATTAAGACGTTAAGAAGTTTTACATCTACGTGAAACATGTAATTTATTTGGTATTAAAAAAAAAGAAACATATGATTATTTTTTAATCTTCCTGGTGTAGATAAAATAAAGTTACTTATTTATTTATCAGTATCACTGCTTCGAATAAATATACATATCACATTTGATTATCGGAAAGCACTCATTAATACGCCAGTCTCCAGACCAGAACTACCATGTTTTGCATTGGTAAATATCGATAGTCTATAAATTGTTCTAAACTATCGAAAAGAGACCAAGACCTCATTTTAAATTTAAGGTTGAAGTAGGTTTAATAAAAATGTTACTGTGATATACGATGTTTCACATATTCTCAGGATCTTATGTTTTCCCTAACCTAACATAACCCTCTCATATAACTTGGATTAAAGCAAGTCGCATATGTCTTAAGACCCACAGATTGTTATTAAAAGGGATGTTCTGGGCTTGTCTGGAAAATTTGTTTCCGGACCCCGTACCACACCAATCAAAGACACGACGATTTATTAGAGTTGTTAAATAGGTATACACCAAACCAACAGCAGAGAGAGTTCTACAAAGCGCATGTACTTCGCGACTAACAATTAACAAATGAGTAATAGCATTCCACCTCCTATCAGATACGATCGGTCCTTTGTGCACGAATCGCGTTCATTTCAAATGTCTAAGAGAAGCGCTCTATAGTTCCATAAAAGTTCGATATCGCTTATATGGCTGACCGCGTGTATCTGATGGGAGAATTCACAAGGTTTAAAACACCTATAGAGGATTCACTTCCACATGAGAGACTTAAAATAAAGAGAGTTTATTTAGAATATTATTTTCCTTTCTTTTTGTTTTTAACTTTTTTATTAGTTTAACCTGTTACAGGCACAAAACCAAAAGCCTATATTGAATACAATGATTTTGATTTAATTTGAAAATGAACTCAACTTTAAAATGCGCGACCATTACCATCGGAATACTTTTTCCACATCTCGGGAGTCAAACATAAGCTGCACTAGTAACGCATGTCACAAAGGAAAAAGAAAATTATTAGTCAATAATTTATATATTGTATGTAATTAGATTTTTGTATTGATATTATAACCATATTATTTCATATAACATGGACACGCCATGTTATATGAAATATCTGACTATGCTATTTGTGTTATTTATTTTATTTTTTATTAATAGTCTTATAATATCATATATTTTTTTTTTCAAAAAGATTATTGAACAATTACGAAATCATATTACAAAAAAAGAAATAATTCAACAAAACCAACGTTTAAAGCAGCTGTCTGTGGACTGTATGCAAGGTCAGTAAGAGTCAGAAGACAAAGCTAGTTTAAGCGGTTTTAATTTGAGAATTTTGATGCCAGCTCGCTCTGGTCACATGACTCAACAATAATTAAAGATCTACTGGGATAAAGCCCTGATTCAGGTTCCGTCAGATTTCCCCCAATTTGGGTTTTAGAAAAATTTTAGGCATTGTCAAGACAGGATTGTAAAAACCAGTTGTCGTATTTTTATCAAAAGTCCCGAAGTTTCTGTAACACCGGTATTATATAACTAGAAGGCAAAATATCATCGAACAAAATGGTACATATATATTATAATTATTAATATATAACTTTGAAAATTACCTTAATATAATTAAAATACATTGTTTTCCAATAAGCAATGAATATCTTAATTTTATAACTATATGTGACTATGATTATGACTATGTTTTTTAAACTCTTATCAATAATGAAGTGGTTGTTTCAATTCCACTGACAATCGGGGAACAGTTTCTGATAACCGAAACATAAATCTCTTGTTTAATTGCGGTCGTTCACTTTAAGCACTCTATATTTGTTTTCTGTTATGATGTTACTGCATTAAATATTAAGTGGTGAATGTCTTAGACTTTATTCTGTGGTGTTGCACCACTCATCAATAAGCAATAACTTTATACTTGGCATTATGTAACTGTCATATAAAATTTGAAGGGAAACATTACAATAATTTGGTAAATTTGATGAACGTTGGCAAAAATTAACAAAACTTAAACATTAAAATTTAAGGTAAACATTAAAATTTGGTAAACTTATTAGAATGTCTTAAGCTTTTAGCTAGAATAAGTTATGTAGGTATTAGAAGCATCAAAACGTATTAAAAGCGATATGTGAAAAGAGGTAATTGAACTAAGGCATTGTTCGCATTGCTTTCTTAGTAAAATATTGCCACATGTCACAAGTTTCGAAAAACTAACTACATTCAACCGTATCTGCCGCTTATGCAAGACAAAGCTTTATGATCGGTCGCGCGTCGCAAATCTCACATTTATTATAAGCTATGTAAACAACACTATTAATAGATCACTTGTATGTTGCAATTATGAAATTGATGTACTTACAGTGTATGAGTTTCGTTAGTTATCACTGGAACAGATACCAAGTGCTGCTGGAGACAGCGCACATTGTTGCGAGTGCACTTGCATTTCGACGGACAAGTGAGAATCGAATTGGTAGAGATAATGCTTATTAAGAATATAAATAAATGGGGCGGTCTCATGGTAATATGAGATCCGTGATTGACGATAGGTAGTACGGGCTTGAGCGCGGATGCCAATGCGCGGCTGGTGGTGACTGCAGACCGTCGCGCGAACGAGTGACGACCGGCAAAGCGTGTCCGCCAGATCGGTGCGCGGAGAGCGGAGTGCAAAGGCTCGCAGATCGCAGACGCTCTATCTCAATCATAATATAGCTGGTAACGCATACAAAATAGACCTTGATGACCTCAGAAATATAAGAGACTCCAATTACTGTCATCGCTTAGACTCAACACATACTCGAATATCTTGATTTAAAAATGTGTACTGTAACACTACGATGCAACAAATTAGTCATATCAGTGAAATGTTTGAAAATTATCATTAATATCTATATTCAATATTAGAAAAATATTTTTAACACAGTATATAAATTTCAGATATATTCGAATTAAGCTTATTGTTTTACTAAAGTATTCGATTTAATAGTTAGAAATAAAATCTAAATACTCAAGTAGTGGGTTTAGTTTCGACAACTGTATCATAGTTGGGTTTAAATCAAAGGAAAAATCTAGAAATGACATTTATTTAAGGTTAGTACAGGTTATCACAGTATTTAGATAGCAACACCTGCTGTTATAGGTATTAAAATTACATACAGATTTCTTGCTTATGACTTGTTTACTATAGACAAGCCGTAAATAAATGAACATTTACTGGTGATATTCGAACAAAAGTTGTCTTAAGTACAAACATTCAGACCTAAATATTTATTTGTCATCATTATAACTACTCAAATCTGGTCTCACTGTGGGGCCAAAGCCCCAGTTACGTAAAACCGATTAGGCCTTGATGCACCATGTTGATTTAGTACGGACTAGTCAAATTTCCTTTACTATAGAGATGTGAAATAAATATACAAATGAAATTCAAAAAACTTAATAGTACACTTATAAATGACCGACCCCGGCTTACCTAATTTAAATCGGGTCACAGACCACGGCCGACAGACCGATGTTCCGTACAACCGCACCGCACCTACTTACATATAATAGAATATTATTAAATAAATATATTACAATATACACTGACGGACTCATAAACTGATCAAAGTAATAAACGACTTTGAAATAAATATTTTAACCAAGTATGCAAACTTTCTATACAGATTTAAATTGAAACCTAATAGATTGGTTCGTGAACTTTAAAACAGCGTAGGGTCATATCTTTAAGTTTATGTACTGGAAAGGACCTTTAGACTTTTTTTGAAGAAAAAACAGAAATTTAAGGAAAATTGGTTTAATTAAAAAATTGGTTTTAACAATAGACACAAACTTTATGCAAGGGTTTATTTGTGTTTTAATAAGGTGTATTACCCCCACGTGCCCTTATTACGGATTATAATCGGTTCCGCATAGATTTTATAAGGGTTATTAAAAGATCTTGCGGAATATTGTCCCATTCTTCTAAAAGTGCTGTTCTTAGTGCTGCCACTGTCGTGGGCGAAGGGTTTCTCGCATATACAGCTCTTTTTAAATTGTCCCAAACATGCACGATGGGATTAAGATCCGGGCTGCGTGCTGGCCAATTCATCGTACGTATCCCAACCTCTTCGCAATAATGTTGAACTTGTGCAGCTGCATGCGGCCGGGCATTATCCTGCATTAAAGTAAAATTTTCGCCTATGAATCCCATGTAAGGCACCACGTGATCTTCTAATATCTCTGTTATGTAGCGATGTGCTGTCAAACCCCCTCTATTACCGTTTTGACGGACCATGTCTATGAACACAAGTTCTGTTCGCCCGTTCATCGATATGGCATCCCAGACCATACATGAACCGCCTCCAAAAGGAACATGCTCCTCAATGCAACTTTGAGCATATCGCTCCCCACGTCGACGATAGACTCTTCTGCGACCATCTTTACCATATAAACATGTCCTACACTCGTCCGTGAACAATACAGAGGCCCACTGCTCTTCTGTCCAATTCAGATGATGTCGCGCAAATCTTAAGCGAGCTTGTCTGTGAGCTGCAGACAACTTTGGACCATTTGCTGGTCTAAAAGGGGTGATATCTGCTTCCTTTAACCTTCTTCTTATTGTTCGTGCACACACATTTACTCCACGCACTTCATTAAGCTCGGTTTTGATGTTAACTGACGTGAGGAAACGATTTCGCAGGGAAGTTGTAACAATAAATCCGTCATCAGGACCTGTGGTTGCTCGAGTTCTGCCTGTACCACGTCTCCTCCTGTAAGAACCTGTCTCTACAAACCTTCTGTATATTCTAGAAACCGTAGACTGGTTTAAATTTAAATTTCTACCAATCGTTCGTTGATCCAAGCCCTCCCGCACCAATGCTACAATTTGTGCCGCTTGTTCGGACGAAGTATTCATATTATGGTTCAAAAACTCTCGATGTGTTAAAAAACTAACCCAACAATTATGCTGGTAACAATAATTCAATTGACAAAACAAAAAAAACAATGAGAATCAATTTAAAATTTGCTATAAATTAACACGCAAATCTGATACTACGAGTAAATTTTCTTTTCCCGGCTATATTCATTTGTTTTACTGCAGTTCTATTTTTAAATTTAATTTTTTTTTTTATGATTAAGAGCCAGTCTTTCCATATTTATATAATTTAATCTAAAAAGTTTGCATACTTATTATAAAAAATCCTTTTAGAGTAAACCTGAACTTTGATGCAGTTTATGAGTCCGTCAGTGTATATACGCAACACAACTAAATTATTGACCAAGTGCTAATTGATTTAACACTTCAAGATAAAACACTTAAAATTAAGCTCATTTCACAAAATAATTAAAAAAACGCTAAAACGCAGTCGATGAAAACGAAATCCTTTAGATACACTAACAATCAAAAATACGTTAAGAAATTATTAAACTTTATGTGGTACGTAAGTTTATAAAGTTTTACATACATGGCATTTATGCTTTCAATCATATTTTAAAAACATGTCCATTTCATCATTAACCTTAAAGCATCAAGCTATATTTACGACTTTACATAAAAAGTAAACCGTTTTCAGTTTCAAAGATTTTTCATTTGATTTGTTGAATGCAGATAGATTACGTGCATCTGCTGTACGGTGTACGTGTGTGCAATATTCAATGTTATTTGAAGTTTTTACCAAGTAGGTACTTCATCTGAGGCTGGGGCAATACTTACTCGACTTAAACTTCTGCCACTGTACCCGTTCGAGTTCTCAATACAAATGGAGTGATCTTAAAATATTTATGATTTTATTATGTACTAGCGACCCGCCCCGGCTTCGCACGGGTGCAGTGAAAAAATGGTTATGGTGGGTTATCCCTAAGAGATAGACATATACCATCGCGGACTTTTTTGTGGATTTTTGTAAGTTGTACAATACTGTAGTACATTATTTTGGTCTATCTCGTAGGGTTCAGCCAGCGTTTGCAATATAAGCGCAAAAAGACGTGCTTATTTACGACATCACATTAGAAAACCTTTAAATTTATCAGTGTTTCTCTACTATATTATGCATTTATTATACATACAAACCTTCCTTAAGAATCACTCTATCTATTAAAAAAAACCGCGTCAAAATCCGTTGCGTAGTTTTAAAGATCTAAGCATACATACGGACATACAGCGAAAGCGACTTTGTTTTATACTATGTATTGATTTTACAGAATTAAGATGATGTGGAAGCAAACTGCGTAATTGGTGGAATGCACATGTAGGTACGTAGCTTAACATGTGGTTCATGTAAAATTTTTAAAAAGTCATCCCTTTGAGGTCTAGACATAGTATATATTATCAACTTGTAATATAAATGTACAGTCACCATACCATGGGCCTCTTACCTACTATAAAATTTTACTGTACCCAACTATCGGCCACAGATTTTGAAGAGAATTGGGAAAAATTATATTCACAACACATATAAATAATTATATGTACATTATTACTGTTACATAGACCTACTTGCAGAGCTTAAATGTGAATAAATTAATCTACCGCCTTAGATCGGCATTAGCGGGATATTTTACGCTACATAGCTTTAATAATTATGATTTTTCTTGTATTGTATTACATTTTTATTGTACTTCGTTATAACTTTGTAGTTACCGTTTAAGCAAATATTAATATAATGTATTTCCTTTATGCACCAATCATTAATTCTTACTAAGAAGTCCCAACCCCTAATTTCAAGTAAAGATTGCTGTAGTACCTAGAACTATATAACATTTTTTTTCCTCAGTAAAATAAAAAATCTTTTTGAGTTGCAATCGTGTATCTTAAATAAAAGAATAATTAGGTGGGTTTACATGGGATCTAATTACATGCATTTCATCTAAAATATAAATACGTAATTGTTAACCCCTACTAAAATTGATATTATATATTAGCAATGTAATTAAAATATAGAAGACTGTAAATATTCGTTTGTAAGACACTCCGAGCACTCGAAAACGACACATTTTGAGACATGAAGTTCTAGGAACATATGTGTTGCGTTTTCCCGAACGCCCGTAATTTGGTTATATTATTTAACTATATAATAATATTGCTTACTTACCGGTCCGTAGTTCTGGCTTGGCTTGAACGTGTGTTTTGTGTGTACTAATGTGCCCTACCGTATGTGGTTATAAATATATATCATAAACTACAATACTTGTAGTGTAAAATAGGAGAACGCGTGGCCGACCACTTTTCCAAAATTAAATGTAATCCGTCGAAACCGTAAATATTTCGAAATATCGAAATATTTAAATACACTCCGTAAATAAACAAAGAATATATTTAAAATAACTCAATAAAATGCCGTGAAAAAATCCGAAGTGACAGTCAAGTACCGAAAAACCATAATGTCAAAAATCTTTTTTTTTACTTTTTTAAATTTCCTTTTCCGCGGTCCGAAACTCATAAGTCCTAAACAATCCCCCACCCCGAGATGAGCAACCCTCATCTCGCTAGTCTACCGGTAGACGGGACAGGGTTGCCACCGCACGGCGCATCACAGAGTCGCCGATCGAGACCTCTGCGAACCGAGGTACACCGTCAGAGCCTGGATAAAGCTTCAAAATGCGTCCTCTACGCCAACGTAGAGGAGAAAGATTTGAATCCTTAATCAGGACAAGATCCCCTACCCGTGCAGGAGCCGTTTTATCTGTCCATTTCAGCCGCTGCTGCAACATGTGCAAATACTCCGAATAAAACCGTTTATTAAAATTTTGTGACATCTGTTGCAGCATTTGAAAGCGAGAAAGTCGACTCAGTGGTACATTCTCAAAGGGATACTCAGGGAGAGCTGCAAGGGGCTGGCCGATGAGGAAATGACCCGGTGTCAAAACCTCCATATCGTTGGGATCCGAAGAGAGTGGGCATAAAGGCCGTGAATTTAAAGTTGCTTCCACTCTGTAAAAGACCGTAGTAAGTTCCTCGAACGTAAGAACCGTTTCCCCAATAACACGTCTCAAATGTGTCTTAGCCACCTTCACGACAGCCTCAAAGATGCCTCCCCAATGAGGACATCCAGGAGGATCAAACTTCCACGTAATGCCCTGAGTAGCCATTGCTTGTCCCAAGTCCGTACTATGTTTCGTTAAAAAATCATGGACCTCCTTAAGATACCTGTCAGCACCCTGATAATTTGTGCCGCAGTCCGACCGTACCAAACTCGGTAACCCCCTCCGTGAAACAAAACGTCCGAACGCCGCGATAAACGCTTCCGTACTAAGCGAAGATACTATTTCTAAATGTACTGCCTTCGTTGACAGACAAACAAATACACATAAATAAACTTTGTAAGTCTTAGAGGTCCGCAAGTGAGAAGCCCTGACAATAAAAGGACCAGCGAAATCCGTACCGACACCGTGAAAAGGTCTGGTGACACTAACCCGATCGCTAGGTAGGTCACCCATCATAGGCTGCATGGTGTTAGCCTTTAACCGATAGCAAGGTATACACTTAAATATAACCGATCGGACGCACCGTCGCGCCGATAGTATCCAAAATTCCCGCTGAAGAATAGCAAGCAGTGCCGTACAACCTGCATGCGAGTTAGTAATGTGCCGATCACTTACTATCAACTGCGTCAAGGGTCCGTCCTTGGGCAGCAAAAGGGGATGCCTAGCCGAATACGGCAGCTTCGAGTTGCGCAGCCGTCCGCCAACACGAAGTAATCCCTCGCCATCAATGAATAAGTTAAGTTTCTGTACGGCACCCTTTAACCGACCCGTCGTCCGTAACGATTTAAGCTCGTCAGAAAACCGTTCCGATTGTACCCGTCGTACCCAAAACATGAGAGCAGCACGCCGCCGTTCGCCTGCCGTCAGAAACAAAGATGTATTTCTTACAACCGGTTTGCGAGTATTCGTTATAAACCGACGCATCCATCCCGTAACGGCCAGTAATTTATTAAGAGAGCTAAACCGCAGTAAAAGAGGGTTGTGACGATTTCTTTCTCCACACCATGCCATGACACGCACACAGGGCAGCGGATCCGATCCGATTAAAACCGTAGGGGGCCATGACGACTCCGGTGCCGTCAACCAAGCAGGTCCCCACCAAAGGTTATGACTCACCAACGAGGAGGCATAACAGCCGCGAGAGGCCACGTCGGCGGGGTTCAACTCGCCGGGTACGTGCCGCCAATTCAGATTCACTGACGAGTTTTGAATTTGCGAAACCCGATTCGCAACAAATGTTTCCAGCCTATGTACCGAGGTCTGGAGCCACGCCAAAACAATTTGGCTGTCAGTCCACGCATAAACGTTGCCTATGTTAATGTGCTTCCCGAGTGTATCACAAACATGATTCAATAACCGAGTAAGTAACGCAGCTCCCGAGAGCTCCAATTTGGGTATGGTTTGGCGGTTGCGTATAGGAGCCACCTTGCTCTTCACCGTGATTAGATGTAACGCTACTGAACCATCTGGCTGTATCGTCCGAAGATATACGACTGCCGCGAAACCCGATTCCGAGGCGTCACAGAAACCGTGAAGTGACGCATGATACTTCCCCGGTGGAAGTATTTTACGAGGTATAACAACCCTTCCGATAGTGGGTAACTGATCAATAAATGCGAGCCAGTCCGTTAAGAGTTCAGTAGGTAGGGTCTCATCCCACTTAAGCTCAGCCAACCATAACCGTTGTAGAAAACATTTAGCCCAAAATATTATAGGAGCGATCCACCCGTTAGGATCATAGATACGAGCAACCGTAGACAGGACTAGCCGCTTAGTCCATATCTTTTCCGTTATTGTTAAAACCCGAAAGGAAAAGATGTCAGGAACCGGTAAATACTGAACACCTAAAACCGATGTTGAACGAGGAGAGTCCGGATTCTCAAATAACAATGGATCTTGAACGTGATCCGCTGGTAGTCCTTCTAAGAGACGTGGACTGTTCGAAATCCATTTCCGTAGTTCATAGCCAGCCGTTGCCAATAACGCTATGAGCTCGTTACGTAAAATTAAAGCCTCCTGTTCCGAAGATCCACCCGTGATAACGTCATCGACAAAAATTTCCGACTCTAAGACGTCCGCCGCACGAGGGAATCGAACGCGTTCCCGTTGAGCGAGTTCCAACAAGCACCGCATAGCCATCCAGGGGCTAGATTTCAAACCGTACGTGTTTGTGTTCAGTTCGTAGACGCGTAATGGGTGAGACGGGTCCTCGCGCCAAAGAATCAGCTGATACCGTCTATCAGCCTCATCAATCACCGTTTGCCGGAACATCATGCGTATATCCGTCGCGAAGACCACCTGGTGTCTACGAAAGGCCGAAATAAGATCCGAAATATCTTTATGTAGTTTAGCACCCGAGTGCAGGATTTGGTTCAATGAAACACCGTTAGAGGAAGGGGCCGACCCGTCAAACACGACCCGTATCTTACCGCTATCCGATTTAAAAACCGCGTGATGTGGTATGAAATAGTGTTCTTCCGATGAGTAGTCCCTCCGTGCCAGGGACATGTGACCTAATTGTACATATTCCCGCATGAACTCAATGTATTTGTCGCGAAACTCTGTATCTCGCTTCATGCGACGTTCCATAGAAAGCAGGCGTTTCTCAGCAGTGAGGTAGGACTGCCCCAGCGGTTTGCGAATGCTCACAAAGGGCAACCGAGTAACGAAACGACCGTTCGGTAACCGATAAACATTTTCGATAAAATGGCGCTCGCATTCTTCGTCGAGCGGGTCCTTCCGTGAAACCGTGGGTACCTCTTCTGTCTCCCAAAAACGCTGTACTAAATCCGAAAGAGAAACGCCCGTAAAAACCGTATCAGAAACCGTATCATATGCTGGGCCCATAATCATATATCCGTAGTGCGATGGTATAGCAACCAAGCCATTATTATTTAAATTTATAGTGCGTCCGGTGCACAATAATTGACCAAGCACATCAGTACCAAGCAACAAATCAATTTTTCCAATATTTAAAAATTTTCTGTCAGCCAAAGACAGGTGAGAAGCCGAGTTCAAAATTTCCGAAGGTAATTCCACCTGTGGATGTTCTCCTAAAAATATCATGCAACACTAGTGCTGTAACTGTAATAACAGGTTGAGAGACCGATTCTCCAACAATGTTAAAGGTACATTGACCATAAACATGTGACACGAGCACATCACCTATGCCACGAACCGAAATATTATTATTAAATATGTATAGGCCTAACCGTCTCGCCAAATTAACTGTTATCATGCAACCTTGCGAACCCGTGTCCGCTAGAGCCCGTGCTCTAACATAAAACCGTTAATATCACAAATCCTTACCGCAACGGTAGGCAATAAAATAGTATTTAAAAGGTTGCATTTGGCGAGGCGGCGGCGACTACCTATTCTTGAACGTCACTATGAAATGAAGCATTCACCCGATTAAAAACCTGGGCTGCCGACAGCGCCAGAGGGTTATATGTAGGGGGTCTCGAGCGCCCCAATGGTGCCCGAGTCAGGTGCCAACTGGCATCCGGTGTCCGGTAACCAACCGGATGACCGAAAGATGGCGGCGTGTTCCTCAATCGCGGCCGTTCCGAGTGGTGGTGAGAAACCCCTCGCTCTCGCTGCATACGAGGCCGCAGACGCATACTGTTCCGCAGTGACGTCACGAGATTCGTCCGCTTGAATATGCCTATGCCCGCTGCATAGGGTGCTTGTACCATAGGCCCGGTGCCTCCCCCACCCGTATGTGGAGATGCCTGTGAAGTAGGCCTAAAGCCACCCCCACCCGTATATGGAGGTGTCGCGCGCACGTCCACCCGTCGAGGCGACGCTCGTCCAGAATGAGGAGGTGAAGTCCGTACTTGTCCGCTTTGACCCCCTCCTGAAGGAGAACCAATCCGTGCCGCTGCAGGCCTAACTCCACCATTCCTATTCAGGCATAACATCCCGTGATGTTTGCCGTTACAATGAATACATGGCCGTGCCACTGCACAACTATTAACAAGATGATCCCCTAAACAAAAATAACAAACTTGTGATTTTGCACAAAACGCCTCCGCTGTTGAGGGGAACAATTTATAAAATGTTGGCATTTAGATATAAAATGGCCTATGATGCCACAAAAGGTGCAACCAACCCGCTTGGATTGCAACCTATTATTAATAGTATGGTCCGATGTAGCCATACTACCTACCCTACCCCGAGTGGGTGGCCTAATCCTACCCTGACTGAATACAGGTCTTCCCTGACTGGACACAGGCCTCCCAGATGGCCCTGAGGTAGCCGTTGCAGGAGGTGAGCCTACATTGTCAACAATCCGTGCTTCTTCCTCCAAGAAGGTCAAAAGGTCAATAAATTTAGGCAACGGGCTTGCCTCATCTCCGCTTCCATATTTTTGTTCAAATCTTAATTTTAAATCAGAGGGTAACTTATTCAATACAATATGGAGCAACAAGAATGACCACTCCGTTACTGGTAAATTTAATTTCTCCAAACAATTATAGGCCACCTTTAATGGATTTAAAAATCATCCCTTATAAACATGATATTCCTTAAATAAGGCAAATTTAATATCTTTGCCACATGGGCATCCGCAATTAACCTAATATTTTGATATCTGCCCATCAATAGCGCCCTTGCAGTCTCATAATTGTTATCTGTTATGGTTAAATGTGAAATAACCTGGTGAGCGTCTCCCGATAGACAACTCAACAGATAACTTAATTTTTGTGAGAGTGATATATCCATCCGACAATGTACCAAAGAATCAAAAATGTTAATAAATGACATCCAAGTTTCATACCCACCAGAATACTTGGGCAAATTTAAATCCGGCAATCTAGTATAAATTGAGGCATTACTACTTGACTGACCCTTAACCGTGGGACTACTGGCCAGATCCAGTGTCCTTACCGCCTGAATAATGCTGTCATAATATTCTAAGCATTGCTTGTAGTCTGCCTGAGCTTGAATCAACCTTGCCTGCAAAGTTTCATTGTCTGGATTCATGTCAGCCCTATCATAACACATTTGTAAAGCTTGATCCAGGTCCGCCATGTATCTGTTCGCATTTGAAGCCCGCTCTTTCAAGGCCTCAACCCTGTCTGGTCTACTCACCAGAGAAAATGCGCTTACCAACCATTGCAATATGCGACGAATTTCGTTGTAACCGTCCGACATTTTAATAATTAAGTAAATACAAAACAAACAGAAAAAAAAAACAATTAATATAACCCAAATTAAATTTAATGTAAACCCGTTTGACACGAGTCAAATATATTTGTACGCATATAAGTACAAATCAAAGAATTTACAAAATAACAGTCCGTACCGAAAAGAAACACGCTCTGCTACCAAAAAATGTTGCGTTTTCCCGAACGCCCGTATTTGGTTATATTATTTAACTATATAATAATTGTTACTTACCGGTCCGTAGTTCTGGCTTGGCTTGAACGTGTGTTTTGTGTGTACTAATGTGCCCTACCGTATGTGGTTATAAATATATATCAAAATACAATACTTGTAGTAAAAAATAGGAGAACGCGTGGCCGACCACTTTTCAAATGTAAATGTAATCCCGTCGAAACCGTAATATGCCAATATTTAATCCAATTGTATATTTAAATACACTTCCGTAAATAACCAAAGATATATTTAAAATAAACTCAATAAAAAATGCCGTGAAAAAATCCGAAGTGACAGTCAAGTGGAAAAAACATAATGTCAAATCTTTTTTTTTTACTTTTTTAAATTTCCTTTTCCGCGGTCCGAAACTCATAAGTCCTAAACAATATGCAAATTCCTTTTTCAACTTTTGTCAAATCTTGACTTATTAAATGAAATGTGAAAAAGTTAATGCTCAAGCGGAATATCAGCGAAGCACATAAAGTATTATTAAACGTTAAACTAAAGACATTTTTCAATACTGCGTGTAACTTACGGGCCCTTTTTCACTTCAATTAATGTATGACAGCATTAATTGTTTTACTCAAACTAACCACGTTGGTATAGACTTATAACAAACCTTAGTGTTTAGTAGTATTCAATCATTTAATTAATTTGTTACTTTATTTGTAGTCACTCAAGGCATATACATAACTTATCCGTACAGTCATGAAATATTCAATATACAAATATGCTACTGTTCTAAAATAAAGTTGTTATTCTGTCGCTGTTTTATTGATTACTTCGTAAAAAACGTTAAATTTTATATTATTATTGCACCTATAAATATTGAAGAATTATGGCAGAACGATGAAATTTCAGTTATGATTATACATACAACATTCAATAGCATATTGGTATTATTATTTCTGTACAGTAAAGTACCACTAACTACTGCTATCATTTCAAGTGAATCAGATGATGATCTAAGAGAAGCGTTAGCTATATTACATTTATTGAAAACCGGTAAGTCACGATCCAGAAATATGAAAGAAATATCTTTAAAAAATATGACAAGAATATTCTTATGCATTAATAAATACAATGGCATTTTTTTTTCTTTTTCTTTAAACGATTATACCCAGCAATTTTAGCTTCTCACACTACTACTAGGGTAAGCTGGAAGAGATCGATTTTATTTAATAGATTAGCCTGTTCTTGTTTCTTTTCAAACATGCATCGTGCAATAAAAAAATATAACCAACGAACTATTTACCTGATGCATCCATCACTATATGTATTAACATAAAAGTAATTATATCTAGAAATACATGTAAAAGAAAATAAAATGTGCTGTACATCTGCACAGCACATTTTATTTTCTATCTTCTAGATAGATCTTCGGTATTAGAGCGCATACTCAAGAAAAATTAGGCAACAAACTCTGATAGTTTCATTTTTTGCTCCGTTTTCCCTCTTTATACATTTACATTTTACCGTTCTGAAATCAGTCAGTGCCAACGAAACACTGGTACCCTAACAAGATTACCAGTATTTCTTTATCTCTTTCAATGACGAGTAATTAACTGCTGGAATTAGTTCCACTGTAGAGATGATCATTTATTATTTACTAGTAACAATTTTTTTTGTAACTCTGTACATCTATTAGGCTAAAGTACTTTTAATATTAAATGCAACATAAGTTGCATCTAAGATGGTAAAGATGCCAAACCCAGGTGGTAGATCTTAAAGAGGTATCACTATAATGGAATTTTGTACGTAATGGAAATAAGTAAGTAAAATATCCATCTAAGTCTCATAGAGGACCAGGGGGGCAATCGCACTAACAAATCGCAGCTGAAACGAAACCGAATCGTTCCACTCAACCAATCCGAGAGCTAGAATAGAATATCACGTCTCGGTTGCGTTTCGCTTGCGATTTATTAGTGCGATCGCCCCTCTGGAGGCCTATTTTTGAGTTACGAATGCGACTTCGGAATCACCGATGTGACTAATAATCACCGATTTTCAATAATTCTTATTTTTGAATATCACTGATGTGATGATTTCATTAGGAGTTTCATTCATATATACATATATATACCTTTATATACCTATAATATATACACATATATATGAATGTAGCATATATACTGTATAATATTGTATATATATATATATAATATATATATATATATATATATATATACAGGGTGTCTCATTCAAATCGGTCAGTATGGGAAAGTCTGAAACAGTAAGACATACGAAGATCTGTTCTGAGGAACCATGTCATCGATTTTAATAACAAGAAAAACTGCATTCATACATTTTAAAAATCATCTGTACTCCGTTCGGGAATCGAACCCGATTGTTTTGATAAAAAAACCTACACTATTTCTATTTAGATATCGATTGTGTAGGTCTTAAGCAGTAAATGTCTCTATGAAACATGATGTCTAAAAGGAATAAAATGCATTGTTTTCACATACTTTAATTTATTTTAGTAGGTGGTCAAAGTGACCACGTTTACAATGTTCAACAAGTTCAGGTATTTAAAATCGTCTCTATGGCTGTTTGTACCTCTTTGCTGGTGTTGCAACTTGATACACCGCTTTACATACATATGACATTGGCATTGCATTAAATTAAACCATTCCAAAAGTTTTGTTATCTGAGAAAATATTATCTATTGCAATTGCTTCTTCTTCTATTAATCAAACACTAACAAACAATTGAAAACCCCCCTTAAAATAAGTATGTAGATACATAGATGTGATAAACGTCATTTGAAAATGGAACGTCTTGGTGCAACTGGCCGAATAGCAATAAAAAAAGAAAAACATTGGCGTGTCAATGCTTTGGCGGGAACTTGAAATTTTGCTTAGGTATTTTTCTGTGTATCGCTGTTTGGTTGACAAAATGCGTT
Source organism: Scirpophaga incertulas (assembly GCA_036419045.1). Lineage (NCBI taxonomy): Eukaryota > Metazoa > Arthropoda > Insecta > Lepidoptera > Crambidae > Scirpophaga > Scirpophaga incertulas. The sequence goes on from CM071626.1 coordinate 21,919,352, forward strand.
TTACAAACACTGAGCAGTTGGAATTATTGGAAGTTTACTTTAAAAATGACAGAAATTGTTCCCGTACACTACATTGGTACCATATTAAATATCCGACACGTATTATACCTACTCGCAAGATATTCATTAAAATTGTTCATAATTTAAAGACCCACGGAAGTTTTAAAAAGCCAAAAAGAATAAAACAAAGGACATGTGATGAAAACATGGAAATGAACATTTTAACCTATTTTGAAGCAACACCAGCTGCTTCAATCCGTGATGCAAATCGTGATATTCCTGAAATTTCACGTCCGACTATTCATAGAACCCTTAAGAAATACAAATACATGTGCTACAAAAATGGACATTGGGCCTTACATGCAGGTGATGATATTAGACGAATTGAACTGTATTTTCAACAAGACGAAGCACCGGCTCACAATAGTCGCATAGCTAAAGACTTTTTAAATGAGAACTTTCCACAAAAATGGACCGGTACGAACCTACCAAATGGCCCGCAAGGTCGCCCGATTTAACGCCTCTGGACTATTTCTTGTGGAGATACGTTAAGGATGAAGTGTACAAAACAAGTTATGATACCGTTGAAGACCTAAAAGTTGCCATAGAGACAATTTTAACGCAAATTCACCACATGAAGATACAAAATGCAATCATAAGATCGTTGCCTAAACGTGTTGAATATTGTATTGAAAAAGACGGCGGTCACTTCGAGCACCTACTAAAATAAAATAAAGTATGTGAAAACAATGCATTTTATTCATTTTAGACATCATGTTTCATAAAGACATTTACTGCTTAAGACCTACACAATCGATATCTAAATAGAAATAGTGTAGGTTTTTTTATCAAAACAATCGGGTTCGATTCCCGAACGGAGTACAGATGATTTTTAAAATGTATGAATGCAGTTATTCTTGTTATTAAAATCGATGACATGGTTCCTTAGAACAGATTTTCGTATGTCTTATAGTTTCAGACTTTCCCATACTGACCGATTTGAATGAGACACCCTGTATATATATGTGTGTGTATAATAACCGCAATGGTTAAGCCGGCAATAACCGGCAGCGGCTACATTCTGCGTGGAACCGAACTCTTACATTTATGTGTGTACTTTATCTATGTTAGCAGCTCTGCGATCGACTTTCAAAAATTGGATGTTTAGGAATCCGTGACCTCAAAGTGATTGGTGATTTCGAAATCGCATTCGTATTTCAAAAATAGGTCTCCTGGTCTTATAAAACACGGTCTAGTTAGTGACAGATTTAGAATACATTTGCCGGCACTTTCTTTTTCTTGTGGATTTTCTAACAGTATACCACGTGAAGAGGCCAGGATTGAAAAATCTTTTATTTGTTGACAGCAATACCACTGTCACAGAGCCGGTGCTCTATGACATATCGTTGTGACAACTTTCTCGCTAATTCTATTCTGTGTAATTCATTTTACACGGCTATATTAAATATTGATATTTATATGATAAAAACAAGGAATACATTAAACGCGCACAATTTATACGTACCTACATTATTTTATTTCTTAGACATTGATAATGTAATAATAAGTTAATTACTTAATAATACTATATCAAATATGGCATGGAACATGAATATAATATGTTTTGTGTGCTATGTATAAATTTATCGTTGCGGTAATGTTGATAATAACATTTCGATAAACGTTTTTCGGTTAGCATTGTAAACCATATAGGTCAATAGGTTATTAGTTTTTAGCTACTAGGGTATAGATGTATTTTGTATAAAAAAGATTATTTTGTCACGTTTGTATCTCCCTAATATCGTTATCTAGTTATATATTTATACTGTTATTGTTTCAAATTATGCAAAAGTGGTCACTGAAAATCAAATTCTGCGGCATGCCAGCAGCACGTCCGTAGCCCTGCCAACCTGTGCTACAGTATCCCAAGAGGCAATTGAAAAAAAATACAATTCAAGCTGTACGTCAAACATTATTTGTACGTTTCCACCCAAACATTATATCATGTAATACGCACCAGACCGAAAATTTTATGATGCTAACTTTTTATTATGGTTTAGAACAGAGGCCTCCAATCTTTCCAGCCTAAGGGCAATACTGATTACTCCAGTAAGTTCCGAGAGTCAAAACCATAATTTCATTGTTGCCGGTGATAAAAAGTGAAATAGTCCACTGATTAAAGAAACGTCCGAAAAAGTACGCAATGTTTAAAAAAGGCTGCAAATCTGACTAAAGTCCGCAAAACGGCAACACTGGATATTATTAATTTTCCTGTCATTATCTGTAATTTCTAGATTAGTCATAGAGTACTACCAGTACTGAGAGAGATAAGATGATTGTAATATATATATACAGAGGTATAAAAATATTGTAATATATATACAGTGTAACAGAAGACGTCTCCGGACAGATTATCGTTAGGGCATAATGAGAACAAGAGGCTTTGTAAGGAGAGAAGGAAGAAAAAGGAGAGAGAAGAATCCTTCACACTACTAGCGTGATCTCCCGTGTAAACAGTTGCGTTAATTACTTTACCTGGTGGCCTGTGCCGCCTAGATACCAACCGGTACCTGTCTCCAAGGGTCCTGGTTTCCCGAATCAGCGATCTTCCTATACGATAAACGCTGCGCCTCCTCCATGGACTTTCTATATAAACGCCTATGCACATGGGACCGACCCCTGGCCTTGAACTCGACGTACTCTCGGCCCGTCGTGCCGCGGCCAGGGGTCGATTGCCAGATCCGGCGTGATTGGTTGTTCCTCCGTCTCAGCTCAACGAGCTCAGGCGTCCACCATACTTTGCCGCGCGGCTTTGTGCGTGCAACAACCAGGATCTGCATCGCCGTACTCCCTACCATCTCGGTGAACTGAGCTCAGACAACCTGAGCGGACCGGTTCCACCTCAATCCGCTTACCCTTCCCTGGATCGCACTCTCGAAACGGACCCAACTCACATACCGATCTCGCAGCTTCATTAGCTCCTCCCACTGAAACTCGACGCAAGGAATGTGTCCACTTGCCACCTCGAATGTAATGAGCCGGCCGTTGCTCTCAATTTGCCATGCCGTCACTGGGATGCCTCTTGTTGTTAGCATTAGGACAATTTTGGACGACTCAATTTCCACGCTCTCCAACCTAAGTCCTCGAGCCAATAGATAAACGCTTTCATTCGCTAACGACTATACGTGACGTCAGGCCCACGTCCCTCATACTGTCGCGGGCCGAGAGTTTGAGTATACTCGTCAATGTGGTAACATTGGCGAGTATACTCAAACTCGCCAATGTGTTACTGTGGGCCGCGACACTCCTACATGGCGTATTTAAGTCTACTCCCACAATAACTCTTTTCCCTCTCAGGGAATCGATGACATCGCCTAGATGTTGTTGGTGAACGTCTATATCGTCGCTGTACTGGAAGTACGCTGATACCATATATATGCCCTCTTCATCGATGAATATGTAGCACACTACACAATGTGCTGTCGACAGGTGCTGCAGAGAAGGCACATGGGAACACACGATAAAATTATAAATCGCCACCTTGGCTTTAGTACCACACTGCAGAAACTTACTACAAACAGTGCCGTCTCTCTAGGTTTTAGGATAATGATCCTGAGCATGTGTCATATAGCATGTCGCGGGTGGTTATTTATATGAGTAATATAAAGTAATGTATTTATTGTTTTTTTAAATATTATCAAATGGGTCGTGGGTAATTTAGGCCCGACTGACAGGTTGCTTCCGTTGTTTCCCGGACTTCCCTGGTGGGTTGCAGCCAAAGGTGATGGGTGACCGCTGGAGGGGGAACCAAGTAGCGAGGTGTAGGTGGCGATGGCGACAGGCTAGGGTTGATTCCCGTAAGTGGCGCCGCCACTTCTAAGCCCGTATTTTGTTCCCCTGTCGGGGAAATAAATCACTTCACAAAAGTATATTACGATGAATACTGTGAATTGAATGTGTAATAGGTACCATAAATAGTTATCACAATATTACAGTCAATACGTGACTGCTATTATAAATTTACAAAAATGTTGCGACAATATTCAATTAGCAGACCGTGCTACCACGGGCTTGCTCCTGCGACGAGTGGGAATCGATCGGCAAAGATCGGCTACGCACGGCTCGTGCACAGAGCGCGCACCATTGGTCTATGCGAACAAAAGGCGTAAGGAATGAATAGCTGACGGTTAGGGTACCGCGCGTCAAATAAGTGAACCATCATCGATTACATATTATTCGCTTAGTTGATTGTATTTATTTATTGTACATATAATATTGGTAAGTTAAGTTACGTTTATTGTTTAATTAAGTTAAGTGTGATTTAAATTTGTAATTAATGAGTTTATTTATTTTAATCTAAGTTTATGTATTTATGATGTTAAGTTGTATGTTTTTTTATAGTGTACTTTTTATTTTTAAGTAATTTAGGATTTTTTTTATTATTATAATATTTTTTGTTAGTTATTTAGTTTTATTTTTATGTTTTTTTTTTATTAATTATTCCTTTTATTATTATTTAAAGTAGGAATGTACGTATAACGTTACATTACCCCGCTGCGTCACCAAGGATTTTATTCTCTTTATAATAAAATCCGCACTTTAAAGTGATTAGTTATTGCTTGTATTTACTCATTCAAACTTATATCATACATCACGCTAACATAAGGGCAACAATAAGCACATTGGAATATTGACGCATTCTACCATTAGAAAGGTTCCTGTTATTTAAAAAAACTGGTAACCCATACAAACTACATTACCTACTTAGATGTTATTACACGCAAAGTAACGTATTAAGTTAAGTGAAATAATAAAAAAAAATAGCAATGCTATTTGTTTAAACCAATAAGTTTCAAATCTTTGATATGCCATGTTCCTAAGTCTTTACCGGACATATCTTCAAGGACATACACAAGAGGAGATTTTTTATGAATTACACGACATTTAATGAATTTTGGTGCCAATTTCTTGCTGAAATATTTGTCTTTATCGCTTAAAACGTAAGCACGCTTCATAACAATATCTCCAACATTAAATTCGGCAACTTTTCTTCTCAAATTATAGTGTGCTGTATTTTTTTATGTGCATGCCAAAGTTTTGCCTGTACGTCATTAAAAATGTTTGACAGACACCCTAAATTTTCTGCATAAATATCCCGAGGTAAGAACAAAACCTCATCGCCTAAATCTGAGTCTATATAGTGTGTACCACAGGTAACAAGCTCTCTGAAATATACCAAAAATGATGGTGTGAAGCCGGTCGCTTCATTGACCGAATTATTAATGGCGAACTGGACAAGCTTTGAGTAGCATCGATTTATCCAAATCTTTCTGGCAAATTCTTATTGCACCTGAAGACCGCGATAAGACCGCCTTCTATGTTCCGAGTAGAGGAACTCTACACTTTAAAAGTACCGCCTTTGGATTGACTAACGCACCAGCGACTCAACAGCGTTTAGTCGATTTGTTGTTTGGTGAATTTGGCCCTAATGTTTTTGCTTATTTAGATGACATAATTATTATATCTAGAGACTATAACTCACACGTCACGCTTTTGTTAAAAGTCCTAGAGAAGCTTAAACATGCCAATCTCACCGTCAATTTAGAAAAATGTAAATTTTTTCGCAACCTACTTAGGTATCTTGGCTACGTGGTGGATAGTTTTGGATTGCGAACTGATCCCGAGAAAGTTGATGCGATTTTGAATTATCCAACTCCTTGATCTCGTAAAGACTTAAAAAGATTTCTCGGGACAGCCATTGGTATCGCCGTTTTGTTCCCAATTTCAGCACCATAGCTGGACCTCTTAATAAGTTGACGTCAAATAAAAAAGGTACGCCCTCGTTTAAATGGACTCCGGAGGCTGATGCTTCTTTCCATAAACTCAAAGAGTGTTTGGTCTCCGCTCCTGTCCTCACATGTCCTAATTATGACCAACCGTTTGAAGTACACACGGACGCGAGCAATTTCGGAGTAGGTGCTATGCTCACGCAAACCAAGGACGGCAAAGAACACCCAGTTGCCTATATGAGTAGGTCCTTGACTAAAGCTGAGAGGAACTACAGCATAACGGAGCGTGAGACTCTAGCCGTAATTACTGCCCTTGAGTTTTGGCGGTGTTACTTAGAGAACGGTAAGCCATTCACTGTGTATACAGACCATAGTGCGCTGAAATGGTTTCTCTCTCTGAGTAACCCGACCGGTCGTCTGGCTCGTTGGGGAGTACGATTGTCTTCGTTTAATTTTGAGCTTAAGCATCGTCGTGGGGTCGATAATGTAATCCCGGATGCTCTTTCGCGTGCCGTTCCAGTAGGTGCTATTAGTTCTTCCGAGTTAGCGGACTCTAAAGACGAGTGGTACAAGAACATTTATAACGGTTGCACTAGCGTACCTCAGGATTATCCAAAGAAAGAAAATCCAGATTACAGATTAACTAAAGGTAAATGTAGTCTTAATAACGAGTTTTCATGGAAGATCGTAGTTCCTTCCGAATTACGTGACAAAATTATTTCAGAAAATCATTCACAGCCGACTGCCGCTCATTTAGGTATTTTAAAACATATAACCGCCTCTCACTTCGTTACTTTTGGCCAGGCATGCATAGGGACGTCGTTAAATTTATCGGATCATGTCAGAAATGTTTAGAGTACAAAATGCACAATCATCAAACGCTGGGTATTATGGGTCGTCCTAAGCAGTGCTCTCGACCATTTCAGATGATCTCGATTGACCTTATGGGCCCGCTACCTGTTACTCGTAAACAGAACTGTTACATTTTAGTCGTAATATGTTGTTTTTCTAAATTTTGCCTCATATATCCAATTAAAAAAGCTACTTCAGACATTATTATCAAAATTTTAGAAGATTCAGTTTTTCTCGTTCATGGCATTCCACAAACTATATTCTTAGATAACGGTACACAATTTATAAGTCGTGATACTACTTCGTTTTTCCAAAATTATAATATCCCTAATATTTATTATACCCCAAAATATACACCGCAAGTTAATACGGTAGAAAGATATAATAGAACCATTATAACTTGCATTTCAACGTTCGTTGAAAATGACCATCGCTCTTGGGACATCTTTATACCAAAAGTCCAGTTCGCCATTAATAATTCGGTCAATGAAGCGACCGGCTTCACACCATCATTTTTGGTATATGGCAGAGAGCTTGTTACCTGTGGTACACACTATATAGACTCAGATTTAGGCGATGAGGTTTGGCCATTTTTCTTTGTAACCAAGAGAACCGGTGAAGACCAAGCACTTTCGCACGGCTCGATTACGTCGAGAGCCAACATCTCATCTACCTGCTCAACTAGGATGCGCTGCTTCTCCGGTGACATGCGGTAATACCTCTGTCGTATCGGTTGAGCATCTCCGGTATCGATTCGATGGGTAATTAAGTCTGTCCTACCGAGACCTTTACTTTCGAACGAAATATCTTTATATTGGTCTATGATATTGTCGGCAATCAGTTTTTCCGAATCACTCAAGTGATCATAGCCATGAATAAGAGTCTCATTATCTATTTTTACCTCCTTCGGAACAGTAGCGAGGGAGATACTACCTAAATATTTAGGGCACAAATTAAACTTTCGCCAGAAATCAACACCCAATATCAGAGATGTTACTACCTGTGGTACCACAACAGCTTCAATAAGGTGGAAATCACCTTCAAAGTGTACAGGGATATTCATATAACCTAAACTTTTTAATGATTGACCGTCTGCTGCTGTGACGAGAACACAACGGTCAGCGAAAAGTTTGCAACCTCGTTTTTCTAACAAAATATGAGAATTGTTGCCTAAAACTGTGACTGCTGAACCTGAATCTAGAAGTCCAGTGAAGGGTAAATCATTTATGATGACAGAAACATATGGTCTATTGTCATTTTTAGGTAAATCATGAATAGTGGTCGTTTTATATGAACTAAAGAATACTCTTATTGTTTGCAGCCAATTTTCCCAGTCGGTTTTATCAAAATGGCTGGCGGAACTGCCACAATTCGAACTATTTAGTTTTTTGAATTAGAAGGCTTAACTTTATTGCAATCCGGGCAATCAGGGGTTTTTACATCTTTAAGACCACACCTAAAGCAATAGATTTCGTCTTTGTTCTCCGTGCATTGTCTCAAATTGTGGGTGTTTACACGACACCTCGGGCAGAAGCGAGGTTTCCCTGTTTCAATGGCATGTATATAGTTTTGATTTTTATATGAATTCTTAGGATATTGATTGTTTGAATTATCTTTGTTTATATTTCGATTAACGTTATTAAAACTTGTGTTGTTATTTTTATTATTAAATTTTGTAAATGAAATATTGTGATTTTGTTTAAATGTGTTTGTTTTATTACTAAATTTATGTTTATTGTCATTATACGCAAACTCGGGAGCTAATGTAGATGATGTCGCACCACTAGGTTCGCGAAAATTAGCAAGACGTGCTTGAATGTTCTCGTAGTTGCGACATAATGACAGTAAGGAATCGAGTGTCGAAATTTCGTTTGCCGATGCAAGGGTACTGGCGTAGCATGGTCTGATGTTATGGAGGATGATCTCCAATTTGTCCTCCTCTGATATAGTTTTCGTAAGACGCGAAAATAATCCAGACATTATAGACAAATAAATGGTAATGTTCTCTGATTCACCTTGTGTTCGAGAACGGATTTCAGAAAGCAGTCTGTAGTCATAATCAGGCTGGCTGAAATCCCGTTTTAACAAATCGATTACTTCACTCCATGTCGACACTTGATCTCTCACACTCCGAAACCAGTGTAAGGCGTCACCTATAAATATTTCAGTGGCATACGACAAGATTATACGCGATAGATTCTGCGATATTTCGAGCAACACAAAATTCACTGATACGCTGGATGAAAGCTCGAACGCACGTCTTTCCATCATATTTTGTCTTGCTCAGATCAGATGATAGTCCGTGATCGCAAGTAACTGAAACATTCACAGGCATTGCAGAAGACGATGGATTTGAAGAATCCATATTTGAACTTAAAGGGTCTATTTCTCTATCTTTTGATGCCTTGACAATGTCCGTATATTTTTTAAATTTAGATACACAAGAATCGTAATCTGCTTTAGATAATATGTCATCGATGATGATTCGATTTATGCGATGGTACAAATGATTTAACAGGTTTTGAGTGCGTAATAATGTATTCCTATCTAAGCTTGATTCCAAATTAGACCTAATTTTTTCAAGAGTCTCACTCACACCTTTCAAATCATCGTAAGCTTCGAAAGAGCTATCCAAAATATCCTCGGAAGGAAAGAGCGGACCTAATTTAGCAATTCGCTTACGCATTTCCTGAACTGTGGTAGCAGGTGAAGTACCTCTAATAGTGATTTCATATTCTAATTCGGTTTTTTGCAATGACAAGAACTTTACTGGATAAGACATTGTAAAAAAAAATAACAAATTTACAAAACAAAAAAAAATGTGTACGGAACCCAATTGAAAACGGTGAGAAAATAATAATTCGAAGATGATTTTAATAAAAATGAGCTTGGCTATAAAAAATATATGTACGGAACCCGATGTTAATTATGGCAAAAAAAAAATATTCTTATCACGAAAATTACGACTTTTAGTAAGTGATGAACCAGTAAACTCCGTCTGTGACAATTAAAATTACGAATGTAATGAAAAAAATTATATAAAAGAGCACACATAAAAGCTGCAAATCAAAAATAAAAGAAACATACAAGACGATCACAAAAAAAAATTAATAAAAAGCACACAACACACAACTACATACTGCGAAAGCAAACCATCAGCCTATAAAATTACCAAGTTGTAGGCGCCAGTGTCGCGGGTGGTTAAATGAATAAGCCAACTCCAGCGTACACGAAGTAATGTATTTATTGTTTTTTTAAATATTATCAAATGGGTCGTGGGTAATTTAGGCCCGACTGACAGGTTGCTTCCGTTGTTTCCCGGACTTCCCTGGTGGGTTGCAGTCAAAGGTGATGGGTGACCGCTGGAGGGGGAACCAAGTAGCGAGGTGTAGGTGGCGATGGCGATGGCGACAGGCCAGGGTTGATTCCCGTAAGTGGCGGCGCCGCTTCTAAGCCCGTATTTTGTTCCCCTGTCGGGGAAATAAATCACTTCACAAAAGTATATTACGTTGAATACTGTGAATTGAATGTGTAATAGGTACCATAAATAGTTATCACAATATTACAGTCAATACGTGACTGCTATTATAAATTTACAAAAATGTTGCGACAATATTCAATTAGCAGACCGTGCTACCACGGGCTTGCTCCTGCGACGAGTGGGAATCGATCGGCAAAGATCGGCTACGCACGGCTCGTGCACAGAGCGCGCACCATTGGTCTATGCGAACAAAAGGCGTAAGGAATGAATAGCTGACGGTTAGGGTACCGCGCGTCAAATAAGTGAACCATCATCGATTACATATTATTCGCTTAGTTGATTGTATTTATTTATTGTATATATAATATTGGTAAGTTAAGTTACGTTTATTGTTTAATTAAGTTAAGTGTGATTTAAATTTGTAATTAATGAATTTATTTATTTTAATCTAAGTTTATGTATTTATGATGTTAAGTTGTATGTTTTTTTATAGTGTACTTTTTATTTTTAAGCAATTTAGGTTTTTTTTTATTATTATAATATTTTTTGTTAGTTATTTAGTTTTATTTTTATGTTTTTTTTTTTATTAATTATTCCTTTTATTATTATTTAAAGTAGGAATGTACGTATAACGTTACAAGCAATGTCTAGTCGCAGATGCTAAGCCACAATAATAGTAATGTCAAACTTGTAATTATTAATTGTAAATAAAATAAGAATATCACTAGGATATGCATTTTGTTGCTACGCCACAGTCATATAAAAACCATCTCTACTACGTATTTAAGAATACGATATGAAAATTAAGTGCAATCATTTTTCTTACAGTACCATCTTCAGTGAATGGAACAGTTATAGCAGCGTCTTTAGCGCTAAACTCTAAATTGCAGACTGTAATATTCCACGACCAACTCAGATCTAATCCTAAATTTCGAGTGACAAAGTTTACTACTTACCCACTGGAAAATTTCGTAATAACAACCTCTCGACAACCAGCTTCCACAACCAAATTGCCGTCGTATTCATATTACGCCACAATATCAGATGTTCCGTTTAGTAAGCTTATATTAAACCAGTACACTGTTATACTAATAAGGCTTGAGAATTTTAAATTATATACACACCATTTAAATTCCAGGAGGATATCGACGATCTTTTGCAAATTATAACAGTGCTGGTGAGTATCTACCAACTTAGATTATATTTAATAACAGTATACATATTATACATCTTTATATATATAAATCTTCTATACGTGTGTTAGTCATTGAACTCCTCCTAAATGGCTGGACCGATTTTGATGAAATTTTTTGTGTGTATTCCAGGGGGTTTGAGGATGGTTTAGATTCATAATACGGTCATCTAGATATTGTTATTCAGCTAAATTATTTGTTTAAAAACATTTGAGACGTGGGACAAGACAACGTCTGTCGGGTCAGCTAGTATAGGTATATAATACAACATAATATAATACTATCATACAGCGTGAACCGTCTTCGTCTGCTCTTCAAATCTCATAAATGAAAGAATCCGAGTGATTGGTCATTGAAAACTGCGGACAGAGGATCAGTAACTCCACTTGTCATTTTTTTTCTGTATTTGATCTACTATTTAATTAATTAACTGATCTTATTTGAATTGCTATTGGCACTGCCTATAAACCGCCATGGATGGAGGTGAATACCTTTATTGATGCTCTTACAGAATCCATCTGTGCGCTTGCTCATCACAGTTATATCATCTTGGCAGGTGATTTTGATGTAGATTTATTACCTCAAACTGATAATAAAATCGGAATAATTAATACTTTTTTAGAAACTTAATTTACAACTTATAATTAATTTGCCCTACTCACTTCACTGATTACAGTAAAACCTTAATTAATTTGGTCTGCACCAATGCAAAGGTTAGAAATGTTAAAGTTATTCACTTTCCTGAGTTAGAGGGTCGCATATGCATCAGGAAAGAAAACCCGACCCCTTGATAGGTCATATATAAGTCATACAAGGATATTATTCCTGAACTTTTTAAGAGCGAATTGAATCAGATTGACTGGAGTTGTATTGAAGAACTGCCCGACTTAAATTCTACAGTTACCACATATAAAGCTCGATTTTTAGTTCTATAATCTTGCAGCACTTCAAATGAACATGCTCCTCTCAAGATTATTGTGATTAAGAAAGAATCTCTCCCATGGATTACAGAAACTATCAGACAGATGATGATTACAGATATTACACATGAAAAAACGAAAAATGATTAAAATATACATATTACAAAGAATTAAAATCTATATTATTTTCAGCTATTTACCATGAAAAGAAAGATTATTTTGAACAACATATCAATAACAATATTAAAAATCGAAAAAACCTATGGAAAAACCTTAATCCCTTGTATTGATCCTGATTTCATTAATGACCAGTTTTTGAATGTGCTTAGTACTGCTATTACAAGTTTATCTGATTTAGGTACCTTTGAATACCACAGATAAGGCACATCAAGATTTTCTCCTTCGCCAGTCCTGTCTAGTCCACAGAAAACTATTGTTGAAATCATTCATAGTTTTCATTCTAATGCAGTTGTAACCAAGGTGTATCCTTACAAATATTGGAATTGACTTTGCCGCAATCACTCAGAGCAATTACTGCCATAAGTTGTTAACTGCTTCACAGTTCCCTGACACCTGGAACACTGCACTGATAAAGATCATCCCTAAAAATTCTAACCCTGTCAGTGTCAGTGATATGCAGCCAAAAAGCATTCTCAGTTTCTATGATCGTTAAAAAGGCATTTAGGCGGCAAATGATTAGGTATCTGGAAACTAATTCATTGCTTTTTTTTTTGTTACGCTGAGTAAAATTGCATTAAATTGCATACCCCGGCTGCGGAGAGCCGGCGGTTATGTGGGGCTCTCCCCCCGGGAGGGGGAGGCCTACCCACTGAAAACCTCAGCGATGGCCGTCCTCAGGCGTTGTAGGGGGCCCTCAGGATAGAGCGTCGCATCTAAGGACCCCCGGGTCCTCAGATGTTGTAGGGTGCCCTCAGGATCGAGTGTTGCATCTAAGGACCCCCGGCCTTTGCTCCCAGGGTGCGCTAGAGGATCCCTTCTCGGGAGGGAGTGCTCTTGCCGCCACCCCCCCCTCCTACCCCTCGGGTGCGAGCGACCCACGGTGACGCCTCAGGCCAGGCCATCTCCCGATCCCGCTCGGCTGCCTCCTTCTGGAGCATCACCGCTTCACAGAAGGAGACCACAGCCCTCCAACCTCCCTCATCCGCCAGCATTGCCGCAATTAACGCTGGAATTCATTGCTACCTCGATCGCAGTCAGGGTTCCATAGGAAACATAGCACATCTACTACTTTCTTTCGTGTAGTCGATGACATACTGTCGGTACAGGATGTGGGAATAGACACTCTTCTCATTCTCCTTGATTACTCACATACATTTTATTGGCTGGATGTACCTCTACTTCTGTCTGAAAGTAACTTATTATGGTTTTGATTTTGCTGCAGTTCGCTGGATCCATAATTACTAGCTTAACCGCTCACAAATAGTGAGATAAAGTTATCGAGAGTCATCACAAATTGTGCCCACAGGTTTGACGACATTTAATCTCCCGATCAAACCAGATTCTAAAAAGGCTACAATCCCATAGACCACATACTGTGATCTATAATAGTATATTATAGATTATGAGTAATTACATACAGACTGCCGATTTATCTAACCATTGTCACTACGAAGAGCCATAATGTCAGTCCACCTTCACGACCAGAACTCGAGACTAGTAGTTAGGAATTTAGGATAAACTTCCAGAAAGAGGACAATCGACGGATTTAACTCAGCTGGGCAGCATTTGAAAAATTACACGGCATATTTTCAAAGCTATTTTTATAATAAATAAATAATAACGGGTGTTTTTTTAGAGGTATAGTTTAAGTTGGCATAACTGTTCAAGATGGCGACCAATTTAACAGGTGACAAGTGCTTTATTCTCAGTTTGGTTTGGCAATTCATCATGAATAGACTCACGCCTGAACAACGCTTGCAAATAGTTCAATTTTATTTCGAAAATAATGGTTCTGTGCGGAATACGTATCGCGCACTACGTCCATTTTATCCTCGACAAATTCGTCCATCAGAGCAATTAATTCGATTAAACATGAAACGTTTTCACACCACGTTTACTCTTATTGATAACTCGCATCCCCAGAGACGCCGTACGGTGCGTACAGAAGAAGCTATTGCTACTGTAGAAGCGTAGCATTGCGGAAGACCCGAATGAGTCCATCCGCCATCGAGCACAGGAATTGGATCTGTGTCCATCCACTGTATGGAAGATTTTGCGGAAGGATCTTGGTATGCGTGCTTACAAAATCCAACTCGTGCAAGAATTGAAGCCAAACGATCATCAAGCAAGGCGTAGATTCGTCGAATGGGCTCAAAACGAGATTGCCGTTGTTCCCGATTTTCATAAGCGAATTTTCTTTAGCGATGAAGCGCACTTCTGGTTGAATGGTTACGTCAACAAACAAAACTGCCGCATTTGGAGTGAAGATAATCCTCAAGTGTATGTCAAAACACCGTTACATGCAGAAAAACTGACTGTTTGGTGCGCTTTATGGGCTGGTGGAATCATTCGTCCGTACTTCTTCAAAAATGATGATGGCCAGAACGTTACAGTCAATGGTGATAGGTATAGAGCCATGATTACAAACTTTTTCATTCCTGAATTGAACAACCATGATGTCCAGGAGCTGTGGTTTCAACAAGACGGCGCAACATGTCACACAGCTCGTGCCACAATCGATTTATTGAAAGACACGTTTGGTGACCGCCTAATTTCACTTTTTGGACCTGTGAATTGGCCTTCAAGATCTTGTGATTTAACACCGCTAGACTACTTTCTGTGGGGCTATGTAAAGTCATTGGTCTATGCGGATAAGCCACAAACGCTTGACCATTTGGAAGACAACATTCGCCGTGTTATTGCCGATATACGGCCACAAATGTTGGAAAAAATCATCGAAAATCCGACGTCCAGATTGGACTACATCCGAGCCAGCCGTGGCGGTCATATGCCAGAAATTATATTTAAAATGTAATGCCACAAGATTATCTTTCTAATAAAAAAAAAATCTTGTCAATCGAATAATCCATCGTTGTTTTATTGCAATTTAAAGTTCTATACCTCTAAAAAAAACACCCTTTATTTCCCGTCTTTTTGTCATAGTTGAAAAGTTATGCACTTTATTATATTAAAATCGGTTTTGTCGTGTTTATGTTAAATAATTTATATGTGCTGTAAATAAGACGACACTGCTTTATGTCTAGACATCGACCTACATTGTCTTACTTACATCAGTATAGGTACTAAATCTATGGTTTTATGTTTGTTATAGAGGTTTATAATATTATTTTCAAATTATATTCGAGATAGTAAATATAGCAGAGCGGTGATAGTAATTATAATTTATAAAAAAGATTTCTGGTGGGGACGTACACTATGAAAGACAAATTTTTGTTTCAAAGGAATATTAACAAACTCAGTGAGAAAATGCTTATATACCTTTTATGTATTCTTATTTTTACTTACTACTGTACGTAGAATAAAAACGTGATCCTTAAGCGCGTACCTTCTAGTCAAGAATTTACAAATTTTATAACGTTTTTTCAGTAATTACTTGTCTAAAACGTCACTTGTTTAATGATTAGAGTTCAAATTTCACATGTTCCATCAAGCTTTATATCAACCTTTCGTTATTAACAATTGTTTTACAAAAACGCATATATTGTTACAGCCAAAGATGGAAATGAAACCAATAATTCCAAAGCTATACTCATGGATCAAGTTAAAAGAGTTTTGTTGAACGAAATCGATCTATTTCACCTTACACAAAAAGAAACATTGCCAGAAACAAAACCAAGCGTGATAAAAGAAGCGCATACATCAAACGCTAGAATAAGATTATCTTCAATGCATAATATCCAGTTGAAGCCTAAACTGAAGTCTACCTTAAAAGTTTTTCTAGCAAGAAGCACACAAATTCCTATACCACTACCAGAAAATAATGTTTATTGCTTTATGAACCCAAAGAGTCCGCTATGTCGCACATTAATTTAAAGAAACTTGAAGAAAATAATATCACCGTCATATCACTAGATAGACATAGACATTATGAATTTCAGTTAGATATTCATTCAGTTACATTAAATATATACCTACCTAGTTATACATAATAATAATGTAGCATTAGTTGTGTTATAGATTAATTAAAACACGTTTTGAAATACAAATTAGTTGTGTCAGCCTTTATATACACAAATGAAAACAAGAAACAACCCGGTAGAACCGGCCGGTCTATTAGTTTTTATATAAAATGATCGACACGAAAAAGTTTACACTGGATAAATTTCATTAAAATAGCTGTTATAATAGTAACAATATAAGTATCATAATGCTTCTAAAAATATACTAATAAAGATAAATTGATCTTCAGAAATAATTAACTTATTTTTTTTAAATATACACAAAAATGTCTACTTAACTATGTTTATATTAAGTTAACAATTAAAATGTGTAATAATCTGCATATAAGAAGAAGCGAAACGTACCTAATACTGGGGTATAGAGGTAACAAATGAAAAAAAAGACGATAAAAGTGATTAAATATTATTATTTAAAAAATGGATGAATAATATAACTTTTGTATCTATCATTTAAGATTTAGCGGCGGATTATTTAATTTATGGGGGTGTCAATCTCAACCTGCGACATTTCTTCCAATGAGATTTCAGTAGGTCCTGTAGTTTACTTCTGATAAGTTTCACACTACGGAAAAACCTGTATAAAGAGTATAGTGCTTTGCTTGTTCCCTGTTCCTTTCGGTCTACTACGCCACCGTAGTTTAGTGACCGTGGGAACAATTCTGTATCCCTCTATACTAAATGAAACTTGATACTCACGAAATGAGAAGGAGTAAGCGAGAGCAGCTAGTGGACTACTTGACCGCTTGATAATTCATCGTTAACGGCTAACGTTGTTAATTGACTAAAAATACTTAAGGTATTTATAATTTTTATATTATAATCAATATTTATTTTTTTCTTTACTATTCAGAATTCGTACAACCTCGGTTTTAACAATTAGAAAATATTAGTATTCCTTATTAAAAAAAAAACACTTTTGCGCTATATTAAGCATATAGGGTCAAGGTCCAAGGTCTATGTACGCCATCCATATTATCAATATCTTTGTTATTATTTTTATCAACAGAGAAGCAAAACGCTTAATGAGAGACTAAAAAAAATGTTGCGCTTGCGGGGTAGCAGAAAGCTACGAAGCAGAAAGGGGCATAAGAAACTAACATATAAAAAGTTAAAAACATATTAAACGATATAGCAGAAAGGGGCATAAGAAACTAACATATAAAAAGTTAAAAACATATTAAACGATATAGTATATAAATGATTAAAATATATAAAAGAACGAACAAGAATTATAAGGAACTTAAAACTTTACTACTATTAAATTAACCATTTCAAAGGGTAACGGCAAGAGGCGCTTACCAAGAGGCAGCAGGCAGGAGGCTGGCTGACGAGGTAACACAAGCAGCAGCAAACTAGAAGGTATAATTGTCATGATTAACAGCAGTAAGTAGTTATACCAGCAGACAACGGTAAATAAGCAAATAACTGGTGGCAACGGAAACAGAAGTCATCCGCAGGTGAGTAACAGTAGCAACGGGCAACCGTAGTGGCAGCAGTAGCAACAAAAGTACCAGCAGCAGCAAGTACAGGCAGGGAGTAATAGTAGTCACAATAGGTAGGCAGTAGCAGTTATCAAAGCTGTAGACTTTTTATCGATGGCTTTGTTGAGAGCTAGAAAGAAAATAACTGCTTCGCAGGTTTTGATTATGTGAATAGAAAAATATCTGATGGTGGTGTTGCAGATCTTTCTGCTGAATTAGTCGGTAGTTCAACAAAAATTGACGATGATATAGATTCCTCGGATATCCTCCTAAAATATAACGGAATTTTATTTATCTATTTTTTTAATAATAATATTCAAGCCCCAAAAATAGTTTACAATACTTATGTCAGTTATTTTAAAATTTCAATGGCTTATAATTTTTCGCAGTGGTTTAGTCCCCTGACTTTTATGCTAGGTCTAGCCTGTATTACAAAAGCCAGTGATTCGGTTACATAAATAGCATTTCTAAGTTCATGTACGGTGAGGTAGACGTGACACGAGATATCTGAAACTTGAGACTAAAAACAATAATAATAGAGAGAAAAAATAAATAAAAAAAAAATTATTATAGAAAATATTGTAAATAGACATTCCTGTCACTTACAATATTTTGTGTTTCTGTTGTATGTATGTGTTGTGTGTGTATGTGTGTATGTATGTGTGCAAACCTATAAACTTATAAAGTTACAAACTCACAGTGAGACCGAGAAAACCATAATGTGTTACAGTATGATTTCCTCAGTCTCACCGTAGGTTTGCGTCTGTAACCACGGCGTCAACTTGTTTTTAATATCATATTTATTAAGTATATATATATATATCTTTAATTGTGAGTTTATTTTATTATAAAGTCAATACAACTAGTTGAGGCAATTTGTCGCATAGCAAACTTGGTTCTACAAGGTATTAGAGGGTATGGAGGTCTCTATCGACGCTTTGAAGAATCATTGTTGAGGAAGAGTGGAATGTTGTCGCAATACTGTTCTGAGAATGAAAATCTGTCTAACAGTCAATACTCTAACAGATTCATATAGTTAAGTGGTTGGAAATCTAAACGGTTTTCTGCACATAACTTTCAGGATTGCCCTCTGTGCTCGTTCTAACTTCATGAGTGTAGATTTCGAAGTACCTCCCCATATTGGAATACAGCATGAAAGGAGTGTTTCACATAATGCAGTATATACAGTTTACAGTCAAATTTATTCCATCAGAGCCTGAGCCATTTGACCGTAATCCCCTAATTGCCCTGAGGACTTCATTTTCTGACACAGTGTTTAAGGAAAAAGTAGCTTGAGAGTGCCTATGATACTCAAAGTACGTAAGCTGTGATATTGATAGTGTGTTTGTTCCGGGAACATTCAGGAAGTGAAAGTTTATTTTGTCTGGGTCATCAAAAGAGGGAGGTAAATCAATTTTGTTTCTATTGTTCTGCAAAACAGTATTTTTAAGATTATTCCAAAGCTTTTTTGAATTATTAATATTAGAGTTGATTTCCTTATTGAAGTAGCATTTTTTTCCATTACTATAGCATTAGTTACTAAACATTTCATTTCCTTATAACATTTCTTGTAAACATTACTATTATGAGCTTTGTATTTTTTATAGTATTTATTTCGAATAAGCATCATACTTTAGATGGTGTCCGTAATCCATGGGTGTGGTGGGAGCTTAAACTTTCTATGTTTTAAGGGAGCATGCAAGTCAAATAAAGAGACCAGACAGGAATTGAAATTTTTTGCTATAGTGTTAACACAGTGTGAATTACATAGGAGATCAAAGTCAATGGCATCAAAATCCCTATTGAATTGATCAACATTAATATCTTTAAGAGATCTGAAGGTAATAAAGCGAGGTTTAGGTTTACTGGTTTTAAACCATAACTCAGCTACCACTATTGCATGTCCACCAAGCTCGGGAAAATGTCTTATTTCAGTGTGATTTGCAAATATATATGTACAGATCACATCGATCAGACTTTCACTATGTTCAGTAAAATGTGTAGCCTCTTTCACTATCTGACTCAAACTCAAACTATGCAAAAATTGCATAACTAATTTATATTTTCCACTGGTTTTGTCAAAAAGGTTAATGTTGAAATCACCCAGCAAAATTAAACCGTCTACATTTTGAAATGTGGTGATTGAAATGGTTAGAGCATCTAAAAATATGTTTGTATCAAGCCATGGTGGTTTGTAGGCTGTACCAATCATAATAATTTTGCTATGTAAGGATACTCTTAACCACATTTGCTCCACTTCTTTTGTGTTCGGGTGTTGACATGTACGGAAGTTAATGTGTCTACTAACATAAAAACCCACACCACCACCACGTCCCCCTTTAATGTGGTTAGGTCTTGGTGTATGAATCAGCTTATATCCATGCACTCTCAATGCCCCATCATCCTGTCCAGCCCTCAACCAAGTCTCATTTATAGCCAGTATATCTGGAGATAATTCCTCAATAGCGATAGTTAACTCATCGTGTTTTGTGCATAGGGAACCAGCATTATATAATCCAACTTTAAGATTCTTAGCAATCATTTCAGCTTGAAGTGTTTAAGCTTAAAATTACAAGATACTTGTGTAAATGCATCTGTATCAATATGAATTGTAATAAACTACGGTATAAAACGTGCAAAATGGCTTTCTGGTTTATTTTGGATATGCAATATATTATTTTCCTTAGTTTAAATTGATAAATAACATCACTTACAAATATATCAGTAAGAATAACCAATACACAATGAAATAAATTAAATGTCAAGCTATAGACAATGGCATAATATAGTTCAACACAAACACACAAATTACACAACTTTGAAAATATATACCCTAAGTTACCCAAATTGTCCTCAGTGGAAACAAAACACGCGAATAGATAATTATTAGTTACTATGAAAAAGAGTATTAATGTGGTGGTACAGTAAAAATCTCCTTTATAGGGCACGACTAAATGTGCAGTCCTGATACACAATATCCATTGGCCAAAAAAAATAAATTCCAAAGTTACACAGAATGATTCTTCACACAGCAATTGTATAACAGGTAGTTGTCTTGAACACAATCCCCTATACTCAATATTGATAAAAAGAAAAAAAATCGTAGAAATGTAGAAGCATATAAAGAACTACCAGGCAAACCATCCCATCGCTTACGCACCAGACCCAAACACACGCGAGATATCCATTTCAGAGCGAAGCTGAAACACCTGCCGACCCTCACCCTGACGAGCAAAAATACGACCTCGCCTCGTCCAACAGTATCTCCACTGTAGTCGGCGACATTCCTCCCGAACCCGATGAAAAAGCTGGCGATTAAATCGTGTCAGCCGCTCGTTTATGTAAATCCGCAGCCCGGCTTCGGCTGCCAACCCTGTACGGCGCAAACGCGCTGCTCGCAACAATTCATCACGCAGACTTCGGCGCGCCAGCCGCACCACCATGCGGCGAGGCCGCCCGCCTGCCTCGTCCAGCCGCGCGCCCACGCGCTCTGCGTACACCACGTCACGCTCCTCTAATGGTACGCCGAGCCGAGTCGCCAACACACACACTGAGTGAAATGCATTTTCTGCTTTATCTTCAGGCATTTGTCCAATCTTCAAGTCCGTGAGCAGCGCTTCCTGGTCGCGGTCATTCAGCTCTAACTTAAGGCCCGATATAGTTTGCTCAAGTAAAGCCACCCTATCGTCACTCAAATCGGGACTCCTTTGTTCCAATGCCTGGAGTCTTTGCTCAATTCCGTCCATGCGCACACATACAGATGCAAAGGAAGCTCGCAATAACTCCATCTCAGATCTAAATTCGCGCATTCCCTTGACGCATTCTAGGATCTCATTGCGCAAGACTTTCATCTCAGACAAACTGAGTTGGTCGACAGCGCCTGACTAAGACCGCCGAACCCGCTATACTGGCACAATCTTCCGCACTTGATTGCATATCCCCGCCATCATCACTATCGTAAATACCTCTTACCGGCGTCTGGCTGTTATCACCTCGCCGCGTGGCCTTCTTACAGTTAGGAGATTCCCAATCTTTATTGAGCTTAGCTTTGTCTGGTAATGCCAAGCATGCCCGGTGAAATTTCACACCGCAAGTAGCACACGTAGCAGCTCCATTCATGGCGAGAAATTTTCCATAAGCTCCACAGTTTACCATTTCGATAAAATAAGGAGGTTGCGTCACTGATGGCAATAGCGTGTAATCGTATCGGAGTCGTTGCGTTGAAATTACTTATCCTGGTTTCATTAATACGAGTATAATGTGTTTAGATTGAGGAGCCATATTAAAAGTATTGTATTTTCTTTAATTATAGCACTACAGAAGCCAAAGTTTTATATGGTAATGTGCAAAATTACTACTAAATGATACAAAATTTTCATAAATATTCGTCTATTACTTAACGAGTTCTAGGTGGCTCCTCAATTCAAACGTTTAGATTAAGGAGCCCTGTTTGCATTTAAATAACTAGTGTTATATTTTGCTGCTAAATCTAGAATTCGTGCTGCAAAATAAGCTAAATTGCTGCTAAATAATGACGCGATCAGATTTAAAAAATCTGATATGGCTCCTCAATCCTTACGGACATAAAGTCGAAGCACTACAGATACTGGCGTTACACTAATCAAACACATTTTTGATGCTTGGAAGCGTAAATAAGTTGTAATTGGTATATTCTGTGCCCTGTCAAAATGTTTTGACTGCGTTTATAATGAAACTCTTAAAAGAATTCAAAGACTTATCTATCGAATAGGGTTCAAAACGTTGTCATTAATAACACTGAGACTGCTGGTTAACCAATAATTATGGAAGTTCCTTAGGGATAAATATTAAGAACATTACTTTACCCGATTTATATAAAGGACCTTTCTATACTTCACAAACGACTTGTGTGATATTCTTTACAGATGATACTTCATTAATATTTTAGGTTAACTTTCTAAAGTTATATGCTTGGTAAAGGATAATATGCAAGCATGTTGACTTTAATTTTATGAACCTTTCCCTACCCCATCGTGGGTTATTTTAACAATAGAAGTAACAGTAACTAAGCAATCAGTCAGACTATTTTATATTTATAAAAACATTTTTAGGAAAGTAGGCAAAACTTATTTTTGGAGCGACAGAAGTATCTGCATCTATATTACTATAATTTTTGTACTGAAGTCAGTAATGCATTTCTTCAATAATGTTTTTACTGCTGTAACTGCAAGGGACACGGGTACAAGGCCTATGTTGGACCTCATGTTCGCCTGAGGCACAACGTCCTGACACACACGAACGACTTCTGCTCATAACTCCATTGCCACAAGTCACTGAGCAATCCCCCCACTTACTCCATCTACTCCATACTTTACGGTTCTTCAGCACTTCTTCGTCGTGGCACTCGGGCTCTTAAAAATAAATACAGTTTACTTAGATAATATAATTATAAGAAAATAAGATCACTATTTATTTATTTTAAGATAAAGTAAAAATCGAGCTGTATATCTGGGTTACTACGCCGTGGAGGTTAGTTCATATATTTCTAATACAACAATAATGTTGAATGTTGCAATAAAATATGACGATAGGTACTACTTTCTTATACTCTGTGAACTAAGATACATTGTATGACATTGTATGATACTTAACCAGATGGAATGTTTCATCTATGTTTTACTTTTGAGCGATAAAAAAGCGTGCAAAGGTTGCAATGGTTTTTGGGAATTATAATTTAAGCATGGTCTCGAAATTAAAACGTGATATTTAAAAATAATTATTTTTAATAATCTTTTAATTTATTCTTTGGTGACGTTGATTATTGAGGAGTAACTGTTAAGTAGATCCAACAAAGAATAGAGAGACAAATAGATGTATACTATAGGTTTGCCTAGAGATGAGTTTGACTGATGGTACCTTCTGTATCAAGTTTTAACAAGTATCAAAACTGTGAATTTTGAGATTAACTACTAGGGTTATTTATGATTCATACATTGTTATTAGTATCAATATATAAATAACAATGTAGGTAGTTAATGTCAATAGATTCACTAGCAAATGTTGATAATGATACGTGTCCGCTCATAGTTCATTTCTTTCGAGCACTAAGGGATGCGAACAGATACATTATGCGCCGTAAGTCAGAATTCAGCCTAACCAAATATACCTTATTTGGCTGGATTTTTGGTTATACGTGCTAATCTCAGGTTACAAGCTGCAAAATTATTTTAGAATAAGATAGCATCTGTATCTCAAAATGTAAATAGCAGCGGTCATTTAAAAACTCCGGCGAAACCAAGGGTACGACGCTGGTTACTAATAAAACTCATTATAAAATCATCTCTCAAAGAATAAAGTATAACTTCTAGAGACTTAAAATGTCTTCATCATCGTGAACATTTCAGCCAATAGCTACCCACCCACTGCTGGCCACAGGCTTCCCCAAGGATCTCCACACAGGTCCTGCGTTGCTAGCATCCAGCACCTTGCTGCAACCTGCACCAACTCATCTGCTCATCTTGTGCGAGGCCTCAGTACGCAACCCCTAATTAGATAGGTGCCGAACGGACTGCCAGACTTCACATGTAACTTAATAATTTTAAGTATTCTATTAGTGTGATAATTAAATCAAAAATATGTTGGAACCTGTTCTAAGTTCAATAGCTTCCAAAAAAGTAGTCCAGATATTATTGTACGAAGAATCAGAAATTGGCTTAACCGTTCCATCTCCATGTTTTAATGTTACTTCTGCTATAAGATTTGTCAATTCATATGAATTTCTAATCATTCTTCCGACTTTTTTGTGATATTGGGCTAACGTTATTATTTTGGGGAGCCATACTGAAAATAACAGCGGTAAAATAATATAAAATACTGAGGGCATGATCAATGCCTTTTGAAAAGGAATTTATGATACTAAAAAGAGACTTTTGACACTGAAACCAAAGAGTATTAATACATTTTGAACAACAGACATAACACATGTCAGCTTCAGTATATGTTAAATAAATGTATGAGAAGCATATATCATAACATGTGCAGAGAAACTATAGAACCTCCCCTGACAATTTTATTTGACAATTTATCGCTGTATCTCTCTGAAATGTTCTGTGTTTCTCCTCATTTGAGGAGACAATCATATATGAAGCTGTAGCCTACACATATTCGTCGTTTGAAATAATAAGAAATAGCTCTGACAAGAGCTGTTGTTTCTCTCCGATCACATTCAGATTGTTTTATTACTGCAACCTAATAGTAAAGTGGTGACCCCGACGAAGCATTGAAAATCAAGCCTGAATAATGGAGGAATCACAAAGCGCTGCACATCCTGCCACTCCACAATCTGCCGAAGTCGCCAACATATCGCTATCACTGCGAATCCCACCTTTCTGGCGTGACCGACCAAGGCTATGGTTCTTCAGTTTCGAAGCAGCGACACACGATCTCAAGAGGAGTCAAGCTCAACTAGCGCAAATGGTGATTGCGCAACTCGAGAGGCAAGACATCGAGCAAATCACCGACCTGCTCTACAATCCGCCCGCAGCTGACCAGTACACCGCCATCAAGGAGCGTCTGATCACCGCGTATGAAGAATCTGACAGTCGGCAATTCCAAAAGCTGTTGTCAGAGATGGAACTCGGCGACCAAAAGCCGTCACAACTATTGCGACGAATGAGAGATCTCGCTCGAGAACGCCTACCAGACACAACGCTACGACTTATGTGGACCAACCATCTGCCACCACACGTCCGTTCCGTACCTACTAGCCGTCAGCGAGTCGCTCAGCTCAAAAGCTACACTGGAAGAGTTGGCTTTATTAGCGGACAAGATGTTGGAACAGTCCACCCATATCGCAGCTGTCAGTCTACCGCAAGCACAACCGCCACAGTTCATACCGCAAAACGACACGCAAATGTTAATAGCAGAAATTCGCAAACTTTCCCTGGAAATCGACGAACTCAAAAGTAAAAACTATGACAGTTACCGAAGAAAGAGATTCCAGTCTAGAAGCCGCCGATATTCACAATCTCGATCTCGCCAGTCATCACCGTCACCAGCATCACCGCACTGTTACTACCACCGTAGATTCGGAGCTCAGGCTAGAAAATGCACTGCTCCATGCAATTTCAAGACATCGGAAAACTAAAACGAACGTTGGCAACGACGGAACCCGGCGTTCATGAATCTTCCTACCGTCTTTTCGTCACTGACAGAAAAACTGGACTGTCATTCCTGGTAGACACAGGGGCAAACATATCCGTGTTACCTCGAAGCAAGAGCTGCCACTCAAGTCCGCTACCTTGCAAGCTTTTCGCCGCTAACAATACAGAAATTTCAACCTACGGCGAGAAAACGCTAGAGCTAGACTTAAACCTACGTCGACCGTACAAGTGGAAATTCATAGTCGCCAATGTCACAAAACCAATTCTTGGAGCCGATTTCCTGAAGCATCATAAGCTCGTCGTCGACCTCCAAAACAAGAAGCTTATCGACAGCGTTACTAACCTCAAAGTCGATGCACCCATCCTAGCAACAACAATGCCCACAGTACGCAGCATAGATATCGAAAAATCCTACCACGACATCTTGGCTGAGTTTCCCGGAATAACAAGACTAACGGCAATGAACCTGAACAGCAATATCAACGTGCAACATTACATCGAAACCGAAGGCCAACCCATTTACTGCCGCGCTCGACCAATACCACCACATCGCTACGAAAAGGTGAAAAAAGAATTTGAGAACATGATGGAACAAGGACTATGCAGACCAAGCAAAAGCCCTTGGGCATCACCTCTCCACATAGTGCCAAAGAAAAACGGAGATCTAAGAATCTGTGGTGACTATCGTCGTCTCAATGCAGTCACGAAGCCAGACCGATACCCTATACCTCGCATCATAGATTTTACATACCAGCTGTCAGGTATGAAGATTTTCTCAACCATTGACCTAAACCGAGCTTACCAGCAGATATCTGTGAGGGATGAAGATATAGAGAAGACAGCCATTATAACACCCATGGGACTCTTCGAATTCCCGCGAATGTGCCCAGGTTTGAAGAATGCAGCTCAAACATTCCAAAGATACATCCATGAAGTACTCAGAGGGCTAGATTTCGTCTTTCCCTTTATCGACGATCTGGTCATAGCCTCGCCAGATAAAAATTTGCATCGAGAGCATCTTATCACAGTACTAAAAAGATTGGAAGACAATGGCATCACCATCAACCTTGCGAAATGCAACTTCGGTCAAACGGAAGTCAAATTTCTCGGTTACACCGTTTCGAAAGATGGAATCATACCACCAGCTGACAAAGTCAAGACCATCACTGAATACCCAAGACCTAAGACGATCGAAGAACTCCGAAGATTTCTAGGAATGATCAATTTTTATCGCGATCACATTCCTAACGCCGCAACAATTCAAGCTCCACTAAATGCATATTTATACAATATCAAGAAGCGAGACAAAACAATCATAGAATAGACCGAGGAAGCATCAGGCGCATTCGAATCCTGCACACCCATCACTAAATGCGAGCTACGCAATTTTCTGCGACGCATCCGACAAGTCAGCAGGAGCCGTCTTACAACAATTCGTCGAAGAAAAATGGCAACCACTAGGATATTTTTCTAAGAAGTTCTCCGAAGCTCAAACAAAATATTCTACATACGACCGGGAACTATTGGCAATATACATGGCAATCAAACATTTCAGAAAAATGTTCGAAGGAAGACAGCTCATTATATTCACCGACCACAAGCCGCTCACATATGCCATGAATAAAACTAAATCAACTACCGAAACTCCGCGAAGAACAAGACAACTTTTTTTTATCAGCGAATTCACAACCGATATTCGTCACGTGAGTGGTAAACAAAATATCGTCGCCGACGCACTCAGCCGCATAGAAACAATATCTTGCCCAACGACAGTAAACTACACCGAAATAGCCGCATCACAAGCAAAGGACTCCACTATCGAAACCTTGATGCAACAAGAAAATCTACGCATGAAGAAAATAACCCTACCTAACACCGATATCCAACTGTATTGCGAAACATCTACAAATCACATACGACCATACATCCCCGAGCAACACCGCCAAGAAGTATTCAGAAGCATACACAACATAAGTCATCCAGGCACTCACACAACTCGCAAACTGATGACGCAAAAATACTTTTGGCCATCAATGAATACCGACATCGGGAAATGGACAAAAAGTTGTACAAACTGCCAGAAAAGCAAGATACAACGACACACATTATCCGATATAGCAAGATTTCCGCCAACTGAAAGATTTCAACATGTACACATCGACATAGTTGGACCCCTACCTGTTACACGACAAGGATATCGCTATCTTTATAGTTACCATGATCGACCGAGTAACCAAATCGCCCGAAGCAATACCTACCGACAACATAACTGCAGAGACGATAGCCGATATTGTGTACACGCATTGGATAACACGTTTCGGCTGTCCCACAACACTAACGAGCGATCAAGGACGACAATTCGAAAGCTGCCTATTCACTAAACTAATGAAAATATTAGGCATAAAGAAAAATCGCACAACTCCGTATTACCCGCAAAGCAACGGAATCATCGAACGCTGGCATCGCACTTTAAAGACCGCCCTACGCGCAAGATTGTCTGACACAAGTACATAGATAGACGAATTGCCTACCGTACTATTCGGATTACGCGCCGCACTACGCACAGACGCCGGAGTTAGCGCAGCCGAACTTACCTACGGCTACAACCTACGACTCCCGGGCGAATTCTTCGAAAACACATCAATACCTACGACAATAGACTACAATTACGTCGAAAAACTACGAACCACTATCGAAGAAAGCAAGCCGAAGTCTGACACTGCACATCATAATAATAAAAACATTTTCGTAAAGACCTACGCGACTGCAGCCATGTGTTTATAAGAGTCGACGCTATAAAAAAACCGCTTTCACCACACGAAGGCCCTTTTCGAGTTATCAGGCGAACAGATAAGGTCTATACTCTACAGTTACCCGATCGTCAGACATGCATTTCTATAGACCGATTGAAGCCAGCATATGTACTGAATGAAACATACACACCAAACCGAAATGAAATTACCATACCCATACATCAAGAATTACCGTTACCTCAAAACCAAGTTACCATGCAGTTACCTCAAAAACCGTGTACCAATACCATACCTCGGCAACAATACATCAAGCCTACTGCAACGAACACCATGACGTCACAGCAAGAGCAAAAGAAAACGCGATCAGGCCGTGCCGTCAAGCTGCCGGTACGTTTCACTTGAAGGGGAGCACTGTAGCCTACACATATTCGTCGTTTGAAATAATAAGAAATAGCTCTGACAAGAGCTGTTGTTTCTTGTCGTTTGTAATATGAAATATACACACATTTGTCGTTTGAAATAATAAGAAATAGCTCTGACAAGAGCTGTTGTTTCTCTCCGATCACATTCAGATTGTTTTATTACTGCAACCTAACAGTAAAAAGCCAATATTCAATATTAAAATTCACTCGAGTTAGTTACTCGAGACGACCATCACTAGAAGATAAGAGAAGAGACACTTATTTTAGGTTTGGAGTTGTTTGGAGAGCTTAGGGCCTGCTGACTGATAAGTGGGACGCTATCATATCATAACTTATATGGTTCGATCCAAATTAGACATGAATACCACCAGGAAATGGGAAGAGTATAAATGGGAGAGATAAGAGTCAAACTATGAGATCACTGAATTGGGAGATCAGGAGAACATTAAGAAGGACATCAAAGTCAACACAGTTGAATGCTCTACTAAAATCAAGTAATATGATAAGGGTTAGTTTCTAGTTGTCCATTGCATATTTACTAGGGATATATAGTTAGATTGTAGGTTATATTTATGTATAAAGATAAGAGCGCATCTCGCCCATAAACATTATGTTTGGCGAGAATATTAGTCCAGTCAAAATAGACATTCCAGTTTGCAATAATTCCCAACAAGCTGGATTTTTGTGCAGGCCTTGAATACGTCATTACAAATGATATGTCAAAAGTCCCCGTCGATCCAAATGGGACAGTATTCACATAGTAAGGCAGGATTTGCCGTTTTTTTGGATGGCAACAACATACGCCGATTTCCAAGCTTTTGGGAACAATTTCAACGTCAACCGTTCAAAATATAAGTTACAACGGGAATCACGATGTCTAGAAAAGGAAGAAGCATCTCACGACTCAGAGAATCAGTACAATCAAATCGTACAAAATTACGCGGGTGTTAATTGGGCTCTCGTTGCCGCATTAATTGAAATACGAATTAGCGACCGTTTTCAATTTCTCTGTAAACAGCTGGGCTTGCGGGAAGATTCAGCCCTCAAGGAAATTTAAGGAAACAGAGACGTAGTATTTTTTTTATTTATTTATTTCTTCAGAGTAATTTTACAATTATCTTAACACTAGTAACCTGCCAAACTGTGTAACAGTTTGTCGGCAGAGTTCCCGCAGACACACAGGTATTTACTTAATCTAGACACATATTCACTTAATTTTAAGATTATTTCTATTCGCACACATACACACATTTACAGAAATACACTCACTTACACGAACACTAGCGTACACTGACACACACCCTCGCACACACGAACATATACGCTACATGCGCACTCGCACACATATATACGCTACGAACACACACACGTTACCGACTTATATATTACTCACTTAGATAATCCCTATGGACACATGGACAAATAGTGTTTTTTAAGAATGTTTTTGAGCAGACTTCGGGAAACGTTGTCCTGCTGACATGTTATTTCATGTGGCAGGTTATTTAATATTGTTGGAATAAGCCACCGCCTGGTACGCTTGCCGAAATAATTAATATATCCAGGGACCCTGTATATATGCTTACGAGCTACTCGCCGAACAGGATGTATGTGTTTTAGTTTAGCTTTATACTTATTATTATTATAATGTTCCAAAAGAAGTGTTACTTTAACTTTACTCTCGATTGGTAATATCTTACATGTTTTAAAAAGCTTTGTGTAATCTTTATTAACTTCGTCCTTTTCTTTTTTATTAGTTAATAGTTTTAGCAATCTTACTTGTATATCTTTAATTTTATTTAAATGTACTGGAAACGTCAGCCCGTAGGCACCCAATCCGTAGCATATAAGTGCATCTGCAAGAGTATAATAAAGCATGTACAATATTTTTTTACTTACTGAATACTTTAGTTTGTGTAACATACTGAGTACTGATCTCAATTTTTGACAGACACTATCCACGTGTATGTCCCATGCAAAGCGGCGATCTATTATTATACCTAAATACTTAAAAGACTCTACCAGCTCAATGGATTGGCACTGACATGGATCAATTGTATTAATGTTTTCTTTTAGATGTAGACATTTATATGTATGGCCTTTAATTACACTTTTTAAGAGTTTTGCTGATTTATTGTAAGGACTAGCAATCAACATTGTTTTTGTTTTATCTAAATTAATAATTATGCCATTGTCGTGTGCCCATTTCACCACATTGTCCAAATCTGTTTGCATCTTATATTGTATCTCATCGATATTTTGTCCACTACACATTAAACACGTGTCGTCGGCATACATGTACGTCTTACAGTTATTTATAACATTTACCATGCTATTGACACTCATTAAATAGCCTATTGGTCCAAACACTGATCCAGTCGGAACTCCATACTTAATATTATCTTTCACACTATTTACGCCATTTATTTTAACTATTATTGACCTGTTTTCCAGATACTTTTTGAACCATTTTTTAACTGGTCCTCTTATTCCACATTCATCCATAGCCTGCAGCAAGACCCCGTGATCCAGAGTATCAAAGGCTTTTTTAAAATCTATAAAAGTAACTAAAACTATTTCTTTATTATTAAGTGCCAAATTTATGTCATAATATAATATAAAAATACAATATAGTATAAGATACAATCATACCTATACGATTACAGTCGTATGTATGTTTACATACACATATAAAATAATACAATATTATAAATAATGTTGTTACCAAACATGGCTCTATGAATAGTGTCCCTATTCCATGGTGTGGATGTCCAAATAGTGTGATCATTTAGATAGTCACTTACTTTATAATAACCTTTACTCATGAGTGTCTTTTTGATATGGATGTTGCGGAGATTACTGAATAAGAGACCGAAGGTGGATGGAAAAGTGTATATTGTAATAAATGTGAAAATATGTGAATATGTACAAGCAGTATGAATGGATGGCAAAATGACAATTAATCAAGTTTGACGTTGAAAATGGTTTTTTACAATGAGGTATAAAAAACATAGACAAACTATACAATATCTACAAAGAGTACGCAACATCCTCCCCCTTTGTGCAAGCACTAACTACTACCAGATATATACAGTCTTACAAGTTTGCTCAGGGGACGACGTAGAGTACCAGCCGCGGTTGATACTCTAGAATTACACTTATTTTTATGGAATTTTCCTATGAATATATTAGTACTATTTTATTTTATGGTAAATGAAACACCATCGTTTTTTAGTATTTGACAGAGTCACTTTTAAACTTTTTATTTTTACGTACAACGTACATCAAACATAGACAAACATATAAACCTATTTCTAACACCCTCTCTTAATTTTAGCATTAAAATTATTAAAACATGTAAACAGCATTAAATAAAATATCAACTCGAAGCAAATTACAAACCCTTACCAACTATACTAATTTTATGCTTCGTAAATTTACTTTATCTAGGGCCTTTGTAAAAATATCCGCAGTTTGGTTTTCAGAACAATATTGTAACTCAAAATCATTGTTAGAATAAAGCTCATGTATATAATGATACCTGACGTCTATGTGTTTAGATCTTCGATTAAAAATACCTGTTTTAATAGTTGTATGGCACTTTGATTATCAATTTTAAACACGACAGGAATATTATTGAGATCGTTCAACAGGGCTTTTAAAAACATTGCTTCTTTACAGCATTCGGCTGCCGATATAAATTCCGCCTCCGTTGAAGATAAAGCAACTATAGTTGTTTTTTTTGGGAATACCAAGATACTGGTGAATCACCTATCATAATAACATAACCAGTAGTGCTGCGTCTTGTCTCCTGATCGCCTGCATAATCTGCATCACAATAAACATTCATTTTTAAATTCATTATTCCTCTTATAAGACAAACCCTCTTCAATTGTTCCCGCTAAATATTTAAAAATTCTTTTTACAGCTACAAAATCCTTCTTATCAGGCATTTCTATTTTACGAGTGGCTAAGTTAACTGAATATGCTATATCCGGCCGAGTCCTAGTAGATAAATATAGCAAACTTCCAACTGCCTCCCTGTAAGGAAACTTCATTTCCTTATCATGACATTCAGTTTCCACCTCCTTACTATTTACTATAGATGGTGTATTTACATATTTGCAATCCTTCATATTATATTTGTCCAATATACTTCTTATATAATTAGTTTGTGTTAAATATATTCCGGTTTTATTTCTCTTTATTTCTAATCCAAATAATACTTTGGATCCTCCTGTATCTTAATTTAAACTCCTTGTTAAGTTTATGTAATGTTTCTCTTATTAGATTTTTAGTTTTACCAATAACTAATCCGTCATCCACGTGAATTACTATATATAACGAAGAATCTTCATTCTTAAGAATACAAGGTTCATTTTTTAACTGTGTTAATCCTAGTTTCGCCAGAGAGACGCAGCGCCTTTTTCCACTCAGCTCGACCAGCCAGAACAGAGTCATCCAAGTTAGCTGGCAACGCGTTGTTAGAGGATGAGCCAATCAAAAAATGAAACGGGGTGTTTGTCATAGAGTTTATATTTTGAATTTAATACTGGCTGGGTTGTTTTGTAAAAAGTGAAGTTTGAAGTCTTTTTGAATATAGATGTCTGTTGTTTGAAATTATTTTATAAAGAAGATATGTTTGGAATTTAGATCAGATTTTATATTGATATTGTATTTAATTATTTTAAACTGTCATGACTGTGTTGAATAAATTGAAAGTGGTAATGAATTGAGTTATTTGCTTTTATTACATGAAGAAATCTTTATAACAGGTTATGGGCCTGCACTTACGGATTGAAAAGGTCAGTTTTAATTGTTAAGAATTTGTAGCTATCAATTGCAATTATGTCCGAGGAATTATTAAATTTACATTTGACTAAATTAAATAATGAAATGGAGTATTCGCTATGGAAAAAACGGATTAATTTGCTGTTGATAGCCAAAGACCTAGATGCAGTTTTTAAAACATGATACTAAAGCGAAAGATTTTACAAAGAAAGATGCAAAAGCGAAATATATTTTAATAAATGCATTAAGTGAGAAGTATGTGAGTCATGTCATAAATTGTGAGAATGCAAAAGAAATGTTGGACAAATTAGACAGGATTTTTCTAGGAAGTGATCAAACACAGATGTGTCGGCTAATGGAAGAATTTATAAATATGAATTTAAAAATGATGACATCATGGTTGATATTAGTAATGTTGAAAATTTAGTAACAAACATTAGAATTTTGGGTTTTGACATGCCAGACATGCAAGTAATGTCAAAGATTTTATGTTCTCTACCAAAGGAGATGGGGAACCTAAGAACAGCTTGGGAATCAACTCCGAGTGCTGAAAAGAATATTTCCAATTTGATTTCAAGAATCATTTTAGAAAAGAAAATGAATACTTCTGCACATTTAAAAAATACGGAAAATAAAAATGAAAATGTTTCGAAAACAATTGAATGTAATGACAGTCATAACACATTCAAAGCATGCTATGGCTGCGGAAAGAAGGGTCATATTGCAAAATTTTGTAGGATGAAGAAGAATTATGTTGGAAATACAGGAGCTTTACAATGTTTCAAATGTTTGAAAAATGGACACCGTTATACAGAATGCACTGATAAATTTAACTGTAGTGTATGCAAAAATAATACTCATTATACAAAATTCTGCCTAGATATAGGAAATAACTCTGTGAGTAGAAACGTTTTTAATTATACAGGTACTTCTGGAGTAGAAGAAATAGAATTTATTCTTGATTCAGGAGCAACTTGTCATACTACTTATTCTATAGGGATTTTAAATAAAATAGAAGAATGTTCTTATAAAATAATGACCGCTGATGGCAATATACATATAGTTAATAAAATAGGGAAAATATTCTGTGAAGCAAACAACAACAAAATAATTTTTAATAATGTTTATTATGTACCAGAACTTAAGAAAAACTTGATTTCAGTTTCTAGATTAACAGATAATAATTGCAAAATTATATTTTCAGAAACAAATGTGAAATTCGTGACATAAAAGTGACATTTGTTATTCTTTACTTTACTGGTGTGATGGGCGATGATGGACTGTTTTATGTGAGGTTGCCATTGCAGAGGTACGCAGTGCAGGATATGAGGTCAGTCGAGCTAAACACAATAAATTTAGTTAATAACATGAAATTTTGGCATCGTGCATTAGGTCATACTCCGGTTCTGAAAACAAAAAATCTTGTCAAAGGTATTAATATTAAAGGTACTAAGGAGGTGGACGCTTGCGAAATTTGCATCAAGGCTAAGCTTTGTAGAAAACCATTTGTTACTGAGAGGCACAGAGCTACTCAACCGTTGGAAATAATACATAGTGATATTTGTGGACCAATAGGAACAGAATCTTGGAATGGTTATAAATATTTTATAACCTTCTTAGATGATTACACACATTTTATTAAGATTTATTTATTAAAAACAAAAGATGAAGCTCTGTCAGCAATAATTAAGCATATTAATTTATCGGAAAATAATTTTAATTCAAAAGTTAAAACATTTAGGTGTGATAATGGAGGTGAGTACACTAGCAACAGTTTTAAAAAATATTGCGAGAACAAAGGAATACCTATAGATTACACGATTCCTTTTACACCACAATTAAATGGAAAATCTGAGAGATTTAATAGAATTATCATGGAAAGAACAAGATCATTGTTATATAATTTGATTTGCCGAAAATACTTTGGAGCGAGGCTGTACTAACTGCAGCTTATTTGACTAATAGATGTTCAAATACAGTTACAGAGAAAACACCGGCAGAATTATGGTTCAATAGAATTCCAAATGTGAAACATTTAAAAATATTCGGTTCATTGGCATATTTTAAAATTAATGAAAGGTTAGACAAACTTGATCCAAGATGCAATAAAGGTTTACTTGTAGGATTCACAAACAATGGGTACAAAATTTGGGATGCGGTTAATTACAAAATTCATTATTCTAGAGATGTAAGATTTATTGATGATATTGAAGATGTCCGCAATTATTTAAAACAAAGTAAGACAGGTACCGGACAGAATGATTTATTTGATCTATTCAAAGAGGAAGATTTCGAAGAGACAAATATTGATAATAATTTAGAAAATAGTTTAGAAGATGGTTACAGGTTGAGAGAGGGGAAGTAGAAATAGGGAAGAAATAAGAAATGAGTCAATAGCTGAAAGGATTTGTGAAGATGATGAACAGAATTTTGAACATCGTCGTGAAGAAGAGTTAATAGAAGAAGATAGCTTTGAAGATAATGCAATTTTAGAAGATCAAAATGAAAATATAGCAAGTTATGAAAGTTTGATAGAAGAAAGTGATTGTTTTGAGGATGCTGTTGATGCAGACAATGAGATTGGTTCAAATACTGAACAAATTATTACAAGAATTTTACCAGAAAGGGATAGACGTTTGCCAATGAGATTGAAAGATTATGATTTAGAAAGTTCATTTTTAACATATAGTGAAGTATTACAAAGTGAAGAAAAGGATTTATGGGAAAAAGCAATTAAGGAAGAAAAGGAGTCATTAGAGAAGAATAAAACGTGGGAGATTGTGAATAGAGAAGAAGCAAAGAATAGAAAAATTATTACGAGCAGATGGGTTTTTACGATTAAACCAGGGGGTAGATACAAAGCAAGATTGGTTGCAAGAGGATTTCTTCAAAAATATAACATCGATTACAAAAAGAACGTATAGTCCGGTTGTAAATACTACCAGTGTACGGTTGTTACTTTCGATTGCAGGACAAAAAGGTTTCAAAATAAAACAATTTGATGTCAAAACAGCATTTTTATACGGTGATTTAAAAGAAGACATTTATATGGAGATTCCTTTAGGATATAATATTGATAAGACTAAAGTTTGCAAACTTAAGAAAAGTTTATATGGTCTTAAGCAAGCACCACTTATGTGGAACATTAGATTAACAACTTATTTAAAGAAATTGGGTTTTGTACAATTAAAACAAGATCCTTGTTTATTTGTTTGTAGGGAAAAAGAGATTTATTTAGCTATATATGTTGACGACGGAATTATAGTTGGAAATAATGAGATAGAATTAAATAATATTATAATAGATTTGGAAAAAGAATTTGAAATTAGGAAATTTGATAAGGTAGAAAAGTTTATTGGAATAGATATTTTAATTGAAAAGAATTTTATTAAAATCTATCAGAAATCATATATTGAACAACTGTTAGAAAAATATGGATAACAATCTCAAAGGAAGTGTTCATCCTGATATCTTAATAGATACACATCAAGAGGGGCAGGTTAATAGTAGTGATGTGCATAAATATAGGCAGTCCAATCCAATAAACTATTGGATCTCTTTTATATTTAGTTAATAAAACTAGACTGGATATTTCATTTCATGTGGGTTATTGTAGTAGACATCAGGAATGTCCCAATTTAAACGATTTTGGAAACATTAAGAATATTTTTAGGTATATTAGAAATTCAATTACTTTGGGTATTCAATACTTACAGGGAAGTGACTTGACACTTCAAGCTTATTGTGATGCAGATTTCGCTGGCGATCCAGAACTAGAAAAAGCACGACTGGGTTCATAATTTTGTACGGCGGTGGACCAATACATTGGTGCTCACGTAAGCAGTCTGTCACTGCTTTGTCAAGTACAGAGGCTGAATATATTTCAGCAGCTGATTGTATTAAAGATTTGCTTTACACTCAGTCTCTAATTAAAGAAATAACAGGAAAAATGCCTAAAACTGAATTGTATGTTGATAACCAATCGGCAATAGTTTTAATTAAGAATGGAATTTTTAGTAGAAGAAGCAAACACATAGACGTGAAATATCATTTTATAAAAGAAAAGATTGAACAGCAATCAATTGAAATATTAATTGTCCCACAAACTTAAATATTGCAGATATTTTAACAAAAGGTCTAGATAGAACAAAGTTTCTTCGGTTAAGGAAGTGTATCGTGAGTGACTAATGAACTCAAGTGATTCTATTAATATTTAAAATGATTTTAATATTTATTGTAGTAATAAGGTTTTAGGACGTTCATTTCAAATTTAGTTTTAGTTATTTATATTATTGTTAGGTTTATTATTTGAAAGTTTATAATGTGGGGTTATAAGTAATATGTAGATATGTATAGTATGGTTATATAAGTGAGGTTTCAAATGGATATTAAATTCAGAGGGGCTGTCATAGAGTTTATATTTTGAATTTAATACTGGCTGGGTTGTTTTGTAAAAAGTGAAGTTTGAAGTCTTTTTGAATATAGATGTCTGTTGTTTGAAATTATTTTATAAAGAAGATATGTTTGGAATTTAGATCAGATTTTATATTGATACACATACATACATACAATACATACACTCACGCCTTTTTCCCACGGGGGTAGGCAGAGATTACGTCCTTATTGCTACGGTCCTTACATATCTCTTTCGCTTCATCTACTTTCATAACATCCTCATAATGCTCGACGATTGCGGGTACTTGATATTGATATTGTATTTAATTATTTTAAACTGTCATGACTGTGTTAAATAAATTGAAAGTGGTAATGAATTGAGTTATTTGCTTTTATTACATGAAGAAATCTTTATAACAGCGTTAAGGTTTCTGGGTCTCCTGGATGTACTGACACGTGCGTCAATGGGCGAGAGTTGACAATCGCTTCAGCTTCCGACAGCAAAGTTAGGAGTGTCTCTTCTTTAGGGGCGCGGTCTTTCAGGGTGACGCTTAGAGCTATCTTGATTGAACGGACGAGCCTCTCCCAACAACCACCAAAGTTTGGGGCGGCAGGAGGAATGAAGCTCCAATTGATGCCGTTACTCGTAGCGAAATCATGTACGCTCTTGTCGAAAAATGCTCTAAGTATTCGATTAGCGCCAACAAAGGCCGTACCATTATCAGAAAATAATGTAGTTGGAGCTCCTCTTTTTGCGATGAACCTGCGAATCGCTGATATGGCAGAGTCCGCTGAAAGTGAGTACACCAGCTCCAAGTGCACTGCCCTCGAAGTCATGCACGTGAAGAGAGCCACATATCTTTTCTCGCGTCTGCGCCCAATAGCGACGCTGATGGGACCAAAATAATCTAGCCCAGTAAAGGTGAAGCAACGTGTGTGATGTGCCATACGTTGAGCTGGCAAGTCGCCCGTTGGTGGTGATTGTGGTTGGTTCTTGCGAATTTTGCACCAAAGGCATTGGTGCGCCACGGATCTCACTGTACTCCGAAGTTGTAAAAGCCAATATTTTTGCCGCAGCTCATTGATTACCGTTTCATGATTCGCGTGACCCATCTTGGTGTGATAGTGGTGTACCAATAAACGGACCACTGGATGCCGGCCATCTAAAATAATTGGAGCTTTAGCATCAGGGCTCACTTCCTCTACTGCAGCTATTCTTCCAGCCAGGCGTATAATATGGTCTTCTCCCAACACTGGTGACAGTTTAGTCAGACGACTGTTCTTGGGTAGTGGCTTGCTTTGAAGAAGACTGTCAAACTCATCGGGAAAACATTCTATCTGCGTTTTTAATAGCACATGCCTTTCTGCAGCATTTATAAATTCCAGGGAAAGGTTGATAGGAACTAGTGGGGTAGGAATACTGGTAGTGGATGTATTTCGTGAATTTTGATTGTTAGACTGAGAATTTTGCAATAGTTTCCGAAAAATAAATGCAGCTTGGTGAGCGCGCGCTG
Organism: Scirpophaga incertulas; assembly: GCA_036419045.1. Classification (NCBI taxonomy): domain Eukaryota; kingdom Metazoa; phylum Arthropoda; class Insecta; order Lepidoptera; family Crambidae; genus Scirpophaga; species Scirpophaga incertulas. The sequence continues at coordinate 21,959,241 of CM071626.1, forward strand.
TAGCTCGCACCAAGCGTAGCCAATTACTGAATCGCGAAAAATCTACTGTAACTGCAGATGGCAGTCTGGTACGCTCATTAAGAACTGCGACGGTTTCTCCTAGCCGCTGTCTTAACTCAACATGAGCTTGCGATGTATTTACAACTGGCTCTGAGGGCCATTTGTCAGCAGGCAGATAAAGAAATGACGGTCCAGTAAACCATCTGCTTGCTGAATCCAAGCAGCCAGGTCCTACTCGCGTAGCATCATCAGTCACGTTCAGGCCTGTCGGTACCCACCTCCAATCTTTGACACTGGTTATTTCCGTAATTTCTATGCGGTGAGCAACGAAAGGCTTGAACGTGCGCGCGTCACTACGCAACCACGCAAGGACGGTAGAAGAATCTGTCCAGAAAACCTTTCGGACTGGTTTTTTGGTATGACCTTCCTCGATAGTTACGGCAAGACGAGATGCCATTAATGCAGCTTGTAATTCCAACCTCGGGACTGAGACTGGTTTCAAGGGCGCAACTCTTGCTTTGCTCTGTATAAAAGAGGCTTTACGGACGTGTCATCATACAAAAGCCGCCAATATGCCACACATGCAAAAGCCGATTCGCTCGCATCTGCAAAGATGTGCAATTCTCTGCAGATGGGTTCGGATCGGCTAGCGTGTGCATACCAACGATGAATTTTGAATGTTGTCACCTCCGAAAGCTCCCGAAACCACTCTTTCCATTTTGAGGTTTCAGCAAGAGAAAGTTCCGTGTCCCAATCAATGTTAGTTCTCCACAGCCGCTGAAAGAGTATACGGCCCTTTACTATCAAAGGTCCGAGTAAGCCTAAAGGTTCGTACACACGCATCAGATGTGTAGCAACTAGGCGTTTGGTAAGTTTTATGGGCAAGCTTTCAGATATACCAGTCCTAAACCCTAAAAAATCTGTAATAGGATTCCAAGCTATTCCTAGTGCTCTTACTATGGCACTGTTACCTATATTTACCTCGGCAACTTTATCATCACGCAGCTCAGCGGGAATGAGTCTCAAAGCTGATGGATAGTTTGAGGCCCATCCTCGCATTTCCATGCATGCCGAACTGTGTATGGTAAGTATGTTTTTGGCTATTTGTGCAGCATAATCAGCATCATCATGAGATCCGAGGTAATCATCCATGTAGTGGTCTTCAACAACCGCCTTTGCCGCACTAGGGAACGCATGAGCATGATCAGCTGCGTTTTTGTTTTTCTGAATTCCTTCACCGGTTGCTTCTGATCCCCATCTCTCCAAAGAAATCGCAAGGCGTCTCTGTCAGCAGGTCTGATACGGATCTGAGGGAACATTTCCTTCACATCCGCTGTCAGAGCAACGCGTCCCTCCCTAAACCTGTACAAGATGTGAAGAAGATTTTGAAGAAGATCTGGACCAGAAAGCAACAAAGAATTCAGACTGACTCCTTCATTGGTTGCTGCCGCGTCGTGAACTACACGTAGTTTTTGTTTTTGGGGGTAATATACCAAAGTGTGGCAGATATAGCAATAGCACATCTGAATGTTGATGTTTGCGTTTGGCATAGTACGAGTCGGCAGTGCATTCTTCAGCGTATCCCTTAGCGATCATATTATTGATAAAAGATTTGTACGCTGCCGCAAATTCATGATCACGAGACATGCGCCGCTCGAGACTTAAGAGACGCGACAGTGTCTGTAGGTAACTGTCCGGGATATACTTAATATCATCACGCCACGGCAAGCCAACTTGAAAACGGCCTGATGGCAAGCGTTCAATTGTAGCCTCTAAAATTTCGAGAGCGCGCTTGTCATATTTGTTGTGTAGCGTTTCGACCTTACTTATACCTATAGCATCTAACTTGTATTGTTCCTTGAACAAGAACTCTAAACTGTTAGAATAATCTGCACTATTCTGATCTGTAAAGCTGATATGGTTAACAAACTGTATACACTCGGTTGAACTATTCGACAAACCATAAAGAGTCCAACCTAAGGGCGTAAGGCAAGCTACTGGTTGATTACGAGTGCCTTTACGTACCAATGTGTTTATCGATAAATGCCAGTGGTCCGCGCCTATTAATACAGTTGGAGTAGCTTCTTCATACGTGAGGTATTGTGTAATATCCTCAAGATGCTTACAGCCTTCAATACTGTGCTTACGTACCGTTTGTGTGTGAAGTGACAGTGACGGTAAAGCTCGAGCATGTTCAATTTGGAAAACACTTTGTGAGAAATTCCCCTTAATTTTAAAATCAACGTAATGTATGTCAACGTTTTTGCTAAGACCACTTACACCGTTAATTGTAATTTGTTGTCGTGGTCCAGTTGCTCCGATTATTGCAGCAACACCGGCATCAATAAGGGTGGCGGTGCTGCCGTCGTCAAGCAAGGCGTAAGTATTGTAACACCCAGCTGGACCAAAAACAGTAACAGGAATTACTTTTAATAAAGTCGTGGGATTCGACAAAACGCATTTGGAGGTGTCAGTGCCTGCCGATGTTGTTGACACAATCACCTTATTCTCCGGTGATCCGTGTGTTAAATTAGAAGGCGTGTGTATATTTGTATGCATAGCATCAGCAGAAATATTTGTTTGTAGAGGCCAATGAGCACCGTGAAACAAAGGGTGGTGATACAACGTACAGCCGTCGACACCGCAAGGGTTAACTTTGCACATTTTCCATTTGTGTGACTTGCGGCGTAGACATCTGTAACACACCCTTGATTCACGTTGCCATTGCCATTTTTTATCAATAGGTAGCGCTTTGAATTCTGTACAAGTTATTATGTTATATGCGCCTTTGTACAAAAAAGACAGTTTATTTTATTTACAGTAGACACAGGCGAAATGGGACATTTATTTACAGAAGTAGTATTTACATTTTTATTGAGTTGTGCAGCAGAATACACACTTTCTTTTTTGATGTGCCTGTCATGTGATTGTACATAAGACAGCTGCTCGGGTGACGAGCCAAACTTTATATATCGGTCGAACTCCCGTCCGAGAAAATCGGACAAAAGTTCGAGCTTGGATCGCTCAAAAGTTAAATTATCGGCCGCAAAATCTGACCACCTCATTTTAATTGTAGGGTTAAATTTTCCTAATATGGTGTGGTAGAGTTCCGGCGAATGTAAATATTCCGTACGGTTCAACATACGAATAGTACATAAACTATTACAAACCTTTGTCGCGAATGTCCCTAATTCGCGCAGATCGTCCTAGACCTAGTCGAGGTAAGTTTTTCAGCGAGCTGACCTCCTTGTAGACAATCATCTCGGGACGAGCGAAATTCTTCTCCAGCACGTTGATTATTTCGTCGGGCTCAGTAGCAGCGATGAGTAGGGCCGCCACGGCCTCGCGAGCTGGACCCCGTAGAGCTTGCTGTAATCTCCCGACATTCTCTAGAGGAGAAAATGACGTTTTAGTTGTGTCAAATAATTTTTTGAAATGCAACCATTGAGACGTATCTCCAGAAAACGGTAAGAGATCGTAGCACTTCTTACTATTTTGATTGACAGCGAAAGACTTTGCTGCCTCAGCTGTATTTGCCACTGCTTGTATGAGACTGTGAAGGTGAGGTCCATTCAGGTCGATGTCTATGGGAGCCTGTGACTGCATGTGAGTCACAGCCTCAGACGTATTTGTGGCCTGTGATGGTTCGGGATGATGATGAAACTGCTCATGAACGCCAATGCCCGCTTGAGAGTGACGGTTACGTGTCAACATCTCGGACTGATTTGTGACTTCATGAGTTTGTTTGAAAAAGGGTGTGTTACGAACCGCATCTTCTACCCATGCCTCAGTTCTCGCCGATCGCTGCGAGCGCCCGGATCTGTGGGTGCTGCTAAGACGACTTCCTCGGCTAGCATCAGCTTCGATCGCCGCCAGCTCCGCCTGCAGCTCACACTCCTCTACCTCTTTTTGAAGGTTAGCGAGCTGCACTTCACGTTCATACTGACGACGTTTTGCGAGCGCCTCCGCTGTGGCCTTCCGCGCTTTGATTGTAGCCGCTGAAGTCGCTGAAGCACGGGACCTGAACACTTCGGATGTATTAGATTGATGAGGCGCTGATGTGGATGCAGTGATGGTATTTATTCCGGCAAGTGAAACTGCTTTCGACCTTGTAATCATGGTGAAAATATGTGGTGGACTGTATAACTAATAAATGACAACTAAAATAATGTGTGACTGATTAAATGGTGATATTTTAAGCTCGAAGAACCAAATGTTGCGGAGATTACTGAATAAGAGGCCGAAAGTGGATGGAAAAGTGTATATTGTAATAAATGTGAAAATATGTGAATATGTACAAGCAGTATGAATGGATGGCAAATGAGAGACAATTAATCAAGTTTGACGTTGAAAATGGCTTTTTACAATGAGGTATAAAAAACATAGACAAACTATACAATATCTACAAAGAGTACGCAACAATGGATTTTAAATTTATATAAAGGCAAATCAATGACACTTTGCAGAAGTTTGTTAAACATAGATATACATTTCCCCAAGAACGAACAGCTTTCTAGTATTCACATTATGTAGATCACTGTTTTTATTAAATTTATTATATTTTCTATATACAAAAACTAAATTATCATATATTATTGACTAGCTAAAGTTAAAATATTAATTTCTTTGAACAATTCTTTTAGGGATTCTCTAGCCGTAAACAGTAAATAGCACGAATCGCTCTTTTTTGTAAAAGAAAATACTCTCAATGTTAGCCGCTGATCCCCATAGCAGCAGTCCATAGGACATAACACTATGAAAGTAGCTGAAATAAAACAATTCTTGCCGTTTCAACATTAGTTAAAAGTCGAATATTTTTTACTGCGTACGCCGCTGAACTAAGTTTGATTGCCAAAGTTTCAATATGTGGATCCCACTGTAGTCGTGAATCTAACATAATGCCTAAGAATTTAGTATTATTTACCAAGTCAATGACATCACCATTCATATTTAAACGAGTATCAACCTGCCTTAAATTGGGCAAAGAGAATTTGATACATTTTGATTTCTTAGAATTTAAAGAATATTAGTTGTGAACCATTACAGAACTCTCGAGAGAGCACTATTTACATCGTCATAACATTCCTTTTGTCTATCAACTTTGAATAGTAAAGTATCATCTGCAAACAATACTGTCTCACACGATTCTGTAATGTAGTAAGGAAGGTCATTTATATATATTAGAAATAGTAGAGGACCCAATATTGATCCCTGGGGAACCCCCATCGTTATAGGCGAGCTAGCAAGTTCTGATCTATTAATAACGACTTTCTGCAATTTGTCTGATAAATAAGATTTTAAAAGGCTAACAACTCCATCCGAGACACCATGTCTAAATTTACTTAAAAGCGTTTGATGACTCACACAGTAAACGCTTTGGAAAGGTCGCAAAACACTCCAATTACATCCCGCCTGCCCTCCCATGCGTCAAAAATATGTTTCATAAGTGCAGTTCCGGCATCGGTAGTGGATCTACCTTTGGTAAAGCCGAATTGGCTTTCATGCATGAGTCTGTTTGTTCTCAAGTGACCTATTAGTAGATTGTAAATAACTTTTTCGAAGATTTTGCTGAAAGTGGGTAATATGGATATAGGTCTAAAATTTGAGGGATCTTTTTTGTTACCCGATTTGAAAAGTGGTATTAATTTACTATATTTCATTAGATCAGGAAAGATACCCTCATCAATACAAGAATTAAAAATTTGTGCTAACAATGGGGCTAATTCATCGATGACAGATTGAATTATGTGAGTTGATATACCCCAGAGATCCCTATATCCATACCAAAATTCGATGGTGCATATGAGTATTGGATCGAATTTACAGACAAATTGTCCTCTTTAATACATACTTACGACGAAATCAGTGAATGTTCGGAAGTTCCACTAACTCAATCGACCTTAAAGAGAAGCGCGGAACTAGTTATCGATTTCTTGGAGTTGTTCGCTAACCGGTTGCATGGAGACTATTTCTATTTCTATCACAACAATAATTTGTTGATATACAACCACCTTGAAGCCTAATTTATTAAATATGCAAAAGCTACCCATTGAATCATCGCAGATACTAAAATACTTAAGTCTGTGTCGTCATGAAACTGACAATCATTGTAATGTGATACCATTATAGGGCGTCTCAAGTCAATTTTGTTCGCCGTACCAGTTTTGCGATGCTTCACGGTGTCGTCTGTTTACGCCTTCGTGCCGTGAAGGAATATATTATTTAGAAAATACTCAAATGATATCTTGATGATATTTAATCATTATACAAAAAATACAAGAAAGTAACTTTGTTCCAACTGATGTCTGCAATGCAGTGAATGTCCGTAGAATAATGATTTGATACCAGTAGTAACATTGCTGCAATAAATCTTCTAGGGGTAAACATACATGGGTTTTATTTGATCGGCCAATGTGATCGGACGTGTCAATAATTAATTATAAAAAATAAATCATCTGCAAAAGTGTGACCTAGCTATTCAAAACGCGGAAGAGATCTTACTCATGTCAGTGTGACCTACTCGACTCTGATTCGCCTTAGTTGTTTCTGATTCAAATGCGTGTTTTATATATTGTGTGATATGGATAGCAGCCTTTTTAACCGAAGCGGTTTGATTCGTCGCACCCCGCCACCGATGCCTTCAAGACCTCCACCTCAGCTTGATTCAGAAAAAGACGATCTCCCGGAGGTGGTACCAACTGCCGAGATACGAAAATGGATGACCAGCATAGAGCAATGTTTAAATGATGTTTGTGCCATTTCTTGCGAAGGAAAACTTAATTCGGATTCGGTGAGCCATGGGACCACCCAATTAGCTGTCCAATACCAAGCTGTCAAGTATAAGTCTCTTCAAACGCATATGACACTTCAGGCCCTAAAAGAGAAACATAATTTATCCCTGCAACTCCAGGAACTTAAACAGAGTATCGAGGCATCTACAATACCGACCAAAGACTCTTGTACATTCGCAGAGATGGTAAAAAAAGGTTCTAACAATCATATCCCTCCTTCTGGTATTAAATCCGTAGCTATCTTTCCTGCGGATTGTAGAAATAATACTCCTTGGTTTGTCTAATTCTAATAGCACACCCTTGGTTCCTATTTTAAATGTATTGTTTTATACCATGACATATTTACATTCTGTCACTAACTCTCTATTGAACACTGAAAAATAAATAAGTATATTTGCCTCTCCACTGTGATTTCAATTCTGCTAAATATAATTCACACAGAAGGTTATGGACTTTTAAACGCAGTTTTTTTCTTCATACCAGTGTCTGTTCCTAGTTTAAACTAAAGTAAAATGACTGAATGCAAAAATCATACATCGCGGAACCAAGTTCCATCTCAGTCATCCACGTCGATAGACAAACTGGAAGGTGCTTCTAATTACGGCACATGGGCATTCTCAATTGAAATGCTCCTAACGGACCTGGACCTCTGGGATTACGTAAGTAAGCCAGAAGAAGTTAAGAAAACTCAAGAGGCAGTAGTTTTTAGTCGAAATGACAGCAAAGCTCGTGCTAAAATATGCTTAGCGGTCAAATCCCATATTTTTCCCATCGTCCAAAGCTGTGCCACAGCCGAAGAAACATGGAGGAAACTGAAAGATACGTATGCATCTAGTGGACTACTCAGGCGACTAAATCTTTTGAAGAAACTCTTCAATTCCAAGCTGGATCAGTATAACTCAATGGAGGAGTACGTAAATTCTATTAGATCTACTCAGCAACAACTTATCCAAATAAATTCACCCATCGAAGACGAATTCATAGGAATTGTGATGCTGGCAGGACTAACAGAAACATACAATCCATTAGTTATGGCTTTCGAACACTCTGGCTCCAAAATTACCGTCGACACCGTCTCTTCTCTCTTATTGAAAGAAGATTTGAAAGGAAATTCCGTGAACAGTAATTCTAATGCATTAATCGCTTTCAAGACAGGGAAACCCAGGCATAGCAAACCTTTGTTCTGCACATATTGTAAGAAGAAAAGGCACCTCGTCTCGCAATGCAGAAAACGCATAAATGTAAATACCAGGACGAAGAAGAATGAAGAAAATGTTAATAGTGTAGATAGTAATTTAGATATTAATAATACAACTGATTTCATTCTTTCATCTTCATTTCATTCTCTCACAGATCCAAAGGATATATGGTATTTAGACTCTGGTGCAACATCTCACATGAGCAACAGAAAGGATCATTTCACAAACCTTTCGCGCGTCATAAAACCTGTGACCGTGGCTAACAATAGCCAAATTTTAAGCGAAGGTAAAGGTACTGTAAATTTAAATATTTCTAAACATATACACCAAATTTCAGAAGTTCTTCATGTACCTAAATTAAACACAAACTTATTGTCAGTTAATAGTTTAGTGAAAAAGGGCTACGTGGTCATATTTTCTAACAAGGGAGCATTTATATTTCCAAAAGATTATTGTAAAGTTACCGGCCGAATGATTGCTTCTGCTTCTATACATAATAATCTTTTCAAACTTAATACGATAGAAGCGGCAAACTTGACGAGTATCAAGGAACCTATGTCACTCTGGCATAGACGTCTCGGTCATCTTTGTGTCAATGCTCTCAACATATTAAAGAAAAGAAATGTAGGCATAGACTACTCTACCGCAACCCTGAATAAAACATGTATTCCATGTCTACAAGGTAAACTCGCGAAAAAACCATTTAGAAAGTCAAAAAGTAGGTCGCATAATTTACTTGAATTAGTACACACAGATGTATGCGGACCAATGAGTACTTACTCTTTTGGAGGTACTAGGTACTTACTTACTTTTACAGACGACTTTAGTCGCAAAACTTTTGGATATTTTTTAAGGCATAAGAGCGAAGTTTTTTCTAAATTTATTGAATTTAAAATCCTTGTAGAGAACCAAACTGGTAGAAAAATCAAATGTTTACGTTCGGACAACGGTACCGAGTATGTCAACAAACCAATGTCGAACTTTTTACGCGAAAATGGTATTGTACACCAATTGTCTGTACCGTACAATCCACAACAGAATGGTGTAGCAGAACGCGTAAACCGGACTGTTATTGAAAAAGCACGTGCTATGCTCCACGACGCGAAGCTTTCAAAAGCTTATTGGGCGGAAGCAGTAAATACGGCGATTTACTTAAAAAATCGATCTCCCACCCAATCCCTTAATAACCGAATTCCGGAAGAAATTTGGACAGGCAAAAAAGTTAATCTTTCCCACCTTCGAGTCTTTGGATGTCAAGCTCATGCCCTTATACCAAAGGAAAAGCGTACCAAGCTCGAATCAAAAACACGCACTTGTGTTTTCGTAGGCTATTCAACTGAGTCAAAGGCTTATCGACTTGTAGATCCGGAAAGCCCACGGGAAATCTTTGTTTCCAGAGATGTAGTTTTTGTTGAAGACGACATGAAAACAGAGGAAACAAAACAGAATTCTGTCCCACCCCAACCTGAAACCATTGAATTTAAAATTAATGAATTTCAGAACGCTCAGTGTCAGACCTATGAACCGTACTCAGACGAAAACTTCGTCTTAGAACAAAATCTTCCGAATGCTCCTAGTCCAGAAATATCGAATGCTCCTGTTGAGTCTTCAGATATTTTCCCGGATACAGAACTAGAAACTGTAGGAGACACCGGTGATGAAGTTCGGAGTCAACCTCAGACTGAAGATCTTCTCTCAGAGCCACGCTATCCAACAAGAGGGAGAAGACCACCAGTTCGTCTGACAGATTATGTCAACCTCAGTACAACTGATGGCGAACCTGAGTCATACAAACAAGCCATTGAAGACAGTCACAAACAAGAATGGCTGGCTGCAATGAACTCAGAATATAACTCCTTGCTCAAATATGGTACGTGGACTCTTGTTAAGAGACCAGCGGATAGAAAAACTATTAAATGCAAATGGGTTTATAAAGTAAAACGAAACACTAGCGGGGAAATTGTTAAATATAAAGCTAGACTTGTAGCAAAGGGTTTCACTCAAGTCTATGGTGTCGATTACGGAGAGACTTTTTCTCCCGTTGCCCGACTCTCATCAGTTAGGCTGTTGATGGCGTTCAGCGTAAATCTCAACGCTCAGTTAGAGCATTTAGACGTCGAAACAGCATTTCTGAATGGAGACTTAGACGAAGAAATTTTTATGGAACAGCCCGAAGGTTTCGATACTGATCGCAAAGACAAAGTATGTTTACTTAAAAAATCTCTTTATGGCTTGAAACAATCACCGAGACAGTGGAACATCAAAGTCAGAGAAGCTATGTCCACGCTCTCATTAAAACAAGCCGAGAATGAGCACTGCTTATATTACAAGCGAGAAGGAAGTAAAATTCTAGTAGTAGCTGTCTTTGTAGATGATTTTTTCCTTTTGTGTAACGACGAGACCATGAAGTCTGAATTCGTAGCCAAGCTCAAAAGTATCTTTACTGTTAAAGACCTTGGTGTTTTAAAAGACTGCTTAGGAATGCGAGTTACACAATCATGTGGTAGTGTCAAACTTGACCAAACCAAATATATTGAGAATGTAATTGAAAAGTTTGGAATGGCAAATGCAATCCCTGTCACAACACCCTTAGAGCCTGGTATAAAACTCACTCTACCTGAAAAGGAAGATGAGAAACCGGAACTCCCGTACCAGCAGCTAATAGGTTCTTTAATGTACATTGCTCTGGGCACTCGGCCAGATATTTCATTCGCAGTTTCATATCTGAGCCAGTTCAATGTACATTACGGGGAGGTGCATTGGAGAGCTGCGAAAAGAGTTCTCCGGTATCTCAAAGCTACCAAAAATCTCGAGTTACATTACAAAAAGGGGGATATATACCCAACCGGTTATGCGGATGCAGACTATGGCAACAGTATCATAGACAGGCGCTCCTATTCAGGATATGCATTTAAAATGAGCGGCGCTTGCGTGTCATGGGAATCACGCAAACAACGCACTCCAGCTCTCTCGACCACCGAGGCAGAATACATGGCCTTGGGAGATGCTTGCAAAGAGGCCATATATCTTAGGACGCTGATCAAAGATGTCTTTGATATCATTCATCCCATGACCATATATACCGATAATCAAAGTTCATTAAAACTAACACGCAATAACACCTATCATTCTCGAACGAAACATATAGATATAAGGCATCATTTCATTCGAGAACTATCACAACAGGACTTTCAATTACAGTACATACCGACCACTGACATGATAGCAGACATCCTCACCAAGCCATTAGCTAAAATCAAACATTGTAAATGCTCATCATCATTAGGCTTAAGGTAGGATAGTCGGTTGTATTATAATAGTTTCGATATTTTTATACAGTCTGTTTGTTTATTATGTTGTGTTAGTTAAGTGTTTAGTTTTATGGCTTTAGTGTACAGCATAACTTTGATACGGATTTATTGCTATTAATTTTTATTTACCTACAGGGTGTACCATTACGGGGAGGTGTAGAAATAATACTCCTTGGTTTGTCTAATTCTAATAGCACACCCTTGGTTCCTATTTTAAATGTATTGTTTTATACCATGACATATTTACATTCTGTCACTAACTCTCTATTGAACACTGAAAAATAAATAAGTATATTTGCCTCTCCACTGTGATTTCAATTCTGCTAAATATAATTCACACAGAACGGATAAATCGATATCCAGCGAAGAAACCAAGTGTATGGTACAGAAAATTATATAATAATAATAATAAATCTTTATTTTCCCATCACAAACAGTTTTTAAGATAACAGTTGACAGAATACTTATGTATGAAATAATGTTTGTGTGAGACTGATGCCTATGCTAGGCACGCGTGTGCCTGTATTACAGGTCATCAGGCTCGCACTCCTTGGTCCGCCAGGTATCCCGTATAGAACTTGATGATAAGTGATTAACAAAATTATTAATTATAAGCTTTTCAGCACTAAAAATGAGCCAATACAAATAGGTAAGTGAACGAAAATAAAATAAAAACAATAAAATTTAAACAACAAAAAATGACTGTGAATGATGTCGTGTATAAGAATGTATGTGTGAGTTGATTAGGTTAGGTAAGTAGGTTAGTTTATTTTGTAGAATATACATAGGTAAAAATGTTACACTATTAATCAGTTCAATTGTTAGCCGTTTTTAATTATTGTTGTGTATTTAATATTTTATCTGGGTAAAGTTATTAGGTTTTCAGTTTCTACATAATCGTGATCAAGCAGCCACATGGTAACCTTGTCCTTACATCCATGTAACGAGAGGGAGTAAATTTTATGTATAGCATTGATTTTATTATACAAGTAGTCACCTAGAAAGCATGCAAATCTCTGAGCAAATGATGTACTAAATGGTTGAATGGTACAAACAGCACTCCTCCTACGTCTATCGAGGTTGAGATGTGGATCATATGGGAGTTGGGAGTGCTTGCGAAGAATAATAGCAAGCAAAAATAGCTGGCGTACTGTAAGTACCCTCCAATAACTGTACACTTCGCTATATGCCCAGAACAATTAAAATTGCACGTGACCGGTTTACGAAAAACAAAAAATGGAGGTGTAATTATCAGCACCGAGACCAAGGACGACGTTGAAAAATTAAAACAATCCACACAGCTGAGGTCTTCTAGTTGTAAAAGGATATGGAAATACAGCAGCAGCGTGAGTCATCCTCTAATTTATTATTAAAACTTACGTCTCAGCAATCTTCGGTCGATAGTGCTAACGACTTTTTCATTAATATAGAAAAATCTATAGCAGAAAGTATTCGAAATCGTTATCTCCCTACGCCGCGGAATAACCAGGGGGACGATCGCACTAACAAATCGCAGCTGAAACGAAACCAAATCGTTCCACTCAACCAATCCGAGAGCTAGAATATCACGTCATCGAACAGATGACGAGATATTGTGGCGTTCGGATTGGTTAAGCCGAACGGTTCGGTTGCGTTTCGGTTGCGATTTATTAGTGCGATAGCCCCTCTGATCTCTTCATTTAAAACGTTGGGAGTCTTGTGCTATTGGATACCGACGAGGCTGAGGTTCAACATATAATCATTGGTTTGAAGGACAATTCTGCGGTAGGATGGGATAACATATCTAATAAGATTCTAAAACAGTTTAAACACATCTTGTTAGCCCCACTCACATTCATTTTACAAAAGTGCTTGGCGGACGGAGTATTCCCTAAGTGTCTGAAAAAGGCTATTGTTGTCCCAGTGTACAAATCAGGTAGCAAAGATCAAATCTCAAACAACAGGCCTATTTCTATTCTGCCAGCTAGATATTAGAAAAAATTATAATTCTAAGATATTAGAAAAAATTATTAATAAAAGGCTCGTAGATTACTTAGATAAAAACTCTATGATATCGAAAAATCAGTTAGGATTTAGATCAAAACTATCAACTTCAGACGCAGTGCATCACCTCACTAATTATTTAGTCCAGGAATTGAATAAGAGCAACCGGACATTAGGAATATTCCTTGACCTTGCAAAGGCTTTTGATACGATTTCAGTACCTATCTTGTTACAAAAAATAGAATCATTAGGTATTATAGGCACTCAACTGAAATTGTTCAAAAGTTACTTAAACGGTCGTACTCAATGTGTGAAAATTAATAATGTTATCAGTACTGATATTAATAATACTCCCTTTGGTATTCCTCAAGGAAGTATTTTAGGCCCGACGTTATTTTTAATTTATGTGAATGACCTCTGTTCTTTAAATATATGTTCTGGAAAAATCATATCGTACGCTGATGACACTGTTTTACTTTTCTCTGCAAACTCAGAGGAGAATGTATTTAAGCATGCGCAGCAAAGTTTCGATATTGTTAAGAATTGCCTTCATGATCATTTACTAACCTTGAATGTTGATAAAACTAAATACATAAATTTTTGTTTCCGCAAACCTAAGACCTTGTCAATTACTCCGGCTCTTTATGCTCACTACTGCAAGAAAGAAAGCGACAAGTGCAAGTGTCCATTAATTAATAACACTGATAAACAAAAATACTTGGGCATTATCATTGATGACCTTTCATTTAAGTACCATATTGTTGTTTTATGTAGTCGAATTCGCAAATTAATATTTGTTTTTAAAAAACTTCGGTGTACCTATAGCAAATTTTAAACTAGTTAGACAGATTTACCTTTCACTGTGTCAATCAATAATTACCTACTGCATAACCTCATGGGGTGGGACCGCAAAAACATACATTCTATTGGTTGAGAGAGCACAAAGGGCCGTGTTAAAAGTATCCACGTCTCGTTCATTTCTTTTTCCCACGCACCTCCTATATAAGAATTTTAAAGTCTTAACTGTGAGACAACTATTTATAATGAATACAGTCCTTAAACAACACTCAACATTTCCCTTTAGCACCGAATATACTAACAAAAGACGAAGGGATATTGTTTGTGCTCAAAATATGGGAATTAAGCATACTTGACGACTTTGACGACCTCCATAGTCGAGTGGATAGTACACCGGTTTCAAGGTGTCGCCATCTCTGAGGTCCCGGGTTCGAGTCCCGGTGGGGGCAGATGTTTGTGTGATGAATGCGAGCATTTGTACCTTAGTCATGGTTGTTGATATATATTTCAATAAAAAATATTTATATATGTATAATATATGTACCTATGTCTATCCGTTACCCTAGATCCCATACCACAAGCCTTACAGAGCTTAGTTTGGGCTAGGCTAATTGGTGTAAGTGTAACAAATATTTATTTATTTATTATTTTATTTATTTACTTTCTTGGCCAGATTTTATGTATTCCTGGGACCTTATATAATAGATTAAACGCCAAGCTATGTGTGTTTAATTGTACCTATCATAAAGCTAAAATACTTCTTCAAGAAGCACTTAAGTTATGTCGTATGACGATACAGAGAAACTATTACTAGTTACCAAATAATTTGTATTTTATTTATATTTTTATCTCTTTCTTACTTTGTTTAATAATAATAAACTCTTTATTGCACACAAAATAAATACAAGAAATAAAGTAAACAAACAAAGACAATTATGAGCAAACGGCGGCCTTGTTGCTAAAAGTTTAAATTTAGTTATTAATCAGATATACTATACATTTTGCATTTGATTTATGTGTCCATATTTTCATTTTGTAATTACAAGCCTGAGATACAGGTTAATCCTAGTTCAGGTATGTTCACAGTTATTATAATACGTGTATACATATAAGTTAAGCTAAAAAAAAATATAGTATTGACTATAGAAGTTGTTAAATAAATATTATTATTATTATACACCAGCGTTGAAAGCTATCAGTTCTTCAACCATCTAGCATTCTTCATGGCTGAAAAGTGGAGAAAGTCAAACTAGTGGCCGTCAATACAACGCAGATGTTGTTTTCACGTGTGTGACACGAGATATTCCATCGGCTCCTGTATATAATTTGGCAATCTGACCAATGCGCCAAAATAGAGGTGGCAAAAAATTAATTATTACACTACATTATAAAGTGTTCTTATTTTTTCAATATGGATAAACCTACGTCAAGTCGACAAGCGTATCAAAATCAATGGAGGGAAAAGTTTTTGACAGAAGTTTTACAAAGTGAAAGTCAAGTCTTCTCATTATCATTAGAACAATATTTGGAACTCGTTGAACAAGTCGAAGATGCATTCTATCCTCAAGGCTTAGGACAAATTAGTTTGGAATAGCCTAAGCTGGTTTATCATATCCCGTATACGAAGAACTAGTTTAGCCGAGGCAAAACTGGTTTGTCCTGAAATCGGGTTTTGCCGGTAACATATATAATATATAGATAGATAGACTAGTTATATAATATAGAATAGATAGATACTAGTGTTCATACGTATTTCCTTAATAAGAAAATTAAACAGTAATTATTACAACGGCTTAAGACCATAACTTTATTATAACATCGTACTCTAAAATAACAAAAAGCAATACTATCAAGCTACGATATTAAAATTTTAATACAAAGACAATAACTATGCTTGTACTGATATTATAACTTCTTAAATACTTAGGAGCATAAACATGCTTATTAAATTTTTGTCGATATTTGTACAATTTATTCATTTGTTTTTTAATATTATTTGTACTTACAAGGTCAAAACAAACAACACTAATTGTAAGTAGGTAACACTACTTTTGATTAAATAAACATCGAATGCCCAAAATAGTTTTACTAGGATGTATTTAACTAGCTAACGAAGATTGTGCTTGAACAAAACTATATATAATACAATTTAACCATCTAATATGGCAACTTTTTACAATAAACTCTTTATTTTTTTTTTTTTTAAGTGATGTATTTGTATTAGGTCCTTACATATGAAATTAGCGTTTTGTTTTACTGACCACATTGATCGGAAATATCTACTCTTTGATTAAGAAATCCAAATTCAATTTTTCTTTGACTTCGCTTATTAACTTATTAATGGAAAACATGAAATATCGGTTTATTTACGAGTACTACGATTTCTAACGTGGCACCAGTACTGCAGAAACACCTCTAACGACCAATTATGTTTAAGTATTGTGTCGCAAAAGAAAGTACGGTACGTTTTTGGTTTCAACGTTTTCTTTCTGCAAATCTCGAACTTCAGAACCAACCCGGTGTGCATCCGGAGAACAAAGTGGAAAATGACAAATTAAAGGTTATTCTGGAAACGGATCCATCACAAAGCACTAACAAAAGCAGTAAGTGACTAACTTACCTCGAAGCCTGTAAAACTGTATTAATCCATGTGAAGCAAATCGAGATAGTAAAAAAACTTCAATAATAATACCTCATGAATTAAGTGAATGGAACTTGCAAGCACGCGTCGACTGTTGTGTTACTTTACTCAACTGATGCAATAATGAAAGCATTTTAAATCGAAACATTACATGTGATGAAAAGTAGAGACTACAATACCATAATCAAATCCTGCCATAAACGAAAATTTACTCACAAAAATATACTTGTTAGTGTTTGATAGACTAGCGCCTGTCGTTCACAACAGCTTTCTAAAATCTGGCCAATCGATTACGGCATATATCTATTGTCAGCGCTGTAATTTATGAAAGAACTAGCTGCAAAACACCCGAGATTGGTCAACCGCTCTAGGCCACTACTGTTTCACGACAACGCAAGACCACACAGTGCACAACAAACAACACTAAGCGTACTCCCCAGAGCTTGCTCCAACAGATTACCATTTTTTTCGGAATTTGGACAGCTTCTTACAAAACAAAACAAACCGCCTTCAAAGTTTATTAAGATCTTGCTTCCTTTGCTTTATTTTTATTTAAGTGATGTGATGTGAGAATGAATTACCTATAATATAGCAAAAGTGCATAGATAACAACGGTAGATACTTTGATTAATTGAATATATTTTACAAAAAAATAATTGACTTTATATTCAAAACGCATCCAGTACAAAACGCCAATTTCATATGTATAACTCTTTTTTTGCTTCTTCTGTTATCCGCATTTTATCCATACTATCTTTACTGTACCAAAAATTAACTACTCTAAGATTGTATAATACCAACAATATTGTTTAAGGCCTTGAAATTTATCTGAATTAATAAATTGTATTCCTTTTATATTAGTTATATTGTCAAATTCCTCTAAGCCAACTAGTCAAATACTTAGTTCACAAAACTGTTCTGTATTATTTCGGCACGCATATGTAAACTTTACAGTCTGCGTGACTAGTTGAAAAAATAATCTTGTTAGACTAAAGTTTAATCCAAATAAATAAGATATATAAGCGAATGTACGAGTCTATATAATTTTATTTTACATAATGTACTAAAATCTTTAATTTTATTTATTAAAATCACCTAATAAAATCATTGAATAGATTTGTGAAACTTTAATAATAATTAATAATATATGAAAAATACATACATAAACTTTTAAGCTAGCACATTTGTTTACAATAATCTTTAACAGATTTTTACCACCATTTAAGAGAATTTATTTCGGATAGAGCATATTTATAAAATTATGTGTCAAGCAAAACATGATAAAATGATATTAGTGAATTCTTATAAATTTTTAAAGTAATGTATTGTTTATATATGTTATATGAGTTTAGAATGCAGATTAAAAATCCTTACAATTTATCAATAGCTGATGTCCTTTTCAATTTCACAAATTTCGAACAAGCAAAATGAACAAGACTTATGGAGATATTGATTAGTGAACTTAAAATCTAAATGAGTTATTTTAGCAAATAGTACACATTATTTCTAAATAAATTAATAATATAAAAAAATTATTATCAATTGCAACAGATAGCCATCAAGAACAAAAATTGTAATACATTCTCTAAAAAAAAATGATTCAGTATTTATCTATACAACTGAATAATTTTAGTTCTATCTGCAATTTTAAAATTACTATAATATCCTAATGCGCATAATGGTTTGGTGAATTAATTACAAATACGCCATGTCTCAAAGCAGTTATCTGTCGTTATTATGTAATAGATTGTACGATCTAAACTTTTAACTTTGATTATGGAACTGTTATCATTGGGAAACACATGTGCAACTTTGTATTTGCCAATGAAACTTAATAATTAAATTCTAATGTTTATTTGATGAATTACTAAAAAACATTGAACACCTATATTTTTATTTTAATAATCAATAACTTTGAAGATGATTTAATATGCTGCATGACATACGTTGTCTATTTACATAATGTAGCGAACTCCTTTAAAATCGACATAATTTCGTCAAAACAAAAATATCCATATCCATTTTTTCACTAACTGGTGAACTAAATAACATTTCTTTCATACCCAGTGAGTCTTAGTAACAACAACATTACTGGCGAAGATATTTACTGATTTGCACTATTGTGTCAAGTGAACAACGACATGAATATTGCTGCCACAAACCTATTCTATCAACATGAACATTAATTATTTAACCGATATCTGTAGAATCGAATAATCTGATTCGAAACTGAACAATGTTAATTTTAAAACTTTTTATTTAGCTTCTATTCATATACTGAAATCTTTTAAAATGTTAACATTCTATATACTACATTATCAACTACAAACATGCCGTACATTCCACTATAGATGTATTCCTTTAAATTTACAGAATTATATTATTTCACTCACAGCCACATTAAATTTTGTTTTATAATGTATTAAAATTATTAAAACCTAAAATATTAATTATTATTTATATTAATGTGTGAAATTCAAAATATGTACTATAACCGCAGGAACCGCGTATATTAAGTATTAAAGATTAATCATAAGATTTAGATCGGTATGATCCAAAATAGTGTAAAACAACTATCATGAGCAAAATCAATTTGCATGACAGATCTATATTTTTCAAATACCATGTAAATTTATAATTATCAAAATATCCAAGGTTTGTTGTTTGTATTGTAGCGAATGTCAAACCAACATTATGAACTTGTTTTCGTGCCTGACGAGGGAGAAGGAGGCGGTCTTACTTCAGATCGCTATATTTCAGATTTTCTGCTGGAACATATCAACTGCATGTACATTTTGCCATTCAGATTACTGTATTATTAAAATCTGCCGCGTGAACTAACATCAATGCTTCGTTATCCCGTGTTCATTCCTTCAAAAGTGACAACATATTTAATTGAAAAACGACGTTTCGGATCGGAAAAACGACGTTTCGGATCGTTCGGGAAAGACGTGTCAGTTTTAGCTCTTAACTAATATTTTTATAAATCTGTGATATAATCATAATCGTGTTAAAATAGTATACGGTCGGAATACTTGGGTGTATTTGAATAAAATTGAGAAAAATCTGCTTAAAAATATTGTGAATTAGTGACTTGTTTCATCTAGTGTTGTTGATTGACTGTGGGTGATTCAACAGTGAAGTGCAAAAATTTTGTAAATTTTTCTTAACCTGACCACTAAAATTCACTAAATTGTTGATTGGTCGCCTATCTGACCGATAACTTCAATAATTTCGCATTAAAATTACGTGCTTGGTTAGCCGATAAGACTCAACATCGTACGGATTGTTTGACCCGTCTAACGGCCGTTCCCAATATTCAGTCTTCAGTTAAAGATAGATAGCTATCCTCGATCGGCAGTACTTAGCTATCTATCTTCAGAAGCTGTCCCACTATTACAGATAGACCATGTCTATCGCCAGTTAACAGTAGATAGGCCGCTTATCCGAGCCCTCTTTTACGTTCCGAAGTACGCAGTGCCACAAAGCATGAAAGCACTCTCTGTCACGGTACATCCAACGTTTTGGTCGTATTTTTTTTCTACTATTAATAAATATTTAAGAAAATAATAATGTAATTAAAAATAATAGGTTCAATATCCATTATTTTGTTGCAGTTTAATACCTATTTACAATAATTTTATATCGTGAGTAAAATTATTTTGACGTGACAAGGAATGTGAAAGATGACAGTGTCAGTTGATTGTTTGACATTTGTATTCTTTAGAAATAAATAATATTGTTGTGTTTGTAGAAATCAAAGGTGATTACTACAAGTATTAAAGTTATTTTCGGAATATTATTTTCCATAAAATGAGTGCTGTAAGTATTTGTGTTGTTTTTTATAAAAAATATTGTGTATAACTTGTTAAATAATTTAACTAATAATATATGTTGTTTTCAAAATAAATAGACTTTAAGAAGGAAACATTATTTTTTATTATACATATTTAACACCTTACACAGAAGTGTATTATTATTCAAAATCAAATCAAATCAAAATCAAAAATTTATTCTTCAATTAGGATTTTTACAATCACTTTTGAATGTCAAAGAAGCTACGCCATTGGTTCACAAGACTACGGCGAGAGACCTTGTACTGGAAAGAACCAGCAAGAAAACCAGCAAGGGCTATATTTTTTTTCTCCCTGTATCTTTACAGAGTCGTAATATTTCATTATTTCGGTCAACAAATCATTGACTGCGGTCTTGCTCAATCTAAATCTGTAATGAAAATCAAAATCGTCGTATGTGTCGAAATAATTTTTACGCTCTTGATATGATCGGGCCATATCATTTTCTTCATCTGAATCCCAATCACTCAGCTGCTCCAAAAGAGAAAGATCACTGCTCGAACTTGAGTCTGACATTGTTCTTTACGCGAAACTTATAATTTTCACACAAATAAATTAATTAAACATTAAAAACTTGTAAATCGGCCGTGGTATTCAACCGTTATCCCTGAAAATCCTAGGATTGAATTTTGAGGTTACTGAGGATAATCAAACGTACTGACAGATAGCTCTGAAACAATATAGGGACGCGACAAATGTCAATTTCATACAAATGTCTATCCCTAGTAGGCTACCGGTCCTCCCGTCGATAGATAGCATCCACGGATAGGATTTCCTATCGTCGATACATTTATAGGGACAAAAAATTCAAGGATAGATAACTATTTCTATCTCTAGTAGGGCAAAACCAGAGATAGATTGAATATTGGGAACGGCCGTAAGAGGGCTCAGGATCAAACCTCTATAGAGCCACATTTTTCTTTTGTTTGTTTTATTTTTTGTGTAAATTATTTTATATTCATTCGGAAGGTGAAACAACTCTCAGTGTACTCCCAGTTATATTATTGCTGTGATTTAAATATACTCAAGAACTTAAAAAAATCAGCACCAGAAATCACTGTAACTTGTTATATGAAGACGAATACTGTTTTTGCACGCACGGCGTTTGCGGCGTTGTCAGAAGCTTACATAGGAAACGTTCACACGTGCAGGTTATATCAAGTCAAAGAGTAATAATAACGCCGAGTCACACTATTATTATAATAATATACTAAGTAATTGTATATAATCTGAAATAAAAGAAATTGGATAAAATGACTTTCAAATGCAGGGAATGTAACAATAAAACTACAATCAAAGAAAGTTTACATTGTTCATTATGTGATCAAAGATTACACATTCACTGCACTGACATAACAATGAAAAGATTTTTAATGATGACCTCTAAAAACAAAAAGTCTTGGAAATGCTCTTCGTGTGTTAATATAAATAATAAGTCAGTTGCGGTAAATAAGTTGCAAGTAACTATTCCCGAATCGACCCTTTCAAGTGATAGCTCGAATATCACTACACGGAAAAAGGAAAATAATGAAAAATCGACTACTTCTCAATCTAGAGATATGGATTCAACAACAGATTCGGAGTCATCAGCTGGCGATACAGTGTTCAATCGTAAATGTCCGGAAAATAACGTGCATATGTGGGAAGAAATTGAAGAACTCAAAGCAAAAGTATCCCAGTTAGAATCAAAACTCACATGTGCAGAGAACGAAATCGAGGGACTGTTGAATGAAAATTTTTCCCTTAAGGATATAATATCAAGTAAAGATTCAAAAATCAACCAGTTGACAAAAATTTTTCAATCAACTCCGAAAAGTCTATACTAAAACGCAGATTAAATTAGATGATAAATTGCGAATTCCGGAAAAAACGACAGCATAGAACTATAACAAACTTACCCCACCAAGAGCTCAAACACAAGATTTGCTTGCTAAGCTGTAACAAATATAACAAAACTAGATCGATAGCAATGTCAACTTTAGGTGGTAAGGTGTGTCATTACCTCATGCCAAATTGTGGAATAAGGCAACTTGTACAAGGGATGGACGTGAAACTGGCAAACTTTACAATGACAGATTACTGCAATATACTTGTAGGGGAGGC
The DNA here is from genome assembly GCA_036419045.1 of Scirpophaga incertulas. Lineage (NCBI taxonomy): Eukaryota > Metazoa > Arthropoda > Insecta > Lepidoptera > Crambidae > Scirpophaga > Scirpophaga incertulas. The sequence continues at coordinate 21,981,921 of CM071626.1, forward strand.
TGATTTCCATACGACTACAGACTATTATACTTTGATAAAGCATCTACGGGAAGAGCTAATTAAGTTAAACACACCAATGTTCTCATTTGTCTTCCAACATACAAATGTTCTAGATTTTCCAATATTTTTAACTGGAGAGTAGAAGTATTTAACAACGTTTTATATTCGGACATAATGACCCATGAGTATGCCTATGTAATTGACTCTAACCGCGACCTACAGTATAACAATACGATGTTTCACAACAGATTTGGTTCCATTAACCATCACGGCTTAAACATAGTATTCCAAAACATTAAAAATACAGCATATGATATCAGAAAATATTATTCACTGCTCAATGAAGTTTCTCCTATTCACCAGCAAACATCACATGTTTGGTAATAAAGATGTGAATCGTGCTCTACGGTGGTATGGAGAGAGATATCCAGACCGACAGGCACCAACTCGGTTTGTACTGAAAAGAATGGTAGAAAATTTAAAGAATACGGGTAGTTACAAAAAGCGACGGCAAACTTTTCAGCAGAACAACTTCGATTTTGATCTAAAAGTTTTAACATACTTCGAAGCATTTCCGAAGGCTTCAAGCAGAGATGCTGCCGAAGTAATTGGAACATCCCACACTCGCGTACTTCAAGTGATGAAAAAGTATAAGTATAAATGTTATCGTGATGGTCGGTGGGTACAAAAATTGCATCCTGGGGATTGTGAGAGACGACTACAATTTTGTCAAAACATGCTGAGAGAAATTGACGGTGACCCTAATTTTTTGAGTAACATTGTATGGTCCGTTGAAACCAACTTCAGTAATAACGGCATGTACAATCGCCGCAATAACCACTATTGGTCTCAAGTGAATCCTCTTCGTGTTCACGAAACTAACAGTCAAGTAAGATTTTCTTTCAACGTTTGGTGCGGAATTATGAGAAATATGGTTGTGTTAGTCCATGTGTACGAAGGTCACCTAAACACTGTAAAGTATTTAGAAATATTGGATTTATTAAGAAATGAGTTAAATGGTTTCCCCGATGAAGAGCGAAACCAAATAATTCTACAGCAAGATGGTGCTCCAGCCCATAACAGCAGAATCGCTACTGCCTGGATTAATAACCATTTTAATACATGGATTGGTACAAACGGCACAATCAGATGGCCTGCAAGATCACCAGATCTCATCCCTTTAGATTTTTTTTGTGGGGCTATGTAAAAGATCAAATTTACATTAAATCGTATGCTAATGTCAACAAATTGAGAGTGGAAGTACAAAATACTATCAATAATATTCACCACAACATACTTTTAAAGGCTACCAGCAATGAAATCGTACGAAGAATAAATTTGTGTATTCAAGAAAATGGGGCACATTTCGAACAATTAATTAGTTAGTGTATCATTTTTTGTACATACTTAATTAATGTTTTCCTTTCATTTAATTTATGAAGTTTGTTAGAGAGATTTGATCCTTATAATTGACCCTACCGATCGGTGCAATAAAAATACAGGGTGAAACTTTTGCAGATTTTAGTCGGTTCGATTACCGGGTGGGGCAAGTGAATTTTCAAAAATCTTTGAATGCAGTTTTATTTCTTTTCAAAAATAAAGGAATGTTTCCTTTAAGTAAAACTTTCTATCTACAGTATTAAGAGTAATTCCCCTCCAGGTGGCATTACAAATTTCCACCCTGTATATTAGAAACAGTAGAGGACCCTATATTGATCCCTGGGGTACCCCCATCGTTATAGGCGAGCTAGCAGATTCTGATCTATTAATAACAACTTTCTGCAATCTGTCTGATAAATAAGATTTTAAAAAGCTAACAGCTCCATCCGAGACACCATAATGTCTAAGTTTACTTAAAAGCGTTTCATGACTCACACAGTCAAATGCTTTGGAAAGGTCGCAAAACACTCCCATTACATCCCGCTTGCCCTCCCATGCATCAAAACATGTTTCATAAGTGCAGTTCCGGCGTCGGTAGTGGATCTACCTTTGGTAAAACCGAATTGGCTTTCATGCATAAGTCTGTTTGTTATTGTAATGTATGACACAGATAAATATGTATGTGCATTCTATAAAAAAAATGTCTTTGGTACTAAAAAATCTTATTCATTTCTACTACGACCTTGAACACTTCTAATTTTTGAACTTAAACACAAAATATGGTACTTCTAATTTAATTACAGATAATTATACGATAATATATATAATGCATTACACACTTATATTTCCATTGAGTCTATATATTTTTAGAATACAATGTATATTTTGTATATTAATTAAAAAGTTTGGTCAATGTAACTGTAATACAACAAAGACCTTACTTCAAGCTTATATGTTAAATTAAATGCATAGATCTGTTTACAATATTTTATTTCATTTATGTGTTATTCAACATTATTGATCATTACTTTTATAATAAAAATCAACGCCTTGTTCTCTAATCATAGTTTCGTATTTTGTTTTGACGTTGCTTCTATGCATAGCTTAAAGACATATGATTTTTAAGTGAATATTAGCTGTTGGCGAAAATTTTAAATTATATGTTGTTTCGTTTAAGTTAGGAAATATATAAGTAAGAAAACAGCAATATTTATAATATCTACAGATTAACAATTCCACTAAATTTGACTAGAAGAAAACAGTAGGTACAACTACCTATCAAAATAAAACACAACTAAATTCACTGAACCCATGAAGCTGGTACCCACAGTGGTTCTGATTGTACTCTCCAGGCTGCTTTTAATACTTGTGTTAGGGCGCTGGCTAAATCTTCATTTACTATTTCCTCGTCAAACATGTAACTATACAGAAAATTTATACGATTTGATGATCGTATAATATCAGCAAATTCTTCTTCCTGAAAAAAAATATATTGATAAATAAATGAAATAATTAGTCAGGCAAACAAACGATTAATTTAAACAAACTTTCTAACACTTAATAGGTTAGATCTTTTTTCTTAACAATATGTGTTATGCATGAAAAAATTTATAATTTGCCGATCGCCAAATAATATACATTTCGTTCATTAATATAGTAGTAGTTTATTAATATAATATCAATAATATAATATACATTTCGATTATCATGCAATATGTCAATATTATACAGTTATCTTAGTATGAAAAAAGGGTTATTGTTGACACTGAATAACATATCATTAATATTTTCAAACTCTGGTTCAATGGTCCCTGCAGTTTCAGAAAAACACAAAGCAGTGTTATATAATTGATGGATAATTTTTCTCTTAATGTCATGTGGTACGTGTTATTAATGCATTACGGTGGATTGTATCCTTATTAAAACCCTGTTAAAATGGTACCAATAGTTTTACAACAAATACAAGAATAAGTTCTGTTATTTGATTGATGGGAAATTTTGGTCTTAATAATGACATATGGTGTATGATATAATAATACATTTCGGTGGAGTATACTCTTAATAAAACCCAATATACATTATTGGTTACCGAGCCTATCAATAATACTTTAAGCACAATGATAGTTGTGTCTACTGTACCAAAAATGGAAAACAATATTTAAGGTTTTAACCTAACTAGATAGATCTTTCAATGAAGCCTGATGTTTTTAACAACAAAAGCAAAGAGACTTTCTCTTAATTGATTGATGGAAAATTTTACCCTAAATAATACATGTTAACAAGACCCCGTACACATTATTAGTTATATCTAAACTATAAACAATACTTAAATACAACTGGTAGTTGTGTTTACTGTGTCAAAAATAAACAATCCCATAATTTTGGTAGTATTGGGGAAAGTTCCCCTAAAAATAATGACTATGGGAATAGGGTTCATCCAGACATCATAAAAAGAAAAAGGGGTTTTTGATAGATGGCTTAAAAACAACTGACAATGCTAATTTACAAAAAGGTACTAAATACCTTGCACCAAAAATGAGTATAGAGTTATAAGGACTTTAAACCTACTATCACTTACAATTATAATAAAATAAAATATTTGTCAACACTGTTGTGTTCTAGACTTTTAAATATCTTATGTATTCTGTCCATCTCTTAATATATGCTGAAATCTTCTTGATTAAGCATTAAAAAATCAATTAACATAGCGGCATCAAGCGCTTGTTGAATAGTTGGTGGTGGTTCAGAATCATCTACTTGATCATCTTCATCTTCATTCAGTTCTTCCTCATTTTCCGACACTAAGTCAAGAATTTGTTCATCATTCAGTGAACCGGTTGTGACCACATGGTCGTCTATATTTTCGTATGTTTGGAGATATTCGTTGAAATTTTCTGGTATGTTGAACTGTTTTATTCATTGATTCAGTGGTAGATTGTTTTCATTATCAAACGGATCCGTTTCTACTGTTTGATCATTACAGTCCCGCGTGAAGAAATGAATGCTGTATAGTAGCTGTCGTTACCTCTTTCCAGGCTTTTGATATAAAGTTCACTGCTTGCAGCATGTTAATCGAGGTCTTGCCGTCAGTATTGATCAATTCCATTAACATTTTCCTTCTATAGTGACCCTTAAGGCTTTTAATCACACTCTGATCCATTGGCTGCAAGATACTGGTTGTATTAGCTGGGAAAAATGCTAAGTCTATGTTTCGAAGATTATTAGATATACGAAGGTGAGCTGGGCAATTATCTATAAGAAGCAAGATTTTTCGTGTTTTCAATTCAGCATCCCATTTTCTCACTTCCTCTTCAAAGAACTGCGCTGTCATCTGTTGGCAACCCAACAAAGGTATTTTTATGTAGTGGCAACACTAAGTACATCGCTCTCTTCCACTTGCGATAAGAATAAGCATAACACGCATCACTGTACCTTGTAATCTAAAATTAATAAATTCAAGTAATTTGACATCAAGGATTTTCTTTACTCCACCCAAGCTAGCTACATCATCCAAGCTGACTTATTTGCTGCATATGTGACTGGCAACTGTTTTATGTTCTTGAAACACTGAGGGTTTTTCGATTTACCTATAACTAAGAGCTTTCTTTTTTCTGTACCACTCATATTGGCAGCTACTAGAACAGTAAGGTGCTCTTTAGAGAGATTTCCTCTAACATATTTTTCTCCTTTAAATTTTAAAGTTTTGTCGGGCGTCAGCTTAAAAAAAGTCCAGTTTCGTCAGCATTAAAAATGTCATTAATTTCTTCTTCTTTAATTTAGGCCACACTTTATTTATCCAATCAGTAATCACATTCATATCACCATCCCGCGCCTCTCCGTTCATTTTACCGTAGGTAATTTTGTGACGTTGCTTAAATTTTCCGAGCCAACCTTCTGATGCTTTAAAGTTAATTACGCCAAGTTGTTCGGCAAACTTTTCAGCCTTGGCTTTAGCAATTGGACCCGAGAGGTACATTATTCTGGCGCTGATTGTTTTCTTTTACTGGCCATGTTAACAGTTTCAAAGTTGGTTTACAACTGATAATAGGTACGATACGTAAATGTTTAGTTCGAGACCATCATTTTCAAGCAAACTAAGCACGTGTTCAAGACAATTTATACAATAACAAAAGCGAGAAGGCTGTTTACCTACCTCTCCAGTTTCGGGGCCTCAAAGGTTTAATAGGCGTCTTTTGTAACTTGATAAGATAATATAAACAATAATACCGACAATGACGGTTTTCTGTACTATATAAACACATTTCTTCGTAATAGAGAATGGCTGCTGTGCTGTAAAGAGTGTATCAATGTACGGGTTTTAAGGTAAACACACCAAATTATGATCTTTTCTATGTTATAGAGAGTTATATCGTATTTATCGTTATAATGAATGATGTTATAAAGACTTTACACTGTATTATAAAAAACTTAAGCTTAGTATGCCGCCGGCATAGCTGCCGTGTCGAGAATCACTACTTTTTGTATCCGGCCCTCGATCCGTTCCATTAAGCGAAAACCTCTTAAGATGCTGATCGAAACTCTTCGCTATCAAGCCATTCGCAGCACAACTATCGGAACAATGATCTTCAAATCAACATCCCACATGGCGGTTACCTACTATGCCAAGTCAAGATACTTACTGGCTTTGTCCTTCTCAGCTTTTACGAGGTTCTCATCATGAGAGGTGGTAATATCGATAAGAATTGCAGAGCGTTGTGAGCGGTGGACCACCACAATATCAGGTTTATTGCAAGCAATAGTCCTGACCGTGATGATAGAGCAATCCCAATAGAGCAAAGCACGGCCATTTGAAGAACTGGCACGGGTGTCTACTTATAGTACCGCGTCTCAAGCACAATAAGGCCATATTGAAGGGTAAGCTGTTGATGGATGATCCTGACTACTAGGTTGTGTCTGTGCAAATACTCGCTGTTGGAAATATGAAAACAACCAAAGATAATATGCCTAAGTGACTCTCCGGGACGGCGGCATGCCCGATATATGTCGACCGTACCGTCCTTTAGGATATATTTTCTATGGTTGTTCGTCATCATTACTTCGTCTGCAATTGAACAGATAAAACCCTCGGTTTCCCCAAAGAGGTCAAAAAAGAGGTCAAAGCGCAGCCAGTTTACCGACGTGGGAAGATCTACATCAAAACACATTAAGGCCCCATAAAACCTTCAGTGCTCCTTGTTCTACCATACTTCCTTGCGATTTTCCACGCTAAGTACCGATGGTTTACGCCAGTTCTCAACTGCCATGGAGAGGGGTAAGTCCCTTACCAACTACCACAACATCACAATACATCTCACATTCGTTGTTGTGGAAATAGTCCCTGAGGCAGGACACTTCACAGTTGTGGAGGTTTTTGGAATTTAGAAAGCCTCTACCAGCACGTTTCCGTGGAATGTACGGTCTCAGTTCGTCTCACAAACGAACGTGGGTGCAGCATGCGATATTTTGTGAATAGTTGATAGCCTCTCCTATTCAAGGCGTCTCAGCTCCGCCTGAGTCCGTTTCAGTATGCCAAATGAGTATATCAATAAAGGCATCACCCAACCATTGAAGGCGCACCTTATTGCCATCAGACAAAAGACTATAAAATACTTTTATTCACCAGCAAAACCGATTCCTTAACATCTTTCACTGATATACCCAAAGACTGACATTTTTTTTTTTAATATTAGAGCAGGCAAACGAGCCAGTGGGTCACCTGATGGTGAGTGATCACCGCCGCCCATAGCACAAACAACACCAGAGGTATCATCAGCGCGTTGCCGGCCTTTCAAGAATGTATACGCTCTTTTTTTGAAGCTTCCCATGTCGTAACATACCAAGAAACTTGTACTTGTCAGCTTTAGACAGAGACCTGAGTGTCATTGTCTCTGAAATTTGTATATTCGGTGAATTCACAAAATTCCCCCGCCGCAAGAGCGCACATTTGTCTACACCGAACTCCATCCTTATAGAGTTGCTAAAAATCTGTATGATTTTCATCAACTCCACAACGTCTTGGCGTTTTGGTGCAAACAACTTAAGATCATCCATATACAGCAGATGACTAATGATCTCACCTTGTCTACATAACCGACAACCTAGACCTAAATCCTTCAGCAAAGTGTTGAGAGGATTCAGTGCTAAGCGAAACCACAAGAGGCTGAAACTATCACCCTGGAAAATGCCTCTCTCTATTTTTATTATGTTTTGCGAATCAGAGGGAATGTCACCAGTATATGGTTGACGAAGGATCCTTTCCAGTCATGTATGCGGCACGAATCATAGGCCTTCTTTTAATCATGAGAACATCTAAGCCACTTAATCCAGAAGTTGTGCAATCCCCCAGGCCAGACATTTTCAGTTTTGTGCCGAACGGATGGCACAACTAATGTTCTATAGTAATAGATCCCATGGTTTCGATAGAGTCGCATTCCCGTTTGACCATACATATCCAATCACCTTCCACGTAGACGATAGGTAGCGACCAGATAGCACGCCTGAAGCTAGTCATGGTATTAGCATCAGGCCACTATCCATCGTCCACGCGATGATCAGTTCCATCCCACTGTATAGTTATTATTATTTGTATTTCAGATTTCACATATACACAATCGCTATGCCAATCCGTGGGAAATGGCGCTACTGAAAATACATATATAAAAGACGATACTGAAAATATCTGTATATTATTTTTGTTTATTATTATAATACGAATATTTATTAAATATATATATATATATATATAAATACTAACATTTTGCATGCAAAGATTTTGGGTCCACTGCGAGTCCATAATTACATATAAAACCTCTTCTATTTGCTTAACGATTACAGCAATATGTGCCTTCTATATTTCTGAATAATTAAACATAATTACACAAAACATCATACAATAATCTTATATATACAAAAATGTATCTTGTCCAGGGCTTGAAAATTGTTCGCCGAACCGCAACTTACCTTTATGTTATAACGTTCTTTGAACACTATTTTAGCCTATCCATAACAAACTTATTTCAAGGATCATTACAAATTTAATCAATTCATGCTTTGAAGACAGAAAACTGTTGTTACCAAATTTCGTATAAAAAGATCGCATTTCTAGAGTAGATATCAATTTTTTCAAGATTTTTTGAAAATTTCAAAATTTAATTCAAGATTTTCGCTATCTCATAATAACTACGGAGTAAAAGCTTCGCAAATAGTTAATTTAATTTGTAAAATATATAGAGCTTTAAAATTTATAGATAATCGCATTTTTAAGAAAATTATTTATTATTTACATTGTGATATGCGTAAGTATAAAAGAAATTAAATTATTCGCTTAGCAAGTAAATTTAGTAACCATTTAATATGTCACTCACCGTAAATGCCCTCGAGTTATCTTTGTCGAAAGTAGAACGTGCGTTGGCTGCAGTTCGCGTTTCTATCAATTTTTCTAATGTAGGCGGTTTAATGAACACGATATAAGGTCGTAGACGAGGCGTCCGCAACATTTTGAGTGCTTGCCAATGAGGACTAAGAACACACACGCGACCTAAAATATTCAATAGCCAACTGTTTTAAAGCATTTTAAAAGACAGTATACAAATGTATATTGAGTTTAGTAGATGCCCATATACCAACAACATGTGTGGGGGACAAAATTATTAAAATATTATATGTATCAGTGGCAAAACTGTTTATGCGCTGGAGTTGGGAATAGCATCGAGAAAAAAGTTTTATCTCAAAAAAACATTATTATATGAAATTAGCATTTACAATATTCGATATTTTGACGACCTCCATAGTCGAGTGGATAATACACCGGTTTCAAGGTGTCGCCATCTCTGAGGTCCCGGGTTCGAATCCCGGTGGGGGCAGATGTTTGTGTGATGAATGCGAGCATTTGTACCTTAGTCATGGTTGTTGATATATATTTCAATAAAAATTATTTATATATGTATAATATATGTATGTCTATCCGTTACCCTAGATCCCATAGCACAAGCCTTACAGAGCTTACCTTGGGCTAGGCTAATTGGTGTAAGTGTAACAAATATTTATTATTATTATATTTGAAAGTATAAAGAATCGCATTTCATATTTTACGTTTCAGTATTTTCATTCATATAATTAAAAACAAACAGTTTATCTGCCAAATTATCAAAAAAAATGTCTGGGAATACGCGTTATGGACGAAACTGTTCCAACCTCCGAACTACGGAATGAGGTTGTTTCGAAATTGTAGAGCATTGTCTGCAAGGCAGGATGCACTTTTTAACTTTTAGTATTTGTCAAATTATAAAGATGCATAGTTTTTATAGGAAACGTATAAATGCAACTTACCCCCATTTATTATACTTTCAACACTTTCTGCAGACGTACCATAAAGATTTCCTTTATACTCTCCATGCTCTATAAATTTACCATCCTCTATATCAGATTCCATTCTTTCCCGCGTCAAGAAAACATACTCTTTGCCATTTTGTTCACTTGGTTTCTGGGTACGTGATGTATCTGTGAAATAAACACTACATTTAAAATTGTACCAATTAGATTTTTTCTGAATGTTTCAAGATGTAGTTCAGCCTTCAAAAAGTGTATCCTTCGCAAGACTTATTCCCAAGAGCAAAAAACGTCGCATTCGCAAAATATCGCATTCGTAAAATCTGACCTTAGTGTACGAGTATTGCTTTCTCATACGTTCTTTCGCAAATCGTGGAATAATATCATCAAAATTTAGTTATTTAAATTTAGTTAAGAAAATCATTTCTTTTTATCCTAGAAAATGAAATAACGTTAAGAATAGGTATAGCGCCAAGTAATTTTAAGAAGATAAAATAATTGCATGGCAGTCCTACTAATATTTGTATGGAATGTTTGTATGGATGCATGTTTGTTACTCTTTCACGTAAAAACTACTGATTGACTTTTAATGAAACTGTACAATAATATAACTTAATCATCAGAATAACACATACGCTATAATTTACATATGTAATTTATTTTAACGACGACAATTTATACTTATTAAAAATTTATATCTTACTAAATATAATATTTATGGAATCGTATATTACGAATGGTAATATACAATTGCATAATCGTAGTATAATGTAATCGTAGATATCTATTTATTAGAACTATTCGAATAAAAAGGAAACTTATACATTGTATATACGGATAATTTACGAGGCATTTAACCTGAAATAGCAAAGATACACAAAGGCGTCTCGACAGACTCGAGACTCCTTCGAATCCGTTGATTTTATAAAAAAAATATTGTAGGTCCACCTTGTGGATATTACCAACGTAAATATCAAGCAGTCAGGGACCTTTTGCTAAAAAAAAAATCTATTACTTTATGTATTTTTTAAATTATATATTTTCAAGAATTTATAACAATAACCATATATTTAGAAGTAATCACGAGACTAATAGAAAAAACCAGGGAGACAGATTTTCTTCATTTCTTATTGAAGAATATAGTAAATTCATTCTACATCTGTTCAATTTTGGAAGATAAACAAGCCCCTGGTTTTGTAAACAACTATAATTTTGTCTTGCATTCTGTGGTATTTTCTATCCGAACTGTTATTGGCTGGTTGCGAAGTAGGAGGTTGGGGAACAACGAATCGATCGCAGCGCTTGCCGTGGCCAAAAATGGAACTTTGGGAGGACCAACTGTCTGTTTTTACTAGCGAAATTTTAATTTCAGTTTTAAAATAAACATGGGTCACGAAACCTGCTATGTAGTTAACTGTAAACACAATGGCAAAAATAGTGATAAAAATTATATAAATTTCCACGAGCAAGTTGGAAACGAGAACAAGGAATAAAATGGATAATCGATCTTAAGAGGAGGTAGGTATCTTAAGAGGAGATAGCTTAAAAAACAACTCTTATTTTTTATTATTCTATTTTGTATTTTGTAGTGGCATGTTACAATTATTAAGTTGATTTATTTGTTATTTTATTTAAATACCGATGGAAGGCCGTGGCACCCAAAGCCACATTCCAGGGTTTGCAGTGCACAGTTCATTCAAATTCAAAGCTGATGAACAGGGCAGTCTTAGTTACGTCCCAAGAATATTTCCTGCTACATACACCTCTGCAAGGCTTAATCCAAATTTGGCCTTGTCAAGATACAAACGACATATGGAACGCAATAACAATAAAGAAAAAATAATGCAAATGTACTGAATATAATGAAGTAGTATATTTGAAATAATAAGCCATATTTATTACCTGAAATTTATTAATTGAGCCATTTTAGAAGGGAAATAAAAAAGGTCAACATTATTATCGACACTATAGATCTAAATGATTGAGTAGAATATATGTAAATTATAATATTTCATTGCAATTATTTGTTTGTCAGCCATTTGACAATTCAAAGTCCGCCTCAGTTGTAACCCGTTGTTGGCGTTGTCATCGTGCACGGTGCCAATAGCAATATACGAGAGAGTCGAGCACATCTTTAACACCATATTGTTATTGTAAAATAATGATAATTATAACTTCAATTTTTTACAAGAGCTATTCAACTAAAGCGAGGTTTCGCTAGAACCATATTCAGAAAACAATTCATTCTGCACTAAAGACATATTATTAAAGATTCGTAATAAAAAATTATATTTTTTTATAATATGCTATGGGCCTTAGACCAATCTAGCGCTCCTTAGATCGATCCTAGTTATAATATAATAAAATTATTTTAATAATATCTATATGAAATAATAATATGGAGTATCTATTAGCTCCATATTATCTATTAGATCCGTGAGATAGTAATATTGTTTTCTACTAGCAATGCAATAATCTGTTATATATAAAGTACAATATATGCGCAAACATAAATAATCCAAACACAGTTTGTCGCACTAATGCTTGTATATCGATTTTCTTTGAGTTTCAAGATAAGTCTGTATGCAATGTTTTCAGTGTGGTTACCATGAGTTTAAATTCGTTTGCAATATTCAAAGTATTTTTATATAGAAACTTTAAACAACGCCCTAGGGCCGTAAACGTAATGAACTGGAATTGCTCTAATTTTGTCAATAATGTGAAATATACCTAATTGCTGTATACCAGACCTGTTTTAATATCTTTAGTAAAGAGGTACTTTGACGGTTACGCATCTTAAGTAACAAACTTGGATTCAAAGCAATCGGTTCGCTAAGCTGCTAGCCGTTAGATGAAAATTGAAAGTTTTCATATGAAGTAATTCACTTTATGTACCTAATATTTGCTAAAATATGCTCCAGTCCTTTATAAAGTATAAGCAGCTACTCGTACTCCTAAAAAGTACTCGATGCGCTTCTAACACATATTAGAAGCTTTACGAATTCAAAACATACTCACATGGAACAGGTGTAACATATTTCTCTGGATCCGTAGATATCAGTCTTCTGCGTAATTCGTTCCTTCCAACTCCCGGTGCTCCGACTAAAACAATTGGTCTAACTAGGCCAGGTCGTGGATATAAACGAGCAACCTCCTCATAGGTTGGAATCATCTCTCGATCATAATCATCATTCTCTCTGTAGTCGTAGATTATCTTCTTCACTTTGGGCGTAGATTTACAAGGCAATAATGCAGTGGCTGTCGGTGTCGGTGAACATGGAGTTTTTGGCGAGCACTCTGCATTTGCACTAGAAGGACTACACAGTGCCGGCTTCCCTTTGATAGCAAACAAAATATATTAATATATGTATATGTATATATATACAGGGTTACCTGGTAAGTCGTGCGAACCCCGTTAGGGGGTCGTGGTTCCCACCATTTCTGACAGATTTCCCCTTGGAATCCCGCCCCCAACTTAACCCTTTTCAAGTTATAAGGCTTTAAAGACTTTTTTGAAAAAATGACCGATTTTTGTCTATTGGCCCATTTTTTTTTATTATTAAAATATTTAGTTTTATACTATTTTTGTGTAGCAGATTAGTTTGTTCATCATAATGCAAAATAAAAATAGAGTTACCTCAACTAAATAGGTTGTAGATAGAAGATTGATAGTTATAGCATCAAACAAAAATCAGTACAAATCAAACTTCAACCAGCAATAGTAAAAAAAAAATCTATGACACGTAGGCTGCAGACACCTTTAAAAATATCTACGTTTCATTAGCTATTCAACAAGGTATAACAAGGTAGGCTGCTATTAGATTTCTTGGAATAATCTTTGGTAAAAGTCCTAAAAGGAGTAGTGAAATTAATGTAAAATTTATCAATTATGTTACAAAATAAAATAAAACAATTTAAATTAGGTTAAACAAATGTATTTTATTTTATCTTTCGTGTTCAACATGTCCACCTCTGTTTCGCACACACACTCGCATTCTGTTTCTAAGTCCACTTTTAACCACCGATGTTGTTAAACCTCTTCTTATTTGATCTGCTGCCATTAGAATCCTTTCCTTTAACACGTCTACAGACTCAATTGGGTGGTTTTCGTCGTATACTATGCTTTTCATGTGCCCCCATACATAAAAATCCATGGGGGTCAGGTCTGGGCTTCTCGCTGGCCACGGTATAGGTCCACCTCTCCCGATCCACCTATTGGTATAGTTTGTGTCTAACCATTCTCAGACACATCTGCTATAATGTGCCGGGCAACCGTCGTGTTGAAACCACATGTTTCTAATAAGATTCAGGGGTAAGTCTTCAAGCAAATCATTTAATTGTGTTCTTAAAAAAATCTTGTAGTGCTCACCATTTAAGTTGTCGGGGAGAAAGTGTGGTCCAATCAAATGGTTTGATATTATGCCCATCCACACATTTACGCTGAATCTTCTTTGAGATCCTCTTGGTCGCTTCTTATTGGGATTTCCCTGTTGTTTCGGGGCCCAATAATGAGCGTTATGGTAATTAGTGATCCCATCTTTGTCAAATTTAGACTCGTCTGTCCACAAGATGTTTTTAAAAAATGATGGATCTTCCAAATCGGCGTTGAGCATAAATCGGCAAAAATCTAGCCTCCTCACTGGATCCCCTTCCTCTATAACATGTACCGGCGTGTAATGATATGGGTACAGGCCGGCAGTGTTAACAATGAACCATACTCTCCACTGCGAAATTCCAAATTCTCGGGCAACAACTGTAGTTGAAATTGTAGGATCTGATCTAAACCGTTGAACTATTTCACTATCTTCCAACGAATGTTCGTCATTATCAGATACTCTTGGTCTACCCAAGTCTGATCGTCGCCTTGAAACACTACCAGTCTCTCTGAGCCGCCGGTAAACTCTTTCAAACACAGCATGATCTAGTGCACGGCGATTTGGAAAACGCAATATGTATTCATCACGGGCATGTGTGGATACACATTCACGGTACCCGTAACAGAGCAACATATCAGCATATTCCTCGTTCGTGTAGGTCGCCATCTTCAACTGTTCCAAACGACAAGCACAAATCAGAGTCCAGTTTACAAGCAGGGTCACAGAATTAAAAGAAGTCCAATAAATCCAAGCCAAGTCAAATAAGAAAGTAAAGAGCACCAAAGAACACATTTACTACGGACGAATCGCGTAAGCAAACTAATAGTCTGACTTACCGCACCGCATACAGCGACAATAATAAAATGGCGGGATCTTTCCTTCCCGCTCACTCTTTTTTTACAAAAGCATGACATCCCGCTCGCACGCATTGAAACCCTTGGAGAATAATAGACGCCGACCTACCGGAATGGTTTTTTGTTACTACCTGGTACCTTGGTAACTTTTATCAAAGATTATTCCAAGAAATCTAATAGCAGCCTACCTTGTTATACCTTGTTGAATAGCTAATGAAACGTAGATATTTTTAAAGGTGTCTGCAGCCTACGTGTCATAGATTTTTTTTTACTATTGCTGGTTGAAGTTTCATTTGTACTGATTTTTGTTTGATGCTATAACTATCAATCTTCTATCTACAACCTATTTAGTTGAGGTAACTCTATTTTTATTTTGCATTATGATGAACAAACTAATCTGCTACACAAAAATAGTATAAAACTAAATATTTGAATTATAATAAACAAAAAAAATGGGCCAATAGACAAAAAGCGGACATTTTTTTCAAAAAAGTCTTTAAAGCCTTATAACTTGAAAAGGGTTAAGTTGGGGGGCGGGGTTCCAAGGGGAAATCTGTCAGAAATGGTGGGAACCACGACCCCCTAACGGGGTTCGCACGACTTACCAGGTAACCCTGTATATATATATATTTGAATTGCAGTAACCTTCCTTCCTCTTTATTGCATTTGATTACAAATAAGTAAAGATTACAGAATATTGCATCAAATTCGTGTTATGTAGATTATCAAAAAGCTATATAAGTTATACAGTATTTTAAAGCTAAATACTGAAGTGCTTAAATATTTTACACATTTTTTTGTAACTTGACAACCTTCTTTATGCACATTATCTGCCAAGACCAGCAAATATGCATGGAAATCTATAACAGTTGAGTTTCGCTAAAAAGTTCAAGTTCGCACATGTTCAAAAAATTTTATATTTTGAATTTGGCCATATCACTATATGCAGAGCAATTGCTTATCAAACCAAGTGCAAACAAGTATTGTTTGAGTACATTTAAATTACACTATTTGGTTGACAATGACCGCATTGTCAGGTCACAATAATGGTCCTCATGAGTCTCAACTTAGCTCAGCTCCGTCCTCACCCTGCAGTTTGATTGTAACCGCAGCCTTTACTGGCCGCATTATAAAAGCCCTTCTTTTCGGCCTTATTACATTCCAGGTTGTCTATAATAAAGATCTAAAGAGCTACCCACAATATGCCAATCGGGAGATGCACCACACTGTGCAGTCGATCATTATCAGCATTGACCGCAACAAAACAATTACATACCGCAGAAATAATGTATTATTTATTGTCTACTAGCTGACCCGGCGAACTTCGTACCGCCTTTTAATATAGTCTATGGCTGTGAATGACGTTGACATTCGTATAAAAAAAAATTGACATTCGTAACGAGCGTTTTTTAAAATATGCAAAATTAAATGTATACTTTTCAATATTTCTGAGAGATTTTCTTAATATTTTTTTCCGTAAGAACCATCCTTGGACTTCCACAAACATTTAAAAAAAAAGAATTATCGAAATCGGTTCAGCCGTTCACACGTGATGCCGTGACAACGCGAAACGGGTTTCATTTTTATATATATAGATTATCTACCTACGTTACATTAATAGTGTAGATACGTAAAATAGCAACAAACTTTAGTTTTTCGAATAATATGAGATTTGAAAGACACTTAGACTTTGGGAATGTACAAACGAATTTTCTATATTTACATTTAGTAAAAACTGTCATTATGGCGTCACTATAATACTCTGACTGATGTGATTTTTATAAATTCTATTGTTCAAATTTTAATTTAAAGAAATATATGGCATTGCTTACAAATTGTTTCATTGTTTATAAGTTTCAAAGTAGAAAATAATAATAAAAATTTGTATTTATCCTTTTTTTATATAAAAACGTCGTTACACACTAGAATTTTATCTTGTGTCATGGGTGCATTTACAAACTTTTCTATGTTTGTAAATGCACCCATGACATGATATAGAAACTTACATGAAAAGAAATTTATCTTATAAGTATAAGTTTCTGCAGGTCATACAAAATATTTCTCCCATGCAGGAATCGAAACCTCGACCTGTTGTGCAGTAAATCACTCGACTTTTGTTTCCACCGCGTCGTTACAATTTTTAAAATATTAACCCTATACGTCAGATCAGCAATTTTACGAACAATTGTGTAAATAGATTAATTATAAAACATAAACATATTGTAATTTATATTCTTATTTAACTTACCATCCATGGTCTGTGGATCAGTTTGTCGCTCGTAAATGATACGACCCTCTTGCAAGGCTCTAGATGGTATCAATCCAGCTCTCATAACTTTGTCGCCTTCACGTCGAGCCTGCCACCTTTATAAAATACTTCCGATGTTAAGAGCATAATATTGCGCTATACAATCAAAATTATATCAGTAACTCACCAGTAAGCATCATCTTGAGAAACTATATGTAAAACATCTCCTTTTTTAAAGTTTAACCCAGCTTCTTTACACGGTATATATGGGTCGTCAGATGAATTATAAGTGAATAGAGCACGAACCCTAACCTTGCTTTCCCTGGACCCACCCTTGCCGAACGAAGGCACCAGTTTGAATGTGATTGTGCCCTCCGAACTTTGCTGTGGATATAATCAATACATTAATGGATAAATAAGTGTCTTTTTAAATAAGTAAATATTTAAATATGTTTTAAAGAAGAAGAAAAGAAGACTACTTAGTCAACTAATCGCACGGTGCACATTTGAAATTATTATTATGTTCTCATTTTTTTTATGTTTATTTCTAGTTTGCATAAAAGTATGTTGCTCTAGTTTTACCATATGTAAACATTAGTCGAGACAAGATAATAACTCGCAAAAGCGTGTGGTTACTGTTACAATAAACAGTAACGTAGAATAAAAACTAATATAGTGTAGTATTAATTTCTTTCCTTATACAAATTGGGGTTCCAATCTGTTCTGTATAGTCCCTCGTTATACATTATATTATTTTATATGTTAACGTGCCTATTTTGTACTAAATATCTATTTAGTATTAAATTACATCTAACACTTTCAGTACACACAAAATACAGGTTTGCTTTAATCAGCAAACCGATTCAGTAGAAAAATTGAATTATATTATTGTTTTTTAAGTACATTATACGTACCGAATATTCGAAAGCATCAAACTGTATACGATGAAGGGCATTCCGGTTTACGCTTCAACCGTAACACTGTCAGGATATTTCGTAAGCAATGCATACTTAAACAGCTCATTACACTATTGCGATGAGCGATGATAAGCTAAAAGTAAGGCAATCAGTAAGTTCCAGCTCCAACGTGCAATTTGGAGCTAGAATACGTAGAGAATCATAAGAAAAGAGAAAGAAGAGAGAACGGTACTCTATATGATGAACTCTTTTGCAAACACGGCTCCATAGAAAATGGACCTGGAATGGATGGCATGACATGAGATTTACTTCATCATGTCGAGACACCGGTAGACAATCTTAAGTAGAATCGGAACAGCGTCGATTGATAGACTATTCCGTTCAGGGCGCCTACTAGATCTAAAACCCTGAACTCCTTGAACTCCGATTGCAAAATGACTACGATTGCCTGAAGAACTGCACGCATGTAGATGCAATGACAGGATGTTGTAAGCTATTCCCAACGACGAGATCGGATATATTTTCGGACCCCACAGTACCAGGAAGGAATGCAAGATTTCAGAACCAAGAAGCTTGAGGATCTAGCTAATAGAGAAATGGCGTCAGCAGATCTCTAAGAGGTTCATCGGAGACTCAATAAAAAGATCTAGAAGCCTTGTTACTAAACGTAAACGCCACAATATCATTAGTCTTTTAGGATCAGAACTCGAGACCAACAAGCCTCCAGCAAAATGTGAAACAGAGCAATTTTATGTTTTATTTACATATGAGCACACGTTTAAAGTATGATTTATGTGAAAGCATAACATACCAAAATAGCTAGCACGTCCGCTGGTGTTTTGTTCTCAACACTTATTCCATTTACTTCAATGACCTCATCCCCTGGGTGAATCAGGCCAGATCTATCCGCAGCTCCTCCATGCATGACACGTGCAATTACAATTTTTCCAGTTTCTTCGTCCGTTTTTATGGTTGCTCCCTTTTTATCAAAATAAATAAAAATATTTTTAATAAAATCAAAAGTTCATAATACACATTATTTATATTATAGTATTTTAGTTAAATTTGAATTTAAAATAACACATATCATTTATATTTATATTTATATTATTAGTATTTCTATTTTTAGAGTTATGTTTTTTAGAAAAACATCATCTTGTAAAATTCGTTATTATTTAAAAATTATGTGCTTTATCAATTACTTGTCAAACTTCAACTTATACGCGGCAAAAACCCACTCACACTTATTCATCAAATTTTAAAATTGTTAGGAATTATTAGCTAGAAGATACAGCGATTTCCTAATGTGAAAAAAATGAATGAGCACAATGAAAAAGGTAAATTGAACACAGTTGTAGAGAAATGTAGATAGCATATAATTACATCCTGTAACTATAGAAATTTTTAGAAAATTAAGTATATTATAATAAATAACTTAAGAAATTTAACTGATTTTAGACTCAGAACCACTATGTCATTCAATGTAGGGTCAAATAAAGATACAAACACACATTATTTCAGGGCCGGCGAATATTTAGCTGCAGGTATCAGAAGTGAAAATTTTGTTGAAACAAGTAAGTGCTAGTTTAGCAACTTTATATTCCCTTACAAACAAAACAATTTTCTTTTTATCCTAAAACAGTCTTAACAACAACAGTTCTACATCTTGAGTTACAGCTACAGCATAACAAATAACAAGAAGTATCATTTGAATTTTCAGGCCTTATGTTCTCGCCGTCTTAGTCGTCGTCATGATTTCCATCATACAAACATCTGCCCCCATCACGATTCGAACTCGAAACCTCACAGATGAAAGCACCTTACAATTAAACAAACACGTGTACATACCACTCAACCACGGATTGTTGTTAAATATTAGTAAAAATATAATTTACACCAATAAAAACAAGTGCAATATAGTTATTATTGCTTTGAAAGGCACTAAATTAGCTGACGAACGTAATTTTATATATTTGTTATTTGCATAATAGTGTTATTCATGAGGATGATCTTTATCGTGTCGAAAAACCAGCAGACTACCAACCAATCAGTGACTAAAATCACAGTGGTACATGTGGTTTTATGAGATTTACAATAAATCTGTAATCGCTATAAGAACTACTACTTTACTCCACTATTTTGGTTCTTTAGTAATTGTGTGATAGAAAAAAAATCTTGTTTTGATAATTTTGGGTTTGCTCGAAAACTAAGCTTTGGGAAACATCTCGTTTGTGTAACTAATAAGTATAATAATCCAATTAGTTCAACTATTTGAATTTTCAGTTGAAGATAGTGGTCATGAAATTACTGCTATTTTACATTTTATATCCCAAGGTGGTAAAAGTGAATACACAGTCACTAATTATTAAAAATTACCATATTCTAATAACGTACGTGGTACGCTAGTGTACTGCAGCACTAATTTGGCACTGTACCAAATTAATACTGCAATATAACAGGTAGTTATTAGGACTAGCTAATTATAATGAATTTTTAAAAACGAGATTGAAAGCTTAATTTGATATGGACTCTATATGCTCTTAAATACATAAAAATATGTGAAATCATTTTAATGCATAAATTCCGATATGTATACTGTTAAAAAAATATTATGCTATACAAATGATAGTGAATGTTTTTATATTACCTCTACCGTCCAAAGAAATTCAAAAATATTTAATCGAATTTTAAACTAGATTTTAATTACAGTTACGAATTAACGGTGCAATTACAATTCTATAAACTAAACGTATTTATTGCTGTGATTAAAATGATTAAATAAAGGTTTGTTATTGATGGGTGCATTATGGTACCCAATCTACTCTAGATTAAAACCATTTATTGACATCAATGACAATATAGAAATATGTAGATAATTGTGATGTGACATTGCGATGAATAGAGTGATTGTCATGAACACGACTGATATTAAAGATTACTGCACTGAAAAATATACATAAGCAAGCTGAAGTCACATAGACATCTAGAAACAGCTATAAGTATTAAATTTTATGATTAGGTAAATTAAATACAACAATGTAAAGTGGTTATAAATGGCTGAATCATGTATAATGTTCATAAGATATACCAAGCAGAGAGCTATAAAAACTTCACAAATAAACTTACCACTATTGGCTCTGCACTCTGAGCACCACCCTTTTAACATAAATATAAGTAAAATTCTTTCCATAACCAAGTATTATTTTAATCTATTTACTCATATGCCATAATTGTCTTTAAATTGGTCATGTAGTCAAAACACACAAACTTTATATCCCAATATTCATTTTGTAAATAAAAGTCAGTACGAATTTAAATTTATTAGAAAAAAACATAAATCATATTCTGTTAATATTTATATAGTAAATACTAATTTACTATAAATGTTACTAAACAGGAACAGTAAAAAAAACATTCGATTTTATTAATGAAACTTCGTTACAAACCAGACTACCCCAACAAGCAATAGTGTTTTAAATGATCGCTTTTGAGAGCATGGCCATTGTAGTGAGTAGAGATACAATATGATAAAATTTTATCGAATGTTATGATATATTACACGATAGATGAAACTATATCATATTAACTGCTCTTTTGACATTTATTATTCATTTAATTATCGTGCGTAGATATAATATGTGGAAGTAACTTAATACCGCGATCATGGTATGTTCCTTTGTCTTTTTCGTAAAATACTGTAGACACAAATATTTAGAATATATGCGTTTTTAATATTACTTAGCTCTTTAACTCGATAGTGAGCACAAGAAAGGCGTTGCATTGATGTATTCACGAACGTCAGCTGCCCTCCTTCTTTAATATCTTTTTCTGCTGCCTTTTCTTATTTATAAAGCAAAAATATACCTACTATTATGAACAGTTGAAATATCACTTGTTTCAGTTTGATTTCGAGCCAGTCATGTAACTGATAACGCTTATATATATCTAAATAGCATTAACAATCAAAGTAACAGAGGGTCATGAAAACTACCATAATTTTTGTCCGTCATGAAATATTGATTGCAACTATCCTAAATATTGGCAAGAGCAAATTGTCCGCAATGGATATTAATACTTACTTTTAATGTAATTTTTTAAAATAATATATGATTAGTATTTTTCGTCAGCGTACAAACTCAGAAATCTTGAGATTATATCATGCTCTTCACGTACTATGGAGTCTAATGCTATCCAAAACTCGCGGCATAAAAAACCCAATAAGAGGGGCCTCTTCAGAGGAGCCCACACCGAACAGAAACACGTTGTTGGCGAAGAAGGTCTTGGTCACTACACGAAAAACTTCGGATTAACTGTTACAAGGATGTCTATAACTGGATAACCGTAAAAAAATTATTTATGATCCAGTGCGTGCCAGATCGCATGATCCAATAATAAAGTTATTCTACTCTTGAACAAGATCATAAACGATAATAATAAAGCAAAGGAAATGCAAACCAGAACAAAAATCCAAAAGTCAACAGCATGGAAGTCATGTTTTTAAAAACGTAATGTGTCAGATAGTCGATATTTCGATGCAGCGTAGTAAAGAGAGAACTAAGCCTCAAACGTCAAGAGATGTTAAATTAAAAGAGGGTCAGCTAGGGTGCAGCGGGGCCACGAGGAGGTGCAAGACGTTAAAAATAAAAAGAGGTGTCTTCGGTCACAACACACTCGACACTGGCAGTAATGACAATAAGAGAGCGTCGCCGAGTATAACAGTTGACGGTGAAAACCTAGTCAACGGCTATTTAGAGTACATGGAGACACTACGAACAATACTGCAGGTTAAAATCATCACTTTTATCACCATCTGGTTGTTGGTAGTGGTCATTTGAAACGTTTCATCTCAGTGTTAATACAGAACCGATTGTAGGTGCTCATAATTGTAGCTGTGGAAAAAGGAGCGATCGCTTAGAAAATTTTCCGAATCTTTATTAATCTACTTGGTGACTAAAATGTCAATGGCAATCTAGTTAATGACCGAACTCTAAAGGGTGAGAAGAAACCTTAATCTTGTGGCGTAAAGGTAGTCTACATTCTCTATACGCAACAAGAATTTATAAATTACTCGTATTTAAGATATTCCGAATTGTAAAAACCCTAATATATTCCAATATTTTTTTTTAATATTTTAATTTCTTTTTTTTTCTTTGTATTTTGATATCAAGTGAGCCACCTATACGATGTCACCTATGTTCGACCTGTGGCCTAGGATGTTGACACCATAAATGGTTGATGTACTTTTTGATATTACAAGTGATGTAATATGAGCATAGTGACGTCACATTTAAAGCATCTAAAGTGATCAATACTAACATTGTAAAATTATTTAGTATTTTTCTAAGCTACTGGGGGGCAGGATGCAGATTTATATAAATCTAGAACATATTTTATACACTGCTATTTAAGAGAGCATAATAGTTCTTCATGCCAAGGAAATATTTTTTTATATCTAGTAATAGGGTATTGTTTTAACTGAAGTAGTTACACGAAAAACTGTCATAGAAGAAAGGACAATCTTGCCAAATCACTTTACAGGCACCTTTCTGTTCGCATTTTATCTTCATAATAAATTCAAGACATCAGCTGCTTACAAAAATTGAAATAGACCCGCCATCTCAAATGAAACAAAACAAATTATGGAAGGTTACTCGTATTTATATATATGAACATCAGATTATTATTTAATTTTTCAAATATTATATAATATATATATATATATATGTTTCTGACATTAAGGAATTATGCTTTGTTTGTAATTTTGAACAAATATGAAGAGTCTTTTTTTATTTATTTTACACATAAAACATAATATAATCGATTATAAATACATTTTTCTATTATTAGCAGACTAGATTATATTCCTAGGTATGTGTGTACAACATGAACGACTCATAACTAGAGTAGTACTCATATGGCAATACTTATAACACTTAAATTTAATAATGAGAGAAATAAACATGCAATATATTAGTTACGTATTAAATAAAATATTAATCAAGCTCTTTTTTAATTTTGTGAGACTTTGTAGACAATAGATATACTATTGTCTCGTGATGAGTCTTTGAGACATCATTGTATTGACATTCACATTTTTGAACACTGCAAGTGAGAAAACGTTTGCAAAACCGTTACGTACCCTAGGTTTGATATTAATGTTTACTGATAATAAAATAGGGGGTAAGTCAATGAAGAAATTAATAATTTTAAACAATGTGACAAAATCTATTATAAGCGACGAGATTTTAGACTTTGTAAATTTAATTTTAGTAGTTTCTCTGAATATGTATGAAGTGTACGATTCAAGCCAAGTCACAAGATATTCAAGTATTTTTTTTTTGAACTCTTTCAATGCGATTGCTGTGTATTTCATAATATGGTGACCAAATAACTGAGCAATATTCAAGTGTACTAAGAATGAAGGAAAAATAAAGTTTTAATAGAATATATAATATAACAAGATATGAATACCGAGAAAGGGTGTCGGGTATAAAGAAATATCCCATGGCGTAAGAAATTGAAGAGAAAAAATGTTGATTGATTTGTACCAATCAGAACATTTTACCCATACCTATTACTATTTCAGTACTCTACTTTCTCGTGAAAGTAGTTATTTAGAAGAAATATATGGTGATTTAATTTTATAAGTTAATATAACAGGCGAAAATGTCGAAAACATAAAAAGATTGTACAGCTTTTTTTAATAAGTTACAGTGTCGCACTACTAGACAGACATAAATAATCAATTGAAAATTCAATTTCCAGTTAATGTATTTTATTTTACGAATAATGCTTATTAATAAGCTGAATTTGTTTTTATTTCAAAATATGACAAGCAAGTATTCAGAAGAATTTTATGTAATTATATGAAATTAGTCGGAGACCATTCTCAGTCTGAACACAGGATACTTTGCAATTTGAATTGAACTGAATTTGTTTTTATTTCAAAATATGACAAGCAAGTATTCAGAAGAATTTTATGTAATTATATGAAATTAGTCAGAGACCATTCTCAGTCTGAACACAGGATACTTTGCAATTTGGTAGCTTGTTTTGGTCAGAATCAATTCGATACACATTGCATATTTGAATCCCAAAAAACTGAAAAGTCAATCAATAAATTAAGTTAATAATATTAATTTTTAATGTAATCCTACATTAATCTACAACTAATTTTCTTTACTCCTACTACAAAAACAATACAGAAAGAAAAAGAGTTGCCGTTGCTGGTTCTTCACAGTACCAAGTCTACCGCCATAGACTTCCGAACTATTCTTCGTCAGCTTCTTCAATAATTTGCAACATAATTAACTTTTAACAATATGTGTGTAGGCATACATATGATTTTTAAAGATAATTATTAAAATTATAAATGATTATTAAATAATTAATAAAATTCATATTGTATTCTTTTAAAGAAGGCTAACACGATTTTAGAAAAATTTAGAATCTTTTGTTAAAAATAAGTAGCTTTTCGTGTTCTATTATTACATATGTTTTGACATTAACAGTTACCAATTAAGGCTTATGTTAAATAGATATTCTTTGGGTGTGACTTTCAGTACTGAAATATCATAATGGACTAAACCTAAACCTGGGTCAGACGGAGAAACCGCTACTTGTCTTTACTCTGTACTATAGTTTGGAACCGACGCCTACACAGACCTTTATCTCTCAAATTCAATTTATTTATAAATATAAAAATACAACATTGGCAACCTGCAATATATACATATGCAGACTGAGAATAAGGTGGTGGTTCTTGAGAAGATATTGAGAAAGATTTGCTTAACTATCTACTATCTAGGACTATCGGAAAATTTTAGAAAGTAATTAAAGTCTATATCTCAATCTAGACCAACTCTGATGAAGAAGTAGAAGTAATGCACAAAGATTTCTCACAAGCAAAAAAGCAATCATAATCTCCAGCTGACCTCCAGCACTCATTGGTAACCAGGCCAATGAGTGGGAAATATGCACTTCCGAGAGTAGGCGATCTGTTTTCAGTTACTTAAAGCCACACACTTTTACACCTTAATATACTATACACTTTTACACCTTATGTTAGACACATGTAAGAATAAAATATAGCATAGAATATTTTCCTCGACTAAAACCTTTCACATATACTGCACAATAGTTTATAAATAATCAGGATAAACATGCTTAACCCACCTGGAAACTTATCCAACACTACAAATACTAACAACTGGAAGGGAAAAACAGAGAATATACAGTCTCAGTCCACAAACTCATTAAAGCAAATCTCTCAAACAAATAAGGGCCATAATTGGTCTCCAAAGTCACTTCAAAACCTGAAATTCCATCAAATTGCAGAATGGAATATAATGGCTTATCCTTTAATAAGCAAGAAGTAAATTTATGCATATACTATAACAGGTTAGACATATTATTAGTTTCTGAAACACATTTGACTGACCAAAAGATCATTAATCATCATCTATTCAATGGATGTAAATATTTGTTATCAGGAGCACAAAAATAAGTGTACTTATTCAAAAATCTTAAAATTGTTTTTGAATTATAATAATGTCTTCTTTCAGTAAAATGTTCTATCTACAATATTTAAGGTACTTTCCCCCCAGAGGCGGCGTAAGGCGTGAGCGGTGTGGGCCACCGCCCACGGCCTCACGGTGCAAAAGGCCTCGCACCTCACAGCCGAAAATATATTTGAACAAGTATGAAAAATCTTATATTATATTCCCTTCTTGCATCAACAGAGGGCCTCGCAAAATGTACCATGCCTACATTAAGTTTAGGACTTGCGCCGCCACTGTTTCCCCCCATGTGGCATGGCCGTGGGACGCCCTGTATATCTATCAAAATAGTAGACAAAATAAAGATACTGCATGGTACACCACTAATCTAATACTTAAATAGCACCTAAAATTTAGTTTAGCTGAGCATTTTTCCACACTTAACCTCATGATTAGGCCTTTATGCCTCCAGTGCTGGTCAACTTCTTTCTAACTTACTTAATAGCACATAAAACGAAAAGACATGATACTACATTGGAAATGCATGTAAAGATAGTTGCATTTTTGCATCAGTAACACAACAGCAGCAAGCATCAAAACAAAAAACTATCAGCAAAATACAAAAAGAATTGATGGAAATATTTATAGAAAATGAAAACAATACCAATTGATGCGTAAATATGTGTATAACGGAAACATATATCAACATTTTTTATTGAGAGTAAAACAATTATAACTGTATTCCCTACCTACCCTAATCCTATCCTTATTCAAACTGATTTAACGTTCACACTTCACTTCGCTTACAGACTTCCGATCTACATCTCGGGTCGAGCATCTCAACCGCGAACCTATGGTCGATGTTTACAATCAGCCGCGATGTACGCGCTATCGTATTCGCATATCGCGCATAAACAAGAATACAAATACGGAGAAAGAATATTTAAAGACGAATCAGGCCAAGTGTCTATAATATCCAGCACGCCGGGTGACGTGAACCAGGTCGGTCCCAATTGACTTTCATCTTTACTTGTTTCCCCATCACCCTTTAAAACACACATAACTTTATTTCTTTACAAAGCAGAGGATTATACACTTTGGAAAGCCACTAACTCACTGAAAGGTCAAAAGAACACATGCTTCCACTAAGATAAACTAACAGCAGTAGGTCACATAAGCTAGCTAAAGCTAGCCTCAGGATAAAGATGAGCTATTTACCAACATTCTTAATTGAATAAGTGAAGTTCCCAATGAATCTAATAAAACACTCTCAACAGGAAATTGGTGATTCTACTACTACTGACAACTGTCGCTGCATTTAGATTAGCAATCACAACAGAGATTAACAAAACTGTCATGTATTTAAAAGAATGAAAGTATCATATTGATAATAAATAAAAAAATAAAATAAAATATCTATTATAATCATGACAGCCAAGCCAGGGAATCTTCCTATAGATATTACTTCATACCATCCCATAACACTTTTCCTTTACTATATAAAGTTTTAGAGATATTTAAAATAAACTATTACAACTGGACAGTATCCAAATACAGATCTACAAGATCAACCTTGAGTTTGATGAAGAGCACATAAAGGAGTTGGATGTTTGTGGCACAAGGCCCACCTTGTCCTTACTGTGCGGCCTATGTCAAGCAATGATGGTTTCAGCTGAAATGGTGTATAATAATGATGTTATTCATATGTGGCAGACTATCAATAGCACCATCTATATATTAAAGATATTTTGAGATCAACTATTACATATATTATAACAGTGAAACTATAGATTTATATGCTGCACTAAATAACTATCAAATTAATGAATATCATTGGAAGTTTATTTTTCACTGTTTAATATTTTTTATTAGTATATATGAGTCATATAATAACAAAGGCGGCAATATCCCCAAAATGTCAAAAATGAACTTTGAATGTAGTTTTATTTATCTGTGGACATAGTATATGTAGGTAAATACATTATGCATCAAAAACGCCATTATCTTGTATAAAACACAGTTTCAAATTTCGAGTTCGTAACAAACCCGGCATTGTTCCATACCGTTGAATTCAAAGACGGCAATATCCGTAACGACCAATCAGAGTACAGCATTTATAAGGGACATGGCAACCAAAGAGCGTGGAGCAGTCTAGCTGTTTTTAATTATTTTCGTAGATTTCGTGCCATTTTCTTTAAAGTTTTGTATAATATGGAGTGTCACGTATCGCCTAGTGTATCAAAGAAGACGCAAAAATGTAGGGCTAGACCAGAAACATGGAAGCAAAATATAGCAAAACGGCAGCGGTAAGTACTCGTAGCTTGCATGAATTTGATACTTGATTTAATTTTTATTTAATAATATTTTTAAATTATTATTTTACTTCGTTTATGTGTTAATTAATGTGTGGTTTTCTGAATTCCATGGCAAACTATTCTATATAGCTTTGCGTTGTATGTATATTATATTGGATACTTGACGGCAAGTCAAGTATTTGCACTTTTTATGAATTGTCAAAAACGAGATCGCAGTATGTAGTTTGTATGAAATATAACAATGTGGCATCATCAATTTTTGTAGTTATCTGAATATTTATTTGTATATTCTGTTTTAAACTTAACACATGTTAGAAGTCACCTAGTATATTGTGTTATTTTTTTTTTCTTATAGGTATTCCCCTAAAGGAGCTCCAGAAAAACTGTCATAAGAAGGGAGCGAACATAGGAACATAGGAAGGGAGTTTACAGTTGCGCATTATTATCTATGCGCGATATTCTTAACTTCCATACAGCATTTTACAAAAATTTAGAAAAAGAAAAGCAAGACGCATTTTTATTAAAATTCTGCGTTCATATTGTTCCAAAAAGGAATGTGCCTAAAAACTTAATACAAAATTCTTCATTAAAGTGTCTCACATAAAAAAAAAAAATACTTCTTTAAGGTAAAAAAAGGTGACTTCAGAAAATTTTCGCATAAAGTATCAAGATCCTTAAAGCTAGTACAGTTTAATGTACGTTTGTAACAAACATGGCTATGTCCACGCCCGTCTAAATCAAAGTTGGCGATATCCAAGTGTTTCTAACAAAGTCGGTAATCTCCAACAGTTTTACGTAAATTCTGCTTTATACAGGCCATATTTGTTTAACGATATAGTTGAAAACGATTTTTGTTATTGCTAGTTTGATATTTAAAATATATCTTAACCAAAGAAGTTGATAAATTTCACAATATTATATTTTTTCACTTATCTCAAAATCCAACATTGTGGACATTGCCGCCTTTGATATTATACGACTCATATCACATTAAAATAATATTGAATTTATTCTCTTTTTTTATTATTTATTTCCTCTAATGATAAGTGGATATTGAAAAACGTGGGTATTTATGTATTATGGTTACCATAAAAAAACCTTTGGTAAATAATATTTAAATTTTTACTCACAAAGATTTTATAGCTTTCTGCCACAGTTTAAGAAAATTCCACTTATACCAAAAAATACAGTGCTATATTGTTCAATATGGAGCATAAAAATATATATTAATAGCAATAAAACTATAAGACATACCAAAGGCTCATCACTTTTGACAAGTTGCACAATTTTTACAGTTTCTTCTTCTTCATCAGCATCAACTGGTACATCAGGGAGATGTGGATAATAATCCTTTTGAGCTACAGCATCATGAGTGCATAAAATAGCCTAAAAATATTTTTTTTGTATATAAAGCATATATGGTTAATTCACAAGGGTATGATATTCATTCAATGTTAATAATAATATATAAACCTGAAAGTGTGGCTTCTGTAAAAGACTAAGCAATTCGTCATATTCTTGAGTGACAGACACTATTTCACAAAGTAAATCAAGGACCTCTAAAGTAACTTGCATAGCATTTGACAGTAATGGATAGAATCTATCATCTTTTCCTTTAGCAACTATTTTGTTATGTACTTGAACCAATGCATGAAGTTGTTTTGACTGCAAAAGTTCACTAAGAAAAGCTAAGTCCTCTCCTCCAGACTGAACTTCATTCAGGGAAGTTAAAAGCCTGGTCAGTGCTGTAAAAAATCACAGTACTCATTAAGTTGTTGCAATATGATAAACCAATTCAAATCTATTACTACATATTTAACTTACTTGGGTCCCAGGTTTCTGCTGACAAATCCATGTCTAAAATGGACAGAAAAATAAATAATTAAACAAATTAACTTCTTCACAAATATATATAATAAGCGAAAAACCAAGTCAATACAAATATAACTATCTATTGCACAATTTACCTTTAACTGCAAAATAATAAGACATTTCCCAAATAGCAACTGCAACACTCAACTAGAATTATTTTGGTTTACGTAAATTGTTCAGTGTTAAACTGAAAGCATGCTTTCTCAATCCCATTTCTTCTTGTTTTGAAAATCTAGTTTAAGAAACCAATCCAAAAACAATTTTAATTCGTAACAAGCGACATCAAGAACTGGGTCATAAGCAGAGGCGACAATAAATACTATTCTAAATCCTTTGCATATGTATAATTTGATAATTACAATGTTTCCAAAGTATTTATATTTAGAGAAACGAAGTTACAATGAGGATAAAGTATTCGGATTTCAATACCTATATAATATTAAATATGGAATTTTCTGAAGTACCTAGCTGAAAGAAGTAACGACTTTCTCAAAAAATCTTATGTCGGTTGGGTGAAAAATCAATACCACAGACTAGTAAGAGATAAATGCACAGAGTAAGAGATAGTCTTTGTTTATCAACTCAACTTGTTTTTAATAGTCGTATTTCTATTTTATTCTCCGATGGAACTAAACAACACAAAAAATTAAAACATATCCAGTGGCAAAAAAAGGAGACTGCAAAAATAAAAATGGATTTACAAAAAGTTAAAAAGCTGTGATAAATATATCCGTAATTTGTTACTAGACGGAGATTGTAGTGCTGAAGCTTTAGATCAGAGAGAAAGAAGATGAATTAAAATAAAGGGGAAAATGGTTAGATTTATAAGAGAAACATAGTAGAGCTGTCAATTTTAAATTATGAAACCTCTGTAATGCAGAAAAACATAACGCTTCCTATAATAGAATTTAAAAAATTCGACGGAAATATTTAAAACTGCCTCTCATTCTGAGACAATTTCAAAAAATTGATGAGGCCCAAAGCTCCACAATACTGGTAAATTTCATTACTTGATGCAAACCAATGTTAAGTAACTAGTCAATGTTATGTACGATAAATTACAGAATTAAAGTCAAGATTTGCACGAGAAGATCTACTCATACAAATATAAGTTAGAGAGCTAATATTACTCATATTATTTAAGGAGAAAGACGAAGAGCCTTATTTCACAAAATTATATGACAAACTAAATGCATATTTATGCTCCTAAGATACACTATTATTTTACTATAATATATCTTATAGGCGTTACTAAAGAAAATACTCGTCACTTCTATTACCAATGATAGATGCTAATTTCAGTTACTCTATTGCAAGTAGTATCAGTTATTCTTACCAATGGCGATAGATATTCTACTGTCCGAGTGCTTTTTGATAATGGATTTGAGCGATCTTCCATTAGAGAAAACATAGCGCTTAAATTGGAGATACCAGTAATAAGAAAACAGGCGTTGTCTGATATAGTTTTTAGTAGTATACAACTAAATTCTCAACTTTATATTTTATACAATACAATGTTCACGTTCAAATTTAATTTAGTAAGTACTATACAACTAAATTCTCAACTTTATATTTTATGTTCAAGTTTGTTTTTAGCAAAATTCCAAATTCATTTAGCAGACATCAAGAGTATAATTACGACCTTTTTCAATAGCTATATATTTTAGAGCTGTTAAATTTAATCGTACTGTTTCAGTACCTTACGCGAGTAGGGTAGCGGAATTGAAAGTAGAAACCTCACAATCTGCACACTCGTCGCAGCTGGTCGAGGTAACTCGTACAGATCGGGTCAATAGGTTACCTATAAGTTTAATTAGGATAGATTCTGTTTTTTTTTATAATTATGATATGAAGATAAAGAGTCTTACAATAAACTTATCATTTATATATAAGTATATACATAATTACATATGCATCATTGCATGTATTTTTCTTAATATATGTATAGTCACTTACATTTAAGTGATGTCTTTTTTCTGAGGTATTAAGGATGTTGCAAATTAGGTATCGCAGGGACATTCTTTTTACCATTCAGTGTGTTTGTTAGGTGGCTGTCATTAACACTAACTTTTAGAAAATGTACTTGTTAAGGAAGTGGATCAAAGAAATAGATATTCATCAGCAACATATATTATATTTAAATAGAATCACATTTCCAAGATATCAATTACATTTTTATAATTAAACATATTTCAAAATAAAGATGACAGAACATATTATCATGTCAATAGCTATCATAAATCCTTAGACTCATGTAAACCAAACATCTATTACTTAAGAAGGTTTTATATGAAATCATATATTCAACACACCTCCTTGATTTTATATAAACACATAATACACAATTAAAATTAACCTCGTAACAACTTAAATAAAGTTCTCCTTAAGTAGATTACAATAAAAACATTAAAATCATTTGCAAGATACATACATGTCTATTTTACATTCGCAAGTTCTCTAAGTTTATTAAATTTAGTTTTCCCTAAGGCTTTGGTTAACATGTCTGCTAACTGTTGCTCAGTATGAATTTTTACAACTTTTATTACACCTTTTTTTTCGTAGTCATATACAAAGTGGTAGCTTATATCAATGTGCTTAGAGTTTTTGCAAAATTTTCCTTTTTTAGACAAAGCAATGGCACCACTATTATCCTCATACTCTTTTACTGGTTCACTTACGTCAATTCCTAGATCACCAATCACACCTATCAATGGAAGTATTTCTTCTACACAGTCTGCCAATGCATAGTCCTCAGCATGAGTTGATGCTCGTGAGACTATCTTCTGCTTCTGCGCCCTACACATAATAGGATTATTAAAAACTCGAACAAGAATTCCTGTAGTTGACTTTCTGTCACACTTATCTGCAGCCCAGTCTGCATCTACGAGGCATCTAATTTTTCTTCATACATGGCGTTATAATTCATCTTTAAATGTCTCGTACAATATAAGTATTTTAAAATTCGCAAAGCATATTTATAGTGACTGTCACTATAGCTATTTTGGAATCGACTTAAATAATTTACGCTATATGATATATCTGGTCGTGTTCCACTTGCCACATACAGAAGAGCTCCAATTATGTTTCTGTACTTCACATTCGAACTTACTTCTATACTTGGTTCTATACTCAAGTTTATTTCCATAGGCGTTTCAAAGGTTTTAGACTCCACTACACTATATTTCTCTGCTAAACTTACAATATACTTTTCCTGGCTCAAAGTCATTTGTCCTTCTGTATTATCAAACTCTAGTCTATTCCAAGATACTGTTTTACATTCCCCAGATCTTTCATAGAGAATCTGTGATTTAGTAACCGTTTTACTTCCTCTATCGCTGTAATTTTGTCCCCACAAATAAGAATATCATCTACGTATAAACATATATATAAGTTTACATTATTTAAACATCCTATATACAAGCAATTGTCATGATCTTGTTCAATATTCCATCTTCTTACACAAGCGACTGATAATAAAGTTTTCATAGTCGTCATTCGTGCAACTGGTGAGTAAATTTCTTCATTTTCCTCATATATTTGTTGGAATCCTCGCGCCACTACTCTCGCCTTATATTTTATACCGCCTTACATTATATATATTAGCTACATCACCTTTAAAATGTATCGTATTATTCCGATTTACAATACACGAAACACTCAATAAGTTTCTTTTCATATTAGGGACATAAAATACATTCGCAATATCAATAACATTTAACTTACCTCCTGCATGGCAATACATTCTGACATTTCCTATCTTCTCCGATGTTAAGCAAAAACCATCACCTACTTTTATATTTACTGGTTTTTTTAATATTTTACAATCATTAAAGTAATTCTCATTATTTATTATGTGGTTGCTACAGTCGCTGTCCAACAACCAAATTATATCTGTTTTTGTTTCACTTGCTCCAATATTCATAGCCTCTACTTCCACATTAAATCCAAATATATCACTCGTACTACTGGAATTCACGCTTCTACTGTTATACCTCTATATCCTCTGTCTGTTCCTCTACGCCCACTACCACGTCTGCGTCCTCTGCCACGCTGAACTCCACGATATGCTAGATTTGGACAATCATTCCTATAATATCCAAAGCGATTGCATTCAAAGCAATTATTTCTAAACCTATCTTGGTGTACATTAGATCGTGAACTAAATGTCTGTCCTTGATGTTCATTTTGCTTCCTTTTTATTTCAAGTAAAAGTTTCGATTTTACATATTCGACTGTTTGTTCTTTTATGGGCATTGCATCAACAATATTAACAATATGAGCAAAACTTTCAGGTAATGCTAACAGTAAATAATGAAGTCTATCTTCTTCAGAAACCATTTCTCCAGCATTTTTTAATTCGTTAATATGTTTTTCAAATATATGCAAAAATTCCATGAGATCGTCGCCATCTTTAAATTTGGTTTCGAGAACTTTCCGTTTTACAAGAAGCTTGTTAGCACTACATTTTAGTAAATATATCTCGAACGCAGTATTTTCATTCATAATTATGTCAAGCTGAGTATTATTTACACTATTTACTATTATATTTCTAGCTTTCAAATCAACTTTACTCCATTCATCATCTTTCATGTTATTCGGCATCAAATTATTATTTATTGCTTCTTTGCAATCTTTCATTTGTAGAAATAACATTAATCTAAATTTCCATTTTTCATAATTACTACCATCAAATATTTGCACACCAATTTCATTTAGTTTCATATCCATTTTTACGTACCTGCTTAGTAAAATATCTTCTTCGTATTTTAATGTTACAATTTTCCAAATAATTTCATTTTATTCAACCACGGACCTCTGCTACCATGTTAAGGAAGTGGATCAAAGAAATAGATATTCATCAGCAACATATATTATATTTAAATTTTATTTTATTTTATTCCTCGGTGAAACTAAGCAACACACAAATAACACTCTGACCAAAGAAAAAATATCACTTAATGACATGACCCAAATATCAGTAATCAATTACGCCTATGAGGCGCCATCATCGTCAGTCATAACCAATTTTTTAATAAACAATATGTTGGTAAGTAAGTATGCAACATATGTAGGAATTTAGACAATGTATATATATCTTGTTATTATACAAATTATGTTTTTCTTATTACTAAAAGGCCAGAGTCGATGCAGAATATCTATATGGTTATAAAAAATGTATAAAATATACTAAGTATATTTGTTTTTTCAACCTAATGTCTATACTTAGTAATTTTAGGCCCTCATGGTGATAATAATTTTCATTTGAGTTACCTACACAATAAAATAAGTATACAAGGCTTTAAAAATAAAATCTACACATAACATAAAAAAAAATTGACGCCATCAAAATTTTTTTCTCTCAGGATAGAGAGGCTGAGAATCCTCACGAGGAGTACAAAATGTGCGCAGGTTACTACTGCAGTGGCAAGTGCTAAGGTGATTACGTCGGACTCCACGCCGGCCAGAGCGGTCTGACCAGCGTGACCAACCGTGGCCTTAAAGAACCCTTGAATTGAAGAAGGCTTGAATGGAGGGGAAACGGGACCCTCGGGAGAAGGCACAGTCAGTGCTGCCCTATGGAGAGGACATCCGTAAAAAAGTCACGACGGACCAAAGCAGTGATCTGCTGGGAATAGACAGAGATGGCGATAGCGGCGCAGATACCGCCTCTCGCAAAACTAGAAGAGCCCGCGTTAAATGGTCAAGAGGATCGGTTAAGACGTGTCTGGGTCGGCGGTGTCTGGGCGTATAATTAGCCTCCTGCTTCACTAATGGGGTGGAATGCTCTTCAGCGGTGGTAAAGAACCGCTTGAAGCATTCTTAAAAGTGTTTCTGTATGGCAGAGATTTCGTAAACCTTCGTCGAAATCGTTCGAAGTCGTTTCGTCGACGTTCTGGGTTCTATGAATTGAGGAGAGCATTTTCGTTTCAGTATGTTATAATACCGGGCACATCTAAGACATGACTGGTCATATGCAAACCTTATAAAGTATTCGCTTGTTTCGAAGTGACACGGGGCTAGGTTTACTAAGTATACATCAGACCGACCCGTATAATTTCTGCCATTTTACGTCACGTTACGGATAGGTATACGCTCTAAAATTGAGTTGCTTCTTCTTCTTCTTTTGGGTTTCAATTATCCAACTTGACACGTATTTTTTTCCGCTGAGAAAAGTGCAATGCACAGATTAGTATGAACACAGATTAGTATACCCCGGGCATTCATTCTTCGGTCGATTTTAACGGCTTTGGCACCAATTTTTTTTAGCCAATTTTATTAGTAAACCAATAATCGTTCCGTTTCACGCAGCTTCGTTTGTAACCGACTTCATAACTATAGTGAAAATAAAACTACAAAGTTAATAAAAAGCATTTATTTTTTAAGATAAATTTAATTTTAAAGTTTATATAAGAAGAAATGTAAGTATGAAAGAAAATATTCGTACTTACATTTCTTCTTATATATACTGGAAAATATAATAAAACATTTCACGTTGAAAAAATTGCTTGCTGGAACGTAAATTAAGTACCTATTCAACATTTGCCGCCCTTTTGACACCAAAGCATTTAACTAAACAAAATTATTTTGTTTTCTTTGAATTTTACAATGATTTAATATTACAATCTTTAATAAACTTATATAAAAATGGACAATAATAAGAGATCCTATAATTGGTGCCAAGGAGACGAGGTATGTACTTACCTAGTTCATATTTTAATAAAGAACTTTTGAAAATTAAAATGTTAACTGTACATAATTCTAAGTTCATAAAACAATGATTATTTAACTTATTACTACCTACTTTAACAACTTTGCTTTAGGATATTAGATGCACAAACTACAAATTATCAGCTGTCAAAAATCATAATTTCGTTTTGAAACCAGACTTAAACTAAGGGGTAGCCTAGTTTATTTTTAAACAAGAGATAAACCCGGTTCTTTGGGTAAACTGTGTCTTGTAATATCAAATTCATTAAAATCTTAGTTAAACCCGAGTTTTCTAGTAAAGGTATTATTTGCAAATAATGTTTTTCGTGATTGTTTCAACCATGAATTTCCCCTTTGAAATCTCATTTAAATGGTTAATCAATAATGGCCGCTAGTACAATGTTATGGAAATACATCAACTGTCATAGGACTCATGCTATATTTTACAGAGTATAATAACTCTCTTCTACATCTGTATACTCTTTGTATGTCATCTGTGGTTTAATCTGTGCTGTGGTTGTACAATAGTCTATCTTTATGGTCTGTGGTTGTACAAAGAATTGATAAAAATATTGTTTTGTTGGTTGATTAATGATTATATTATATATAAAACAATAACATTACAATTTGTAGGCGAAATTCATTTGAAATCTGCCATGCTGTTACACTCACGGACAGGTATGTAAATTTTTATAGTAATATTTTTTTAGTACATTGAAACATAAATTAATAACTGAGAATTACTGATTTATGGAATAATATAAGATGGCTTACGTGAGATTCATTTAAATATATCGTATACTATTCTGTCGTAGACATACATATTACGTTTTGCCTTTTGTTTTGTGTCTCCGGTTATCTGGAGTTACGCGCATGTGTGAAAGTATTGATCGAGTTTCACATTTTCTAGCCTATCTACCTGGGCGTGACCAGAACAGTAAGTGATTTGATATATATTTGTGACTGTTCTATTTCATACATATCTAAATCTCTTTATTTTGTTAAATCCGTAATTTATTATTATATTTCAAGTCAGAAGCTAATAGTTAATAATAATAGAATATTGCTGAAGAGCCTCGATGGTTAACGGAATTTGTAGGTATAAATTCTATATAGATTTTTATTTGCCCGGCATTGTTTGCATTGACCCTTGTCTGTGTTTACACTGTCTGTATTTCAATTTTAATTACACAATCAAGTGGATGCTTACTATAGCTTTTACTATTGGACAAGAGTAATGTAATGTGGAGGGCCCACATTACATTACATTATATATTACTATTCCAATGTAAGAGATTTTTTAAAATACTGTAATTAATAGGAAACCTGATTTCCCAAAATGAAAATCTTGTGGAAGCTGAGGATAAAGCCAGCAAGTTCCTTGACTTGGTATATTATTTAAATGCTATGTGGAATAGTGATGACAATATTATTTCTGAAACTGATACATTATTTTCATTATAGATTATTATCATAGTTATTACTATATATATATATATATATTTTCATGCTCTAACTGATATGCTTTACTCTACAGGTAAGTGAAGCTTCTATTGCCCAGGCTGTTAACATTTAGGAATGCAATTTTTAGTGCTTATGTTCTATTAAACTGCTAACCTATAGGTTAATGGTTAACCCATAGGTATAAACACGATATGATTTTAATATAGCATTAAATTATATACATGGAGTCGATATTTAGAGAGTAAATATTTGATAACATAAATTAATTAATATAGCTGTGGTCAAGGCTAAACCACAAGATAAAAAAAGCAGTTAGTAATTTCTAGTTTTAATATAGTAATTTAAAGGTAGATAAATTAAGTTAAAATAGATACTCAGTATTAAGGTTTTGAGTTCATGAAACATATATTATTTTTAATGGTACCCATATTCTCATTATAGCATGGTCATAGCATTAAATACAACTCAACCTTCTTAAGTTAACATTTTACAGACATGACAACTGTCACCATGCTGTAGTGAAAATACTATAAGCTGACTATATCATCATTACCAACTTCACTTTCACACTTAGTCCCTATACGGATCATTGTATGTGAACCATAGGGGACTGTTACTCCAGCGATCCCACCTCCCTCCAGAAGCAGGTCAGGTTACCCAGATTACTCAGGATTTCAGTTGAAATCCAATGGTTCTTTTCCAGAATTGGTTGATGTCTGTGTGTGTGTGTGTGTGACTGTGTAGTAAGACATGTGCAACCGTTCTTTTGCCTACATACATATTCTGTAACACCTAATGTGTTAAAAGCCAGTTATGGTCCCAACAATCCATAGATTTCTTTTATTTAGCTGCAATGAGCACTGAGATAGTAGAGTAGGTTGGCTGTTAGAGAATGCCTCAGGCATTAAGTCCGCCACTGTACACATTGTACACGAAGTATAAATAAATAAAATAAATAAATAGTTTGTTGTTCATGGTTGACATAGCTTTCCTTGATTGCCTGCAGCCCGAGGCTTAGTTCCACCAGTTTACAGTTGGCTTGAGAGTGTAGTTGTAGTCTTGTAGTACACCAGATCCCTTTGCCAGTTCATCAGCTCCATAGTTGCCTAGTGATCTGCTATGCCCTTTTATACATTACATAATATTATAATAATGTTATTGTGATTATGTATAAGTCTGAATAACACCAACACATTCTGCCTGATTATGGTGTTTAGTGTCCTTCAATGTCTTGGAGATTCATGTTTAGATCATCCGACCGAGTACTACTTACTAGAGCCTGTCTCAGATCCATCAGTGTTTACTCAGTTCTGTTGGATTTTGGCAGTTAATTGTTTCCTCTGTGATCTGTATTTTATAGTGTATTTGTAATAAAATCCTGAATAGTTACTATTCAGGATTTTATTGTTTGCTATCATTACAGTACAGGTTGCCTATTGATAGCATCCTCCTTGATGCATATGTGTTTGATTTTTAAGTCCTTTTTTGTCCTTGCGCCAGCTGTGCTTAGTCTAAAAACGCATTTTGAGCTGAGCCCTGGTTTGATCTGGGCCACCAGTGAGCTTTATGTTATGATTGGTCTGATAACGGTCATCTTGTAAGTTGACTATATCTTGATAGCATTACTAACAAATTTAGTCTACATAAGTGGAATAGTATAGTGATGTTTATCAAATACTTTTAAATCTAATTTAACAAGTGCTGATCAAATGTACCTCACAGCCCTCACATTCTTGTAGAATTATAATCTTCTATAATCTATTGCAATAACTACATTCTGTCAACGAAAAGAAAATGAGTTTTTAAATAATCAAAATTCTCATAAGGCTATCTATAATCTGTTAATGATTTAAGCTTCCTACTTTATAACAAATATTTAACAAGTCTAGTTTATCTTTCGTCTTGTTTCAAGTTTCGATAAATGTTCTAAGTTAAAATGACAAAAAACATATATCAACTAAGTTAAAGTTAATATCAACTAGGTTAAGGCTTAAATTAACCTTATTGGTATTTATCAATAAGGCATACTAACAGTGATACATATTACAAATTTTTAAATTACAATTGTTTTACCACAAGTATGTTCGCCCTATTACAGGTATACACAGCTCTCATCATTATAGTAAATCATATATTATGTCCTTTATATATTAAATTGGCATTTCGTTGGGGAGGCAAGTCGTTTATTTTTTGTAATATATATTCAATTAACTTTGATTAATATGTACCGTTGTTATTTATGCACTTTTACCATCACATAGGTAGTTCATTGATCAAGTGATTAAAAAAAATATCAGACATTCCAATTGTAACTCACTGTTGTTGTTGTGTAGTGTGTGGTCTTGTGTTGTCGTGAAGCTATAGTGACCTAGAGCGATTGACCAATCTCGGTTGTTTAACAGCTAGTTCTTCTTTTATGGTTTGCAGTTGTTGACAATAGATATCTGCCGTATTCGTTTGGCCAGATTTTGGAAACCTGTATTGAACGACACTGGCGTTACTAAACCAAACAACACCAAAAACACTCACAAGGAACTTTTTCATGGACTATTTTCAAAGATTTGAAAAATTATGACGGTCAACGAAATCACTGTTAAGAGTCTCCTATAGAATGACGATCAGATAATTTTGGCAATGTTGGAAGTATTGCAAGATTTGGTTTACTGTATGTATGGCGCATTAGAAAGAAAAGGAATGAAAGTACGTGTAAGCAAAGTGAAAGTGATGATATTTGAAAGTAACGGAAAGATGTCAAAATGTAAGGTTATGATCGGAAACGTATGCTTAGAACAAATGAAAGAATTTGTATATCTGGTATCTATGATTACAAGAGATGGTAAGTATTAATCTGATATCGAATGAAAGTAATACTAGGAGACAAAGTGAATGGGACTATAAATGACTTCATTAGCAGACAGACTTTGAAAAAGGCAATTTTAGCTGTGCATGAAGGCGTGCTAATCCCTTATGTGTAGTGAATGCTGGGTATGGCAAAAGCAGCTTGGCAGAGAATTTTATTTAATTAATAGTAACCCTTTTCCAGCGTAGCGTAGAGCGTCGTCGGTAGCGCTGTGGTCTCGGCACTGGTCTGTGCGCCGCATAGAATCGGGAGGCCCGCGATCAAATCCCCACCGTGTACCAATGTGTTTTTCGTTCCGAATTTCATATGTACATTTATCCGGCGCTCCTAGGGTGAAGGAAAACATCGTGAGGAAACCTGCGTACATCTGCGAAGCGATTCAAAGGTGTACGATTTTGATTTTGATTTTTTGATTTTTGATACGTAGTCAACCAACCCGCACTGGGCCAGCGTGGTTGACTAAGGCCTAATCGCCCTAACGTAGTTAGGGTAGGCTCGAGCCCTCGGTGGGGACGTATATGAGCTGTGATGAACCCGTTTCCATAAGTGTTTCTATCGCCTTGTACTTGATGATATTATAATCGGGAGTTTTGTTAATAATAAACTGCAAATACAGAAAACAATGTCATATGTAAACTATCACGAAAATTGTAACTACACGAAAACTAACGTAGATAGTATTTGGCTGTGATCTTTTATAAGATACGTCCCCGGTTAGACGGCTACAATACAAGCGGGTTAATTGTGTGTTATGTCAATTGTAATTAAGTGTATTTTAAATGAAAAAAAATAATTGAGTTACACTGTTACAAATAAAACAATTAATAATATAAGATGACATTTGGAATGTCACATGAGTACTTGTCTCCATTATATTAATATTGACCAATACTTATTGTTCTACCGTCCAAAGTAAAAACTTAGTTGAAGAGTCCCTTCTTTTGTGCTCCGGGATTTTTTTATACTGTCAACGACAGCACGGTTTTCTTAGTGAAATATAGATTAAGATTAAGCTTTAGTTTTTTTCCAACGAAAAATTATTATTACCTATAAAAATAAATTATTATAACCCTAGCGGGAAAATGAGTCGTTAACTTTTTTGCGACCATTACATTTTTTGCTCAGCTCGTCAAGGAGAACATATATCCGAAAATCAGTTGATTCTGCCGAAATCTACGATTTTCTAATTCAGACTTCAGAGCCCCCTAGCGGGAAAATACGTCGTTATCTTTTTTTGCGCCCATTACATTTTTTGCTCAGCTCGACCAGGAGAACAACATATACAAAATTTAGACCTGGGTCCCGAAAACCACTTGGCTATTTAAACAGTATCATCTACTTTAGAGGAACGGAAAATAAAGTGTGTAAAAACAAAAAATCTGAACATTTCGTTATATATATTTTAATAATTTGGATTTTGTTTATTATTCGTTAATTTAAAATTGCAAACGTCTTAAAACAAACGATCGAATGGCAAAAATTAACCAAAATAAGAAAAAGTATATTAAAGGACAATGCCCAAATTATAAAGAGCTGTGCCCCAGTCACATGCATATGCATGCCCATTAATGAGATTTTTTTTAATGTGTGCGTTATTAGCATAGATTTTTAAATGAAGCAGATATAAGTCGAAACTTCGTGCGGAAATAAAGATATTAGACAAATAAAATGAGCGCCTACTAATATTTATTAGCAAAGTTGTAAGACGACGATATATATTTTGTTTGACATAAAATATTTTTTGATAAAAAGAAAGGTTTGTATAATATACTTAGTTGGAATCACAGTATTCAGCATTTTCGTGTATTTTTAGCAGCTTACACCATAGTGTAAAAAAGAGAACTTATTTTTACATAGCACATGTGCAATGTAAAAATAAGTTTGTTAAATATACTTAATGAAATAAGAAAGCTTGTTTATTTAGTTTGAATTACAGTATTTCATTGATTTTCAGTAACTTACATTATGTGCCGTTT
Organism: Scirpophaga incertulas; assembly: GCA_036419045.1. Classification (NCBI taxonomy): domain Eukaryota; kingdom Metazoa; phylum Arthropoda; class Insecta; order Lepidoptera; family Crambidae; genus Scirpophaga; species Scirpophaga incertulas. The sequence continues at coordinate 22,025,717 of CM071626.1, forward strand.
AATAATAGAATTTTAATTAATTTAATGCGTCATTTTGACTCTTGGCCATATTACTCGGTTTCGTATTTATGTAATATTTCCATTTCCGCACTGCACGCCTATTTGCGAAATAAATGCCACTAAAATTCGTAATTTTATTTATATATTTATTTACATTTTGTTATAGCTTTGGGACCAGTGGGGCAAATTTGGGCATTCTCCTTTACAGTTTAGAATAATTTTATACTCAAAGTTTTATTCATTTTTTCATCATGCTTAGGAAAGCCTGTAACATGGGTTATAATCAGTACTTGTGTTGCCTCTTCTAGCTCCTCGAACTGTTTCATGTTTCCTTGGCATACGAGGACTGTTCCGATAATAGCTACACAGTAATTACGACCCCTTTCTTGTTGGAACTTTTTTTAATTTATGACATATTTCAATACTAACCTCCTTGCTGAAAATCACTGGCCATCAACAAAACCTTTTTTAAATAGTTTTAAAATGCCTGTCACGCTTTTTTGTTTTTAACCATTGACATAATTCTACCGATGACAAGAACACTAAAGGAAAAAGTGTGTTCAAATACTGATGAATGTTAGAACTATAATCAGCTAGATCGCTAAATCTATACGACCTCGTACCATAGAAAACAGACAACTGCTGGATCGCTTATCGAAGTATAGATTTTGTTCAACCAAAACGTCGTAACCGCCGCTTACTTAAGACGTTTTGCCGAGCGCAGTGAAGCATGACGTTTAGCGCTTTGTATCAAAGAGTTTTCACCGCAGAAGCGATACCAAATTTAATAAGCACATTGTACCTAATACACAAATACAAGGAATGGCAACATAAAAGAAAACAGAATATTAGGACTTTATTTAATTATTACTACTATATAAATGTGTACTAAACAATAAGAAAATACGAACAAAACATTTTTTAATCAGCGACGACTCACTGAGCGAGGTGCAGAGTCTACCCTGCACTTCACTGGAACGTAGTGAGTGTTCGGGCAGGCGAATCTAGTACGTAGTACATATATATCGATGTTTTTAACAATGGATGTCTTTCGGGAAGTATTTCGAGCTATGATTTTCCATAATTATAAACGCGGATTTACCTTTAAGGAATCACATGAAAATTTTTTGCTTTTGGTGAGTCTGCTCCTGTGTTAGCAACTATCAGCTATTGGTTCCGTGAATTTAAACGTGGTCGAGAGAGCCTAAACGATGACCTGGACGACCACCAACTGCGGTAACTCATGAAAACGTTATTCAAGTAGAGTGGCTAATCCAAGGAAATAGAAATATAACACATAGAGAGATTCAGGCTGAAATGAAGATTGGATCCCGGGCAGTTTCCACCATTTTGCATGAACACCTTAAAGTCAGGAAGGTTGCTTCGCGATGGATACCTCATTTTCTCATTGATGAGCAAAAGTACCGTCGTGTAGAGTGGTGCAAATTTATGTTGGAAAAGTTCAAAGAAGGAACATCGCAGAACGTTTCCTATATCCTTACAACTGACGAATCTTGGATTTATAGCTACGATCCTCTAACAAAGCAGCAATCCACGCAATGGGTGTTTGAAGAGGACGAGTTGCCTATGATTCGCGGCCAGAGCGTTAATAAAACACTTAAGTTGACGGCGCTGTCAGTTTATTTGCAGTATTAATTCACACTTAACACCATAAAACAAGGCAGTCGAGGTAAAAATTTAAAGAAACCTAAATTTGAACTCAAAATCAAAAGATGAGATTTTGTATGTAGTATGAAAAAACACAATATTACGCAGTAAACAACGTAAAACAAATGAAATTCGAAATAAAAAACCATTCCAATACTTTCTTTTTTTCATAGGATTTACTAATGTTTGTGGCTAGTACGTACAATAATTACAACAGGAGAAATTAAACCCTTTTTTTGCGTACCTCTAAAGGACATTGTTCAATTTTGGCCTAAGAACCAATGTGAATATAAATTATACTATAATTTTTATTTATTTTTATATTATTTGAAACATATTTTAGTATTCTACGGACACTTCAAATAAATATAGTCCAAATAAAAAGTTGGGTCACAATTATTGATGCCGTATAAAATGTTTTCCGTCAGCCAGTGCTGCCAGTTTCGGAAGTTTTCGCGATTTCGGTAAATACGGATCGAATTGAAAACCTCCTCCTTTTTCGGTCGGTTATTAAAATTAGTTGATAACACTATTCATTTAAATACCTAAATTGACTAGCTAGAAAAAAGCTAGTATTGTATATTTTTTAAGCGAAATCGCGAAATTCTAGCTTGGCATTCAAGTATTATAGTTTTCGTAATTGGCAGCACTGGTGTACTTCATACCTTATCTGTGTCCGTTTCATTTAATTTTTGATTGCTTTGCGACTATCGTTTCTTTTGTGATTTTCTATGCGTTTCATAGTTTTATTCTAACAACTTCGGCTTGATTACAGACTCCGATTACATTGCGTAGGTACTTGGTAGACTCGGATGTGTGTAAAGGACTGGATTTTGTAAAATGATAATTGTCAAAGAATTATCTTAAACTTGACTAGGTACTATCTCTTTTCCTAGTATCTAGTAGAGTAGTCCTTTCCTAGTTCTAGAAGAGAACATATATTGTAGATAGTACAGCTGTACATATGTAGTATTGTTAATATTACTTTGATATTACTACTCTGATATTTCACGCAAGGTTGGTTATTTTTTATTTATAACCTCAAAAAATTAACTTTTTTCGTAATTATTTTAGTTTCCTGAGGTGTCCGTTCGTGAAAACTTATTTCATAGGATTCCATATAATTTTAAGAGTTTATATAAGTCACTTTCGATTCGAACGGTTCTTAGGCAGAACATGTATGGAGCCGGAACAATGTCCTTTGTGCATGAGTTAATTTTCTTACTAATTTATAGTGGTTCGTAAACAGTCAGCTCAATAGCTTCGATCGTACGAATTACACACATTTGTCGTCCTTATCGTTCCGCTCGGAACTGGCAAATGTACTACTGTGTAGTGAAATATAATTTTTATAGAGTGACAGATAAATGGTTGTAAATAGCGTGCGTCATTTCAACTCTGTTTAGTGTAGAATTAAATGACGTAAGTCGCAAAACAAATTTTGTAATAATTTTTTTTATTAAATAATGCATCGAAAATTCCTTTTAAACAGTCGCTAACTATATGTGTCCTTTGTGTAATTGAGGTGTTCCTAGATACATACATTAAGAAATGACACAATCATCCTATAGTATTTTTTTAAAACTTAAATATCAATATTTCGAATAACAAAAGTGTGTTGCAAAATATTTCTTTTTGTTTTTGATTCTTGCAATCCTTAGCTAATGTTACGAGAATTAAGATATAAAAAAAATTATGTATAAAATTGACACAAGCTTAGGTATTTTGGTTTAAAATAAATCAACTATTTTGCTTTGTTTCGCGTGGCAGATGGATTGTACTTAATAATTACGAGTATTCTCAGGTAATATTGACGGAATGGCAGTGAAATATTGGCATAGTTTCACATTATTGTAGTTCGGATTCAATAGGACCTGAAAAGCACTCAGGCCCTGTAGTTTTTCCAATCAAACGCAATAACAGATGTCGCAGTGGTAATTTATTCGAATATAACTGACAGACAAACCATAGTGATTGATCTTTTGAGTTCTGCCATCAAGCGAATCACCACTTTTAGAGCCTGTATTAACTACTATATTACCAACCAATCAATTAACTACTATATTACTTTCCAACAACAGATATTTCGACGAGTTACATCGATTTGGGTTTTAACTAACTTTAAATTATTATTTGGGATACCTTTTGCAGTGCCCCACACATATGAGTAGGCCCATGACATGACATGCCCGAAGTAGTCATTTCCTGGCTCCTATATAATCATATAATGGTCTTCTGTAACTCTTTTTCTGTAAAATGAAATCAAAATAAATACGGTAAATGGTAAAAAATTGCAAATATCACTAGTTAAGAAACGAGAACAGGACGATTTATCTGATTCGATTATCTCTCTCTTACGCAAGACACATTTTTGTTCTTTCTTGTTTTTTCTTATTTTTATAGTTTCAGCTACATCTACACCACATGAAATTATGTTCATGTTGTTCTTTGATCCAGTAAAAAAAATATTTTTTCTTTGGGAATCTCTTGAAGAAGAACAGTTAGAGATAGTTTTGCATTTGCAACTGCAAATATCAAATAATCTATCAGATTCACCTATAAATGTATTAATTTTCTGTTGATAGTTTATATATTATTTTACTTTCTTTACCTCGTTTACCTCCCATATCTTATGTTTTTATTTATATTGATTCAATATATGTATGTCGTAAATTTTCTTTGCACGAACTGGCAATGGCTTGGAGACTTATTTTTTTTAATCGAAACAGCATCCTCGATTATAGCTCAATTTATTTTAGTCAGAATGTTATACATTATTGGCTTTAGCTTTATGAAAACATGTTTTCTGACATACACGATTATGCTTGTACTTGGATGTCTATTGACATACGCGTAAAAGTTTCATAAAGTTGGTTTCTCAGTTATTATTGCACTGTTAGTACAGAAAATAAGAAGTTTTTGAAAAAAGCTGGATATGAAAAGAAGTTTGATATACACAGAGTATAGTACACTGTGTATTCCTTTTTTATTGAAATGTTATGAAATTGAACCGTCGCTAACAAGCGATTGATCACGTATGACAAAAACATACTAAAAATGTTGTGGTGAAAAGTCGGTCAGGCTTTACAAACTGTGGCAAAACCTGAATAAACACTCAATAAGGTGATGTTGTTTGTATGATAGGAAGGGCATTGTCTATTAAGAGCTTTTACCGCCTTGCAGTGCCATCGATTCAGAGAGGTTAAAACAAAAATTTGAAAGAAAATGACCGTAATCAATAGAAAAAGTGTGGTTCTTCATTACGTTCACACAAAACCTCAAACATTTTAGCCACTGGGCAAAAACTATAACTTTGGCTGGGAGGTTTTAGACGTTTACCATAAAGCCTTCCTCTTTCATATTTCCATTTATTTCGGTCTGTTTAGCCAAACCATGTCGTTTGTTTGTTGAAATGTTCAAAAAATTCACAGTAATGGGATATGTTACTGACAACAAGATAGTAGTTATCGAAGCACATATATTTTAATTAAATGTGAATAAAGTTTTAAAAAACGTTATTCGTTTTCAAATAAAATGCGAGGACACTTTTCCCAACTTAATACATTATTTACACTATTAGATAACATTGATAAAGGTAAAATTAATAGATTTTTCCGAGTGCTCACACATATAATTTTATATGGTGGTGATCACTCATTTACACCAATATATTTGTTTCAGTTAACATCAGTATTTCTTAAATGGCAAATGTAACAAATACTTAATGCAGGACACAACATTTAAGCCGTCATCGGCGAAAGCCAAATTAGCCAAAGTGGAAACCGAAAACACCTTGAAATTAGAGAACCGTCTCCAAAAACAGCTGGAAGAAGATGTTGCAAGGTAACCTATTTTAAAAAAAGTTTTGTATTAATACCATAGAAAATTATTAATACCGACTAATATTAATAATATTGTAAATATTATTTTCTGAAACACCCTAATTTAATTAAAATAGACACAAATCTCTCGGCGGTGATTATAATTAATATGATAGCTTAGCCTATTCTTTTTCAGGATATTTGATGAATCCATTTATGCCGATATTGAAGTGGTGTGTGGTAAACTAAAAATATTAACTCATTCGTGTATATTGAAAACACGCACTAAAAAGTTTTACTATAAACTAGATTCAATTTTGCATGGTACTATTGCACGTGATACATTTGATGAACTCAATTCCTTCATAAGGTAAGATTATCAATGAAAGCCGAGGGTTTATATCAAAGACCATAGAAGCTTCTATGGTCTTTGAACGGCTAATATCGCAGTGCTTGCGCAAGAATGGCTGTCGTCAGCCCGTGACCTCCTTGTGGAGTTTATAAGGTATAGTTATTATGAACTCGTGTTCAATGTAAAAGTCATGAAAACACGTCAAGTTCAAAATTAATGACGAAATAACTTATTATTAACTAGAAATACCACGGATGGTTTAATGTACAGTAAACAAATTTATGAATAGATCTGGTGGCACAAAAAAATGTAACAATGACGATTCGTAGACCCTCTCGCAAATCCATTTATCGAATCTCAAAACTTAGGATAATTTACAGGTACATATTTCGAATTCGTGTTGTTCCGCTGATCAGAAGAATTAGCAATCCTAAATAAGTAGATATTATTTTGGTGTGGCTAGTGATATACAGGATTACAGGTTAAGTCGACCTAGATCCGTTAAGGGCGTGTAGTACCCATCTTTTCTGACATATTTCACTATGGAACACCCTACCCCAAACCTAAGCGTTTAAAAAAAAACGACATTGAATTTTTTTAATAAAAATTGCAGATTTTTTGTCATTCATTACGATATTTTGAAGTTATTCCACTATTAGTTAGTCCACTATCGCTTATGAAACGAAATTTTCCCTACGAAATAAATAAAACCCCTAGATTGTTATACCTTCCTGTTCCTGTTCCAAACATGTCGTAGGGTGGCATGTTTGTCGGTATTTTACAGGATATATCACGGAGAGTGTGCGTTGGAATTGCACGAATTAATTCAGCCTTCTCCTTTCCATCTCATAGGAACTAAACGCCGGCTGGGGTTCCATCCTTATGTCATTGATATTCCTGCCAAGCGCACGAAGCGATCTGCTTCTTCATTCATTGGCGAACGGCAAGAGAGTGGAACTCTTTGCCCGCAAATTTGTTCCCTACACAGTACAACTTGGAGCTTTTCAAGAAAAGAGTGAATAGGCACCTACTGGATAAGCATGTTCCATCCTCGGCCTCATCTTCACTTTCCATCAAGTAAGATGGAGGCCAAATGCTTCTCCAGCATTCAAAAAAAAAAAACCTTGTTGGATAGCTGACGAAACGTAGATGTTTTTAGGCATATCTGCCAAACGTGTGCCATACATTTTTTCAAAGATATTCATTAAAAAAAGGTAAATTGTCAATATTTTTATAAACTTTTTGAACTTTCAATCGTCCATATAAACGTATTTAGTTAACCTACGTAGGATTTTGGTTATTAAATTCATAGAGCATCTTAATCCGCATGTAATAAATATATAATAATAATAATAATATATACAATACAATAATAATAATAATAAGACGCACTAACTTCAAAATATTGCAATTAATGACAAAAAATCGGCAATTTTTATAAAAAAAAACCCTGTTATATGTAGTAATTTCAAGAGATTAGTTACTATGATTCATAAGTTTATTCTTAATCGATTAACGCAACTGATGCTATAAGGAGATAATCATACCTACCCCCAGAGTCCTTCATAATGACGTTCATAGCAGTCTGATTTTTCTACATTGTGCTGCCATCAGTCCAGTGAGCTATGAACCTTAATGTTATTTACAAAACGAACATTTATTTGTGCATATAATTTTTAATATATATGGATTAGGAACAAATTTATATTGGAAATACGTATTACCTTAATGTACCCAATTAGCTAATTTTAAAAAAAGCGTTTTCAAAGATGTAGGTTGCGCGCTAAGTAGATAGAAAGGGTATTTTGAAATTTTGTTTCAAAGGGATGAGTCAGGGTTAAACCGTGGAGTTGATGAGTAAAAACAAAAGAGAAGGCCGCATACCAACTATTCTGTATCATTTCTTCAACCTTTGTTGGATAAAAAGCCAAGTACCGGAGGACTGCTACAAGTCAGTCATTGTATCATTATATAAGTTAAAAGGGTCACAGCTAGAGTTTAGCAATTATCGCGGCATTCGCCTATTCATAATTATGAGAAAATTGTATGCAAAGGTTCTGATTAAAAGAGTCGTGGATGAATAATTTGGAATGTAATGTGTCAAACCCGCTTGGGTTTTAGGAGTTGCACCGGTGCATGGATCAGGTCTTTCCCTTACCCCAAAGAACCAAATAATCCATTTACCTTTTGTGGATTCGGAAAAGGCCTACGATAAAGTGAGGAAGGATGAATTGTGGAAAATATCCGCGTATGGTGTGTGCATCAGCTTGATGCGGTCACTTAAATTAGTATATAACTATTCTAGAGCCTGTGTTTAGATAAATGGGGCGCAGACAGTTCGGAAAAGGTGACAGACAGTAAAAGGCTATGTAGTTTTTCCGTGACTGTTCAATCTATTCATAGATTACTTTTAATGTTTGAAAAATTATGACAGGACAGGATTGCGAATGAACGAAATTGTAAAACATAGCTTAATGTACGCATGGTGCATTAGAAAAAAAAAGTCTGAAAGTAAATGATAACGAAGAAAGTGATAATATTTGAAAGAGAAGAAAAAACTGTTATAATATCAGGTTATAAGCGAAAACGAATATTCAGAGCATGTGATACAGTTTGTATTTGAGCAAAGGCGTGTCTGCCTGTGCGTTAAGAAATGCTGGTATGCCCTACCCTATTTTATGTATGGGAGTGTGGCAAAAGAACGACAAAAGTAAAATTAATGCAGTGTAAATGATAGCTTTGAGACGACTGGCTGGAATGATAATGAAGGATAAATTGCGAAATACTGAATTCCATACTAGGCGAGCGTGGTTCACCATCAAGTGACAAATGACGCAAAGCTGTGTAAACTACAACTTTCGAGCGATTAAGTGTAATTCTAATAACCTGTGAAATGTAAACCTGGTTCCCAATGAATATTCAGCAAATTCTGTTGGTTATTGTCCAGGTCCTCTAAATCACATCTCTACGAGCATGTCCCATGCATGCTCGATGGGGTTGAGGTCTGGCAGCTGTGCAGGTTAGGGTAACCTGATGTTCCTGGCCCTGTGTTCTTTTGCGAAGTACTCCCTAGTCTGTAAAGCGGTATGAGAATGTGTATTGTCATGCATTAATTTAAGATAGGAGCCAAGGGTTTGTGCAAACGGATGAACATAAGAATACTCCGTTCATGTTTTCATTTGCAAAAAAGAGCTCAGTTAGTCTGTTCTTCATAATACCCGCCCAACCATAATTATGGATCCGCTGTATGGATGAATTTCATGAACGCACCACTTTCAGTATTGCCAGGACGGCGGTATACCGGTTACCCTTCTTGTATCTCGCCTAAACCCGAATCGAGACTCATCGTAAATTAAAATGTTGTCCCATTGTTCCTGCTTCCACATGTGTTCCCTACACCATTCATATAGTCAAGCGCGATTTCCGTGACGTATAAGTGGGCACCTGGGTGGTCGTCGTGCTCATTGCCATACTCTTCCGCTCGTTTTCGCACGTTTTGAAGATTGAGTTTTTTAGTTTTAAATCTTTCTCTCTGGTGGTTAACATTGGCTGACGTCTTGCAGTTAGTTGTACACCTTCCACGGCCCGGGTGCTGCTGAGCGGGATTTCCTCTCGTATTGTAACACAGCTACAGACAGCACGTAATGCTCCTGTCCACATCAAAATGGCGAGATACTTCAGATTTATTTCTTCCCGTTTGCAAAAATCTCAATAGCTCTTTGCATTTCATCGGCGGTCATATGACGTCGCTCCATAACTTAAATAATATCCCACAATTCAATTTTAACAAAAAAATATTAAAACTTCGTTATAAGTATAAAATTTAAATAATTCCAAATTTATAATATTTATGGTAGAAAAGCGCATTTTATTTACTGGGTAGAACCACAGTAAAACCAAAACTAAAGGTCAGACAGTAAAGTGATGTACCTCATTTGAATCAGCAAGTTTTTTAATACAACATCACTTTTCGGTAATACATATTTTTTGCACACAGTGCTCTAAAGTGAGAAGTATTTTTCCTAACACTTCAAAATGTATTATTATTATTATTTATTATGAAATTCATTGCTCGTTAAAATTGGTACTAAGAGCTCCAATACAATTTTTGTAGTAGTCATAATGGAACACCCTTTATTGTATAGTGTTTAATCAACTAATTTTTATTCATAACTTTTCGTGCAATAAAGCTATGACTATTCTGGAGAAAGATTTTTTGTTATCTCGATTAGCTCCCCGTTTCGTTTGAGCCACGATTTTCTGGCCAAGCTGTATATCAATATGGTGTCTTTTTTTGTCTTTCATGGTTCCTATATTTACTTTTCTGGCTCTAAATAGTATGTATTATCAACTGAATACTTAAAACATTTATACTCAGTATGTGACTAATACTTTTTTGTTTGGTAGCACCGTTATTAGTTTCACAGCATACACACAAAACAAGCACATAAGACACAATCACACACACACACAGAAAAACACACATATGCACACCTAGAAAATAACTATTTTGTAATTAATTAATATATAGGAACCGACTTATATAGTATTGTAGTATGAAATGTAGTTCTCTTTAAGTCATTATTGTTATCTAAATTTCTAATCCGTTTTTGGCCTTACTATGTATAAAAATATTTGTGACATATATTTATTGTAACGCTGTTGGATTACTGAAATAAATAAATATAAATATTAGTGATATGTTTGTTACTCGTAGATAAAGTTTCATTACTGCTCCTTTAAACACATTGGCTCCATTAACATGGCAGTGTTACATGACAGTGAGCCAAATAATTGGAATAATAACTAAAAAAATTAAAAATTTGCTAAATTGTTTTTTTACTGTAAAGAGCAAAAGTAAGAATTAATAATTTGATGACTTTAAATTAAATATAAAATCGCACAAAAATCACAAAATGCAAACAGCATTTTGTGTATATAAATTATTATATTTCTAATTGAAACATATTACATATTGGCAGACTCTTCCATAATTATTGACCTATATTCAAAATATTGCTAATGTAAGAAACAACATTATCATATTTAGTATGAATTTTATAAGCACTTCTTTGGATATTTAACATAAGTAGTAGACCTGTCCTTGGGTAACGTGCGTTATGAATACGGTATGCTTTAAATATATCAAAAACCTTTTTTAGATGTTATTAAGTTGATATCGAACTTCATCAATTATAAATTATGAGTAAAGGTAATGAGCATAAAAGAAATGTAGCTTTCAATATAATATACAGATATTGCATTTATATTTTATTTGCTCGGATTGGTACTAAATAAGCTAATATTTCAATCTAAGCTATTAATTTTGCTAACAACAAATAAGGATGACATTGAATGATTTTAAATAATTTAATGCTTTTACATCGCACAAAAAAGCCCGGGAGACGTATTTTTGAATCATTAGACGTGAATTTGGAATTCGACTACGAATACAAATCGTGCGCGAAATGATTTTCTACTGCTTACAATTTTATAGATTTTTGAATCACTCGAATTCAGTGTTGTCATTAAGAACAAATTCTTAATTAAATTCCGTTTCACGCAGAAAAATTCAAAACCACAACAACAAAAACAACAATCCGGCGATGACTCCTACGTGAAACGGATCACTGTCAAGGTCACGTCGGCGTTGGATATTCTACTAGTAGAAATCAAAAACTAGTGGGTTGAACTACTCGTTGCACAACGCACGAAATGAAAATTCAGAATAGTGAATTCGGTAATTCGTATACGAATCTCTCGATTTCGAATGCGAATTGGTTTTCTATTGTTTCAAAAATTCGTCTCTAGGTCTCATTTAAATAATAACAAAAGGTCAGAGCTGTAGGACCTGCTCTGACGGAATTAAGTCAAAAGCTTTGGACAAACGTTTATTGCTACGTAATATTTTCGTGCTTCTAATAACAAACCCCAACATATTAGACGATCGCTTAATAATATTATCCAAATAAGGAATAAATGTTAGTTTATTATCTAAAACAACTCTTAATCTTTTATTTGCTGTACTTCTTGGATTGTCTCATTCCCGATAAGATAATTCCATGCAATCATTCTCTTTTTTCGAGAGTATTTGACATGAAAGCATTTTGAAGCGTTGAGAGTCATTAAGTTCATTGAACACCAGCCTACCAGGCTATTTATATCATTCTGTAGTTCGATACAGTCTTGTGTAGAATTAATTACTTTGCTTATTAATTTTAAATTTTAGGTCATCCGTAAACATAGAGGACTTAAAACATTCTGGTAGATCATTTATAAATAAACTAAACAGTATTGGACCCAAATGAGACCCCTGCGGTACACCAGATTTTATATTACGTATTTCTGAATGAAAGCCATTTACCACCACAATAACGACCTATTTGTCAGATAAGACTCCAACCATTTCAATCAAATAGTCGAAAATCCATAGGCAGATAACTTTTGCAATAATATTCCATGAGGAACACAGTCAAAGGCCTTGGTGAAATCTGTGTAAATTACGTCAACCTACTTATTGCAGTCCAGCGCAGCAGTCAATGTCTCAACAAATGTTACCAAATTAGTGCTTGTGGATCTTGACTGTACAAGACCATGTTGACTTAATGAAATGTATTGTTTTACGTGACTTTGAATATAAGGGCAAATCTACGACTCAAAAATCCATCCAAATCCATCTGTCATTGTTTTTGGATAGCAGCTATGTCCACCTCCTTTTCCTTTAACATATGGCCAAAATAACTTAGGATTTTTTTTAAATATCATTCTCTACTCTATTTATATATTTTTTGTAACATTCGGTAGCCATCCGCTTACACCGTGAATATAATAACTTGGCTTCATAACCATCTAATGGGTTACTGTATCGTTTAAATCTCATCCTGAGCTTGTTCTTTTCCTTTAGAATTTTAATAAGACTAGGCCAATAAAACCAAGGTGGGAATTTATTATTTTAAATTTTTTTAAGTGGTATGAATTGTTTGATAATATTTCTAATAGTTTTATAAAAAACTAGCTTTCTGCCCGCGGCTTCGCCCGCGTGGATTTCGGGATTGGGTGTATAGAGGGTTAAGGGTCATAGCTTTTGCCCACGGCTACATATACGCGGAAGTCGGTTTATGGTGCGAAGATTTTATCGCGCTTCCCGTGGGACTATCCGTTTTTCCGAGATAAAAAATGCCGCAAAACTCCTCAAGAATCACTCTATCTATTGATGAAAACCGCATAAAAATCTGTGCAGTAGTTTTTGAGCGAAGCCTTTATTGCGCATCCCGTGGGATCTGTCGATTTTTCCGGGATAAAAAGTAGCCTATGTTACTCGGGGAGAATGTAGCTTTCCAAAGGTGAAAGAATTTTTGAAATCGGTCCAGTAGTTTAAGCGTGAAGAGGTAACAAACAAACAAACAAACAAATAAACAAACAAACAAACAAACACACTTTCGCATTTATAATATTAGTTGGGATATCAACGACATCATTTACATTATACAAGCCATTAAACAATTCATTCCAATCACAAGTACTCAACTGCTGACAAATGGCTACAAAATCAGCTTTATAGAAATTAAAAATAGTATTTTGTGTATTATATGGCAACTTAAAATCTTCCTTTATATCTATTTCAATATCAAGAGGTGGATGAAAATTGTCAATAGTACTAAGGCAACTTAGTGATTCACATACTTTTAAATATATTAGGTATATTGGACAGCACTAGATCCAAAGTTCTACCTGATTTGTTCAATATATAATTGTGTTGTTTCAAATGATTAATACTTAAAAAAATAATTAAATTATAAGCCTTATTCGACATTGGATGCGCACTAGATAATTCGCCCAGCTTGTTCCAATTTATTTCGCCGAGGTTAAAATCGCCAAATATTAAAATTTCATTACAATAGTCCTCAAAAACTAAATTGCAGTTATCAAGGTAGTGATCCAAGACAGCACTATTCAACGGTGACAGCAAATACATAGCGCAGAGAGCCATTTGATGAATTGATTTGCAATATGTGATATCAATAACTACCCAAATATCTTCACAACTGCTCTTCCATTTACAATTACGTTTTGAAGATATCTTTTCTGAAATAGCTACTAGAACACCTCCACCATCTTTTTTGCGAGTAGAATTTAAATTTCTATCCCTCCTATAAATGATGTACCTATCGTCAGATAGCTCACTACTGCTAATAAAATCATTAAGCCAGTCTCCGTCAGAATAATAACATCATAATCATTAACACAGACTTGTTTATAAAATTCATGGGTTTTGGTTTTTAACCCTCGAGAGTTTTGATAATACAGCTGTTAGCCACTTTTTAAGAATTTATATTCAGAGTAGCATGTAATTAGATTAAAATAAAGTTGTAAAAATTAACTACAATAATTTATCTAGCGATTCATTGTCTCTTATTAATTTGTACTCAGTAGTGTCGTCCTTACTCATAAAAACTCGGCCGTTCCGCACCCATACATATTTATATCCAATATTTTTGGCCTTAAGACGCGCTGCAGCATGAAGAGCTTTGTTTGCCGGTGAAAGATGTACCATGATGTATATCGGTACGCTAATACCAGAGAGTCCCATATGGCTTGATTTAATTTTTTCATTTGAATGTGATTTATTTTATTTGAACACGTCAGCCAAAAAGCCATCCCGAATATGTTGGGTGTTAAACTTAACAATAATTGACCGAGGTCGATTACTATTCCTATCCAGTTTGGCTATCCTTGTACAATGTGAAATTTCTTCATTATTAACTTGATGACCAATTATCGACTCCAGCTGCTTCACCATCGTCAACAAGTTCTCATTATTTCTCTCTGGAACACACTGTATTTCAATGTTACTTGCTCTTGAGTGCTGTTCAAGCTGATTCACCCTGTTTGATAAATTTATGATAGTACTTTTCAAGTAATCGTTTTCACATTTTAGTGTCTTTACGGTATCGGAAGTCAAGCTCATTTCCTTATTTATTTCCTCAAATCTGCTATTCATAAAGCCCATAGACTCTTTAACATCATTTATATCTTCCCTTATGGTTTTTAATTCAGATGTAAAATCTGACAGGGTACTTTTCATTAAGGTTATCATATCAGCAAATTCAGATCGAATTATCTGCCTCACGTCATCTTGCGAAAGAGAGACGCTGACATTAGACGGAGGCGAGGATAACGCTGGCCTCTTACTAGAACGGGTTGCTACATTCGCACTAGCTCGAATTGGGGTATTATCTTTCCTTACCGATTTAGTCCCAGTGTTTTTACATAATGGGCACATCCATTCCGGTCCAGCAGCATTGGCGTCAAAATCAGCGTCCCCCAATCTCAAGCAATCCCAATGAAATTTTTTATTGCATTTAGAACAATTGATCTTTTCTTTGCTTTTTATGTTCCCTTGGCAACATCCCCAATCAGACATTCTTCTGATTATATTTATACAGAATAAAAATATTGATATCTTTTTAACTAATTTCCTTGCAATGCCGCAAAAAAAAATTATGTAAAAAGCAGCAAAAAAATAATAAATAAATCAAACAGTGTAAACTCTTCACTCGAGTTTGAACGCCGGACCTTTGCTATTCAGATTCACCTCGCTACGCAATGGCCTATTAAAGTGTGCATCTCGTTGACGAAAAATTGTATTGGTACACTAGTAATGTGGTATAGTGATATAATATCACTACTAAAGAAGGCAGTTTGAAATTTACCTTTTGTTCAAATACAGTCCCATTGGTAATTAATAATTGGAATCTCACACTTATTTTCTTTATTTATACTAGAAACTTTCACTGATCTATGAGTGTAATACACAGAAATATTCGCTATTCCACGCCGAAACTGTTAGTACGTTTAGTTATTAAAAACTATGATTATTTTCACTTTAAATTAGTGATAATAAAGAAGCACCGAAAAACACTGAAAAACAATGTTATATATCACTCAATTGCAATGTTTAGCAACCAATTATTTAATAAGTATAATTTTGATTGATATGAAAAAATAACACAAAGCAAAAAGCAAAGTTACAAATTATTAACAATATATAATTTTGGATATGATATACAATTTTAAAAAGAAGAGTATTATAACTCGGGAAATCGAGTCTTACCTGGTCGTAGACAGTTCTCAGGAGTTAACAATTGAGCCTTCATTTGTTGTTTGTAACATAGACACTTCATGCTTTTTGTATATCGTGTAAAATTTAATTTACAAATTGTACTTAAAGAAAAATAATATTTATTTTTCAGTGACATTTATACGGACTGCAAAATTAGAGAACAGGAAAAGAAAATCCTTAAATTATTAAAATCGGAATCATCCACTTTATTAAAACAGGGCGAAGACACGGGTGTTTCTACACCCAAATGTATCTATAGCGTAAACCTCAAAAAACCCTTTCATTCTTGTCAAATCAATGAAGTAGCAAATGATGCATTAATGCCGGAAGGACGTAATTTGTTAGAAAAAGAGTTGCAAGAACAGGACGTTTTATCCGATGCTTTCCAATCAATCATAAGCTCACAGATTAAGAATAAGGAAAACGTACATAAAAAGTCAAATTTATTAGACGTTGCTCCTAAGCATATTAACAAAACAATTAAACATTTCAAAAATTGTCATGAAAATGTGGATATTTTAAAGGATAATAATATATCTGAAACAGATACAAATACTTTACACGAATTGAACAAAAAAGTAAAAGAATTTTCCGATAAAAATTCTATAAATATAGAATGTACCGAATTAACACCCCGAGCTAGTTATTCGTCAGATAGCTTAATAGCTGACGACCAAAGTTCTGCTTCTGACTATATATCGGCGGCATATAATTGCTCACCTGGCGATTGTGTAGGTGCTGCTCACAGACTCTCAAAAATCGAGAACATTTTTACATCATCGGATTCAGGTCTAGAAAACACTGCAATGGAAAGTCTTTCAAGCCATAAAGATGTTATATTGACGGATGTTTCTTTAACAGAAAGTACATTGCATGATATAACGACCGATGATAGGTGTAATTCTCATGGTTCTACATCGAGTCTCTTAGGTGATAGTAAAACAACATTGATTACGACATTAGAAAGTAATGATTCAAATGTTTCAGACAAACATAAAGATATAATTAATTCTCAATCTTCGAAAGCAGATAAACAAAGGTTAAATGAAGAAATTGTAATAATGGAGTCATCATCTTTATCATCAGAAACTGGTTCTTGGGAATCCGTTTTCCCATCAAAGTGTGAGAAAGTCACTAATGCAGAAAGTTTTAATTGTGCAGTTGAAAGTCATACAAAAAATGAATGTTCTTCAGTATCTAAGGACGCCTGTATTTTTTCTACTCAAAAATCATCTTGTTTTATTGATGCCTCAAGCTTAGCAGACGATGAAGATGGCACATCAAAATTGAATTGCGACAAAATAAACACTCTCGTTAATGACAAACATAATTTTGGTTTACCAGCTCCAAGTCAACCATTACCCTGTTCAAGAAATAAGACAGATTTAAGCCCGAGCAATTGGTCTGATAATGACGATTCTTTAGAACAACGAGTAAATAAAGACCAAAACATCGCCCAGAAAGATTTATCGCCAACAATATTTGAAATGACACCAATATCAGAATATTCTCTATGTGTTAATACTAATGAATCGAGTACATTATATGAAACTGTATTTGAAACGTCCAATACACCACATAATTCTATCATGTCGATAAAGTCATCATCTGACGGCATTTACGAAAATAAAGACAACCCAACAAGAGATAAGGAAACGGAAACTAATAAAACATATTCAAATAAAATAGGTGCAGATTCTGTATCAATCACTTCAAATAATTCAACTTTAAACACTAATGTTTCATCCTTAAAAAAATATACCATTAAAGAAAATGAAAGTAAATCGTCAAAAGAAAGCCAACAAGCAAATATGAATAACACAAAATCCAATGTATGTCATATAAACGGAAATGGTTCTGTACAAGAACATTTATCCTTTTCAAGAAGTTTTGTAGACAGTCCAGTAACGTGCCGTAGATCAGAAAATACTCCGATTGTATCTGGTGCTTATGTTCCACTCCCAGAAACCGATAAACCCAAAACACGTCGAGTACAGTGTAATACTGCTTGGACAGTTGATATGTCGTCCACACCCAATTACAAAAAAAATGCAGAGTTAGAAAGCATTGAAAAATCAGGTCACAATTTTTTTATAGATCTATCAAGTATACCAGAACCAGAAAATCCACAAAATACATTAGATACACAAAATGAAAAAAAGAATATATTTTCTATGTATATTGATATTGGTGAGAGTACTACAACACATAAAGAAAATTCCTCAAAAATTTCAGCCGTTAATTCTAAAAGAAAAAATATTATAGAAATATCTAATACAACCGGTGATATAGCAACGCCACAAACCAAAACACTCAAATCTTCAAATGATATCAATCCTTCAAATATCCAGCACACAAATAGTAGTAATTTTGAAAAATTTGAATCTCTTTGCGATGATCCAAATATATCTATAGCAGAAATATTACGTCTTCACAAAAAAAGTTTAAGTGATAAAGAAAGCAAATCGGAAGAAAAACAGTATAAGACTTTATCTAACACAAAAGCTATTCATACTAATCGGAAAAAGAATGTAAAAGAAAACGATACAATTAAAGACGGCCATTTAGATGGTCTATTTGTCAAACTCTCTGACTTAGATAAGCCTGCTCAACAAGTAAAGAAATCGATGGTTAGTTGTAACGCTCCTGTATTAGAGGAACGAATGACTAAATCTATTCCAGAAAACAATTGGAGCAATCGACCATCCAGTTCTCGATCTAATGATGTTATAAGCTCATTTCATTCTGAAAATGCTCAAAGCTTAAATAGATTGTTTCCGAATTTAAGTGATGAATTCAGTAAGAGTATGCCTGGTGCCATATCAATGAGAACTCGCTCTCCACTACGGTTAGGAACAACTTCGAGTACTGGGGATTTATATGATCAGACGTCTGACACATCTGAAATGAGCAGCATGCAAAATAGCTTTTACAGAGCAGTTGGTAAGTAAAACGATATAAAATATAATACTGTATCATTATCTAATTAAACTGACTATGTACATATTGATAAATTACAGAAAGTAGTATGACAGAAGATACGAGCCAAGCTTCCAGTATTATAAGTAATTGCCAGTCACGACTTGGACAAGACTTACTTCGAATGTTTTTAGAGGAAATTGCACCGGACGTTATTGTCGAAGTATCGGGGCGGCGCATCAAAGCTCATAAGTGCATTTTATCATCTAGGTAATATATGTAGATGGATTCTTTTATTAGCCTTTTGTTTGCAACTGAATATAAATAATCAAACAACATACAAAAGCTTCGTAAAAATGTAGATAAAAGTGTTCCCACTCCTAGTATATTCACAACAAGTTGTACGGTTGTTATTTGTATTACGTTCAATGTTAATATTTCTTTAATGTTATTACAAGTTTTAGTATGTTTTTTATTAGCATTAACTCATCATCTAACTCATCATCATCATCATCATGATCATTCAGCAGACGTCTTTTGGTAGACGTAGGCCTCCTCCAAGAATCCATACCGATCAGTCGTGCGCCATCCTGCAATCGTCACCAAAGCGACAATCCCCTTGATAGGTGATCACGCTGCGATTCCCATAGAATGCCTGCCATTAAAGGATGAGCGTTCACTCACTGAGTTATATTTTTGTTAACACTGGAACTTTGGTAGTGAATGTTCTGAACGTAGGGAGACCATTATAAATAGATCATTATTACAACGTCACTTAGATAGCAATTTGTGAACTTTAGTTTTAATTAAATTAATGTTTCAGATGTCAATATTTTGCTGGAGTTTTAAGCGGAGGATGGGTAGAAAGTGCCGGAAACGTCATCTCTTTACCACCGTATGTATACAGTTATACCGTATGTTACACCACAGTAAAAAAATCTGCATACAGTTATTTGTTATATAAGCGTGGTAAACATGTTTTCAGTGTAATAACCGAAACTAGTTGTTTTCGTTTTTTTTGGCTACCATCCGGGAAAGAGGTATCAAATAAACCACAAATATTTAAGTATCATAAAAAAATAATGGTTTATTTACGGAAGGCTTATATTATTTTATGTTTTATAATTCCGCACTTCTTTTTGGTGCTATTACAGAATTATTTGTTCAATGTGCCGACCCAAACACTGAAGATGTATCAGAATTGAACATTTTTAAAATATATAAAGATAATTTATTTGATTTGATTTTATGTAAATCTAGATATTATCGTTTTAGTAGTCGCTAATCACGACTTATTTTTTTTTGTAATAGAAATAGGGGTCTTTTATCTCAATAATATAAAGTTTAATTATTATATAGAAAGATATCCATTATTCTAATTTTTTTATTACCCAAAAATACCTTATATTTGGGGCATTGTAGCGTTTTTAGATGCAATTACTTGACATAGATTTAAAATTTAATAGTTATTTATGCAACAGTTGTATAATCAGAGGTAAAAAACCACGAATGTGGGTTTATCACACGAGGCGTAGCCGAGTGTAATAATAGTATCACATGAGTGTTTTAATAACTAATTATAACAGTTGCATACAAGACTTTATCTACAATCATGATGTGAATCCTCTATAAAAGAATTCCAATATTCGAGTGAAAAAATGTCGGGAAATAACACGATAAGACGAGAATCCAAAATTACGAATTAGTCTACAATTTATTGCTCTTTTTTCAATTTTTTTTTTGCGATCTGGTGGTGAAAATGTCATTGCATGAGAATGTGCTTTTTCTGAAATTCATAATATCACGCGTTTGGATGATATAATGATCAGAATATCATTGAGTGTTTTAATGTTGGCAATAAGCTAATTGTTATAGGTTCTTTTATAGAGGATTAATAGCATGATAGTAGATAAACTATTTTATGATAATCATATAGATTTGTCTATTTAGTATTTATCTATATCCGGATAGTAATAAATAATAAGTAGCAATCTAGTGGTAGAGCAGAAACAAGGTGCCGATAAATAAAAGATATAAAATAATATATTTTATTATACAAAATGATGAATAACTACAAAATATCGTTTTGTATAATTTTTGGAGCATGTCATCACGATTTCCTTAAAAATCACGCAAATTTAAAGTTAATGGCCTTGATTAAATAGGTAAAATACGAATCAAATTATTGTACAAGATTTAAATATTGTTATTATATAATATATTATGGTAAGTTTGGATAAATCGTGTATTAGTTACATCACTACAACTCGGGCACGATTGGTACATTCCATTGATCCATGGATCCAAATCAATTTTGGAATTCCATCATCTTCTGTAGTTGGCAGTTCATTCATTGACAGTGGTACTAAGTTCGTCGGATCAGCTAGTTTTTAACAGATCCCGATGAAACGGAATACGACATTTATGGTCCTACTATGACTTCTATTGAAACAATTATAAAAGAAAACGTCATTAACTGCAATGTTTGCGCTAAGACATTCACATTTTGTTTATATCCTGTGACTTTTGTATCATTTTATAGTTTATGATTAGAATCATGCATAAATCCGGCAGATTCTTTTTTATTTTATTTTATTACAGATTTTCTTTCAACGTTGTACACTTTGCCCTTTGCCACATTTACTCGGGAGTGTATTCAATCCCAGATACAGTTAATATAGTGGAGTTAGCCACATTAGCTGATATGCTTGGATTGGAAGGGTTAAAAGAAGCCATAATGCACACATTAAAGGCAAAATATTGTCACTATTTCCATCTAGTAAGTGGTAACAATTTTACATATTTTTTAATTAATACCTGAAAACATTACAGGATTTTCAAGGATTTTCTGTTTCAGCCATGCCCCATATGCATTGCTGGAGTGTTGGAGTGCTTCCCGCTGTCTGCTGTATACGGACTAGATGACTTATACCGAAAATGTGTAAAATGGATATCTTTTCACTTTTCAATTGTATGGGCAACTAAGGCTTTTGCGACATTACCGACGGATTTAATTGAGAAATGTTTTCAACAAGCTGTTAGAAACTTGTCGTCAATGAATAGTATCGATGTTGCTTGTGGATGCGGGTTTTTAGGTATGCATATATGTATACATCGCCTTAAAGTACAAAGTGCAAATGATTTCGTATGACTGCTATCGCTAGTAGTACTCATATATGATGTTAGTTATCTAAACCTGTAAGGATGATTTTGTATTAGAAGTAACTCTGTAATCCATAACCATAAAAATCGACGGTTAATGATGACATGAAATCGATTCGGATTGTAATATTTTTCGATTATAAAAAAAAGATTTCATCTTCCAATCAAAACTATACAGTACAATTAAGACTCATTTATGAAAAATATTTTCATGACGAAGTGACAACAACGCATTTCTGTTTAATTATTCATCAG
This sequence comes from Scirpophaga incertulas, assembly GCA_036419045.1. Taxonomy (NCBI): domain Eukaryota; kingdom Metazoa; phylum Arthropoda; class Insecta; order Lepidoptera; family Crambidae; genus Scirpophaga; species Scirpophaga incertulas. The sequence goes on from CM071626.1 coordinate 22,048,017, forward strand.
TGAAAGTCGTTAAAATTATTGTGAAAGAATTGTGAGTAATCATTTAATACTCTCTTTACTTTATTGTATTGGGTAATTTGCCAACGTTGTATTTTGTATACAATATTCTTTAATATGATAGTAATTTTTGGAGAATTGATAATATGTATTACACTATTCGTAGAAAAAGTGTTATATGCAATGTTGTTCAAGTCTGTCAAAAACACTTGTGGTGTCTTGCCTTACGACTTAAACCATGCTACTAGGTTTTTTATATTTATACAACGGGTATATAAAATATTACTAGTTTATAGAATATAATTTTAAAAACTGCAAAAACTGAATAAATAAGCGAAAATTACACTAAGGTGTCTTTAGATCTATCTTATGTGACTGAAAGTATCGTAATCAACTGTATATGGACCAAGAATATCTGTATACGTCTGAACATCTCTTCGTTTTATTCACTATAGAAAATTAAGTAATTTTTTATTTTAGATATTTTCTTTTCCTTAATCTTTGAGGTGCCTGTAAGATACAAGATTTTGTAAATCATTAGTGATAATTATTTAAAGCTTAAAAAATAATTATAAAATTAATTAGCTCAGACACATAATTTTTTGTTTTAGTGGATAGCTTGGGTAATGCTCATTGGACAGAAATCGTAATCTGCTTGAGTAAGCGTCTACTTCATGCTGTTGCAACTCACAGCGCACCTAAGATATTGTCAGTGCTTAAACAACTTGAGACCTTACCTACCGATCTTCCAAGTGTTGCTGTGCAAGAGGTAAAAAAATGCATCACGATGGCTATTGAAATATCTCCGCTTGACGAATGTTGCCGCGCTTACGCATATGTATCTCAAGTCGTCAAGGCAATTTGCAATCGTGTTCCTAAACCGGTTCTGATAAGAAACGGAAATACAAAAATGTTTGAAAACCAAGATAATATATTACATCAGTATGGTGTAGGTTGGCTAGCGACCTTTGAAAGCGCTATCGTACGAGCTGCCCCAAGAGGCTCTAATAGCAAAGCATATCTAGACCTCCCTGCTGACGTACGAGGTCGACTGCGTGAACTTGCTGATATGATGTATGGGGGGTCATTACCCGATAGTGTACCAAAAGGTACTTCTTTATCAAAAAAGAAAGCTCATGGTATTCAGCAACCAGCAGACTGCAATAATGAGAATGATGTAGCAGAAGTTGATTTAGAACTTGAGGAAATGCGTTCCTATTTTCAGCCAGTTTATTTCGATCCTTTAGAAGATACTTACATTGCAGACGAACCTCCAGCATATGTTCAACCGTCGAAAACCATACAAGAACTAAAAGATGCTTTTCTCAAATCAATGGAAAAGCTTGGAAAAACAACCCGTAACTCCCCACCTGTAGTTAAAAAGACAAAGGCTCAAGAAGAGCGTGCAAAGTATAATATGGTGAAAGCTAATCAGGTTTTGACCCACCCACGAATAGCTAATACCATAGAGCCCGGCATTGCAAAATCCCGTAATAAAGTAATAAAAGAGTACCATAAAACTGATAATGAGAACAAAAAACATACTGCAAAAATAAAGATGATTTCATCCAGCGAATCATCGCCTAATTCAAGTCCATTACACTCACGTAATATAAAAACGAAACGAACCAAATCAAAGCAACTAAATGAAAATAAACAGCAAGCATTATCGCAACATAGCTTAGCGTCATCCCCTCGACCAAGAATAGCAGAGCCATCGATACAGCCTTTGAGTGAATCTCAAACAAGTAATAAATACGCTACATACACTAAGACAAAGCATACCGCTGCAGGTCATATTGATGGTGAGTGTATATTTTTTCCATGACTTATTCATATTTGATAATCATATATAACAATTTTCGTGTTTTAGCGATTCAAGGAACTCTGTCGTACATTACTTTCGTCTTTCTACTGACAATAATGTAATTTATGAGAAATTACTTGGTGCAATGATTTGGGGGGGCCATGATTAATGTTGCCTAACAATCACAGTAGCCAGGCTTAGGATGGGTGATAAAAATTTACATAATATTTTTTTATTAGATCAGCTATTTTTTACAGCTCCGTAATTGCGGCCGATATTTCATCCGGAAGCTCCGTAATTAATAACCTACCTTATCAATATTCTTTATGTATTAAGTGTGTTATCTTTTCAGTAACAAAATCTGGTCGTCAACCAACTCATTCCAGTGAGATCAATGGGGCGATACCTAAGACTAAAATACCAGTACGCACCAACCAGCCCTTGAAGTCATATCAAACTGAAACAAAAGTCAATAATGGTTCACCTGTAAAAAATCCAGCAGACATAAGTGCGCCTATGTCTTCCAACGCTGGCAAAACAGCATTTTCAATGCAACCTCGTCATAAAATACCAGCCAGAAATAATACACGCTCTTTAATGAATGCAACAAAATCCAGTTCAGCGAAGATGGTACCTAAAGTTGTAAAAGACTCGTACCGCGTAAAAATTCCTCCGAAAAACACGACTGCCACTACTCAGTACGCTAGGCGGCCCCAAAGAAGACCCCAAATTGTTCCAGTCATCCCTATAATGGAGCGCTCAGGTACTTTCTCAAAAGAGGAGCCAACATTCGGCGATAAAACTGATTATATTGATAACTAATATTATATTTCGATTCATTTCAATGGAGAAATTTCACAAGACAAGAGGCAAGGCGGCGGTAGATCAATGATAGATTAACTACAAACAATAGAATTAATTCATTAATGATTTTTAGTAGACACTCATAAATTATAAAACATGTTTGAGAGATAGGATTGTACGGTTTTTTGCGGTAATACTATCTATTTATTCATCCGAAATTATACGTACACACATATTAGTAAAATTGTTCAAATACTATTAAAAATGTTTTCGATCATGTGTAATTTTAATAATTGTCAACTATCGATGCTCAAAGACCTGGAACAAATGTTAAGGTTTTAAAAAAGCCATAAATAACTACACGGGCCTCACAGAATCTTTAAACATGAAAATTATTACACCACCATAAAGAAACATCTGCATCACATATCAAATGACCAATCGCAAACTAATTAAATTAATTAATAGTTGATATATCTTAGCTTCTTCGTTTTTGTCATGACATTTGAAATTTCTCCATTGCTGCTATTGTAATGAATCTCGACTTTTCTGTTGAAACTTATTTATTTTTAGTTAATGAAAATTTATTTACTAATTCTTTTACCGATGATTTAATTTATTTTTACGTGTAAATGATCACACTTACCGTTGCTAGAAGATCACTAGAGTAATCTTAGTACTAAAAAAATCTACCTAAGACACTTGTTGGGAATCAAAGACGGTCACTAGAGGAGGACTTACTCTAAATATGCTTGAGAGCAAATTTCTCTCAAAGACGTTAATCGAAATAATTCATAAAAAAATCGAAAATACTTTGAAAGTACTGATTTGTCTGTCTGTTTGTTCCGGCACTGGCAGATAGCTTATGTAATAAGGAGTAACTTAGGCTACTAAAAAATAAACTAATTTTTTATTACTTTCCACGCGAACGAAGTCGCGGGCACAGCTAGTTATGAATATACTTATGGAACAGTATACTATACCATACACTCTAACTCTTTAAAGGCAAGTGATATACCGAACTTGCTTGAGTTTAAATGCTGTTTTACTTGTTTTTCATCATCATAATAGTATATCTTATTAATTAAAACTTAAATTAAGTAACGAATAGAAAATGATTTCAAAGTGAAGAGATCATTTAGAATATGTGTGTGTCGAATAGTGTGAAATTATATTTGTACCAAAATTTATTAGTGTTAAAAATATTTCAAAGTGTATCTCCTCCTCCTGTTACTGATTTTGATTTCTACCCTATAGGGTAATTTATAGATTACTTATATAATTAATTCTCAATAACTGACAAGAGTTACTAAATATCAAATTCAACTTTCAAATAACTGGTTTGTGTGTAATTTGATACATTGACATATTTTGCTGTGTGTATAGACGCAGCTTTATAAAGATTTGTAGTCACTAAATGTGCTATATTAATAAAGCAGTATTTTGTTGTGTCAACCGTAACATCTATTACAAACGATAAAATTGCATAGAAGATATTTAATGTCTCTTCCTTTTACAGTTATCATATGGATGTTACTACCAGTAAGGGTTGGAAATATATTCACCTATATCTTTTACTACTATGTTACGGATACGCAATTTTGAACGTTTTGTATTATAAGGTAAAACGTAGTTATATGCCTCGGTGAATACTTTTTAATTTTTATTTAAATATTAAAATAATCAATCTGTTATGTTGTGTTATGTATTACTTTATTTATTTCTAATTTATATCGTAAACTAAACTGCAATGTGCGTAGTTTGTAATATATAAGCATGTTGGTAAAATTAGTTAAGCTTTATTAAATATTTTAAGTAAACTATTTTTAGTGAAACACTTTTTCTGTGAAAACCTTCGCATTGTATTGTTTGCTTTTTTATTATTTCGTAGTACAGTCTCTTATATATTTATACAATGTATGCTTTCAACGCAAATATTACTTTTAAAGAAAAATATTGTACTTTTTTATGAAACATTCTACCAGGATTAAAATGGTTTCTCTGTCTTTATTTACTTTTTATACAATTTAGACTATTGAATAATTGTATTATTGATAACAGTTATTTCAATAGTTAATTGTTACAATTTGAAATTATTATTTTTTAAGTTTTGTTTGGTTGAGTTGTAAAAGAAATGTCTGTATCTGATATACCAATGGAAATATTTAGACATCGAATTCTATTCATTAACATGCAATTGGACGTTAACGTTGCAAGCAACCTATTATTATTGGAGCTAACTGAGGTTGTTTTAACTAACAGCTCGTGTGCTACCACTAATACGATCGAAACATTTTCCACCATTATTAAACTTGTTGGAATTGCTCTCTAATTAATATTAACGACTTGGATAAACTGGATATGACTACGCAACCACTCGGTGAGACATATCCATAATCATAGGATTATGGATATGTCTCACTAAATGGGTGCGTCACGTAAGGAGTTACTACACAATCTAATTAAATAGTTCTGACTCATAATTAACATTGATAAGTCTTGGATAAATTGAATATGACTCCTATGTTTATGGATATGTCGCACTAAGCGTGCGTGTCAAGTTAGCAGTTACCATACAGTTAAATTGAATGGTTTTGAATGGACCGAATTAACATATAAATAGTCCCACTGTATTTCGTAGTTATAATTCATAATTTGACCATCGGCAAAGAAGATAGGTGAATTAAGAAATACATGTTTTGTTAAACGTATTATATATTTGAATACTAGTTTTACTATATATATGAAGTATAATAATAAAACTAGATATGACAACTCGGATTATAGAAATGGCATACTTGACATTGCCACGATATCTGTTTTGTGTGAGCACTCTGTTTAAAGTAGGTCGTAGGTAGTAAAGTCTTACCTCGAATCTGTTGCAATCTCAAGCTAGTAATCTGATTTCAAGTCAGATGGTGAACAAGTCAGCCACGACTGTTAGTAAAGTCTAACCTAACCTCAATCATTTTAACAGGGGCATTACCCGATCCGTAAGACATTTGCGTAAAACGTATCAAATAGGTAATTAAATAAACACTACAACATTGGTTTTTAATTATGTGTGGGCAAATTTTGTCTGCTATTGGTTTGGGAATATTGGAACAATTAAAATATGAGAATCCCTCATAGAATAACGTATTTATCGATGGCATTACAAATACAGCATTAATTTTCATACCAATTATATTAAATTATTAAATCGTACTATTGTACGATTATAATTCTTCTTATTATAGTAATTCACTTACATTATTGGAATCAAGACTAGTATTTTTGACTAGGTTAAATTATTGTACTGTGTAAAAACATGCATTTGCACGGTATCATTTCGTTTCGTAGCAAAGTCGCAGATATAGTAAACACGGAATGCTTCTCTAATCATATTATTATAATCTTATGATGTGTAGTGGTCTAATAGCGTAAGGACATGTACTCGTATTAACTATAATCTACTTATTTATCTACTAGTAATTATATTCATACAAGTCTTTTAAATGTTTATTACTTTATTATTAAACTAAAGTACAATATTTAGTAAAGATCCGGCCAATGTTTTCTGCAATAAAAAAGGAAGAGGAAAATGTACTTCTGTATCAATTAATAATTTCTCGTTTGAATCCATAACATTAATAGTGTTATTTACATGTGCGGCATTCCTATATATTCTATGCTTGATGTATTTATCAGTTGATGTGAGAACAATACAACAGACAAATGTATGGCCAGTGATTTCGCATTACGAATCAATTCCATAGTATTCCTTATTAGGTATCGTTAAAATAATATTTTAACGTACTTGCAGCAATCAGTGGTTGGGTCTTTTACATTATGAGGCCACAAAAAATTGTTAATGGCAATTATCTGGAACGAATTATATAGAATAGAACTTTGCGAAAGCATTGAAACAGTGACCGGGGAATAATCAGAGTAGTAGGGTAGTGGTTTAACTACTATTTTAACCGGATCAAAGTAAATGAAATGTGGTTAACTTCACACGATTCATGTAAACATAATCGTATTATATACTTCATTAAAGTATTGTAGCAGCAGTCGTAATTAAAAGTGAAGTTGAACCAAAGCCTCTCGCTCATCGGAGCTTCGAACTTGGAAGTGCAGTAAAGCTACTATTAGTGCTTGTTCTAAATTCTGTAGTCTTTTATTTATACAGGCCGACTTACGACTATGTGACATAGAGGTAAAAGTAGATTCACATCAAATCTTATTGCATTCAGAAATTCAGATCAGTCAGGGTGATATATTTTATATATTGCGAATTCGACCGCGGTGCATGAATGCAGTTATCAAAATTTTGGCCAATTTAATACATTTCGTAGGATATTCAGTACATGATCGTATTATATGAAATAATGATCTGTTATTATACTCCTCCAGATACTGCGTCACTTGGTAACGATGTGGTATATATATATATATATATATATATATATATATATATATATATATATATATATATAACCATTACGATGTGGTATATAATATATATAAAAACATTAATATTAATATATTATATATAACCATTTAATGGTTGTGTTCATTTATGTTATTGATAGTGTTAGTGATAGGGGAGAGGTGACCAAAACGTGTCTATTATAGAAAAAACAATAAAAGAACGCTTTAAAATCTAATATCATGCTATTGTATAAAATAAATACCAATCTCTGGTTCTGAAAATGAAAAATTACACAGAAAAAGAAATCTTAATAAAATTCCAACTTTTTTTGTAGTGACTAATATCAGCTTTACTCAATGTGGGTGGGTAAAACGGGCTAATTACCAGGAGAAAAGTATAAATAATATAAGTACCCATATCATTTCAATATTTTGTCAAAACCGGAATATGATGAACAGCCCTCGTGGGTATGTTCCTGACACTGAGAACATTGTATCCAGTCTTCAGTTGGTGGAAATAATTCTCCGCACACCAAGCAATAGTATTATCTCATAGTTTTATTTTCCGGTCCACTTATTGTTTCCAGCATGCTTTTTGTTTCCTTTCTTATTCAATATTTTTTCTTTTCTTCAGAGGTAAAATGATTAAATTTCTGAACTCATTGACAGTGATGTAACTGATACATTTTACCTTAATATTAGTAGCTAAGTCATACTGTAGATTATTAGTTTTGAAATCTTAATTTGTTGAATCTCTAGGAACGAGTCTCTGTTTTAGTAGTAGTCGACGTCGAATTGTGGTATGTTGAGACGACTGATCTTTGAGAAAACACTTGGTTCTTGTTTAATTAATATGAAGGTGATAAAAGTCTTTTACCTTATTGCTAAATTACAGAAAAATGACTTAGTACTTATAGGATTTGTTGTTTTGTATGATCAATAACACCTTGTAATCACTTGTCGACCTCGGAAGATTACAACACAGGAAAATTGGCCCATTTACCCATTCGCATATTGTATAACATACGACAAATATGATTTCTAGAAAATCGTCAAACGTATAACTGCTAGTTTGTACAAAGCTAACAATGTAGCTATTGGCTCTGCTCTTCTTAATACTATATTAAGAAAACATACAATAGATCAGTTGAAGAAATGATAACTGATTCTAACGTTATTACACGTTGTACAACCCACGTGTACCGTATTTTTATGCAAACACCCTTGACATGTCGCGGTATCTAGAGGACTAATAACAAAGATATAGTAAAAAGTTATATGTATTTTTAGTAATAGTGCATGTATATGTTAAATTAAACAATAACAAGTAAGATAAACATTAAATAAGGTGTATAAAATACCAATTTAGGTAGTATTTTTCGAAATGATCTCAGCATAGATTTGAATTTTAGTTATTATCTGGCAATGAACTACATTGGACTAGAGCTCTACATTTTACATGAACTTAGGTCAGACCACTTCAAGTGGACCTTGATATTGTATAAATAACCGAATATATTATTTGTTATTTAGATTATAGATACAATTAATTTCATTAAGTGTACTATTATTTAATATAGACCGCAAATTGAAATAAAAATTATGATTTCAATTTGCGTTTTATCAGTCCTGATTTAGTGATAGGTATAAATATTCAAATAATTATTATTTGATCATTCATATATGTGTAGTAACTCAATGTGATTAGAATTTTAATAAATAAATAGCTTGTAACACAGTGTTGTTTTTTTTTTAATGAATACTATCGGCCCACGCGTACCTGCAGGAGGTCTACTCTATTTCTTCATATTGAAATTTCATCACAAACGCTTCTACTTATGTATATTTGAAATGTAATGCCCTCCATTTGAATCTATATCTATTAAGTAAAGGAAAATTCTTGAAGCTACGTATGTGACTGCTGACGATATGAATGAATTTAGAAACTAAATTTTACGGTAAAGAATAGTACATTACTTCCTACATCAACACTTTAAATGAATACTAGAAGATGTAAGTGGATCAGGGATAGATTCCCGATAAGTTTTTATACAATGATGTGTTGATGGTGATGATGTGTTGTTAATCATATTCGGCAGAATGTCTTCACTTTGCCTTTTCTCAAAAAAGACTAAATATATGTTTAAGCTAACATCTTTTTTGGTTCAATATATGATGAAGATATGGATGGATTTAATGATATGGAAGCAGGCCTTAAAACGGTTGCTTCGTAGTAAAAATAAAAACAGATTTTCCATGGGTTCCAGAGATCACACTAATAAACTGTCGACATTCTAATATAGATATTATGTAAATAATCGATAAATACATAGTACAGCTTACTTATATTTGATTTTATTATTTTTTATAATTTAATATATTTTTATGAATCAAACAACAATATGTGATTATTTGTGAAAAAAACTAAAAATAATTCACTCACTTATTTCCTAATAGTTTGTTAATTGAGTGCACGTCTACTGGCTCGGACACTCAAGATCGCTAGATGAGAGTAGATGGTGAGGAGATCTATTCGGTATGTGACGACCGGGTATTTTTGACGAGGTACGAGGGGCGGTCAAAAAGTTCGCGGAATGGCGGGGTTGGCGGGGGTGAGGTCGCTCCTACAGGTAGCGGCTACTTGAGTAACTCATAATTACTATATATGCCAATTTCTAGCCTAATTGGGTCATTAGCTTTCGAGTTACAAACGAGTCAACAAGTAAATCGGGAACAAACTAGCCACTATGGAGAAAATTGAACATCGCGCCGTCGTAAAGTTCCTCACCAAACAAGGAAAAACGCCTCAAACTATTTTGCAAGAGATGTTAGCTGTTTACGGAGACTCTGCTCTTGGTAAAACCATGATTTACAAATGGCACGGCCTTTTCAAGCAAGGAAGGGAGTCAATTGAAGATGATCCTCGACCTGGACGGCCCATTGAGGCCACTACGCCGGAAATCATTGAAAAAGTTGAAAAACTTGTATTGGAAGACGGAAGGTTGAAGAAGAAACAACTTGCGCATCAGTTGGAGTATCAGAAACCACAATTTTAAATATTCTTCATCAACATCTTGGCATGAGTAAAGTGTGTTCAAGGTGGGTCCCGAGAATGCTCACGCCGCTGCAAAAACGTGAGCGCGTCAACTGTTCCCGCGAGTTTTTGCACCGCTGTGGAGAAGATAGGGAAGAAATAATGGCCCGAATTGTAACCGGTGATGAAACTTGGGTTCACCACTATGAGCCTGAGTCAAAGCAGGAGTCGATGCAGTGGCACAAAAAAGGCACACCACCCCCTAAAAAATTTAAAGTGTCGCAATCGGCCGGAAAGATCATGGCGACTATTTTTTGGATACTGAAGGTATTCTTTTGATCGATTATAAAGAACGTGGTGTTTCTATAACGGGAGAGTACTACGCTTCCCTATTGGACCGATTAAAAGAAGCTATTAAAGAAAAAAGAAGAGGAAAACTGACAAAAGGTGTACTCCTTTTGCACGACAACGCGCCCGTTCACACGAGTCATGTTGCGACGGCTGCCATTCATCGATGCGGTTTTGAACAACTACGCCATCCACCCTACAGTCCAGACCTGGCCCCTAGCGATTTTTATTTATTCCCAAAGATGAAGAAAGAGCTGCGTGGAAAAAAATTTAGAGACGATGATGAAGTCAAGTCGGCGATTTCGGCGTATTTTGACGCCCAAGACAAAACCTATTTTTTCGACGGTATTAATAAGTTATATGCCAGATCCGAAAAATGTATTCGTGTTAAGGGGGAATATATTGAAAAGGAAAAATAACATAATGTATCATTTCATCTTTTTTCCCAGTCATTCCGCGAACTTTTTGACCTCCCCTCGTATATGTGGCCCGGGTCGTCGCACTCGCCTACGAGCGCGGTGTGAGAGTGATGTGGTTGTAAGCTGGCGAGAAGGATTCTTTCGCACGAGTGGGAATTGAATTGGAATTGGGAATTTGAATTGCAATTCGATTGGTCGGGCGGGTCGTTTAAAAATGAGCGAGAAGAGGGGAACGGTAATGGGGAAATAAGGGGATACGGGGAGGCGAGTACGGAACCTTGAGGGACGCAGGCTCGTATTGCTCGGGGAGAACAGTGGGTGTTTTCAATGTGGTAGTGGAAGAAGCGGTTTAAAGGATAGGCTCTTACAATGTGTACGAGAATATCTACGAATGAGGAAATAACATTGTTGTAGTAATGTAGTCTCAAGTTCGTACGAGAAGTAAAAAATTACCCTCTGTAATAGCAGCTGTTTTAAATAAACGGACCATTATGAATAAAGGGGTTGATCTTAAAAGTAGGCAATTTGGCCAAAGTCTAAATGACCTATTACATTTTGTGGCTATTCAATTTTGGAACGTGACATTAAATCCTCCAACGATGTATTCTGTGCTCCAACGCACGCACGCACACTGTTTTGATAGATATGATTGAATTTCAACTATATGTAGCGTTAATAAAGCGCAAATTGACTCTTTGATGTTAGGAACACACCTTCATTGCTTAGACAACAGTGAGTGCTTGCAATATGAACTTTATACAATAACAATAAAGCTCAATTCGACTGTACGTTTTAGTTAGAAAACGTTTGCATGGGAAAATAAAAGGGCTGTTTTTAGGGTATTTCCGATAATTATTCGAATTTTCCTCATTGTAAAAACCCTCCTTGAACTTCAACGAACATTAACAAAAAAGAATTGGCCAAATTGGTCCAGGCGTTGTTGAGTTATGAGCTTACCAACACATTTTGCGATTCATTTTTATATATAAGATTAAAACATAAAACACAGACATTTCATAAATTAAGTCTTTTATTTCCAAAAACGATACAATATAGCATATATGTTGTTTAATATAACAAAAATACCATTCAGAGACATATCAATGAAGAGACTATTTAATTTTCTTTGACCTAAATTAAAACATGAATTAATTAATTAATGGTTTTATTTTATTTTTAAATCAGTCAAATAATATGTACAAAAGCAGTGGGACAGGCGAAACTATACGACATAATTTATCACTATTGTAGAGGTCATATAGATTATTTTTTTCTTGTTTCTAGACGTATTTAACGACTTTTAATTTAACACTCAACTAGCATTGGCATATTATAAGCAAACAAGTGGGTTGTCTTCTAAAACATACTGGTCACCGAGTATAGTTTGTATGTGTCGTAGATCTTTTAGGTCCGATTAGCACAATACTAGATTTAAAAAAATCAATTCAAGTTATTAATCCGAAATTGATAATATTTGAGAAAAAGGATTTTCAATTAATTTATATAAGTATAATTGTAAATTAAAATGTGATATTACATTTGCTTTTTTTTTGTTTTGTTTAGGAGATTTTTATACCACGAGGGAGGTCTGCTTGGATGATAATCAGACCTTAGGTTATGGATGCTTGTAATACCAGGAACATCGCAAGCGTATTGCACTCTCTGAAATCCTATATACTGCCTTCTCCTCCTATATACTGGGGTTCGTCAACCCCATACTGTATTCCCCTGAGAAAATCTCATAAATATATATGGTATATTTATATCCTTTTGAGGATTTTATTGTATCATACCTATGATTAAATGTATATGAGTATATTTAAAGAGCTTTATTTTAAAGCGAAAATCTATAGACATCTTACAGCAAAGCTAGCATGTTCGAAAGTTCGTGATCTCACGTTAATGGTCAGTTCTTCCTGCTTTATCTTATTTTATTTTACAAATTTTCTGGAAGTTAATAGCTAAGTTAATTTACTTAAATATACAAATAATGCCAATTACAAACTTTCACTATTATGAAACTTATTGAAATAAGCGATAGAAAAACATATTTGAAATAATTATAACATCAAGTCTGTATGATATGAACAATAGAACATTTATTTATTTCGTTTGGTTGCTTTTTCAAGAAAGTATGAAACTAATAATTATAAATAGGAGCTTTTAACACAATTTAAATGATTAATAATAAATACAGCACAATGGCACTAGTAGCGGATAATGTGGAATCGAATTGTATCAGTAGCGGTTAATGTGAGTTGGACCTGTTATCGTTCGCATAGGGTCCTATTTGGCTCACTTGTTTGTTTAATAAAACATATGTTTATACGACTTCAGAAAATTTTACACAAATTGCAAATCTGTGGAGAAATTTGTTGATCACGCACATATACTTCATGATGTATGTTGTATAATTTAGATTCAAATGATTTAAACAACTTGCAATTAATTTGAGTTTTTAACACATTGTACGGTCGTTATGGAATTTATTCATGTGAATAACTCTATAACGATCGTATGAAGTTACATCTATTTACTTGGGTGAATTAATTATAACATCAAAAATGTCCAAACAATTCACCTAGATAAGCCAAATAAGCTGTCATAACTAGTATGGAACAAGTCTATTTATAAAGTAGAAGTACAATTATTGATAATGACATGCCATTTAACATCGTGATAAAATATATATTCGTATCTGACGCCGGTACCGACAGCATAAACTGACAAAGGTATATTTAATAAAATAGTATCTACAGATAATAATGAAAAATTATTCGAATAAAAATGCAGAAACTCAATAAGATAAAAATGTAATATTGATGTTCTTACTTGCCGTAAGAACATCAATATTGCATTTTTATGTCACGAACGAATCTTAACTAATTTAGGAGAGCTTAAGTAATAAAAGGATTATTTTTATAGGTGGCGTCTGAGGTTTTCAGGCAAGTAGATAATTTCCACTATAATAGCAAACAATAACCATAGCTATTACTAATGATGATGATGTACATCACAATAAAACGACACAAACATTTTTATTATATATTTCATAACTTACATTTCAGAAAATTGCAATTAATACCACACCCGTATAAGAATGGTGGGTTCTTTAGTTTACATGCACAATGATTAAAAAAGTCACCTAAAAGTATTATGAAGAAAAATCCAAATAACATGGTAGATACGTCTAATATACTGACATATAACTACAGTAAGGTGCTATGAACAATAACGTGTTTCAGTTATAAATAATGAACTATGAACGCATGGTCGCAACAAGAGCCACATTAGAATTACTGAGATGATATCCGATAATTTATCACACGATCCCCACTTCGCATTGACGCGCCGAACTAGCCGAGTAAGTTAGACTTATTCATTTGTGAAACTTTATCATTTGTATAAAATCAACCCTTTTCAAATATAATATATTTAATTAACATGCTACGCTGACATAAATTAGAAAAGTTCAGCTAAAGTCAAACCGCCCGCCGCATCGTTTCCTAAAATAGTTTATTATAAGTGCTTTATCTCACTGTCTGCTTCATTTTCGCTCTGCATTTATTTACATAGTATACAAATTAAATTAATGACAGAAGGAAATTCAAAACCGTTAAGAGAAGTCTTAAAATTTCTAAGAAGAAATCATTTTTGATTTATTAAATTAAACAAATAGATACGAATTTCAGACTTTTATCCATTATTGAATAGACTCAAATTTTCAAAATTCATCTTTTAAAATAGGTTCAGCAATATAAAAAAATATTTATTAGTATTAAATTTTAGTAATCGGTTAGTGAAAAGTATTTACAGCTACAAGTCGTTACCGGTAAAGTTCAAAAATGTATTATAATATAATAAGATTTTAATTGAACTAAGCAATAGATCATTAAAACATACAATTTATATAAAGGTTTAATTTGAATATTAAAATTGTTTATGAAATCGATAAACGTGAGGAGTGCTGGGGTGACGTGCAGTACGCGGAGTGCCTCTTCCCCGCGCCTCGTTTCACACGCCGATTGCCATGTCAACCTGTCTGGTACTGTTGTAGTCACAATAACCACTAGAAGATGTGACATTTAACTTCACAATATACAACTAAAGGAGAGCGGCAAGCTTGTATGGGAGTTTCGTACACCCATTTTTTATCACGTACTGTAATGAAACATATGTCGAAATAATAATAATTTTCTGGAAAGCCACTAACAAAAAAGAAAACAATTAAGTTGTCATTCAATAGTAACTAATGTTTGAATACAAAAAGTGAGGTTATGTTTATAGATTTTTGTTCTTTGTAACTGATTATTTTTAAGCCTTAATATGTTTAAAAACATCTTACTAAGAATGAATGAAGAATGAATACAGAACACGTAGCAAACAGCAACAAAAATAGTAGACATTGGAATATGTAGATAATGCATCAAAATTATATTAGTTACTGTTCTGCATATCCAACTTATCAATAATAATAACGTATAATGATGTACTCAAAATCGAAGAGAAAGATAATTCTTCGATATCAGTCAAAGTATAGTTTAAAGCAAAGTTTTATGCATTAAGAAAACACTGTGCTACCATTTGCATTACATAAATCTAAAGATTCAAAATATATAATAAAATACACAAAAATTCGATCTCATTTAATTGATTAACACATTTTTCTTCTATGTTGTTTTGCGTTTTGTTTCCAGTTTTGCGGTACCGATTTTAATTTGTATTATTTGATTTAAGACAAGTTGAAATTGTAATCTGATAAATGCAAAATAGTGTCTTTTAAATTTAAAAGATACTGCATAAACATGGCCCTGGTGCATGACAAAAAGTAGCCTGTACATACCGTTCTCCTTTATTTAAAATAAAATTGTCTTGAAGACAGAAGATGACTAATGTTCAATGATCATTTACTAACATAAAAACAAAAAATGTATAGTTAGCCACTTTTCATCATAATATTCAAATAAGTAAAACAATAAACCTGTGAAGTTTTCAAAATGTAACATTAAAGCCGCACCTAGAAGATGGTCAGTATAAATACATTTTTACAACATGCTAAAGGTATGTTGTAAAAATCTTGGTGGTAATATGTGGTATATAAATGCATGGATTTTATATGAAGATTTAATAGACATCAAAGTTAAAACAGATGTTATATGTTACAAGTAGTTACAGTATTTTAGAACTTAGCTACATATCAGAAGAATCGTCTATTTTTTCTTCAATATAACCACCAACACTAAAACTGGTAACCGTCGTCACTAGAAAGACACCGCTAGAAAGACACCACTATTCTAGGTGATGTTTGGAAAAGCAATTACATGGACAACTCCATCAGTCATAAATAAAATATATGTCATAATTGTAATTATTATAAAAATATGTAGTCAATAAAACGATGTTATTATAAATCAAATTTAATTTGAACATTAATTTTGCCTCTTTTAATGATCACAAATAAATTTTACAATATCTGTACATTGTCATACTGAATAAAATGTGTTTACACCCTCGTCGTAAACAATAACTGGATACACAATACAAACACAATTATTAAATCGATTTAAAATGTTTAATATACGCATTTCTAAATGACATTATAATTTAAAAATGTGAACATTAGCGTATTATTTCAAGTTTATAATCATATTATTACAAAATTTACTATTAATATACTGTTTAACATATTTAAATATCGTAAATTTAAGAAATTTTGTAGTGCCAGATTATATAAATAAAATCAATTAGTGGTGGTGGTTATAAGTAGTTTTTAATAATTTTCACATAAGTTACCCATACAGAATACCGTATTCTACAGACTGCAATAAAACAATGATCATAGTGCACCCAGTCAAAAAAAGCCTTAACAATATAACAGAAATTATATATCAGTCAATACAAAAATGGGGGTTCGTATTAATACAGCAGAGACCGTCCCTATAATTATAAAATATAATACTATAAACTACACGACTATAGTCTGAAAATAAAGTTTCATGTTTATTTTAGTAATATTCTATACACTAGTAAGAATACAACAGAACACCTAGCCCAATTATAAAACGTATTCAATGTTTATTACGATGGTTACATATCACATTACTACAATAGATAATATAATAGATAACTAGCTTACAAACTTAATATAAAATAGAAGACCCCATATGAGTCACAAAAAATTTACCCCGAATGTATTCCGATAAGAATTATTACTCGTTGTCCTCTTAATGTGATATTTATATTACTCGTTTTTCTCTTAATGTGTCAATTCAAAAATACTTTATTTTATTAGGCTGACACTAAATTTTGGCGAAAGATTGTAAAATGGGTAGCTTCTACAACGAATTACATGTTAGAGCAACCACAATACATTTATACAAATGTGATGGAACCTATAAAAATATTATGGAGACAGTGAGAATATAAGTGTTACAATACAATACTACAACAGTCAAACGGCAACGAGATATTATATGATAAAGTAATTTAATTGCGACATTTCAAGCTACAAAGACAACACAGATCAATATTACAAACTAGAATATAATTAGTTATAGAATCTCCAAAGCGGAAGTAGCTACCGAATGGATACGATTGCGGCGACAAGTTGTTGTTATAACTAGATTTTGACGCCAACCGACCACCAAGCCTAAGAACACAAAATATAAGGCAGAGCTACTGATGTCAGATAATAAATAATCTCGGCCGAGAGACGCTCACGACTATAAATTGACCTCCTCAGGGGTCTATGACGAACGGACCTGTCGTTCTAACATTCTTCGCCAAACCTCAGTCCCTACTGTGGAGACCTACCAATGCTACGTTGCCAGATATGCACCTGTCACTGCCACAAATTTTGTTATGGTTTTTAAGATATATGCACTTGGGTTTGATTTTGTTATATGTAACTGACACTCGAGTGTTCTTAATAGGACAGAAACCTATTAAGAACACTCGAGTGAAGTTTTAGAAATCTCCCGAATTCGACAC
This sequence comes from Scirpophaga incertulas, assembly GCA_036419045.1. Taxonomy (NCBI): domain Eukaryota; kingdom Metazoa; phylum Arthropoda; class Insecta; order Lepidoptera; family Crambidae; genus Scirpophaga; species Scirpophaga incertulas. The sequence goes on from CM071626.1 coordinate 22,065,829, forward strand.
TTTTCAATAGTCATTCTTAGTAAAGTACTCGAAAATGAGTTTAAGCTGAGTGTGAATGAAAAAATTGCAGACGTAGAAATTCTTGTCATGAATGTGGAAAAAGAAAACAATAAAATGACTATTTCGATATAATTCTGAATCGTCATATCTTATATTTATAAAGAAAATATACCAGATATTTCACGTTGACAAAATTTCAATTTCCCTTAATATTTGAAATTGGTACTCTAGTTAAATTGTATTTGGTTTCCATAGATACTTCGAATTTCAAATCTTCGAAGTCATTATTATATCTTAACATAACGTTTATTACTATAATTATTAAGTTTATATTAAATAGACAGCTGTAATGCTACTCGTTATGGAACATATTTTAGGGAAATTATGATAAGATGAATTAATTTTTTGTTTAATTACCTTGAATATTATCGTCTTGACTTTTACTGATTTTGATTTAAGTCAAGTTTGAAGATAGAACACAGTAGTCTTATCTTCACTACTGGCACATGTGTTTACAAAGGCTAATTATGTTGAATAAGACCATGCTTGCATCTATTTATACATAAATCATTGTATACACACTCAGAAATTATTAAAAATATTGTCTGATTCTATTGAATTGTCTATTCATTTCCAGGGTTATTACACTGGAAATGAATCGACATTCCCTATTTCAAACTTTACAATATTTCAATCTTCTTACACAAATACAGATAGTCTTATTTTCATGCACATATTAGGTTTAATTAAATATGTTATTCTCTTGACTAGACTATGCATTACATACATTAAGTCAAATGGGAACTTGTAATATTTGCTTGAATGTTAATGCTCTGGTTACAAGTAAATGCGTTATTTAATTACAAAAAACCTGTGGTAGCAACAGATAATTTTGAGAAAAAGACATGAGACAGAGAAATATAGTTGAAATAGTTTCAGACCACGGACATTTCGACATCTTTGAATAAGCGATACAGCCTGCACATTGCCACATGTATATATATATATATATATATATATATATATATATATATATATATATATATATATATATATATAATATATATATATAAATACATGTAAATATATGTACATGCTTCAACGGTAACCTCCTTTTAGCATATACATCTATCGGCGAGATATATCTTGACAAAAAAAATGAAAGAAATACAAACTACGTAGTTTGTAAGGCCAAATAGATATAATTTATATTTTTTAAATATGTATGTTTACATATATATGGTATTACATCTTCAAAAATAAAACAGTTATTGAATGTATGTGTATTCGTTATCATAATTTCTGACTCGAAGCAAACAAACAAAGTGTTAAAAAATAAAAGGCTTCAGGATATTTAATCTTGATCGAAGTTATGACGGGAACTCGTTGAGATGCCTGAGCTGCCTTATGTGGGAGGGAAACGGAGAACTTCGGGAGTAGTGTGACAGCGGTGTTTGCGAGGTGATGTATCACCGCGAGGCCCTAGAGGTCTCTAGGGTGGTAGACTCGTGCGATTCACATGAGAAACTTGCCAATTATGATGCCCACCAGCGCCATCACTAGGGCAGTAGCAACCCAAGGCATCGAGGTCGCCTGGATGTTCTTCTCGGGTCCGAACGAGTGGGGGCGGACGTTGCGGCCGTCGCCAGCTGTTTGGTGCATGCGTAGCAGCTCCTCCTACATATAACACAACAAATTTTATATATGATACAACAAAGGAGTTCTATTACACTCGAATACTCAATACCACCAGTTCGCCAAGCTCCACCTAAAACTTGAAATTCATTAAGTAAAAGTAAATCAAGGGATTTTCACTAAGGCCCAATAGGCCAAATAGGCATAGGAATTCTAATATAATGTTGTATAGCTTTAAATGAAATTTAAAATATAAACCTTTCTCTTTCAGGCACTTATTGGCGTCAAATCTACGACGGTGCTCGAAATATTCGCGTAATGACAGGGTTGGAGGGGCCACTTGCACAGTTTATTTAAACAAGGAAGGGAATTACTTGAAGACGACCCGAGGCCGGGCAGAAGCATCGAGGTGACCACGCCAGAACTTATACAAAAAATCGAAACAATTGTACTCGAAGATGCTCGACTAAAGAAGAAACAACTCGCATACATGGTTGGAGTGTACGATACAACCATTTTTTAAATCTTGCATTATTATCTTGGCAAGGTCAGTGCAAGATGGTTGCCGAGAACGTGTTCACGTGGATTTTTGGACCTCTGCAATGAGCACAAGGATGGTGTATTGAGCCGAATTGTTACTGAAAACGAAACTCGGGGTCATCATTATGAGCCTGAGTCTAAACAAGACTACATGCAGTGGCATAAAAAGGGCACATCACCTATCAAAAAGTTTAATGTGTCATAGTCAGCTGGGAAACTCATGTCAAAGGTCTTTTGGGATTCGGAAGGAATATTATTAATCGATTATAAAGATAAAGTAGTTTCTATAACCGGAGAATACTACGCTTTAATATAAGAGCGATTAAAATAAGTTATTGAAGAGAAAGACGGGGGAAATTGACGAGAAGTGTGCTGCTTTTGCACGACAACGCGCCCATCCACAAGAGCCGCATTGCATTGGCTGCCCTGCATAAGATGGGCTTCGATATTTTGGATCACTCACCCTACAGTCCAGGCCTGTCCCCCATTGATTATTAGCTGTTCTCAAAAATGAAAAAAGAGCTGCGGGGTAAGAAATTTACCACCGATGATGAAGTCATTGAGGCAGTTTCGGTGTATTTTGAAGATAAAAACAAATATCTTTTTTTGAGGGTATAAATAAATTAATTGAAAGATCTGAAAAATGTATCCGTCTTGCAGGTGAATATATTGAAAAGGAAGAATAATTTGGTTTTTTATTTTCACCCTATGGGATATAGGGTTCATTCCGCGAATATGGCATTTTTATTTTCAATATTACACTTGCGATCTATTTACTTGCCTGAAAAAACATGTATATTAAGAAATAAGTCTGTTGTTTCCTACAAATTGACGCGTTTAATGTTAGTGTACTTATTAATCCGCTGTCATTTGTTGTGAACGATGGACACGGCGCACAATTAATGAAAGGTTGCCAAAGAAAATTCGCATAGCGGCATCTGCGTTAGATTTTTTATATTTTATATCTCGCATCTCGTTGTTTAAGGTCAATAATACCACATTATATCATAAAATAAATTATTTTTTGAGAAATAGGCCTTGTAAACAAAGCTAAGTAGGCTAATAAGGAAAATAATTAAATAGCAGCCGAAACATAATCAAATCATTGCGTTTAACCAACCAAAACGGTAAAGCTCTTGGTAAAGCTCAACGGTTCGGTTGCGTATCGGCTGCAGTAGAAAAAGCCTACAGTTGAAATTAGATGTCTGAACTAGGATACATTTTTTAACTCTTCAGTTCATCATAATAATGATGTGTACTAGTAAGCGGTGCCATCTGTTTGACTACGAAGTCTAAAGATACAATGCAGGAACGGCTGAAGTATACTCATATATAATAATTAAAGAATATCTTTAAATTAGAAAAATTAATTATCAGCAAGTGATATTTAAGTATTTGGAACTAACCATATACAGAGTAATATTTAAAAATGCAAGTTCATGGCACAAAAAAATTGATATAGTTTTTCATGTTATTTTAAAAATTGGGTATTTTTATCAACACGTATTTAACTTGTGAAATGTTTCGTGAGATTCTGATTTCCGGTGTGGGCTAACTCGCTCAAAAACAGTGCATCGATCAACTCTACGATATTTGGAGACGAAGTACGGGCCAACGAAACCCACGGTGTATCACTAGTTTAATTGTGACTAAGTTATGCTCACGGACGAATTTAAAGGTCACCTCTAAATCGTATGTTGCAAAATAAAGATGCTGTGGAGGAATTATGAGTACTAACAAGCATAAAAGCCATATTAGATATCGAGAGATAAAATAACAGTTGGGTGGTAAAGTATGACAAGAATAAATAAGACGACATTACAGGAAAATTTTGTTTTAATAATTAAGTTGGTAACCCTTGTACTTTTACGGATTTTATCGTTTCTGATGAGGGCACGCACCTCCGCGTCGATGTTGTAGCATGCGGTCTGCTTGGTGTCAGTGGGCGGCTCCACGGCTATAAATTTTTGTAAATGATGCTGCCCTCCTATGATATATGCTCTTTCATGATTCATCTATGTTATAAATATTATAAAGAAATCTGAGTTATAAGAGAAATATCTTGAAGATGCAGATTATTCCGCTCCAACCAAAATGTTTCGTATGTTATGTCATTGAAACAGTACATATTTGACGTAAAGAATGTATTCATTGTGAGCACTCAATTCATACAATTATGATCATACGTATGTGGACGATACAGATTCATATCATATGTGCGTGCGGACTTACGCGAAAAATAAAATTCTAATATAAAAATGTTATCAACACACAATTCGTATATGTAGTTTCTTGTTCTCGGTAATTTCTTTGTATCCGCCTGTATTGTATAGACGGATCGAATTGTTTGGGTAAATTCTTCGCTGATAGCTATGTTGTAAGTCGTCGTCTACAAACACGTGTAGATAAGATTAGTTAAAAAAAAATGCGAAAAACATTGGTGGCAGTAATCTCGCAAACAAATAAAAGCAATAAATAAATCGCAAAGACTAGCTTTTGCTTAGCACAAAGCGTACAAAATATATGGAACTCGTGGCATGATTAATAGAAATGATGTATATCATTTCATAGATTTATTTCAGCGCTAAAAATATACACAGCTTAGATGCAAGATTATATTATTTTAGGGAATGAGAAAATCTAGTTTCTGCTGTTTCATCAGACACATTATCACCCCACGTAAGCTAGGTTTTAAATATTGTAAATAATATACTCACTGATTCAGATATGCAAATTTCATAGAACGACATCCCTTATCTTTAATATAAATAATTACTTTCTATTTTTTATTAGTTCTTAAAACATGAAATCGCTATTATTGTAAAAATTCGCCATTTAGCAATTTAGTATGTTACCAATAAAATTAACAGATATTTCACAATTCAATAAATAACTGATTTAAATAGTATTAACATAGAAATAAGTCCATAAGTGACTTGTGGATTGATTTATATGATTTAAGGTTACATAATTCGCATAGAGTTGAATATTTGTACGATTAGAATAGTAACAATTGACACGTTCATCTTCCATTGTCATAAGATGGTATACACACACACACACATATATATATATATATATATATATATATATATATATATATAATGGATTTTTACCGTCTTTAGTTTAATAATAACTGCTTCAACAAAGATTGTAATTACATACAGATATGTTGCATATATATATACGAAAATTATATATATATAACCGAACTATTTACATTTTGTAATGACGCGCACTAAATTTCTAATGGTATTATACTGTAAAATAAATTTTAAATATTATTGAATATCACTGGTTGAGATGCGATGACAGAATTTTACTGGGGAGTCAAACTACATTCTTAACCTATTATGAGATGTTTATCACATCTCAGGAGGTCAAGTAGCGCAGTAATTTCAAATTGATAGTTTTCCATTTGGTTTTTGCTTAATTATGTAAAATTGTAAATGAACAGGAAATTATATTATTTCTTTCCGTCTGTATAACCGTTATAGAAACAAACTACTCGACGGGTTTTAGCGAAACTCGGTACAATTATTTTCATACTCCTGAGCTGGTTATAGTATACTTTTCATCACGATACAATCAATAGGAGCAGAGCAGTGATTGGAAATGTTCGGAAAACGGGAGAAGTTGCTCCATGTTATAAGCTTCCGTCGCGTGTGCAACTTTAATGGTTAAAGCTACACAGAAATCATGTATGACGGAAATGTTCTCCTTAAAATTATATAAAAAATATCCCATGACTGCATATGTCTATCTTTTATGGTTGACTCACAATAACACGTGTAACTTCCGATAGCTTAGTATGTCGAAGCTTTCTGATTATATTTGTCTACTCTTACGTTTACAAAGCTCTCAGTCATCCCAAATTAAAAAAGTAAACATTATTAACTATTCCACAAAAAAGAATCATAGAAATCGGTATAGAAACATCAAGTTATACGTGAAATACGCTAATAATAAGCCATCGCGCGTGAATATTGATTTATGCTATAAGGATTATTTTTGTATAAGATCGCGAACGCACAGGCAGGCTACTTTTTATATGATATAAATATTTTAAAATTTTATGAAATGTGTCTTATTTGAAGAATCTAAAAAATGCAACCTAAAATTAAGATTCCACGCGGACGAAGGCCACAGCTAGTCTCATATATCATTTGATATATTTACAAAAACAAATTGTAACACCAGTACTTATACCAAGTTCGTAATAATATTCCTAATTACAATAATATAGCATCGTATATTAACATAATAATTATTATAATATAGAAAACGTTATGGTATGTATGTATGTTTGAATTAACACTAAATTTATTCTCTTAGGACATTCATAGGTTTAAAAAATTAATATTGTACAGCCAGTAAGACAAAAGGGTTGTTTTTTTGTATTTACGAATAAGGTATTTTTCATTTCGAAATTGGTAGCGAATTGGTTAAAATATCTCTTGCCTATTTATTTTATTTTAATTTATTTAGGCACTATCTATAATGTTATGTGTAGTTTTAAAAATGATTTAAACGCTGTCTGTTTGAATTTCAATGAAATTTCTTTGTAAGCATACAAAAATATCATCAACGTCGAGGGTGATGAAATGCGAGAATTAACATTGCCGATCTAAAGGTAAGTAGTATTCGTAGCTACTTTCCTAAAACTTATATTAATTAAACAAATATTTTTTCTTCATAATTCTAATTCCCTAAAATTTATAATATTTGAATAGTTATTCTGCTGTTATTGGGCAGAACAAATCCAACAAACAAAATGGTGATCATTTATATCGGTTTAGAGTTATAATTGTAAGTGATGTTAATAAACATAAATATATGTATACAGATTTATCACACTATGCTTCTAAGGTGAAGGAAGAAATCTAATCATACATCTTTACACAGTTTCGAAGAAGGGTTATGGAAAGTTAACTGGGCGTGGTTAACCCGTTGTTAAAATTTCAAACATCTAATTTTGTTAGGGTTGGGCTCAATCTCATCGGTAGAGACGCATGAGCTGTAGTATAGGTTATTAAGTATACTGATGCATTTATATTATAAAGTATAGACTTTAGGCAAATAGTTGCCTAATAAGCGATACACCGCGTAATATACTACTGTTTGGCGACGATTGATTGAAAAAAATATATCCTTATTACGAAATCTATTTTGAAATGTGTCCTCCTTTTATAACTAAATATAATGAACTTACTTTTAATTGAAGATTCTCTTGTCTTAGTTTGCTCTCTTCTTCTCTCAGAAGGATAACTTCTAAAGTAGCTTTCTGCAGATCAGTTTCCACATTGTCAGTTTTAGGGAATGCCTGAAATACAAAATGAGAAATTGGATAAATAGTGACCCAAGCTAAACTTACATCATCGAGACTAACATGCATTTTCATTACATCGTATTGCCCGTCAAAACAAGCATAGAAATGTTTGTTAGCTTACATGTCATATATATCTCTACAATACATTTAAGATGTCAATCTTCAGATTAATATTTAAAATTATAAAAGCTCTAATGTAACAACAAAAAACAAATAATGAAAAAGATTCTAATGTAAGTGAATAATCGAATTATTTAACTTCATGTTAATAATATATTCAGTAGTTGGTCTTTTCAAAGTAGCATTTATTTCAAATTACACCAATGAAGGTTACCGTTTTTGCTGTTAAATTTCCTGGTGTATGGTCATCATGCTTTTTTTTAGCTTCATTTTGGGTGTGAGCTTCAACAGCATCCTGTAAGATAATCGAAATAACATGCCAAGCTTGGCCATAGTCAACCTGTATGAAATGTTTACAGTATGGAAATACGAAACACACAATTAAATGGCCAGTATTATTGAAGATATAACAATGATTTACAAATAAACTAGCTTCGTCGAATGTTTGATGAAGAAGGTAAAATAAAATAATTACAAAGCACACAAAAACTACAATGATATTTACAAAAATGCATGCAAAAAATAAGGTTAATAATAACTGTCCCCTTTGTGATTACAGTAAGGGTCGCATAAGTAGACATCAACGTGACTGTATTTGAGTGCATAACTTTTTAGGAAATATAATATTGTCATTACAGTACCTTGGCAGCAACTTTAGCCTCATCAGCAACTGCCACTCGTTTCTTTGTTACTTCATTCTGAGCAATGTTGTCTCCAGCATCCTATAAGTATCCACAAATATATTAGTTATTGTAAGTATATGAAAGTAGCCAATACAACAGTTACAAGAGTTAGAAATTAGCATTCATTACATTTAGATTGGAGCCACGAGGATTCTCAAAGACACATTTCAGTTTGTAATCCATAAGTTGGTCAGGACTGATTTCTTTCCACTGAAAATACAAATATAGTGATTAAATCAATACTATATTAATTTACTTTTACTCATAATATTACAAATACGCACCACTTGATCTATATTAGTTTTCCCTTCTGGCGCAATAACACTTTGAACCATGAACTTGTGTTTATATTTTTCATTTGGATCCACATATACTGGTTGAGGTGTAACTGTAAAATAAAAGTTTAGTTGAGGTGAATTTTTACAAAACAAGTGTTGCTAAATTACTAGTTGGTAACTGTAAACTGGGCATAACTTACTTGCTATGTCAACCTTAGAATTTGGTTCCAATACTCCAGAATTAGGGCGAACACAGTATTTTTTTGGGGCAGTAGTTTTTATCTTGAAGAGTACTGTATCATTGCTCGGATTTTTTAGTTGCATATTGGTCGTATAACCTTGTTCAAATAATCCTGAAAAGTCAACTAAAATATTCAATAATAATGACTATATCCATAAAGATAACTGGTAATTTATAGCATAAATAATGGAAATATTGCAGTAAATTAAAAGTGCACATTCAATATGTTACTATAATATATACCACTATTTCACTACTTTTATTTGAGTTTGATATACCCATTCAACAAGAACGCTACGATAGCATTTTATACGTTAGACAATAATTATTAAATAAAAAAATCGTTAAATAAATAACATAATTACACAATAATGTGCATTCCATAACATTAAAATTTTTGGTTAATGTTCCAATTAAAAATATAAAATGACGAAGGTATTATTGCCTACATAAGAGAAAAAGTAAAATTTAATTTATACTTTTATTTCTCATGGTTACATCAGTATAAAGTTTTGTTTTTAGATTTTAGGGATTACTCAAATAAATATATGTGTTTTGTCCTTTGCATGGGAATCTCAGATTTTTTCCAGGAAAATCTGTAAAATTTTGCCTAGTGTTAGAATCTCTGCTTAAATTACAATTATTTAATAAATTGTTTGTTTGTATCTAGTGTTTGTAATGAGAAGTTTACGATAATTTATCCCCTTTGTCTAGTAATACATATAGTTGCTTTTTTACAAACACTCAAAAATAATCACATAAAGTGAACTAACTTTCAACTCCCACATTAATAAAAATAAACTCTTTCATATATAGTCTAATTTTACTGGACACTTAATATAATACAAATAGTAATATGAATCACTATTTGTTACCATTGTTATACTTTTAAAGACTTATTTATTTTTAAGGTCTAATCAAATTATTTCATTTCTCTAAATTAGAGGCAGAAGCCAAAAAAAAAAATCTATTGAATTATGTTTGAATGACATTGAACTTGAAAATACATTGTTTCACAATTGCACATTCACGGTGACAAGTTAACACTGACTCGCGAAGAGCTACCACGGTTTGCAGAATGTGTATATTTTAAGTCCCTATGTTTGTGCTATCAGTAATGTACAGACGCGCTCATTTATCAGTATTTCGATATTGGACTGACTTATTTATATCTGTAAGAAATTAAATAAATAACAATTCAAAGTTTGAATCCTACTTTTAGAAGAAAAAATAACGGCTGTTTTCGAGTACAGAAATGAAATATATTTGTTAAAGCTATTGGAAATTCATATGGCTTCGGTTTGTAGAATTATGATTGCAGAAAAAAACCATAACAGAAAAACGGTAACTTGCGATTCGTGCTGGTTTTTTGTTACTTTACCTGTTTTGGTCCTTTGCCTTCTTCCAACCTTTGGGTGATTTTTTAATAATGTAATATTGGAAAATTCGGGGTACAACATTATTACTAGCTGCGATGCTAAAACTCCGATGTCTATCAAACTAACTAAAGCACATCTCAATTAAATTCTTTGCAAGAGGATGTACGATGTTAGCACACACACAGCTGCTTTTACGAGTAAGAGTTCTTTCAAGACAAACACGACTACGTGTTTGGTTATTTAGGAAAATGTGAGTAAACATTTCATATGATGAGAAGACAAGGGACCAATAAATGTAAAGACGAAATTGCCAATAAAGATGGTTTATACAATGAAGATGGTATATCAAATAAGATGTACATCACATAAGTACGTCGATACTGTGCCATTCTAATTTGGGCAATTAGTGTAGGTAATTTCATTTAGTCGTATAGTAGTAGCGATAGAATGAAGATGTGGTTCGTGGTTTTTCTCAATGTTCAATGAAGATAATTTTGCTAATGCAATTGTTTTTACATATATACAAAGCTACTTTATAAATAGAAATAGTGGATGTTCCGAACGCTACCCAGTCGAGCTGTCGATCGATCACTTTCTGCAACTTAGTCCCAGGAATATACTCAACTTCTGGTACAGTCTCAATTTTCAATAAAGTGGGTTTCTCAAAACAATTTGTCATATGCTTGTTTAGTCCATTATTCTATAATTAATTTTCTTCTATAATGTAATTGCACAATTGAATTTCTTTCAAAATTCAAGATTGCATAAAGTATGAAGAGTAGTTCATTTGATAGACGAAATAAATTTTATTTTACTTTGACGCTACAAGCAGGATATTAATCTAGAGCCTTGTTGTTGCTGTCGTCCGCGTCGTTCCAGTGTATCTGCTGTAATCCGTGCCAAGAAGAGGGTGTTGCACAATTTGTTTCTGATTCTGGACGTCGTATGGCGCGCCACAATGGACGACTAAACTCAGCCTTAGCCTTGGCCATAAAGGCCCTACAGCTTGAATGGAGGAGGGGTGATCGCACCCCCAAGAAGCGCCACAATGTCAGTTTAGACCGTCCCTCCTGCGGGTATACCGCTCAGAAAGCTCCAAATTCTTTCATTTTAATTCTTTAGGGTTCTCATTAAATTACAATTTGTTTTATTTTATTTATATCCCGTATATGTGATCTGTAAGAGCTCGTTTTATCTATATTCTATAGATTACTGTTTTCGTCCATCTTTCCTACAATGTGAGATAGTCCCGGTTATCCCGTTCTAGATCAAATTTTATGACCTAGTTTTAACTATATTTAGCTCTTACAAATCACCTACATTTTTTAAGTCCCTTCTCTTTTAGAGCAATGAAATGAACAGTGTATCAATTCTTTTATCAAAATTTATTGTACTCCAAACTATGCACTAGACATACTCGTAGAATATTTTATTCTCATCTCATAAAACATATAGTTAATTTTTCTTAACTAAACAGTAAAATTTTATTAAAAAAAATTAATTATTCAATTAGTATACAAACATATGGAAAATCATAATTTTGACAATAATGATTTTCTTTGAATGAATCTATGAATTTTGATAAAAGCACAATTAAAATGTACTATTCAGGGAAATAAAACTTATGCGCTATACATCGATTTTTCGTATACTGTTTTTTATAACTATTAATCTATGTCAATTATATTTTATTCTAATATCTATTGATTATTTTCAACCCGAACATTCTTTCGCCGTAACACGTTGCGCCGCCACCGTGAAACATTTTAACCCTCTACTTCGGTCAGGGATACTGATGCCGTTTCGTCATCCCAATTTTGGTAATTGCGAGCAAAATTAACTGAAGCTACTCGATGACATGTGGTAAGAAAGGGACCTATGGCAGGCAAATGTAAATTTAATCTCGCTGATTTAATTCTTCTTCTCACGGTTTATGTGCTTATTGTAAACCCCTCGAACTTCTTGCAACCTAGTCATACCTCAGAAGAAGTTAAGGTCCAGTTCCTAAGCACACTGTTAACGATGAACCGGTCATCTCTGACCGCAGTTTTCCGTTTACGCCCCTGTCCTGAGAGTCTCGTAAACTATCCAGTCTGCCGATACCTCTTGATAACTCGGTGTATACCACAGATTTTGATACTCGTAAAGTTTGTGCGACATTTTCGTAGGTGTGCCCAATTTCAAATAGAGTAACGGCCCTAGTAACTTAAGTGACGTTTAGATCAAATATTGTCCGTTTATTTGCAGTTTCATTCACACTTAACACGATAAAACAAGGCAGTTGTGGTAAAAATTAAAAAAAAAACCTAAATTTAAACTCAAAATCAAAAGATGAGATTTTTTATGCAGTATGAAAAAACACAATATTACGCAATAACCAGTGTGTTTTTAACTAAACCTCTAAATTTGTCCATGAGTGTACATCGGCCTGGCTATGAATCGGCGCAGTGCCGTTATAGTCACGTCGATGGTGAGTGATGCTGTTGGCTCCAGATGCACGGCCCAAGTAGTCAGGCTCGAGAATATCGTCACGTAGATAGAGCTTCTGTGTTGACCGCTCCACTGTGACTATTATAATTATAATTTTTCACCGAGTAGAACGAAAAGTCATTTGGGATTGTCAGTCGGGTAACACAGGCAACTACCTCAAAATCGCGACTAATTGTTTTCTTTAGAATTGTTTGTGTACCAAACAATTTTTTTTTTCTTCTCTCTTCTTCTTCATAATCTATCTAAATATCATCTTTTTACAAAATGGCTGCCATCGCTACCGCCATCTTTAAATATCCGTGTTTCGAATTTTTCCTGGTGGTAGTAGTAGTAGGTATCGTAAAATACTAGGAGAGCATTAGGCCCTAAAGGCCTATACGCATGTGGTATCAAAAAATTTCAAAGTACCTATTTCGATTTTCGCTTTTCGGTCACCTTAGTCCAAGGCTAATCTTTTAGAAAATCACAGTCATTTTCTTTTATTATTATGCGGCAAACACAATGCACGAGTTATTTTTTTTTTTTTTGTAAACAATGTGTAGTTCTATAAAATAGATTAAAGATTTAGTTCTTTCTTTTGATTAAAACTTACTTCAAACATTATTACACATTATCATGAACCGAAAAGATCTCACACAATATTAAACTTTGCGTTTGTCCTGATGGTAATAAGAGGTAATATTTGCTCAATTTGGACTACGGTAATTGTTAGCCGTAGTTAGGGTTGCCAACCGTACTCTAGATGGAATTTTTAATTGGTTTTGTTTGTGTTATTTTGTGGTGGGTCGGTTGGTTGGATGTGTGAATACCTATTTATAATGTAATTGAATTGCGCTTATTCTGGTTCTGGTACTGACTGGCAGTCATTTAATTGGATCTATTGCTGCTATAAAAAAATCTATGGATATGCATAATATCCCTTTTAATCGAGTATCTGGCCTTAGTGCAGATAACACAAACTCAAATTTTGGTGTGCATCACTCATTATACACTAATATGGTAAATGTAGTGCCTGATATTGTTAAGGGTAACTGTCATGCACATATTGTGCACAACTGTGTGAAACATGGAATGGGTTTTCTAACTTACGATGTTGAAAATGTCATATTAAAAATATATAGCCATTTTTCAGTGTCAGCTTGTAGAAGAGAAGAGTTAAAAAAATTTGTTGCAATAGCAGAAGGAGAGTTTCATGAGCTTAAGAGACATATTGGCACTAGATGGTTGTCATTACTACCTAGTATTGATACCATATTATTGAATTGGCATCCAATAATTGATTATTTTAAAAATCTTGATGAGGACTGCCCTATGATAATTAAAAATCTGTTGATGTTAGAGAATCAGCATGACTTAATTGACATTTACTTACATTTCGCCAGCCATATTTTAAACATATTTCACAAAACTATTAAATCTCTGGAAGGTAATTCTGTTACAATTGTAGATGTTTTTGGTATTATGGAAAATTTAAAATCAGAATTACAGCAAAGACTGAAAGACAACTATTTTGGCTATACAACAAAACAGAAATTAAAACCTCTTGAACAATCATCACCTGACTTGTATAATAAAATTAACACAAATTTTTCATTGTGTATAAACAAATGTTTGACTTATTTACAAAAATGGTTTGATTTTAGAAATGATAACAGGCTGTATTCACTAAATACAATATCTTTAAAAACTACTGTTGAATTTAATCAATTAGAATAAATTATAGAAGGAAAACTTAATTTAAAAAGACTAAACACAGACATGGATACTTTATATTCAGAACAACAGTAAGTAACAATTTAAAAATTGCTCCAAGCCGAATCGTTTAATAACACAGACTTTATACAAAAATGCACCGCTGAAAAATGGCAATTATTTAAAAAAAAATGTCCTCAAGAATGTGATTGTTAAAAAAAAATATTTGCTATATACTCTCTGTTCCCGCCACTTCAGCATTTACAGAAAGAGTCTTTTCGGTCATGAATGTGAAGTGGCGAGAAGAGAAAAACAGAGCTTCATTGAATTTAATCAAAAATGAGCTCTTGATATATATAAATTTAGAGTTAGAATGTTTAGACTCATTCAATACCTTTAAAAATAATGAAAATTTGTTATGTGCCGCAAGAAGTACTAAAAAATACATTTTTAAAAGATAAAAATAAATGATACTCTTTTTTATAAGTGGATACTCTTTATCTCCTTTAAAATCAGATCTACTTTATTTCTGCTAAAAAAAAGTGGGCAACCCTAGCGGTAGTGCAAATTTGGATGGATTGTTGAATTTTTTTAGTCGATAATATGTGAAACATCTTTCTCACTACTCAAAATATTCAAACGCAATCTCAAACACCCCTGATTATCATAATATTCATATTTTACTAAACATCTCTTTTTTGATTTAGTGATGCCACCAAAGCTTTAATGTAAGCAAGCATATAAGGCAAGCATATAAGGCAGACTTCCCTCGTATCCTATTCTAGACTTTTCGATTTTCTTCTAAAAGCTAAGCGGTTCTTTAAAGATTACAAGATTTTTTATATTGTTTATGTATATCTACAGTTATAGTTAAGTTTCTTCCTTCTTCCAGTTTATAAGTATAGAATTATTGAAGTTGCAACTTTTTCATCATTTGTATTATTAGTAGAGTAAGCGCCACGTCGACCTTTAGATTTGATTTCCAAAATTAGTATGTAATTAAAAAAATGATTCGTTTTTGAATCTTTCTTTTTGATACCTTTTAAAATATATTCAATATTGCTCTCATCGTTGATCCCAAATAATTTTTAGAGCTGTATGAAGATCTTTTTAAAAGGTGTTAGTTTTTTATGCTAAGTATATAAATACTAACGGATAACCGTCAATAGACTAAAATAATTTACTTAATTTATTCATTTCCGAAAATGCAGACTTGAACAAGTAAAATATTGTCATCAGTTACCTTAGATTTTGACATTTAGCTTTATAAATAAAACTTCAGAAATTGTATCTGCACTCGTCTCATTTTCGGCAGAACATAAGTTAGGTATGTTAAGCTGATTTACTATTTTAGTAACTACATCTGCAATATGCAATTATCTAATTTAGTGAAATAATGATAACATATTTCGAATTGATTTAACATATTTAATAATTTTGCCCTGGAATGTTGAATGAATGGAAAATCGTCATTAGCTTTACTTTTTGATACAAAATTTAAGAAAATGTCATATACATCTTTTTTGTGAAACCGATTTTTTTTTGTATAAATATCATTGAAAACAAAAACACAGCTGAGCAATCTCTGTGGGCTAGATTTGTGGAATAATAAAAAAAATTATGTAAATTCTATGATATCATGTTTCATTATATCTGCCATAACCTGACTTACAACTTGAACACACCATGTGAGATGCATATATTGACAAGGTAACAGAAGCCCTCTAGTAGCAGACGATTTGTTTTTATTTAAAATCTAATAAAATCACCCACTTCAATAAGTGCTCTGCTTTATTTATATACATAAGTTTCTTGGATAATATCGCACCAAATTGTTATTTTGAATGAAATGTAAATAGTTTTCTATTTTATTTTGGTAGTATTAAGGCCTGCATCAAAGTTCAATCGATTTAAAAACGCATGCAAAATATACCAGTGCATCTCATCATCAGCAATGGGAGTTAGCGGAATTTTAATCTTACTTGCAGTTGAAATTTAGGGAGTTGCCTACTTTTATTTTTAATTATTATTTTGATTTAATTTTATTTACTTAAATTAACTGTATCTGACTGACTTACGTCCGCACTCAGATATGTCAATTACCAGAGAAGTCAAATAATGTGTATCTTAACCTTAAGATCGGTTTTAACCTTAAAATCTTAGTTCACATTATTTGAAGTCTTACTACAATTGACATTAAACGGTAATCGAGGTCCCTGAGTGCGGACATTAGGTAGGTTGATCTGTCACCTAGGTTTTATTAACCGACTTTACGAATGGAGGAGGTTCTCAATTCGTCTGAATTTTGTTTAATTTATTTTGTACGTAAAAGGTATTATCTCCGCGAATCATGAACCGATTTGCAAAATTATTGTTTTAAATGGAAGAGTATAGGTAATACTCACGAAATGTTTCCATATTTACCAAGTCAAGATCTGACTAAGATATTCTGGGGAAATCGAGAAAGTCATGGACGCTACTGCCCCAGAGAAAGAGTCATTTTTCTGCAATAAGTTTTGATGAAATGCAAAATTTACACCAAGGGAGACTCAATATTAAAGCTAAAAAATACTACGACCTACAGCAGATCAAAGAAGTCCTGCCGGCAGATTTTCGAGGTTTCTATAATAATTTACCTCACAACTAAATGTGGTGTTTTATTACTTTTTTGCACTCTTGCCTGTATTAAGTGGCTTTCTGTATTATTGTGGCTTAGGGGTAGTCATACTAAATTATTAAATCTTAATTATTAAAATCTTTTCAGCAGTGTCGTGTGAAGCGGGTTGTTACGTTCCCTAAAACATGGTTGAGCGATGTGATGGCTGGTTCATGCGTCATGCTCGTGAACGGGTGCTGCCAGCGGAGATGAGTCTGCTCTTTGCTATACTGGGTACCATTTATTATAATTTTAATTTAACTTTATTATATTCTTTTAAAACTGTATGACACGGCATTCCTAATATAGGCATGTTTTGAAATTATATTTTTATTAGTTGTATTTCCTATATTATGTAATGGAAAGTGACTTCATGAATTATCCATATTAAAGTCATTTTCCAAATTAACGACTTTGTATCTGTTTAATACAGGGAAAAAAACAGCCATTGCTGAGTTTCTTGCCGGTTTTTCTCAGTACAAGGTCTCCCGGCATAGATTTGCGAACCGATGGCGTAGCTTTT
This sequence comes from Scirpophaga incertulas, assembly GCA_036419045.1. Taxonomy (NCBI): domain Eukaryota; kingdom Metazoa; phylum Arthropoda; class Insecta; order Lepidoptera; family Crambidae; genus Scirpophaga; species Scirpophaga incertulas. The sequence continues at coordinate 22,083,395 of CM071626.1, forward strand.
CGACTTTCACAAGTGCTTGTAACAGCCTAGATTAAATAAATGATTTTGTATTTGAGTTATTTGTTTTGTTAATAAACATAATAATTATATTATTCTTAAATTAAGCTAGATCGTTTTCTTTTATTACAGAATTCCATAAATAATAAAACTTGCTAACTCCTGAAAATTATTACAAAAAAAAAAAAATATACAAGTGTAAAAAATGCTAACTCCAATTTTTCGCCCTAAAGTACATTATTATAAAATGAAATTATAAAAAATTGTGCTAATAATAGATATTGGTAAAATATCCACCAACATGTGTCTAGATTTTGCAACAGCTTAGTATTTCGAATTAAAAATTTGTTTTTTCTTAACGAGTCGAGTTAGCAGCTTAGTTCATTTAGCAGACGACATGTTGCTTAACCACTTTTTTCAGCACCAAACTCGCAGCCCAGTAATATCATTCTTGCAATGACATATATTTTATTCAAATCAATACATTAATTTAGATAGGGCTGTTCACATATTATTTGAACTAGCATAGTATTCAAATCAATTTAGACAAGGATTATGTTGTTCAATATTTTGAATTTTAATGTATAAGTGATGTTTTTAGTCAATTCAGTACTGATTTAATGCAATGATTTTCTTTATATAATTAAATATATTTATGTGAGAAAAAGGACTGAAGTTATTATAGCTTTGTATTAACAAAACCTAAATAAACAAGGAATTGTTTAGAAATATTAGCTTCTTTGATCAATACATATAGATAATAAGAAATTGAGTGTGGAGTTGCATAAAATGGATTTTCTCTATTGTAAGGTGTATTCTTAGCAAATTCCCTTATCTTTTATAACAGTGAAAACATTGTAGTAAACCATTATTTACAGTCCACACAAAAAAATGAAAGCTTTTTGACCTTCAATATTTACTGGACCAGAGTAACTTCACTGCTTGAATTTAGTAGAAAATAACACATTACCAAGAAATAATTATATATTGGATTAAGATGTCAGTAGGATGTGTATTTCTGACAATTTTTGTAACTACTTCATATTGGCTGATTATTAAAAAAGAATTCTTAAGTGGGTGTTTAAGCTGATTATTAGTATTTAGAATACTTAGTAATATTTGGCACATACCTTCGCGTTAGCGATGCTTAGATATTCCACAACATATACCAATTATTAATAATATAAAAATCAATACCTACTGTAAAATCTAAATGTGTATGTAACATTACAATACTCAAGAAATGGTAATGTTTGGACTCCCACTGAAAATATTGACCACGGAGCCATTTGTTCGTTGATCATGGACAACTATACAGTGGTTAATCTAGAGAGCTTATTGTTCAAATAATTAATGATTTATGCTATAATCAAAAATGTGGATAAAACGTATCAAAATATGAAATACCGCACCCTGACAAAACGCCGATATCTGGAAATAGATACTTACTCCATTTGTCAGCAAATAGCTAGCTAACGATCTATCTATGCTAAAGTTTCAATGGAATGGATGACGAATAATACGCTTTTGGAGTACTCACCTTTGAATTTTAGCTCGTTCTGAGGCTCTATAGTCAACACTTGATTAGGCATGTTAGCTAAATGCAAGTATTTCGTTGGCAAAAAGCAAATAGTGGATTAGAATTTAATGAACTTTCTGCGATGTCGGCCAATACGAATACGATGAATGACGAATTCGACATGCGCATTAGAATTGCCAGTACTAAATATTTACATTTTGTATCTGTACTGAACTCCATGCTATGAGCCAAACGGTATAATAAGGTTATAATTAAGTTAAGAGAGCGCACTGAAATATTATTTTTTTGTTATGGCAATCGGTAGTATAATACACATCCATTTCTGCCAAAGTCAAGCTTAGGAAAAAAAACACAGATATTGAATTTAATAATGTAAATTGGTTGATATGTTCTTAATAGCTATATTTTGGATTACCTGTGAAAAAGAAATGAACAATTCATAACAACACTGTCAATTATATAACCGGTCTTATTTACTTCTACGGAAACTTGTAATTTATGATGTAGATGTTGTCAAAGTTGTTACTTGATAGATTGATAATTTTTTTATTGTATTAGAGCATAGTATTATTTTCTTTTCTAAAAAGAATATAATGTTTTTTGTGTTATCAAGTGAATAAATATTTGTTAGCTTATAGAAGAATTTTATTTTAATAAACACAATATACTCTATCCATTTTTATCTGTGATAAAAGTTAAACAAAGCATAAAAAGGACTATTTAAGATGTCATTTTTCATTGCCGAAAGGTTTTATCAATAAAACATACAAATTCTATATTTTCGCTTATGCGTCTTTAAAAACACGGTCATATATAAAGTGTGTGCGTACCCGATGTGTAAAGGCCATTTAAGCGAAATTAAATGAAAGTGTTCATGGAGTGTAATCTTTATCCGCCGCATGAAAAATGCAGCTAAAGATTATACTCAGTAAATTGCACAGAAACTATTTTGATGTCATTTCGATTTTAGTGGTAATTGAAACCGGGCTATGGAAGACACTCCGGTCTCCTACCTTCTCAAAGCCTCCTAATTTATTTAAATATGGTAAGTGGTGACTCGCTGCTTACTAAATGCCCAAAAAAAGCAGATCAATATTGGTGCGAAGAGAGCAACATTGGTGTGAACGGGTAAGGGTATAGAGAGGTGTGTCTGCGACAGCGATCGAGACGCCAGCCTGTTAAGGCAAGACAGAGGCGGGTGGCATATACCCCCCTAAAGCACATCGATACCCTCGGTGACGCAACTTACCAACAGCTCGCCACAAGCTGCCCTGAGGGAGACTGACTGCACTGATGAGGCACTTACGGCTATTCCATTTTATTATTACAAACATTTAAATTTAGGTAATTGAATAATTACTTGTCGCTTTCAAATAATTTTCAGTATATTTACATAATCGCCAAGAACGCAAAACGGATTCATAAAAATACTGGCTTACTAATTGGCTAATTGTGACGCATTTCTATCAAATAAAACATATTTTTTTTAAATATGAGTGATAAGAGCTATATTCGAATGGTTTAAACGAATATTAGGATACGTGTTTCGTATATATCGCAGCACTACGGTGAAGTCCATAGAGAAGTAATCTTCTAATAACGTCAGTGTTAATTTTAAGCAAAAATTAAAATATGTTTTTAACTACATAATAATTATTTGAAAATTGAATGATTTTTTTATTTATGATTGGTAATTATTATAATTACGGTCAAATAACTTCATACCTAATTGTTCAAATTTCATAAATGATTTTTTATTCAGTACAAAGTTATATATAAATGTCAAAATGTACCTTTAAATTTGTTGAACTATAGTTTACAATTTGTATTAGCCAACTATAGTCTAAAAAAGCTAGCTTGATCTCTGTAACATGTAACAGTAACAGACATTTCTAGGATTGTAAGGATAACAAAAATCGATGAGAATTATCAATGTTTCTTACTATTATTGATGGTAATGTAACATAATCATAATATCATAGGGTCTGATTAAATTACATACGATACTAAATGAAATGAATTATTTTTATAAAAGAGGGCACAGCGGGAGTTCCGCTGTGCATTTCGCTCAAAATTTGGAGCAGCCCAACTGGGGAAGTACCTCCATCTTACAGAAGATCGCAGCTAAATAACACTACTCTTATGTAGTGTTGTGTTCCTGCGGTGAGTAAGGTATCCAGAGCTCCTGAGGATACGTTATGTCGACTGCGGGGGACCAGTGTTGCACACTGGACGGGCTTTGACCGGCACGGGCGCGGAGTGTGGATGCAGCGATCAGGCAGACCCGGTGAAACGGCTAACCGCTGGCCGCCCGCAGGTTAGTAGGGTTCCCGAACCCATGGACTACTTAATCTCCGCCTTGGGAGGCTGAACTGCCAAAAAATTCTGCTGAAAAATTCCTGTGGTTGCAGTCGTGCCGGAGAAGGAGACCGGAGTAGAGCCCGGCTGTTGCCACAGGGGGGACCGGGGGTCCTTCCGTACGCTGCATCGACAAACCGCAACACCCGCGTTGGTCATTGTCTGCTTTGGCTACACATATTTCTCTCTTTAGCTTTCGGCACAGCGTAGCCTCCACACCTATTCAAAACCGTCAATAAATGAATTTTGAAAATAAAAAAGGGAGAACACTCCCAGCGGCACCCCTTTCCATGAAGTTGCCATCTTACGGACTCCCCGAGGGGCTATGCAAATGGATTGCTAGCTTTTTATCCGGGAGGAGCATTAGAGCCGTAGTTGACGGCAGCTGCTCTGAAACTCGGATAATAAATGCTGGCGTCCCACAAGGCTCTGTGCTATTTCTAACACTGTTTCTGCTGCATATCAATGATATGCTGTCGCTTGGCGGCATCCATTGCTGTTCCCGGAGGTGGCTTGGTGTTCCCGGGGGCTCCCTACATGCCTGAGGAAGGCCATCCCTGAGGTTTTTAGTGGGTAGGGGAAGTCCGGGCATAGCGAATAGCTCAGGCAAAGTGAATACCCTGAATAATTCCAAAATTTCGCGTATGAACATGTCCGTCTCCTGTTGGGAGTTTCGCTCCCCACCCCTCAGTCGTAAACAAAGAGAGATAGCGGAAGGTCACGCGTCGTTTGTGAATAAAACAAAAAAAATCAAAAAGTAGTCATTTGTTACGATATTTCAAAGTAAGTAATTTCCTAATTATGTATTTAAATATATCGTTATCGTTTTGAAGTGATAATGTTTGTAAAGTGCATGTTCTTGTGTTGAATTACAGCAAGTTTTGACGAGATATTGTTTGTTGTTTTCATCTCAGTTTAGGTTGAGTTCAAAATGTACCTATTGGCAAAATGAACACGGGTAAAGTGAATATAGTATCCACTTTCCCCAGTAGTATTCGATTTACCCGGTAGACATTTTGATCATTATTGATTGTTTATTTTACACATTTTTTTATTAGTTTATACTTAGATAAGCTTTAATTTTGTATTAGATTAAATTTGTGTGAATGTAAGTTTCTATTTATTAAAATTATTATTTATGTTTCAGATGGTTTATAACTATAAAAGAAAAACTAATCAAGCCAAATGGAGTGAGGATGTCATGATGTTTGCAATAGCTGACTGCAATGCTGGTGTTCCTGTTAAAGCAACAGCAAAAAAATATAACCTTCCTTATTCTACTCTGTACAGGCATTGGAAAAATGGTACTTCGACTGCTCAGCTTGGACGTTTTCGTAAAGTTCGTTTACTTGCGACCATTGCACTGATAACTGACTAGTTCCTATAATTTCTCATTATTTTTATTATAATTTTTTGATTTTTGTCTCTTTTTATGGTAATTGTTCCTTAATTAACCATGTGTTCACTTTGCCCTATGGTATTGTCCACTTTACCCGGTGTGTTGGGCAAAGTGGATTGTGATACTATTTTTAATATTATAGATAATTATTGGTAAAGTATTGATGTTACACTGTTTTTCTTGATTTTATTTGAAACTTTAATAAATGCTGATTCCAAACACTTTTGCCTTTAATTCTATGTCTTTAGATTTTCTTTACATGGGCTGTCAAAGGTTAAGGTGTCCACTTTGCCCGGACTTCCCCTAGGCCTCCCCCTTCTGGGGAGGAGAGCCCCACATAACCCCGGCTCGCCACAGCCGGGGTATGCAATTTAAGGCATTTTCCTCAGGGGAACAAAAAAAAAATGGCGGCATTCATTGCTATGCGGATGACAGCACTGGAGATACTTTTTACACGGGCCGTGCAAATACTCCTCGTTCCATTGTGGAGGAAAGTTGTGAACAACTTGTGTCTGAAATCGAGAGTACACTAACCAGAGTCTCCGATTGGGGGCGGGACAATTTAGTCCAATTTAACAACTCTTAATACACAAGTTTGTGCGTTCACCGCTAAAAAAGACCCTGTGGCGGCATATCAAAGCGCCGCACACAAATTAAGAACACGATCGATGTTTTTTATAACGCCGCCAAAGACCGCCGCGTTCCCTGTCGGCGCCTCCGAGCAAGCGCGGCTCCCTTTGTCGGCGCGGCATATCAAAGGGCAATTACTTCGGCGGCAAAACTAAAAGGGATTTCGGCAAGGAATCTATTGATGTCGGCGCGGTAATACAAAGAGGAATTACCTTGGCTGCAAATATCAAAAGATCGATTGATTTGCCGCCAGTAAACACCGCCGACATTGCCTCCATTTACGAAAGACCGCTGTCGCTATAAAAGGAGCGAACACCGTTTCCACGACGAACTCCTCGCCAGAACACCACACGGCTAATTCGACTCGACTAACTTCAACTCTCGGGGATTAAAGAAGACCTAACAAAATTCAACTACATCATCTTGCAGCTGGACCACGCACGCTCCGATTGTGGAACGAGCTCCCTGCTGAGGCTTTCCCGGGGGATTATAGTATGAGGTTCTTCAAAAAGGGAGTAAATAGGTTTAGTCGGCAAAGCGTTTGTGATGCCCCTAGTGTTGCAAGCGTCCATAGGCGACGGCGACTGCTTACCATCAGACAGGCTGTAAGCTTTTGCTACCGTTGTAGGATAAAAAAACATCCATTTATTTTCTCAAAGGAGTACACCCTAAATCCACATCGGAGTTAGTTTCCGAATCACTTGAAAAATCTTGTAATTGCATTTATTTATCACCTTTTACCAGTCTTCAGCAGATACATTGTCTACCGCAGATTTTAGTGGTTGCAACATTTTATTTGCTGTGAACGGCGGTGTTGTCTTGTATTTGGCAGCGTAACCTTTGACTTGGGTCCAGATAAGTTCAATTGGATTATAATGGCAATGGTACGGGGGTAGTTTTATGACGGTGTGACTATTTTCGTGGGCTTAACCATCTAAAATATACGTTGGAGTATTTGATTTGTGCAGTCTTAATAATTCATTTTTGAGCATTTTTTCGTTGGCTTCTGTTCCCTTTTCTTGCAGCCATGCAATATTTTCTAACCTTCTGTTTGCTGAAATTGGTGGTTTTTGCCTTTGGACCGAGTGATATGGAGCGTTATTCATGATAATATAATGTGGCTCCTTTAAATTACCCAACAAATTTAAAAACCACTGATAAAACATTTCGAAATTCATCTCCTCGTGATATTCAGACGTTTTTATAGATTTGAAAGGCAACAAGCAATTAGGCACAAAACCAGATGAAGTTCCAGCATGAGTTACAATGAATCTTTGACTTTTGCCTTCAGATAATTTTGTGATTGATTTTTCAGTATCATCGGCCTAAGCTTTAGATATGGTATGATTGGCGTTCAGCCATGTCTCGTCAAGAAAGACTACTTTGTCCCAAATTGATATTACTTTAACTTTTCGCAGAAAATCCAACCGAGCAAGGGCAATATCGGTTCTTATTGGTGAACTCACTATATGTTCAGCCAATTAATTTGCAGAATACGCTCAGAAACGTTTGTAGATTTTGATGCACATATTTATTTGTGGAAGAAATAAATTACTAATATAAAGTTTGATAAAACATTATATTTACATGACATACAAGTTTGGAATACACAAAAGACAAAAAATAAACTGTGACACTCAATCAACTTTTTGACACAGAAAGTCATTAGCACGTATATGCTACCTATGAGTAGATAAAATTGTAGTTCCTTAATTCAGACAGACCTTCTTGTTCTAACAGTTCTTTCCATAATGATTTTCTTTTTGTCACTATTTTTATTATTTGTATTTTAATAATTCAATTTTATTTTCCATCAAGTACCTATAGTATAAATGTAAATAAAAGTTTTATAATAAACAATAAAATTAAATGATAGTCATAATAAAATAAGTGTGCCGAACATTGTTTTGATAAATACTTGTCTTTGGTTGTCGAATACATGTCATACATGTATTTATTTAAAAGTACACAGAAAAATACAGGATTTGTGGTACGCAAATAATAATATTGTAAATCCGACCGTTTACAAAGTTTTATTTACAAAATCGACAGTATATATTTTGCATTCAGGATGATTCATCGCATCGCTAATTAGGTTGACATGTCCATAAAGAATGACATTGAGAGATTCTGTGTGTGTTAATTCGAAAGTACTTCATAGGCGTAATTTTAGTGACAGCTGTCACAGAGATCAAGGACTATAACTCACGAAACAGCTACCTATAATTAGGGGGCAAGGTTAATCGATATTGTCCTATCGATAAAGGTATCCACAAGTCGATATGCATCGATGTTCAAAAGTTGCAAAACATATCAGTATATATATATATATATAAAATTTTCGTGTCACGATCTATGTTCGCTATAAACTCCGAGACTACTGAACGGATTTAGATGAAACTTAGATTATTTTATGTAATTTGGGCCAACTTAAAAGATAGGATAGTTTTAATATTAATATTATTGCAAATTAAATGTTTATGACACGAAATTAGTGCATATTTATCAGTTAGTTCTGTAAAATCCTAATATGTGGCGGTTTAGCATCTAAGTAATATTTATTATACGACATTAGTGTGTATTTATCAGTAGGTTCTGCTAATTCCTAATAGATGGCGGTTTAGAATCTAGATGGCGTTGATTCCAAGTCATTTCATTTTCGTTCATATTAAACAATTTGTTTGTGATTTTTTAATTATACTTTGTTTTGTTATTGTTCAGTTTGAATATATTTAATATTATAAATAATAAAATAAAACTCATTCATTTCTGGGGTCAATGTCCGCTTTTCTCAATTGATTTGGCTGACCAACTATAAGATCTTGTAGTAGTAAAGGGTCTTATTCTTTGAGTGCAGTGGATGAGACTATTACTTACACGTTCCTGTCGACAGGTAATGAACAGTGAAAATAGGCTGCCTATCCTTAACAAGGAAACAGGTTCAAACGAAAATGTTAACAACCAACAAATTGTTTTTAACTATGTTATAAATAATCGACTTTTTTTTTTGTTCCCCCTGAGGAAAATGCATTAAGTTGCATACCCCGGCTGTGGCGAGCCGGCGGTTATGTGGGGCACTCCTCCCCAGAAGGGGGAGGCCTACCCACTAAAAACCTCAGGGATGGCCTTCCTCAGGCATGAACAGGCGGGAACCCCCAGCCTCCGCTCCCCCGCCGATACAGGGAAGCCCTCCTCGGGGGAGGCTACAATACCTCCCCCGATCTCCACCTCTGTCAACGCCCTCCGGCCACGGAAGGGGCGTGGTCCCTCCCGGGTCGGCCGCGGGTCGCCGTATCCGGCGACTCGCGGCAGCAGCGCCGCAGCTGTGCTGTCGAGCCCGGCGCCGCCTCCTTCGAGCGGGATCGGCCATCTCCCGACCCCGCTCGGCGGACTCTTTCTGGAGCATCACTGCTTCACAGAAGGCTACATAAATAATCGACCTATATATAATATAGATTTATAGCTCTGCGATTTCATATCTAAGTCATAGTGCAGGTATTCCAATATATTTTTAAGATAACACTATTGTTTTATTATCTAAGTCATAGTACAGGTATTCCAATGTATTTTTAAGATAACACTATTGTTTTATTTGTAATATCTTAGTTATTTTAAATTCATAAAACAATTCGTCGCCGACGCCGCAAAGGGGCGAACTTCATACAAAACAGTCTAAAATACAGCAATGTAAAATATTACTGCTGTATTAATTTAGTAGCTACGCCTCCATAGTATACTATTACAATTGATTTTTATAATTATAATAGTTTTTTTCTAAATAGAAATACAGCTAAAATATGCACGCCATCGGGGAAAAAAAATAAACGTTTTTTTGCTCTCCAGAACAATTTTCTTAAATGAGATTCGCCCCTTTGCGGCGTTGGCGACGAATTGTTCAGATTTTCTTTTTGTTTTATTAAACTGTATAATTTTACATTCGAAGAAACTATTTTATACTGTGTAATACTAATCACATCATAAAGTACTCATTTTAATAATAATAATAATTAATTTATTTGTTAATTACCATTTGTTACATTTTACTTTAATATCTGAAAAATCGTGTTAATTACCGAAAACACAAAATATAAAAATCTCCGAACTAAATTTAACCTTTAGTTATTTGAGATAGAATATTCGAAAGAAATATTTCGTATCTGCTTTTTTTCCGCTGATGAAGTCAAATCACTCACCTCAGTCGATCGGGTAGAATATCATTTTGGAATCCGTTACTTTTTTTTTTGCGGGCGGTGCGTTGATTATTAGTTACGAGTATATAAATTTCATACATCAATCCATTTTCTTATGCTTTTACAAAACACAATCAAATTTACAAACTAGTGAAAATTATGAATAGGACAATGTTCTGCCATTATATTTGCGAACCATTATAAGTCCCTCCAAACATCAACCTCGGTCCAAATCCCTTCACACACATACGAACATAAATTACACCGGGGCAGCCGTCTGTCCATGTTTAATACTTCTTACATCAATGCAATCATTGCCGGTGCTGTATTAGAAAAATATCCAACTAAGGATCGCAACAGCTCCAGTCACGAAAAACTTGTAACGCCAATAACCATATTTGTCTATTGTATTTAGTGATATTATCATATAGAAGGAGGCGCGCTAGGTGCAATGTAGCGAGCCTATGCCATTCAGATCCAATGAACATTGTTGAATAAGTAATATTTATCCGTTATCAAATAAATTTCAGTAGTATACTAGAGCAATGTAGACAATAGGGTCCTTACAATGAAGGTAATCAATCGCAGTTGGGCAGTGTGAAAATACTATTTTTTGTTAAATAAGCAACCTTTTTATTCAAAGAAGCAATAAAAATAATCTAGATTAGATACATAATATAAATAATAAACAGTAAGTACGTCCTTTAACAATACCTTTAAAAATAGTACCAAGACATATATTTCAAAAGCGTGAGAATAATTTTTACTTGTTGCAATACATTATAAATGAACAAAACTAATATTTTAATCAAACAATAGTTATTAAAGCCTTCATTATCTCAATTATCTATCACCCTGCACACATTACATTAACATAATATTCATAGTATAAAAAAAAACATTTACCTAACAATAACATTTAGTTATAACAATTTATCCAATACTGCGACACATTTTCCAATACATGAATGTTCAATACATTTAATTGTATAATTGAAATAAATATTCAGATACAAGAATCTTAGCTGCAAAAAAATCTCAAGGCACTATGTTCGAAAGTATGTTTTGTAATCTAAAAATTAATTAAATCTAACTATAGCTAACTGTCCCAATGCACAACATGTCCCAATTATGCCGGACATTGCCTTATAAACTCCGAATCAAAATAAATAACAGTGACTGTCATGTCATCCCTAAACATACGACTGACATCTGGAGTCAAGCTAAGCAAATGTGCCAACCGTGAATGGTCGACACCATACTCTGTGCCACCTATGGCATGACGAATCAAATGTGTAGCGGCATTCTTATCCTTAGGTTTACTTTTTAAACTCTCTTTTCTGTGCAATAGCAATTCATTTATATCACCAAGCTGTATATTCTTTCTAGGTAATTTCAAAGGATTAAAAAAAACTTTACCTTTCATATGTTCACCTACTAGTTTGACAGCTTGTAATGGGGTCATCATATCCCAAAGGCCATCGGAAGCAATTATTAAAAACTTGTCTTTGGGTGTGAGTCTGTGATAATAAATATCTGGCAGAGCAGTTAAGTACGGTGGAGTTAGATAATTCGGTGGGATAGCCTTTTGACCTATCAAAGGTACTGCAACGTTGTTTAAAGTCTCTACAGACCATTTGTATCGATAATCGCCCATACTCCGAAGTGGTGCCAGCTCTCCTAGCAATCTATCACGTCTTATGACTGTTCTTCTTTCCTCATCAGGATGTTCATTCCATATCCTTTTAAGTTCGTCAAAATTTTCTGAGTTGTGTTCACGTGTAATTTTTTTCGCTATCCACTCATTTTCTTCAGTCAGTGTTCCTAAGACTGCATTGCAATCACCTACATTAGCAACACTCAAGTGAGGTCCATCAATATGTGAAACACAGGCCACCGCTCCCGATAAAGCAACGGACAAAGTTTTAGAATTTAATATACTGCTACTTTTATGTGGTTCCACTACTTCTCTAGATATATCATTATCGAGTTTCATTATTCCCTTTTCTAATGAACTACGTACATCATTAATGTCTCTAAATTCCTCTAAAAGCTCCAGCAGATACCTTTTAAAGCTATTTTCATACAGCAATCGCAAGTCTTCCACAATCTCCACCTGCAATAACATTAATGACAGAAGTAAACTCAATCAGTAAGCAGAGTTATTAATTGTACTATTCTACTAGTAGTTTGTGACAAAATTTTAATATTGATGTTAATAATGAAATCAAAATCAAAAAATCAAAATAATATTTATTCAACATAGACCTTTACAGGCACTTATTGACGTCAACAAACAAAACAAAAAAAAGCTTAAATACAAAAAAAAAAAAACAAAAACCTTGTCCGTACGTACGAATAAGGAAAAAAAAAAAGAAAAAATATATTGACTCGACACCTGTTCGGAAATTGGGAAAGCCTTCTCGAGAAGAACAGGCAAGAAACTCTGATGGTCTATTTTTTATCTCCTCTTTTCAATGTTAATAATTATAATAATATAATATAAAAATACAATATAGTATAAGATACAATCATACCTAATACGATTACAGTCAGTTGGGCAAAGAGAATTTGATACATTTTGTTTTCTTAGAATTTAAAGACAAATTATTAGTTGTGAACCAATACAGAACTCTCGAGAGAGCACTATTTACATCGTCATAACATTCCTTTTGTCTATCAACTTTGAATAGTAAAGAAGTATCATCTGCAAACAATACTGTCTCACACGATTCTGTAATGTAGTAAGGAAGGTCATTTATATATATTAGAAACAGTAGAGGACCGAATATTGATCCCTGGGGAACCCCCATAGTTATAGGCGAGCTAGCAGATTCTGATCTATTAATAGATCTATGGAATATCTTTTTAGTAGTATAGATTATTGTACATAAACAGGATTAGAATTGATATTTTTTTCAAACATGTCATCATAAACAGCAATTACTTACAAAACTCTTTGTGTGATTGAGCGTTGTGTTTTATCCTAGACTGTAAAACCTTCGTAACAATTTGATTACATCTACGCTAAAAGCAAACCTTTAGCGTTAAGAGCCATATTACATCTAGAACGCGATTTTTGCGAAAAATGGTCAATTTTGGCATTCTTGATCTCAGAAACAATGATGCATTAACAATTTTGACTTAATGAATAATGCAGAATAGTAATTGACATAGTTTGTAGCGGCCTCGCTTTTTGTAAATTTTGCTTAACTTTTTCATAAAACTAAAAATATTGTAGAGAAAGATTTTCATAAAATGCGTGAAGGCACATTTTTGAGCTCCTGGATTTAACTACTGTTCTACATAAATGAAATTAAAAAATGATTATCTCATATAGTCTTATAGTTTGCAGCGGCCTCGGAATTTTGATATATTAATGTATTAAAATAGAAAACAAATCTTATTCTAAACGAAAAAACTTCGAAAATCGCTTTAAGTTGAGAGTGAATATCTTCTATCTACGATAGTATTTATTAATAAAATGTATACGAGATCCTGTTAATGAGCTAATGATGGATAGTAAAACTAAAACGTAAAACCGCCGTTATGTTGCCCTGACCGCCACATAAAATTTATTGTAGAAACTATCTCGCGATTGCAACCGCACGAGCTCAAGGGTGGGTTTCTCTGTGCTGAACGATTGACACATTGACTTTAAAAGAGTTTTTATTATATGGAATCTAAATATTTTTAATATGTTGTTGAATTATTCTTAAACTTAATTTCGTCATTTTATTAATTACGTCTAGGTATAGATGTGAAAAAAGTTAAGACATACATTACAAAATGCAAATACATTAAGAAATGTAAACAAAACAAGGTACTTCTTTCGTCAATACATGTATTATATATTGTAATTATATTATTAGTATTTAGCACTAATAATAATAATGGGACTGTTACAGAATGAACTCTGCCAAGAAAACATTATTATTTCCGATGGATAAAGATGATGTCCCGACATCATAGACTGAGTATGTAGTACGAATTATTGTTTTATTGCATACACAATTTGCTAAGAAGGCCTAGTTGAAATAAAATACTCCTCTTGTGCATTCAACATGAATGATGAACGCTATCACAGGAAAAAAAAAACAATGTTGCCAATTAAATTCTTCCGGTAAATTGGTAATGAATGAAAAATACGATTGGTTTTACCAAGTCCAGGGACCGTACAAAGAGCCTTGAGATTTGCCTTTTTGCAGTTTGGACTGATCCGGACTATACAGTGTGTTAGGGAACGGACTTCCGATACTTTACCAACGTGTTGTATGTTAAGTTTTATCGACAAAAACCTATACAAATGGGGGTCGCATCCCTCATCCCTATGAATGAGAGCTATTTCAAAATTTTATTTCTCGTATGTTAAGGAGTTTATTAAATCTTGCTGTTTTACGATTTTATTTGGTCTACATACACAAAAGTGGCCTTATTTCAAAGTTAATGAGCTGTGCTAGCATTTAACAATAAATTTGTTAAGAAATTCTTTACAATAATAAACAAAATCCTTTGATTTAGACGGAAAACTGGGTAAAATTATCTATTTTTTTTTTTAGTTATTGGGCTCTACCTAAAATTCCGGGCCCTTGACATATCATTTTTTTTGTTTTAATTTATTGGCAATGAGTTGAGCTTGTAAATAAACCTAAAATAAGTACCGCTAAACAGGCAAATAGTTAAGAAACGGGTCTAACAAAACAAGTCAAAATTGACAAAAAAAACCCTATTCATAAGAAGGTAATATTTCTATTGTGTGTGAGAAAGAGAGGTATTTTTACGATTAGAAGGTGTAAGTAAGCCATTAAACTACACATTATTTGAAATAAAAACAAAGAAAAAGAGAGCACGAGAATTTATTCAAACCTATTTTTTTACAAAATTTGTTCGAAGTGACCGCCATTATTTTGAAGGCATGCGATTGCTCTCAATCCAACTTGTTGAGTGGCTCTTAATATCATATCTCTGTCGTTCCGTATCTTTTCAGCTGTAGCCATAATCCTCTGAAGGAGCTGCTCTCTGGTGTTTGGAACTTCCCGATAAACTTTCTGTTTTAATGTTCCCCAAAGAAAGAAGTCCAGAGGAGTCAAGTTTGGTGAAAGAGACAGCCAGGCGATCGTGCCGCCACATCCGATCCATGGCGAGTAATTAGCATGAATGTATGCTCTCACATTTCGGGAGTAATGTGCCGGCGCTCCGTCCATTTGGAAATAAAAAGGCCGCTGCTGCCGACGCTGCCTGAACACCAGCGGAGCCTCTTCCAAAAAATCATTTTGTAAAATCTCCAAAAATCTCTCTCCGGTTAAACTATCCGGTAAAACAATAGGCCCGATCAACTGGTCATTCAATAAGCCTGCCCACACATTTATTGAAAATTCATGTTGGAATTGACCAGGTCTAACAGCGTGTGGGTTTTTAGTCATCCACAAATTTTCAATTTTGACTTGTTTTGTTAGACCCGTTTCTTAACTATTTGCCTGTTTAGCGGTACTTATTTTAGGTTTATTTACAAGCTCAACTTATTGCCAATAAATTAAAACAAAAAAAAAAATAGCTCTCATTCATAGGGGTGAGGGATGCGACCCCCATTTGTATAGGTTTTTGTCGATAAAACTTAACATACAACACGTTGGTAAAGTATCGGAAGTCCTATCCCTAACACACTGTATAATGAAAGTATAAAGTGGGAGTTAAACTGAACGATAGTATCCTTTGGAACATTGAGATGTTACCTAAATTAACACGTTTTTACTACGAGTGAATATTCGTACTTCAATCCTAAAAAACCCTCTTTAGGTCGTTGATCTGTTCTTCCGTATACATGCAGACTCTGGAATGAGCTCCTAGCTGCGGTGTTTTCGGAGCGATATTTACAACTTCAAACTTAAAAAGCTTAAAATGAACATTTTCAAGACCATTTCATAGATTTTTGAAATCATCTCAATATATACACCCACTACTTACTTTGTCATTTAAAGTTTCCAATAATTTTTTTTCTTGTGGTTCCTTTATGAATTTCTGTAAAATATGCAACGGTAAAAGTGCAGCTGCTATGTAGTTTAGCAAACGTTTTGAAATAACTTGAGCACAAGCTGGTCCACCATGGCCATCAAACACCCCCATTAAAACACCTGCAATGAAAACGAAAATTTATGAAACATTCTTAGACAAAGAACAATGCTAAATTCTGTTACAAAATTTTGTTAGTGCGATAAAATACGCCATTGTCGTCTTGCTAAAACTATAATGTTCATAAATTATTAAATAAACAAATAGTATGCTAGTTTATACATTTATGTTTGCGTTGTAATCGTCACTCGCTATTAAAATATTTACTTACTATAGTGGAAATAATTGAGAAAGGTATTTATTCTTCATTTTTTTGCAACATCTACTAAATTGTCGATTCTCTTATTTTAATCGGATCAACAAGCAATCGTAATTTAATGCGACAGTTAAGTATAAGATATTATTGCTGAAATATTTGTTTAAAAAGACAAGGATGACAATATTTTCATTATACTGTTATAATATGTATACGCAACTTGCCTTTTGTGTCGTTTGTAATAATTATAGACAATCTAATAGATTATTACCATATATTGTTTTTCAAAGAATTTCACGCGCTGTTTTTTGTATGCGTTCAAACCAGTTATTAAAACTGTTATTCCACTTCGGAGAGGGGTAGTCAAAATGGCCGATTTTTATGTATGCATCAACAGCTTCTTCGGGTGAAATGAAACGTTAACCACGACGACTGCTTAATTTTGGGGAACGTAAAAAAATAGGGCTTAAGTCAGGGCTGTAAGTCGAAAGTTTAGACCATCCGGTCTAAAATTTCGATATTTTGGGTGATCTAAAATATCTTTGTTTCGCGGGCGGTGTGCGAATTAGCTTTGTCATAGTACAGTATCACACGACGTCTTTTATTGTTTTTTCAAAATTCAGTAATGGCTTGTGGCAAACGAACAGTAGTATATCAGTCACCGTGAACCGTCTTACGATGTTGTAGTACAAGAGTGGCGACGAGACATCCCTTTAGCACTAAGTAGGCAACCATTTTTTTTAAGTTCTCCGTGCGCGTATGACCTTGGTCGGTTATGGCTCATTCTGGAAGACCCAGACAGTAGAGTGCTGCTTAGAATCTGGATCGTAAGCATATATCCAAGAGTCGTCACCACTAACATAAACATGCTTTGACTCTCCTCGATTAAATCGCTGCAGAGTTTTGCGACACCAACTAACAGGGCTGGCATTTTGGTCGTCGCTAAGCAAATGTGGTATCCAACCGGAGATCAACTTTTTTACGACAAGTTCTTCGTGTAGGACTTTTCGTGGTCCCTGAAATGCCCACGGATGCCTCTATTTCTCGGTGCGTCTGCTGCATCTTCATGTGGAAGATCTTTGAGGATTAGCTGCCCCAGGGTTTCGAAGTTCTCTTGCGTTATGGCGGTTATTGGACGTCACTGAGACTGTCTACTGCCCACGTTGAAATTCCAAATACTAGCGTTCAATAGTCGTAAGACATGGTGCTGCATTACTAAAGACAGAAGTGATCACCTTAAACCATTTACGTCGCGATAATCCTCTTTGAAAGTTGTAAAAAAATTATGGCAAGAAAATTTTCCTTTGACATTTTCAACCGATTTGTCAGCTTTGAATAGACCGATACAATAAAACTATTCAACCAATCTTAAAACATGCTTTTGTTTTTAAATTCTACATTCTAAAAGATGAAAAAGTTGTATGTTTTTTTAGTAAAGTTGCGGGAAGTTGGCAAACAACACAACTTTCGAACGCGAACTTTCCATCTTGTGTGGGGCCTACCACTGCTGCTGCTATGGGGTCCGTCATATGCCTGCCACTCGAGGAACATTTCACCCTAACGGTCGTCAGTCCTGCAAGCCTGTCAGTCAGTCCTGTTTCAGTCCGACTCTGCCCACTGCCACTTAAGATTCGCAATTCTTTAGGCAATGTCGGTGACCCTTGCTCTTCTAGAGATTTCATGATTTCTGATTACGCAGAAAATATCCGTTTATATATATATATAAACGGAAAATTTCGAATCTCTCCCAAATCTCGAAATCCGTATATTTTACATGTGACTCCTGCATTTCACTTTGGATTAACAACGGCTATATATATATACTGTATTATAGTCAGTACATCCAGTCTGGGTTTCCTACCGGGACATACATATCCCACCAGACAAGGAAATTGCTTGGATCATGTTATGGTGGTCTGTCTTAAGTACAAAAATTATAGTCATGGATAGTACCGTCACAGATCACGGTTCAATATTAGTTAATTTGACTCTTGATTCTCCTCGTAAAACTGAAAACATTTATATTGATAAAATTGATTATAAAAATGCTATTAGATCGATAGTCGTCAGATTTCTCGTTTATCTCGGAAACTTGCAACCCAGAAACGGCAGCGAATAGACTTGTTGATATACTGTCATCTGAGATAGTGACAAATACTAAAAAAGTTCACTTACCAAGCCATGGTTTTAAACGAACTTTAAAACTATGGCTCACGCCTGGCTTGCTCAAGTGTATTCCCCACCGAGACAAACTTCACCAGAAACTTAAAAAAGATCCAAATAACGAGATCCTAAATATTTCATACAAACGTTACAGAAACTTCTGCAATTCTCTGTTGAATAAATTAAAACGGCAACATGAAAAAGTTCTTCTAAAGAGTGCTAAAAATCCTAAAGAGACATGGGCTGCTATAAATTCTATCTCAGGTAGGAAAAATACATCTAACTTTGCAAAAGAGTTACTAAAGGAAAATCCTCTAGATTCTGTCGAGAAAGTCAACCATTACTTTGCAAATATAGGTTGGGTTCTTGCTGATAGGATAACAAATAGAAAGGGACAGCACGTGAGTAATAGTACATCAAATCAGCTACTAAATTCATTTGTGCTCATCTCACCAGATGAAGCTGAAGTAGAGTCCATTCTATTAGGTCTTAAAAATAATTGTGCCATAGGCTGGGATTGTATACCTGCTGTCTCCTTAAAATGATTAAGGGTATTATTTTGTCGCCTTTAACCTTACTTTTTAAGGTATGTTTTGAAAGTGGATGCTTTCCCAAAGCTTTTAAAAGATCAGTCATTACTCCAGTATACAAGAGTGGGGCTCGAGACGTTGTGGAAAACTACAGACCAATCTCTGTGCTTCCATCCCTATCAAAAATAATAGAAAGATTACTTAACAACCGTCTAGTAAAATATTTGCAAAAGTATGATATATTATCTTACATGCAATTTGGCTTTAGGCCCGGAGTTAGCACAGAAGATGGTGTGAGCAGTTTGGTAAATCATGTCGCAGATAAACTAGAACTTAAACACAAATGTATTGGTGTCTTTCTAGATTTGGCTAAAGCTTTCGACACCGTCTCGATTCCAATTCTTGTTAACAAATTGGATAAAATTGGTCTTCGAAACTCAGCTCTCTCTATCATGAAAAGTTTTTTAACAGATCGGGTACAAAGAGTCAAAATAAATAACTTTATGAGTCCTGATGCTAGTGTAATCTTCGGCATTCCACAGGGAAGCATACTCGGTCCAAGCCTCTTCTTAATCTATATCAATGATCTTTGTCGAATGAATCTGATAAATGGCAAATTGTTTACTTATGCCGATGATACTGCAATTATCTTCCATGGAGAGACGTGGACCGAGGTGCAAGACGTGGCTGAAAAGGGAATCTCAAGTGTGGTTGAATGGTTGGATGAGAATTTGTTCACTCTTAATATTTCAAAATCCACTTTCTTACAATTTCGCATTACAAACACCCGGGACCTCGTAGATATCAACCTACGAGTTCATTCATGTGATCAAGGACAAACACAATACTCATGTCTCGGTATTACTAAATCAAACTCAGTAAGATATCTTGGAGTTTTGTTAGATGACAAACTAAAATGGCTTCCTCACATTGAGCTCATGTCATCACGACTGCGAGTTTTAATTTAGACGTTCAAAAATCTCAGACACGCCGCTGATTTCGATTTGTTGCGTACTATATATTTGGTGTTAGCGCAATCGATTATTGGATATTGCATTAATGTGTGGGGGGCTGCACATAAGACTTTTCTGATAAAGCTTGAAAGGACTCAAAGGTGTTTGCTGAAAACCTAGATATTTAAATCGTACAGATTCCCAACAAAATTGCTCTACGACAAATGTAAGGTGTTGACAGTGAGGCAACTGTTCATCTTGAATGTTATTATAAAGCTACACTCTCATACATCATATAATCCTGAAGTTTGCCGTAACAAACGTAAAATACCAAATGTTTTAGCAAATCCTTCATGCCGTACTAGCTTTGCCAGACACCAACAAACATATATTTCTAGAATGCTTTACAACAGACTAAACAGACATTTAAATTTTTATCCACAACTAAACATGAGTGTAAAATAAAGGTGAGAGATTATTTAATACCTCTTGACTATAAAAAGACTGAAGAATTGATAATTTAATCTCAGAAAGTTAAAAATAATTAGAAAGAAATGTGTACATAAACAACATTTTAATTATATGTTTATGATAAGTCTAGATAGAAATAATAATACATAAGAAATATTAATATGTATTTATGCATATATATGTATCACAATGTATATATAAATATATGTAACTAAATTATCATTAAATATGTATATGGGTATGTATGGGTGTATGTATGTATGTATGTTTGTGTGTATATGTATGTGTAGGTACCTATTTAATTGCTCCTTAATTGATATTATAATTTATACAAAAAAAAATGTTTTAATACTAGGTACTACCATAGTGTCATATACATTAGTGAAAACTAGTGGCTTTCATAGAAAATAGAATTTGTGTTTGTAGGTATTTTTGCTGTGTAAAATTTTCTCGTGTGTATTTCAGCTTATTATATCTGCGACATTTTGGGAGAGGCCGCTGACCTCTAAGACACAGACTCGTCTAGTTTAGGGGTCAGAGACTTCAAAAAAAAATTGTGATATTGTGGAAATAAACAGTTATTATTATTATTATTATGTAGCTTTAATTACGTATCTTTATAAGACACGGTCCTTTATAAGGCTTGCGCGGGGTTACAGATCCAACGCGTAGAGGCCATTTAAGCGAAATTTAATGAAAGTGTGCGTGGAGTGTACCAACTGGGTCTAATCTCTATCTGCACCATGAAAAATGCAGCCAAAGACTATACCTAGTTAGATGCACAGAAACTATTGTCATTAGTGGTCAAAACGTTTGTGGCCTATTGCATTTCGATTTAGGTGGTAATGAAAACCGGGCTATGGAAGAGACTCCAGTCACCTGCCTTCTCAAAGCCTCCTAATTGATTTAAATATGGCAGGTGGTGACTCGCCGCTCACTAAATGGGCCCTCCAAAAAAGCAGACCAATATTGGTGCGAAGAGAGCAACATTGGTGTGAACGGCTAAGGGTGTAGAGAGGTGTGTCTGCGACAGCGATCGAGACGCCGTCGGCGTTATGACATTATTACACTTCCACCTTTCGAGCATTTGCTCTTGCGACTCCACTCTGTCCGGCTGGTTAAGGCAAGACAGAGGCGGGTGGCATACGCCCCCCTGAAGCACATCGGTACCCTCGGTGACGCAACTCACCGACAGCTCGCCACAAGCTGCCCTGAGGGAGACTGACTGCACTGATGGGGCATTTATGGCAGTCAAGGGGCATTAAATGCCCCACCAGCGGGCGATGGGGTCGTCACTTCCCTACGCCTTATTATATTATTATTTATTATTATTATTAGTACATACCTGGTGTCATCTTGCAAATGCCTTCGCTTCTGGTATCTTCAATAGGATCATTAGAAGCTAGTTGATTAGAATCATATGACTTGATGGGTCCTTCTGCAAAATCTTTATTGAATTCATTCTTACGTAGAATTATTGAAACCTAAAACAACATTTTACATCAATGTAAACGATAAAGTTGTGCTTTCAAAAACATTTTAAATAATTTTATTGAAATATTATTTTTAATACAGACATGACCTACTTAGGATATGGATATATAAAATTTTAACGGATTTTAGTCAGATTTGTCACATTTTGTCAAAATTATATTAAATAAAAACCATACATTATTTTACTGTAATATTGCATAATACTCTATGATTAATCACCAATTTTAACGGTAGTACATTTCTATTATTTGAAGCTAACTACAGTTTTAATTTATTTTGTAAAAATATTAGTTGTTGTAAAAGTTATACCCTTCCTTTAAAATAAAACTTAACCTTGTATCATTCCAATTATTAAATTTTGCAGTCACAACAAATATTGAGTAACATAACTATATTTTTAACAAACCATTAAAAAAATATTATCATATTGTAATGACATCTACTATTTAATAATAAGGAGCAAACATTATTACTTGTAAATTGAATTTGAAAAATGTCTTAAATATTTTTTTTATCTGTAGTGTTAGGTTTGATATTTTTTTAATAAATTTTAGTTTGTTATTTACATATATAATTGGTTTATTTAGTCAAATTTGTGATTTTAATTTATATGTGTAAAACTAATTTATTTAATTTATATTGAACCTTGATTGTTTTAGTTGCTTTTTAAATAACAACTAAATACAAACGTTTGGAAATCCTTCTTCGCTTCTTAGTCAACGTCCGCCGCTCCAATCGCCGCAATCCGCAATATTAAAACTTGAATAACGTTTTTATTTTTGCACCAAAAAAATATTTTATGCATATTTATTAGTAAGATGCCTTAAACTGTGTACTTGCACTTTAAATATTGTAATGGTATACATCTAACCAATACCTTACAAGACGGGGACCAATACCTTATAATACTTATAAAAAAATAATAAAATTTATTTTAAAAACATTTCAACTAATGTTGTAGCCTTAGCAAACATAGACTATAAACTATGTAAAACACAAACATTATGATGACTTAAATATAGTAGTGAAAAAAAAATGTTTAAATACCAATACAAATATTAATTTCATAAGCAAAGCACAAAAAATGTTCCGCTCATTAACCTTTTCGGTCCGGATATATTGCTTTGTAAATTTTACAAGTATAAACGTTTGCTGCGTGGGAACGTAAGCAAAATGTTATCGATATATTATGTGAAGTGAAAGG
This sequence comes from Scirpophaga incertulas, assembly GCA_036419045.1. Lineage (NCBI taxonomy): Eukaryota > Metazoa > Arthropoda > Insecta > Lepidoptera > Crambidae > Scirpophaga > Scirpophaga incertulas. Next base: position 22,106,649 of record CM071626.1, read on the forward strand.
GGGTTTTGAATGCGTTAATCATTAAATTCTTTTAAATAAACTCAAACATTAGTCACTTCACAATATTATTTAGTCCAGGAATTGGATAAGGGCAACGGACATTGGGAATATTCCTTGATCTTTCAAAGGCTTTTGATACGATTTCTGTATTTATCTTGTTACAAACTTTGTTCTCTGCAAACTCAGAGAAGAATGTATTTAAGTATGCGCAGCAAGGTTTCAATATAACCTTGAATGTTGATAAAACTAAATACATAAATTTTTGTTTCTGTAAAGCTAAGACCTTGTCAATTACTCCGGCTCTTTATGCTCACTACTGCAAGAAAGAAAGCGACAAGTGTAATTGTCCATTAATGAATAACACAGGTAAATAAAAATACTTGGGCGTTATCATTGATGACCGCCTTTCAATTAAATACCATATTGATATTTTATGTAGTCGAATTCGCAAATTAATATTTGTTTTTAAGAAACTACGGTGTATAGCAAATTTTAAACTAGTTAAGACAGATTTACCTTTCAATGTGTCAATCAATAATTACCTACTGCATTACCTCATGGGGTGGGACCGTAAAAACATCCATTGTTTGTGTTCAAAATATAGGAATTAAGCATACTTTCTTGGCCAGATTTTATGTATTCCTGGGACCTTTTCTATATATATATAATATATTAAACGTCAAGCTATGTGTGTTTAATTGTACCTATCATAAAGCTAAAATACTTCTTCAAGAAGTATGTACTTCAAGTTATATCGTATGACGATACAGAGAAACTATTACTAGTTGCTAAATAATTTGTATTTTTATTTATATTTTAATCTTTTTCTTTGTTTGTTTAAATTTAGATATTAATCATATCTGATTAATACTATACATTTTGCATTTGATTTAAGTGTCCATATTTTTATTTTGTAATTACAAGCCTGAGATACAGGTTAATCCTAGTTCAGGTATGTTCATAGTTATATAATACGAGTATACCTACATATAAGTTAAGCCAATAAAAAATGTAATATTGACTATAGAAGTTATTAAATAACTTATTATATTATTATTACTTCTAATACGGTTATATTTATTGAGTCTTAGTTATTGAATAAGGTTCAGAAAATTGTCATTAATAACACTGTTTAAGCAACATATAGTGCCACCAATAATAACATAAAAAGTATTATAATATATTTAGTGCGCAGTTAATATTAGACACCAGTAATATAATGGATATAAATCACAGATTACATTCTATTGCAATGACATTTGTTTGTGCAGCTCAGTCACGTTGCTATTGCATTTCTTGTAGACGCTAGCCGCAACCTATTTAGCCCAGTCGGGTTAGCATTTAACCCTGCAAAAATTCCCAGGCGCATTTTTATTGTTGGAATCTTTGGGGGGGGGGGGATCAGTGGGAGTCTAAATTCAAAATGGCGACAAAATTCCAACGGAGCGTCGGCCGCCATTTTGAATTTAAGCCAAAACGGTTTTTGCTTAATAACTTCGCCATTTTCAACTTTTCGACAAAAGTTTAAAGAGCAAAGTTGTTGCAAATTTAATTATCTACAATTTATTTCTGGCAATTTTTTCGTATAAACGATATTTTTAAAGTTAAGCGGTAAAATAGTGAAAAACTATTAACATCGAATTATCTCATTAAATATTAACTTTTGGACAAAAATGTTCTGCAACAAAGTTGTAGAGAATTGAATTTCCAAGAAATTTGGTCCTTACAACATTTTCCGTAAAATCGATATTTAAGGTGCTACGCTTGCGGTAAAGGCAAAGAGACCCGTAAAAAGCGGGACAAAAGCGAACCGCGTACCCTAGACGCTGACGTCATCGGCTGAGGTGGTGCGGAAACGAGTTCGCGAAATAACATTTTTACGGGTCTCTTTGCCTTTACCGCAAGCGTAGCACCTTAAATATCGATTTTACGGAAAAAGTTGTAACGACCAAATTTCTTGGAAATTCAATTCTCTACAACTTTGTTGCAGAACATTTTTGTCCAAAAGTTAATATTTAATGAGATAATTCGATGTTAATAGTTTTTCACTATTTTACCGCTTAACTTTAAAAATATCGTTTATACGAAAAAATTTGCCGGAAATAAATTGTAGATAATTAAATTTGCAACAACTTTGCTCTTTAAACTTTTGTCGAAAAGTTGAAAATGGCGAAGTTATTAAGCAAAAACCGTTTTGGCTTAAATTCAAAATGGCGGCTGACGCTCCGTTGGAATTTGGTCGCCATTTTGAATTTAGACTCCCACTGACCCCCCCCCCAAAGATTCCAACAATAAAAATGCGCCTGGGAATTTTTGCAGGGTTCGGCCCTTTTTTTGTCTAACCCGACTGGGCTAATTCCCGCTTCGTTGAAATGGTAGTTTCAACATTTTGTAATGTCACCTTCTTCGCTTAGTAATGGACACAGCCGAACTAATGGCCTTCTGACGCATCCTCGCGTGGTACTAATGTCGGCAATTAGAGTCACACGATCGGTTCTGTGGAATAAACGAGCAACTCTTCTAGTGGTTTCTTCAATGGTGGAGTATTGTCGTCTTGAAACATGACCAAATCGACTTCTTTCAAACTATATCTGGAGATATCCTTTCGCCATTTGAAACGTTGTTGCAGTTCAGATAGAAATTCTTTGGACCATCTATTGTCATCTCAGAGCTGGTGTACTTACCCCAACCTCGCGTGTGTTTTTAGGTCGTGTTTTTTGCCATCTTCAAGTGCAGGAGCAGGCAGCGCAGCGCATTGAAGGTCTGCCAATGAGGAAGTGCCCAGGATTTAATGGTAAGTGGTCGTTAGGAGAGGACGATAAGGGATATAAATTACATCTGTGCAATATCTTTTCTATTTGAGAGAACAATGTTGAAATCTCTTCAAATGTTAAATGAGATTTGCCTATTACATGTTTTGCATGATATTTAGCGAATGTTATTCCGATTTCCCTAATGCCGCAAAAATGAGGAGCATACGTTGGTATAAAAACAAATTTAATGTCTTCTTGATCCGCAAAGTGAGAAAGTGGTTGAATGTGGAGAATGTGGAAATCTTATGTACATAGTCATACTAATCAACAACTGCTCTTTGGCAGGAGCAACAAAATTACGTCCGCTATCGGAAAAGATTTCAAGTTGCTTTCCTCGAAGTGCTGTGAATTGGCGTAAGGCCATAATAAAGCTTTCTTTTAAAAGTCCAAATGAATTTGAAACGTAGACACACGAAAACACATCTAACAAGGCAACCGCCTTACGTTTTATGATTTAAAATATAAAAAGGACCGGCAAAGTCCAAGCTGACCGACAGGAATGGGAAATTAGCTGTTACATGTTGAACTAGAGGTTACCCATTTTCGGAAACAAAGTTTCACCGCGAACACGTTTGCATCGTATGCACATTGATACCCTGCACCGTGATAAGATCCTACCATTGACAGACCAAATTGATTGACTTACTGTCGCCAACAGCACTAGTGGACTTGCATACAAATTGTTCGATTTGAAAATATAATTTAGTTAAATAATGAGATGAATGAAGTAATATTGAATGTTTCATTTCGTAATTATAACAAGATGTGACCTCGAAACCTTAGTAAATTATTTTTGTCCGTGAAAGGCGATAGAGCTTGCCGTGCAGACAGTATATGATGTTCCATTGGAAAATTTTGCCATATAAGAACGCAATCATGTCTTATTATCCCTACCCTAATATATAGCTTGTACGAGGGTGCGTTTTTATGCTTGCGGAATGATGTCCTAACGTATAACTCATAATTAATATAAATACGAGGTTTCATTGCTATTACATAATTAGTCTTTGAGCTATCGTCATCCAAGCAACATAGTCGGGAGTAAAAAGTGAAATAAGGAAAAAAATCGAATAGCGTGCCGTGATACAGTTTCTTACCAAGCAAGGATAATAAGTTCCGACCATACTGAATGAGATGTCATCGGCATACGGCGACTTTTGCCCAGGAAAAACAATTGTGTACAAGTGGTACAGTTTATTTAAACAAGGAAGGGAATCACTTGGGAGACGACCTCAGGCCGGGTAGAAGCACCGAGGTGACCACGCCAGAACTTATCAAAAAATCGAAAAAATTTTACTCGAGGGTACTCAACTAAAGAAGAAAAACATCTCGCACAAATGGTTGGAGTATCCGATACAACCATTTTTAAAATCCTGCATAATCATCTTGGCATGACCAAGGTCAGCGCATGATGAGTGCCGAGAATGCTCACGCCACTGCAAAAACAACAGCGCGTACAGTGTTCACGTGCATTTTTGGACCTCTGCAATGAGGACAAGGATGGTGTATTGAGCCTAATTGTTACTGGAGACGAAACTTGGGTAATCATTATGAGTCTAAGACCTGATTTCACCAAACTTTATCTAATAGTTTGTTAAGTAACAACTGTTTAAAGTTAAAGAAGATGTTAAATTATTATAGGTCCTACACTGAAAAATTAACAAGCCATTACAAAAACGACTGTTAACTGAATGAGTTCCGCAATGTTCACTCAATTTATCAACCTGTATACACAACCAAATTAAAGTGTCACCGTTCGTCACTCTCCGTATACGGAAATGCGTCTAACTTCTTTTGGTCGTTTAATATGTAATGTCGTATTACAATTCGAACAAATTAAATTGTCGGTTTCTGTTTATGTTTCTAAAGCAAACCCAACTTGTTCGTTTTGCCAGTTTATTTCACTGTTTTAGTTAGTCTATGCAAAGAGAATATCTAAAACTACGTGTATAAAGATTATTGTTAGTTATTTCAAAGGGTTATTTTATCAAAGAGAGCAATAATAATATATTATTGGTGGTATTAAATTTATTTGTGTGTTTGTATTTTTATTGTAAATTAAGAACAATGTTGAAGAAAACACGAGGGCCAAATTTCTCAAACAATAAGAAGGAAAGGAGAATGCCCAAATTTGCCCCACTGGTCCCAAACCTATAACAAAATGTAAATAAATATAAAAATATTATTACGAATTTTAGTGGCATTTATTTATCAAATAGGCGTGCGAGAGAAAAACAATAAAATAAAGTGTTTCTTAGAAACGGAAATGGCAATATGACATAAATACGAAACCATTTATATGGCCGATTAATATGGCCAAAAGTCAAAACGACGCATCTTGGAAATAGTATAAGTGTCGTCGTGTGTGACTTGTGATTTTATAATTAGTTTAACTGACCCTTGTTTGTTTTCCTGGACTTATTACTTGCCTCACTCACTACCTATCGCTGTGTTTTATCGGAATAAAGAATTGCTTATTGATTTGGAAAATGTCGCGGTGCACGAATTGTCATTTTTGTATCACATATCAACGGAGACGTTTTGTATCAGATTTGAACGAGGGTGCACAAACTATATTTATCAGATGGAAATCTGTGCAGGAGGTAAATAATTATAATAATAATAATAAACTCTTTATTGCACACAAAATAAATACAAGAAATAAAGTAAACAAACAAAGACAATTATGAGCAAACGGCGGCCTTATTGCTAAAAGCAATCTCTTCCAGGCAACCTTAGATAAGAGAAAAACGAAAACAAACTAGGAAATTTGGTAATAGGTGCAATTATTGTGAAAGTAAATAAAGTAAAATTACGTTAAGAATTTAAGGACAGGAAATGGCTACGGACTTGGTTCTTAAAGGACTCTAACGTTTGCGCTCTCTTAATACTCTCAGGGAGAGAATTCCAAAGTCGAACGGCATAAGAGGGAAAAGAGTAAGAGAGAAAATCAGTACTGCAAGAAGGTATATCAAGAGTCAAGTTAAAATTCGCTCGTAAAACGCGACTGGAGGATGAGGACCGAAAAGAGAACAAAGACTTAAGGTATGCTGGAGATGTAGGAAGAAACAAGATATTGTAAAGAAGAGATAAAATATGCAAATCTCTGCGCTGCCGAATAGGAAGCCATTGAAGTTTGGAGCGATGGTAAGAAACATGGTCAAATTTACGCAGATTGCAAACAAACCTGATGGCCACATTCTGCAGACGCTCAAGCTTGTCAAGTGATTCCTCCGACAGACCCACCCAGGCAGCGTCAGCGTAGTCAATTAAGGACAATAAGAGAGATTGAGCTAACACTGTCTTAGTCGCCGTCGGGAGGAAGTTACGAAATCTATTTAGCGAACCATAGGCTGCAAATATGTTCTTGCGAACCACCTCAACTTGCGGTCGCCATGATAGGCACTGATCAAAAACTATCCCTAAATTTTTCACCGATTCGCTAAAAGGAATGGTTGTTCCCCCAAAAATCACCGCCGGCAACAGACTGTAGTCAATGCGCGAAACAAAATAGGAACTGTCGATGATAATGGTTTGTGTTTTGCTAGGGTTGATAGTAAGCCCGTAAGACTTACTCCATCTGTCGATTATATTGAGGTCTCTATTAGTTATCGTTATAGCTTGCGAAAGATCAGACAGTGGAGCTTGTGTGTAAATCTGCAAGTCATCAGCATACAAGTGATAGAAACATGAAAGTGATTGTGTAATGGTATTAATAAATACTGAAAAAAGTAGCGGAGAGAGAACGCCACCCTGCGGGACACCAGCATTGATATTACACCAATCAGACAAAGAGTCATCAATGCGTATTCGCTGCCGACGGCCCGACAGGTAACTATGAAACCAAGCAATTACGATAGGAGATATGCCAAGAGAACGTAGGACACCAGTAAGCACATCAAAATCCACCAAATTAAATGCATTGCTGAAATCCAATAGTGTTAGCAACGTAAGTTGGCGGTTTTCCATACCCCGGTGAATATCGTGGTAATTTTAGTTAAAGCAGTAGTCGTACTATGACCCACGCGGAAGCCGAATTGCAAAGGATTTAGGAGGTTATTAATGTTGAGGAATCTGATAAGTTTATGATAGACGAGCTTTTCTAGAACTTTGGAAAGGAATGGGAGGATGGAAATAGGCCGGAAATCACAAAAGTTACTAGGATTTACTTTTTTTGGAAGAGGAATAACAAATGCATCCTTCCAAACTGAGGGAAATATTCCAGATGTGATGGAGGTATTGAGAATATGGGTGATGATAGGATTGACAAAATCTAAAATAGGAAGGATCATATTACGACTAATGCAGTCACTGCCCATGGCATCAGAAGTTATTGAAGTTATTATTTTCCTGACATCACTATCTGTAACTGCCTCGAAGCTTAACGGAGTGTAATTAGGTAACGGCATCGAGGAAAGATAATTTAAAGTTTCAGTTTTAAGATCACCACTAAAGGGCGATAATGACGTAAAATGTGAATTAAGAAGATTTATATCAAGCTTGAAGTGATTGCTACGTACCTGAGATTTGCCAATACCTAATGATTTAAGAAATTTCCAAACTTTTGCTGGATTTTCACAATCTATGGAGTTATAAATATGGCGTCTTTGTGCGTCCCTTATCACTCTATTGCATCGATTTCTTGCAGTATTAAATCTAATCTGATTTTCAGGTGTTGGATTGCGCTTGTATCTGGATTTCTCTCTGTTTCTCTTAGTCATTAGCACGCGAATATCAGGAGTTAGCCAAGGTGCAGGGAGATGACTTTGATAGGCCTAAGAGGAGCATGAGAGTCATAAAGTAATTTTAAACGATCACTGAATACTTGGACTTGTTTATCGACAGTATCACAATTCAACACATCTGACCAGTCAATGCCAGCAGCGTCCTCCCGGAGTTTTTCTAAATCCATGTTGGCAAAGCTACGACGTAGCAATATACGTGGTTTAACTTTGGGGGGACGAACACAATACGAAAGAAAAACTAGGTCGTGGTATGAGAAGGCCTCAGCAGAAAATTGACCATGCTTACTTACCATGTCTGGAGAAGAAACTACCATTAGGTCAAGGAGAGAAGGGGAGCAATTAGGGAAATGATGAGTTTCTTGGAGAGGTAGTATGTGAAGATTGTAAGAATTTATTAATGATACTAATTTTTTACACCGGCAATCATTTTTAACCAAGCATGTATTAAAGTCACCCATGAGAATAGTATGTTTAAAATTAGGACTAAAGGTTTCTAGAAGTAATTCTAACGAAGTAAAGTAGTCTACTCTCATGGATGGACTATAATAGACACCTAGAAGGACGTGAGTGTGAGACATCGTAATATCTAGAAAAAGGTGTTCAGCAGTGTTAGGTGGTGGTGGCTGAGCGGAATGACTAACAATAGAGTACGAAATATCTGCACGGAGATATATAGCCACCCCCCCATGCGAAGAACTTACCCGGTCGTTACGAATTAACTTAAAGCCAGGGAGAGAGAAAGAAATTGAAGGTAACCGGGGATTTAAGAAAGTTTCTGATATAAGAATAGCATGAATATTCTTATTATCAAAAGAATCGAGCATATCAGGATAGTGAGAAGGAATGCTTTGTGCATTGAAATGTATGACATTAAAGTTCCCCGCAACACTGCTGAACGAATCCTGTAAATTTTCACCGAGAGTCTTGTCGAGGCTGCAAAAGCTAGGGTTGGACGACGGAGAGGATGAACAGGAATGGAAGAGATCACTATCGTTAATAGAGATATCCATAGTCTTATACTAATAACAAAATACTATTAACAAAAAAAAAATAACAATAATATTAAAAAAAAAAACTATAACTAAAAACAAACAAATAAAAAACTAACAATAAGCATAAATACACAAAGACAAGTATCCTATTATATAACTTTGTTATATAAAACAATAAGCTCTACACTAGGGTTGGCAGCAGGCTAACGGTACCCATAATGCATATTCGCTGAAATCGGACCGTCACATAAAATTAAAACAAAAAAATCAATAAATAAACGATCGATGACAGATGACATCTGACAGTGACAAAAATTAAAGTGAAAGGTTTTCGGGTACAACATAGTTATCAGACAAGTGGAATAATTACTTTCAGAAATCCTTAAATGAAAAACAGATGCTTTGTTAAGACACTTGTCTGGCAGAATTGTTGTTGGCAACGATGACACATTGCCATTAATAAATATAAAAAAAAAGAAGAAGAATATTACAATAAAAACAAGAACGAAATTATATTTAACGCCTACCTACCATAAATAACTACCTACATAAAATAACTAGCTCAGGCGGTATTAAGAATAATAAAAAGAAATAAAATACAAAACTTTAGGTCATGTAAGGCTTACCTACCACTAAAACAAGGCATGTAAAACAAACAAAATACTGAATGTAAGGAGAAGAGACTTAACGATTGGTTTTTACAACCACAAAATTCATACATACATGCATACTTCGGGAAAACAACGACGTGAAAATCACGGGTATAATCATTGTAAGTATTAAAAAGCTATTAGCTCAAAGTATTATGTAGGTACAAAATAAAATGAAAAAATAACAAAGAAATCTAATTACTTGTTTCTTTTTGCAGATGGTGACCTTTTCTTCTTGTTGCCAACCACATATGTTGTAGGTTTGTCTGAACCAGAAGCCTCAGGTGACACACGAGGACTGCAAGCCTTTATTTTTTCAATGTCACCCACAGATTCAATGGTGTGACACTTGCCATCATAGTCCATAATAACGATTTAAATAAGTAATAATTATAATGATTTAAATAAGTTGCTAAAGTGTTCGTTTATTTTATTTATATGTATTTTGGTTGGCTACTAAAATAAATGGTTATAAATATAAACATTAGTTTTTTATTTACATACACCTTAATCACTGTTCTAAAAACTATATGATTATACTGTTTGATTAAATGTAACTAAAATACTAGCCAACATTAGGATGGATATAATATAGTGTATCTATGTAGGTACTAATAATAATAATGTGCTAACATTACAAGTGGTTTTATTGTTATATTCTCTCTTTAACCCTATATTACATTCCAAAAATCTTTCTCTGTGTCAACAAAACATAACATGCTTTATATGATAATTACAGATATAGAAATGTAAGGAAATTGACCTAATTGTTTTGATGGAAATTATATTACTTCTGGATTATTGTGATATCACAGATTGAAAAATAGTTGGTAACAATACTAGTAATTAGGATAAATTATTATTAAACTACACATAATGTGAGTTACTGAAAATCAATGAAAAGGCAAAAATAATGTAATTCAAACTGAATAAACAAGCTTTCTTATTTCATTAAGTATACTTAATAAACTTTAAGTATACATTGCATATGTGCTATGTAAAAATAAGTTTTCTTTTGTACACTGCTAAAAATACACAATAATGCTAGGAATATACCGTGATTCCAACTAATTACATTACACATACCTTTCTTTTTATCAAAAAATATTTTATGTCAATCAAAATGCATATCGTCGTCTTACAACTTTGCTAATAAATATTAGTAGGGGCTCATTTTATTTGTCTAATATCTTTATTTTCGCACGAAGTTTCGAATTATATCTGCTTCATTTAAAAAGCTATGCTAATTACGAACACGCAAAAAAAAATCTCATTAGTGGCCATGCATAATTGTGACTGGGGCACAGCTCTTTATAATTTGGGCATTGTCCTTTGATCACACTTATCTATACATATAATAAGACAGTAAAAATATTTTGTCTGTACATTTAGTATTTTTGACTGAAATGGATAGAGGGGCACTTAAATAGATTATTAGAAAGCAAAAAAATTTTTTTGGAATTTTTTGTCTGTCTGTCTGTCTGTATGTTTGTTCACGTTTATCTCCGAAAGTACTGAACCGATTTGCTTGAAGCAAACTCTGTTAACAGGTAGAAATAAATATAATTTCTAGTACATATATATATATTAATAAATCTTGATCGAATACGTACATATGTACAGTCGAGAGCTCCCAACACTTTTGGAAATTTTGCTACGCTATAAAAATTTAACTGTGCAGTCATAAGGTCATCGTGAGAGTCAGGGAACTTGATGAATTGTTGGTTGAGAGATGCTATTGCAGTGGAAACCTTATGTATGATTCTATGAGAAGAAGATTTGCTTATTCCACAGTAATCCCCTACTGTTTGTTATTTGTTGCGAACCAGTTGCGAAGTATCTCAGGGTTAATAGAAGTTGATTGAACGGTGAAATAGATTCATTCCTGAAACAAAGTATTTTTAATACTATAGTGTACCTACTTAACATAAACTTTATTTCTCGTTTTCATTTATCCGGTAATATACTTTTAGAAATATTATCTACTCACCGCACCGGTCCGATGGACATTCAAGTTTGTCTTCAATCAATTTCAATACACTCATTGCAGTTTCTTTAGATAAACGAAACCTTGTACAAAAATCGACATCGTCGTATTCAGCGAAATAATCACGCCGTTCTTTAAAAATTCTTAGACGACGTCTAAACTATCTAAGTTTTCTAAAAAATCTTCATTTTCGAAAATAAAATTGTACGCTGCGTCCATCTTAACAGTAAAGTAATCGTCTGTTACTGACTTAACGGACCACTAGAGCAGCAGTTAAATTTAGTGTTGCCCAAATTCAGTCTTGGTCTTGCAGTCTTGGTCTTGTTCTTGCGTTTTTGCAAGACCAAGACCAAGAACAAGACCGCGTATTTTTAGCAAGACCAAGACCAAGACTGACCGTGCAAGACTTGAGCAAGAACAAGACATAGCCTGCAAGACTCTTGCGTCTTGCAGCTAGGACTTAGCGCTATTTCACTGAGTAGTTAGGTGTAACAGTTCGGTGTATAGGTAAGTACGCTTAGGAATTCTATGAGACGCAAAAAACTGTATCAAAGAATATGAAAAACTGGACCTATGCGCATTACGACTAATACCATAAACATAGCGAATAAAAATTTTAGACCCAAGGCATAAGGCTCAGACTTTTGACCTGACAATGTGGGGGAAGCAACTTAAAACAGAAAGTCTGCGCAAGTTCAATGAACTTTATGAAGAATATAAAAGTCTACACTCACTGAACAAATCTCTGGAATTACCAGAAAAAGAAAATAAATTATGTGATGAAGATGAAGACGTAATAGACTTTGATAAACTCTATGAATGTCCCTCGACGTCATCTGGATCTTGTCTTCAAGGCTTAGTGATAGACGAGTTGGAGGAGTACCTGAGAAAACCAAGAACTGCCAGCTCGGAAGACATTTTAGATTGGTGGAGGACGCATGAGACAGAGTATCCGATTTTATCGAAAATGGCCCGTGATTTTCTCTCAATACCTGCAACTTCAGTACCTGCTGAGAGGTTATTTTCTAAAGCATCATTAGTAATTAGAAAACATAGAAATAGGTTAAGTGATGAGTCAGCCAGATGGTTACTTTGTATTAATTCTTGGTCAAAAAAAATTATATAAAGTTTCATAACCTAATGATAAAGCTGTTGATTTGTGTTGTATTTTATTTTTTATTCAAATAAATGATAAATCGTAAAACTCTTTTATTAAATTTCTTATAAGTTGAGGGTTCAATCTCTTTCTAGACAGATAAGTATTGTTATTTAAAATACAGTCAAGTTATTGTAATTAATTTGTTTTTTTACATGTTTTAGCAAATGTAAGCTTATAAATCATAAATGTTTATTAAGAAACAGTTACTTCCATGGAAAACGACATATAGGTCAATTGATTTTTCGAATTTCTTATCAAATCTTCAGTTATTTATTAATCTGCTTGATTTTTACTATGGCTATGTTAATTCAAGCTCACAATGTTCCAATTCTAATACGTTTTTCTAAGATTTAAAGTAAACTTTAATAAATAGTAATAGACTAATAGGTAATTGCAAGACTTGCAAGACTCTTGCTGCAAGACCAAGACCAATACTGGGAGCGCTGGGAGCGCAAGACCAAGACCAAGACCAAGACCAGGTGTATTGGCGCAAGACCAAGACCAAGACTGGCTAAGTCTCGTCTTGTTCTTGCATTTGGGCAACACTAGTTAAATTTAACAATCGATCAAGCTAACTAATCTCTTGTTTGCACGTGGTGGGACACTCGCTAACCCTAACAAACTGTTAATACTTTAACAAGCCATTAGTTTAACAAACAGAGTATGGTGAAATTAGCTCTAAGTCTAAACAAGACCCCATGCAGTGGCATAAAAAGGGCACAGCACCTCCTAAAAAAATTAAGGTGTCACAGTCAGCTGGGAAACTCATGGCAACGGTCTTTTGGGACTCGGAAGGAATATTATTAATCGATTATAAAGATAAGGTTGTTCCTATAACCGGATAATACTAAGCTTTAGACCTAATTTCACCAAACTTAAACTAATCGTCTGTTGTGTAATGGCTTGTTAAAATTAACAGAGTTGTTAAGTTATTCTAGATCCTACATTGTAAAATTAACAAGCCATTACTAAATCAACCGTTAACTGAATGAATTGCGAAACGTTCATTCAATTTGTAATACAACCAAATAATAGTGTCGTCGTGCATCACTCTTACTATACGGAAATGCGTCTAATTTCTACTGGTCGTATAATGTGTCAAGTAGCAATACAATGTGAACAAATTAAATTGTCGTTCTCTCTATAAGTTTCTAAAGCAAGCGCATAATATTTGGTTTTGCCAGGTTATTTCTCTATTGTTTGTGTAGGTCATGGAATTATAAAAAAAATATTATTATTTATTAAATAATTCCATGGTGTAGGTATTTGATTGACGTTTCGTGGTGTTTTCGTTCGTGGTAGGTATTTTCTTTGATTTGTAAAATACCTAGGTAGTGATTTTACTTAGCTTTTTATCTTTCTTTTTAAAATATAAAATGTCGAAGAAAACGAGAGGTCCAAATTTTTCAAACAATGAAAAGGAAATCTTAATAACTCTAATTAAACAATACAAGGATCTCGTTGAAAATAAAAAAACCGATGCTGTAACGACGGCTATAAAAAATGAGGGGAGGAAGAAGTTGACAGAAGAGTTCAATTCCGTGAGCACCTTTGCTATCGATCGACATCGTCGTATTCGTCGAAATAGTCACGCCGTTCTTTAAAAATCCTCGGACGTCGTACTATGCTGTCTAAAGTATCTAAATTTGTTAAAAAATCTTCGTCATCCATAATAAAATTGTACGCCGCGTCCATCTTGACAGTAAAATAATCGTCTGTTACAGATTAACGAACCACTAGAGCAGTCATTAAATTTAACAGTCCATCAAGCTAACTAATCTCTTGTTTGCACATGGTGGGACACTTGCTAACTCTAACAAGCTGTTAACGGTTTAACAAGACGTTATTTTAACAGAGTACGGTGAAATTAGGTCTTAATATTAGAGCGATGAAAATAAACTTCTTTTAATCGCTCTTAATCTTAATAAATATCAAAGAGAAAGACGGGGGAAATTAACGAGAGGTGTGCTGCTTTTGCACGACAACGCGCCCATCCACAAGAGCCGCATTGCATTGGCTGCCCTGCATAAGGTGGGCTTCGATATTTTGGATCACCCACCCTACAGCCTACACCTGGCCCTCAGTGATTACCTGTTCTCAGAAATGAAAAAAGAGCTGCAGGGTAAGAAATTTATCACCGATGATGAAGTGAAGGTGGCAATTTCGGCGTATTTTGAAAAAAAAAAAAACGAAACTTTTATTAATTAATTGAAAGATCTGAAAAATGTATCCGTCCTGCAGGTGAATATATTGAAAAGGAAAAATAATTTGTTTATTTATTTCCACCCTATATCCCCCATTACGCGAATATAAAAACGCTCCCTCGTATCTATATGTTCTTGTAACCTACTTAATTTGCTTTTATTTAATTATTTTTTTTACATTATACACGTTTCGCATTATTCTCAGTAGTTTAGTTCATCACAAAAAATCGATTTCGTTTAATCGATTAATACATTTTTCTTCTATGTACTACTGATTATCGTGTTGCGTTTTGTTTTCATAATGCGTTTTGTTTCCGGTTTTGCGGTACTGATTTTAATTTGTATTATTTGATTTAAGACAAATTGAAATTGTAATTTGATAAATGCAAAATAGTGTCTTTTAAATGTAAAAGATATTGCATAAACATGGCCCTGGTACATGACAAAAAGTAGCCTGTACATGAACTGCCGTTCTCCTTTGTAAATGGTTGCAACACGATAGTTGATAACTTGAATAAAGGTACAACTTTTTAAAAACACTTGTTCTGTAATAAGTAAAATGGGTTTGCGTGGGGAGTGTTGGAATATAAGAACGTAACCATGTCTTTTTTTCATTATCCCTTGTCATTATCATTATCCCTACCCTTTTTTTTTGACAGGGGAAATGCGACCTTTTGCACCATGTCACCGCGCTGGCGAGGCGCGGCCGTGTGTGGGGCTCTCTGGCCTAAGCGGACGGGCCTACCGACTAAAACCCCCCTGAGTTCTCTAGGCCCATGCGGGGCACATGGTGGGGTGCGCTTTCGCGATTCTATCGCCATATGCTTCGGGGCCGGCTCGCCCTACGTATGGTCGAGCCAACGCCAAGGGAGGGACTGTCCGAGAACCCCTGAACAGTCCCCCCAGACGGAGAGACATCATCACGGCGTGCACGGTAGCCAGACGCGCACGCAGCCTCGTAGTAGGGTCATTAGACGAGCACCGCGCTTGCGTGTGCCCGCCTTCTCCTACCTATCTGTCTGCGGCGGAGGGGAGCGGCCTCGACCTCCTTCCGCTCCCTCTCCGCTGCCTCCTTCTGCGAGATGACGTTCTTGCAGAAGGAGGCGACAGCCTCCCATTCCGCCTCACCGCGGACCCAAAGCAGCGATAAGGTCGCCGCGCTGTTGTTGCCACGCCGAGCACACAGCCAGCGTGTGCTCGGATGTGTCGTCGGGACCTCCGGATTCCAAGGTTAAGGCAATCAAGGAGTTCCCTACTTTTACCGACGTTAGACAGTTAAAAGCTTTCCTTGGCATGCCCAATTTTTTTAAGCTGCCGAAATACAAGCTCCGTTAAATAACTTGTTAGCAGGTGCAACGATGGATACATACGTCTATAACCCTGCACGGTAATGCAGTAGCAATCTTTCAAGCATGCAAAAATATACTAGTCGATTTCACCTTACTGTCTTATCCTGATTGCTCCTCTCAACTTGCTGTGGTAGCACATGACTCCGATAGAGCTGTTGGCGCAGTTCTTAAGCATAAAAATGACAGTGCATGGTAACCCTAAGCACTCTTTCCCTTTAAACTGAGCCCATCCCAGGTCAAATATTCTTCATATGATCATGAACTATTTGCGACTGCCACAGTCTATAAAAGTTCTAGCCCTTTTAGTCTTACCTGTAATTGGGTTAGTTACGTGAATGAGTGGTTGATAAAATTACTAGTGAATGCGAATGTTTCAAGAAATTAACAACTGCATCGGTGCCATTGACGCTATTGTCATTGGTTGCCGAGAGACGCAGCTAAATCGTGAAGCAATATCATTACATGGGCTCAAATGACGATGTTTAGATGTGTTATCATGCCGGAGGTAATAAGTACACAACATGTACTTTTTTACGTTAGCCTGGTAATCTTTAACACTCTTATGGCCGTTTTCACCAACTTTGTCTTAGCTTAGGCGACTCCTAAGAGACATGCTGTCTCACTCTTTTTGGTTAATACAAACAGTGACAGCATGCCACTTAGGAGTCGCCTAAACTAAGACAAGGTTGGTGAAAACGGCCATTAGTCTTGTACATTGGACAGTCATCCAAGTTATGGTCACCGTTACATATTACACAACTATTTTTGAAGTAGCTTGTGTTAAGTGCAAATTATTTTGTATGAGACATTGTTTTATTGTGAAAAGTACTTGACGTAAAGAGATTGCAATTAACTGACTGTGAAACATCTGCACGAGCAATCAAAAATTTATGAAATTGCTTAAGGGTTGGTACATCATCAAATGTGTTGTGATATTATTCCCACTTTAATAGCTTACGGTATCGAGTTTAGCAGTAATAATATAAATGATCAACTTGTCCCATATATCTGTCGACTGGCCAAGGCCAAGAGGACGTAGATTTTTTGTCACATAGTTCATTCTTAAGTTTATATGTATATTGAATAAATATATGTGTATTGAATAAAGAATAAAAATGTTGATTAATAAGAGACCCCTTGATTTTGTATCGGTTACAGAGTAACATCCATGCATCTTAATTTAAAGAGGACACTTCAAAATTTCATATTTTAGCCGCATTCATACGACACTACATATTAACTTTTTGAATTGGTTTGATATTATTATTATTATGAATGAAGTTTTCATGTGTCTTTGAATTCAAGCTATCAAAAGAAATGCGCCATCAAATTTTTATGTTTATTTGCGGTAATCTAATTACAACGTCAAGATGATTAAGTAAGCATTGGGAGTCGTTATTTAACAAAGATTCATGCCTTTGTTGTTTCCAGTTGGTTTTGGTGTTCTAATATCGATTTGCAGTATCTATGTTTATAATATAAATAATATCGGTCTCAATGCCTTCCCTATAATCGAGTTTGGTTGACAAATTTGTAAAATTCAACACCTCAATCTCACTTTGCAAATCGTCGAATTTAGCTGATAAAGACTCAAACTTGGTGTGTTTTAAAGTTCAACTCTGCTATTTATAAACCTGACCACGTAATTTGCGCGTTAATATCGTTAAGGTAATTTATAAATCGTAACTTGTCCCTTTAGTGAAAAGTTCAGGGAAATAGGAGACGTAATAGTGATTACGTCTCCTATTTCCCTTAGCTGCTTAGCTGACTTAGCAGTTTCGTCTGTTACTATCTTAAACAGCTTTAATTCGTGACGAAAACGTTAAATCTGAATAATTACGTAAGTATGAAAAATAAATGCTCACGCCCCTCGCTTTGACGACACTCGGCGAAACAATAAACCGGCTGCAAGGCACAAATGAAGCATACGCCAGCAGTCCCATGCACTTGCGGTCCTGTACCCGTCTCGTATTTAGATTCAACTGGAATGCGCAACAAAACGTAGTAAATATTGGCGAATATGATTCGCTTACAATACAGGTATTAAATATTATTCAATAGAACATCAATGGACTCAGTAAATTATTAGGTCCTTACATATGAAATTGGGAGTGTTGTACGGAAGGAATATATAATCAATTGATTTTTCGTAAAATATATTTAATGAGTGAAAATTTGCATCGTTGTTATCTATACACTTTTGTCATCTCATAGATAGTTGATTGATTCCTTTACTAAATAAAACCAGGGGGGGCGAGAATCAATAAACACGTATTAGGTATTTAGATATGAAAGTAGCGTTTCGTACGGGAGGAAAACAAAATCCATTGTTTTTTGTAAAATATATTTAATTAATAAAAGTATGCACCTTTGTTATCTATGCAAATTAGTCATTGAATCGTTTACTAAAAGAACCAATAGGGCGAGAATCAATAAACTCTTGAGGCGGTTTAGACTGCCGCATCAGAGTTGATTTTTTTTCGTTGTATGAAGTTGTTCAAATTCCGGAAAAAATGGTATCTGTTGGGTCAAGGTCCAGGGAGTATGATGGATGTCGCAGACATTCCAATCGTTGCTTAGTGATTGTTTGGTGTGTGTCTTGCCTTGTCGTGAAACAACAGTGGCCTAGAGCGATTGACAAATCTCGGTTGTTCAGCAGCTAGTTCTTTCTTCATGGTTTGCAATTGCTGTCAATAGATACGTGCTGCAATCGTTTGACTAGATTTTAAAAAGCTGTAGTGAATCACACCGGCGCTAGTCCAAACACTCACAAGTAACTTTTTCTGAGTCTATTTTCGTTTAGGGCAGGATTTGATATTAAATACTTCGATTTTGAATGGATATTGATCGATTTCGTGGGTCGAAATATGTGTAAAAATACGCCAAAGAAAGGATACTTATCTACGCTTCGGTGTGATACTTTAACTGCTCATTGGTCTGGCTAGATGTTAAGAAGATATCTTTGTAAATCCTTCGACCACTTTAGACTCGGTTGTTATCAGGAGACACAAATTGCTGGTATGAACTTTGATACTAATGAATGATACAATTTTGTTGATTTATTTGCTTTCTTGATTGTTCCGCACATGGGCCACCAAATCATGTGTACGCAACGTATGGTTCCCATTAATAATAACATAATATGTAAAAATTGTTATAATATACTAAGTGCGAAGCTAATGTTCTTAACAAGTGATAGAATGGTTATGAATCACACTGTACACTGTATTGAAATGACATTTGCTTCTGCAGCTGAGCCGCATTGCTATTGCATTTCTTGTAGGCGCTATCCGCAACATACATTGAGTATGGTGGTGCAGTTATAACTACTGGAGTGTCGCAGGGATTAATATTGGGATCAATACATTTCACGATTTATGTAAATAACCTTCCATATTTTACTCACGACTTGTGTAATTGATTGCTGCAGATGGATACTTCTTTAATTTTAAGGTTGATAGAATAAACACATTGAAATTGTAAATAGTACACTTTACAAAGTATTACACTGGTTCACCATGAATAATTTGTCGCTTATTCCTAACAAAACGAAATATTTCAAATTTTCGTTACCTAATATCAGCTTTTTTTTTCCTCAGGAGAGGAAGGCTGATAATCCTCACAAGGCGCACGAAACGTACCCAGGATACCCCCACAACGGCAATTGTCACGGAGGTTATGTCGGACTCCACGCGGCCAGAGCGGTCTGACAATGTGACCAACCAACTAAACTCAGGCTGTGCCTAAGTTTTAAGAACCATATAGGCAAATCGTGAGGGCGACACTAGATTGACGATTGCAATAATATCCTCATATTAACTTAAAAGACTTAGTTCTGCAGCAAATGTAGTAAAAGAGTGAGATAACTTACAGATATTGAGCGGCAAGATTTATTTATTTTAGTTATTTTCACACTGTCATGTCATATGGACTATTATTGTGAGAATCCAATAAGGATAAAGAATGAGCATTTCGCGCTATATATACATTAAAACCAAGAGAATCTCTAAAATAATGATTTAAAGAAATTTGTATATTGACCTTAGCAAGTCAATAAGTTAATGAAAATTAATTGAGATTCCCTTGATTCATAAGAACTATATGGTTTTATAAAAATTGTACTCGATGCACATAAATTAAACACGACAAATAAAAAAAAGCTTGCCGTTCCAATGTATAAACAGCAAAAAAATTAGAGCCTTTTTAATGGAGAAATGCATAGCCTTTTAAACAGGTCCACAAAATGTTCCTGATTTGCCTTTTCAGACTTAAATCAAAATAAAAATTCAAAAATACTGTTATGAAATAAGGTTATTATACTGTTAAGGATTACTTAAATGATAACAATACTTAGGTTTAATTTTGACGAGTTAATAAACAACACAAAAACGCTTAGAGAAACCACAGCAGCAGATAATAAACGTCAGCGATGATGATTCAGTGAGGGAAGGTGAAGAAGAAATTGGACTTTCAAAGAGTAGAATACATCGCGTTCTGAAAAAATACTAGTTTAAAAGTTATGTTGAAGGGCGATTAGTGCAAAAATTACGGCCGGGAGATGCTGAAAGACGATTTAATTTCTGCCAACATATCGAGAGACTCATCCTTGAGGATCAACATTTTTTGAACACCATTATTTGGTCAGACGAGTCAAATTTTAGTAACAACGGTATGTACAACCGGCGTAATAATCGCATTTGGTCCAGACAGAATCCCTTACAAATCCGCGAGACTAATGATCAAGTGCGTTTTTCTTTCAACTGTTGGTGTGGGATTGTAATTAACCGGGTTCTGTTAATACACTTTTACGAAGGAACTCTGAAGACGGAAAAATATCTAGAAATACTTGAGATTTTAAGAAATGAGATTAATAATCTTCCTGATGCAGATCGACGAAATTTCATATTCTAGCAAGATGGGGCTCCGGCTCATAACAGTAGGAGAACAGCCGAGTTTCTTAATGAATATTTTCCTTCCTGGATTGGCACTTTTGGACAGATTAGATGGCCACCGAGATCCCCAGATCTAACCCCACTTGATTTTTTTTTATGGGGTTATGTAAAAGATTTAGTTTACAGGAACCGGTACAACAGTGTGCAGGAGTTACAAAATGAACTTAGACATATTATTTGGAACATCCACCATGCAAAAATAAGTAAATCGACAGGGAGAGAAATTGTCAAAAGAGTGAGACTTTGTATACAACAGAACGGATCACATTTTGAGCATTTGATAATTTTTTTTCTTTAATAAAATGATAAATTTTATGATCTTAGTTTCATTCAATATGCTAGGTTATTTAGCAAAAAATAATGCTTATGAGTAGCCCTTTCAAACGCAAAATACATGTAATTTTTCTATCACATTTGGCGGGTTCGATTCCCGGTTGAGGTAGGCGATTTTCAAAAAATCTGTGAATGCAGTTCTACTTATTATTAAAAATAAAACGATGTTTTCTTTTAGTAAAATATCCTACCTTCAATATTTAATATACTTTCCCTCCGTGTGGCATGGCCGTGGGACGCCCTATATAATAATATGAATTTGTTAAAACTTGTGTAGGAAGTTGGGTTCAGACAAAAAAAAATTGCTAGTTCTTTCCAGTTTCAGACAAATCTACGGGAGATCTTGTCTTAGAATCTTTGACGTGAAAAAATGATAGTAAAAATCTTGTTGGAAGAATAAAATTATGAGTTTGATTGAAATAAAAATCTAAATATATAAAGAAATTCTTTCAAAGACCTCAAAATTCGACACCCAATCATAAGAAAAAATTTGTCATTACAGTGCTAAAATCTGGAGGATTAAAAAAAGTGCTATCAAGAAGTCCTTACCTATGTTTATTATTAAGTTAGAACCAAACGACAATTATAAAAAGCATCCATGAAATCAAATATCTTCTTAACTGTCGAGTATCATTATTAATTTTTAGACCCTGCAAATTACACAGGATGCCATGTATTACAAAAAAAAAAAATCCCTAATAAGAAAAACATCATACCAGGACCTAAACGACGTCAGACAACCTCCTCGTGGTGCACCCTGGGCAACGTCTTTTGACGGCTATTGGTCGTCGTACGGTCCGTGGCCTTGTATGGGGCTCCCGTGTGGTGACGGGGGGAGCACCCCAGAGCCCGCGCATGGAATCCACAGAAGTGGGTTGCACCAGTGGGCCGAGAAGGACTGGCATACACAGTTACAGCGTGGGGACTGTGTGCTTCAGTGCGCCGTCGGTGAAATACATGTTGTATTGTCCTTCCTTTATATTCGACTTCGGCGCCACAATTGCGCATCCGATTTCGACTTGGCTTAGCACACGCTGGCGGATTGTCCCGCTTGGGACTTCTAACGCCGAGTTTTGGTCGAAGAGATGGAACAACAACTTTGCCAGCGTTGATTGCGGCAAAGCTAGCGGAGGTTGGAGGACTGTGGCTTCCTTTTGTGAAGGGGTGATGCTCCAAAAGGAGGCCGCCGAGTGGGATCGAGAGAAGACATCGCGAGGTATCGTGAAAGGAGGTGCGAAGGGGAACGGGAGGTTGCGAACACTCTCCCGAGTAGGGCTCCTTAGGTGTAAACAACTACTAGGTGGTTTAGTGGATAGGCCTCCTCCTTCTGGGGAGTCCCACATAACCACTGATCACGGTGGTATGCAGTTCAATGCATTTTCTCAGCGTAACAAATAGTAGTAATCATAAATCAAATAATCAAGAATGTATTACTTAAATTCTACTTAATAATACAAACGTAAATAAACTTAAATTCTATAGTATAACACTTTTGACAAAGCTTATACAATGTTCCCAAAAATAGTCACTTGGAAAGCCAATGGACTGCCATAACATTATTACAGCTAGTAGGTGCTCACTGTTCGAAATAGACCTTCCCCAAGAATTTCTAGACCAATTGTCAGACTTGCAGTATTAGAGTCTCATGCCTTCCTACCGTCCTCACCAAATCATCTGTCAATCTAATGGGAGGCCTACCAATGCTGCAGTGTTAATCATCAAGTGCCACACAATACAATTCATTATCTTTATTTTATATATATTATTATTAAATTGTTAATTTACAACGGTATACGTAGACCATTGCATATACTCCTTATTCTCTCCAAAGGGTTTCAATATAAGAAAGTGAACACAGAATTAGTGCTTTAGAATGAGCTCAGTGAAATGATGAAGTTAGGATATTGTTATTTGTCCAATAGTGTTGCTGATTTCTTAGCAATGTTTAAGTTTTCTATTCTTCAAAATAGATGGCGAGAAATGGGGAATTTCATCATATTTTAAAATTTTCTATAAACCATTTTTTGAAAATAATCTTGACAAATCAAATGCAGAGCAATAAAAATATATCTCCCATTGATCTGTATCTATTATTTTCCTTTTATTTTAGTCTTTTCCTAGGATTTCTTACTCAAAACTGTTTGTTAGGTTCGACAGATTAAGACCTAATTTCACCATACTCTGTTTGTTAAAATAACGTCTTGTTAAACCGTTAACAGCTTGTTAGAGTTAGCAAGTGTCCCACCATGTGCAAACAAGAGATTAGTTAGCTTGATGGACTGTTAAATTTAATGACTGCTCTAGTGGTTCGTTAATCTGTAACAGACGATTATTTTACTGTCAAGATGGACGCGGCGTACAATTTTATTATGGATGACGAAGATTTTTTAACAAATTTAGATACTTTAGACAGCATAGTACGACGTCCGAGGATTTTTAAAGAACGGCGTGCCTATTTCGATGAATACGACGATGTCGATTTCTGTACAAGGTTATTAAGATTTCCTTCTCATTGTTTGAAAAATTTGGACCTCTCGTTTTCTTCGACATTTTATATTTTAAAAAGAAAGATAAAAAGCTAAGTAAAATCACTACCTAGGTATTTTACAAATCAAAGAAAATACCTACCACGAACGAAAACACCACGAAACGTCAATCAAATACCTACACCATGGAATTATTTAATAAATAATAATATTTTTTTTATAATTCCATGACCTACACAAACAATAGAGAAATAACCTGGCAAAACCAAATATTATGCGCTTGCTTTAGAAACTTATAGAGAGAACGACAATTTAATTTGTTCACATTGTATTGCTACTTGACACATTATACGACCAGTAGAAATTAGACGCATTTCCGTATAGTAAGAGTGACGCACGACGACACTATTATTGGTTGTATTACAAATTGAATGAACGTTTCGCAATTCATTCAGTTAACGGTTGATTTAGTAATGGCTTGTTAATTTTACAATGTAGGATCTAGAATAACTTAACAACTCTGTTAATTTTAACAAGCCATTACACAACAGACGATTAGTTTAAGTTTGGTGAAATTAGGTCTAAGGTTGAGAAACCCTGCTGTCATACTTTCCTTAACATCTGGTATTAATCAGAATAAATCAAATGATAATGACTCTTTGTTTATTACAGTTAATTATTTCATTTACCATTGAAATTGTAAAGAAAAAAATATTTTCCAATACATTTTTAAATACAAACGTTTTTAAATATGTCATTCAGGTCATTTAGGTACGAGGACTGCTACTTATGTAACCGGAATAGAAAAATTAAACAAACGTATATGGCTAAATATGGGTTTATTGTTTTTCAAAGTATTCTCCGCGATGATCGATACACTTTTGCATACGTTGAAACCAATTTTTATAGCATTTTTTTCCACTCTGATTGCGGTATCTCTGAAACGTACTGTTTGAACGCGTCGACGGCATCTTCACGGGTCGAAAATCGTCGACCACGTAATTTATTCTTTACATTTGGGAATAAATAGAAATCATTAGGTGCCAAGTCTGGGCTATACGGTGGATGACCCATCAATTCTATATTTTGACCCTCCAAAAATGTATTTGTTTCGCGTGATGTTGTGACAGCTGGTGGCTGCTGTCGTGGTGTAGAATGATTCTGCCTCGCTTATTGTTTTTACGTATTTCTTCAAATACTTCCGACCAACAAATGGTCGTGTAGCACTCCGAATTGACCGTTTTACGATTCTCCAGTGGTATTGTAGCCATATGACTATTAATACCAAAAAAGCAGGCCACCATTTGCTTTAAAGTACTTTTTGCGCGAGTCACTTTCGTAGGGTTCGGCTCATTTTGAAACACCCAAACTATAGAATTGTAGAGCTATGTAGCTTAGTTTCGGGATCGTACGCATAGATCCAAGATTCATCACCTGTGTAGACGTTATTAACAGATTTTGAGTCACCTCCGTTAATTTTTTTTAACATATTCTGACACGATGCGACGCGAGCTTCTTTTTGATGCTGAGTTAAGTTGGATACCCCAAGGCGAAAAAAAATATTTACGAACAATTGTTCATGTAATATTTTATTAATGCTTGCTATACATATGCCCAGAGTAGCCTCTATCTCGCGATACGTAACATGACGGTCTTGCATAATTAGTTTTCGTACAGCTTCAATGTTTTGTGGCACAACGACTGATTTCGGGCGACCTTCCTTAACTTCGTCCGTGAGCTTACTCCGTCCACGATTGAACTCACTAAACCAGTGATACACAGTGGTTTTTGATGGAGCTTGAACACCAAAAGTTGAAGTTAATTGATCAACGCACTGTTATTGCGTTAAACCACGTAAATCGTAATAAATCATAGCACGAATATCACGTGTGAGTTCCATCATTTCAGCGATATGACATTTTAAACCCATTAGAAACAAAACACTAGCGTACATAAGGAAAAAAAAATAACGGCCAGTATTTCAAAAAAGAACGAATTTTACCATGGAGGTTATATATTGGGTTTAAACATTTTGAAATCCCAGATTCCGGATACTTAAGTAGCAGCCCTCTTTTTTTTTATCATTATAAATTTTATTATACTCAAACCAAAAAATATTATGTAACAAACTTAACATGGATGTTTTTCATTTACTTAAGATTTTAATTAGTTTAAATACTAGAGGATTTTTTCAAAATTGTTACTATAATATACATCTATCCCTATATCATTTGATGTATATGATGTATAGATGATATACATCTATTCTGAAGGATTTTTGATTTTGGGTCAAACTGTGCATCTATCAGAAATATATAATCATATCCCACAATGGACCATTTGATGAATTAAGCACTTCAACATATATCAGGAAGATGCTGAAATGAAAACAGAAAATAAACATGATAACAGCAAACATCATATCCAGTAGATAAAACCTCATGGAACATTTTGACACGAAAGTCCAACACTGTTCAGCATATGTCTACCTTAAAGATATTACTGCAAACTTGAACTATTTTCTTTATATTACAGCCCCTCATATGTAGATGGAAGCTAGGCAATAGATTCTTTTGATAAAGTGCAAAGATTTGCTGAATATCTGAGAACAGATTTTAATAAAACCTTGGTTGGGGTTCTACAGTATCAGAAGAAGTGTTAAATATGTTTAAATGAACGTAGCTATTTATATGTAAAGCACAAACTAATAATAAAAAGATCATGACACACTTCAGACTACATGAATTAAAAAAGGCCCATAGTTAAAATTTGACAACAGCTAAAATATTGAAAGAGTTACCAATGGAAAGAATCTTATCCTTGGCCTACATATGAAATTCACCTATATAGAGAACCAAAACTTGCTCTATGCAATGTGGTATAGATAACAATGGTTAATGAATGGTAAAAATGGTGAGATGGTGTAGTCTTATAACTTGTTGCCTATTTACATCAAAATTAATGTAAAATTTCTATTCTATATTTATAAGTATGTCACTATTTAAAAATATCTTATAATTTGTGAAAAACGACCAATGAAGGTAAATCAAGAAGTTCAAGTTCTACAAACTGATAATATAAGTGTTTGGGTATATACAGGATTACAGATTAAGTTGATGCAAATCCTTTAAGGGGTTAAATTTTGCATCATTTCTAACTGATTTGACTACAGGGTATGATACCCTAACCTTAACTGTTCTCAAGTTTTTGGACATTGAAGATTTTTTATAAAAATATATTTTTTTTTGTCTAATGTCCCCTTTTTTTATGTTTTATGCTTGTAATTTGTTTGTTGTTGCTGTTTTTGTATAATAGATTACTAGATTTATATTTAAAACAACAAAATTGCAAGTATTTGTGCCAACTACGCCGCAGTGGACGATTGATTGTTGAAATAATTATTAACATCCATCTTTTTTCTTTACAATTTCTTAAATATTGAAAAAAAAAAAAAATGAATGACAGCTGTGCTGCATATGTGTTTAAAAATATCTACAGTTTTTTAGCTTTCTAAAAAGGTATTACAAGCTGAGTTATTATTATAATATCTAAACAAAATCTTTGATGAAACACTCTAAGGTACAAAAAATACGGTCCTATCGATGTAGGACCATTACCTGCGCGGCGCCTATTGTTCTTCTAGGGATGCGTGCGAGCGACATATTCTACGATTTAAATAATAGGTGCGAGTGAGACAAGTAAACTACCATAACAAGTAACTCTGTTTAACCATTTTAATGTTATTGTGTTTGGTTAGTCTGCTGACGTGCTTCATCTGTGCTAGATACGATATTCAGTGCTCTTTGTTTTTAAATCGACTTGGCTTGTTTTCCTGGACTGTTTCTTCCTATTGATGACTGTGCATGTGAACTGGACTTTGATTAGTGCTTCAAATTTGAAACTTTTGAAGATGACGACCTTCTCGAATGAAGAATATGCCGACATGTTAATGTGTTACGGGTATTGCAATTGCATGTCCTTGCGGGCTCGTAATGAATACATAACGTCTACTGCGGCGTAGTTGGCACAAATACTTGCAATTTTGTTGTTTTAAATAATAAATCTAGTAATCTATTATACAAAAATAGCAACAACAAACAAATTACAATCATAAAACATAAAAAAGGGGACATTAGACAAAAAAATTGATATTTGTATAAAAAATCTTCAATGTCCAAAGAATAGTATAAAAATAGTCAACTCAGTCAGAAATGATGCAAACTTTAACCCCTTAAAGGATTTGCATCGACTTAACCTGTAATCCTGTATAAGGATTAGCAACTGATGTGGAATAAACAAATATTTACAAAATGGCTTCCAGTAGGCCAATAAGAATGTAAAATTGTTATTGTTCATTTTTTGAAATGGTTGTGTTACAAGACTCATACTTCCCATGTCATTTAAAGTCTCATAAATTGTTTGCTGTTTTTAGATTGGGGTGACAGTTTACAAATATAAGTAAATAATAAAAAATTTGCAACCAGCATCAAAGAAAAATAATGTTATTAAAAATTGATTTCAGCAAAATATTTTAACATATTTTAAGTGCAACTATGGAATTACATTAACAATCTTTCAAAAAAATTCTTAAGTATGTTTGGTAGGGTGTCATTTGTCTTAGGTTTCATATGCTTAAATGCCAGCAAATCATACCTGATACTATATCAATCTAGATAGATCCTTTCTAGTATTTTTATCTCCAGCTACAAAGAGACATTAAAATGTAGTGTAGATTAATAAAAATATACTTATGAAGAATGTTTATGACATGTTTCACATCTGACCACAATACTGAAGGTTAAGAATGAATTTCTTCAAATAGAAAAGAACCTGACTTTGAATGAAAAAATTCTTTGTGTGTTTTATATATGTATTCTATCGTTTTACATTGACAAAGCTTAAATATTGTATGTGATGGGAAGGTTTTATAATGATACTTAATGCGTAAATAACTATTCACAAGTTATAATTTAAGCAATAATGATAAATACTTGCCTCTTGTGGTGTTGGTAGAATTGCAACAGTATCTTTTTGAGCTTGGGTTACCTTTTGAGACGTGTAAAAAGAACGGTATAATCTCGAAGAATATTCATTTACACAGTTACATAAGAAATTTTGCCTAAACCTATGCTTTAATTTAAAACAACAATTGAATATTGCATTATAATTTGCGTAATTCATTTTTATATTTAGTAATAATTAATAGGACACACTAAAATAAGCACATTATGCAATTTTCACTAATTTAAAATTTACATTAAATTTCTAAAAAGACTTTAAATAGTGAAAATTCGCCCCAAAAAATCCAAACTGTAGAGCAGAATACAGACGCCTAAAACCCAGATCTAAACTAAAATAAATAACTAAAAATTTGTTAAATTAATTGTCACCTGGCATGTCAAACATTGGTGAAACATATAGTTTTTTTTAAGCTTCACTCGGATCGAGCATGCAAAGAGTAGAACCCATACAGCCTATTCAATGGTAATTTGAAACATATAGGCTACACAGACTAAAATTCTTCTTCTTTGGCGTAAAGGCAGGTGTTGCCTGTTGTGATATAAGTCTATGGTATAGATTAGGACTTAATGAAAAATAAAATATTTGTCACTTGATATATGACATACTGATATCTAAATGGTTTCCTTTTAATATAACTAATTAGAAAAATACATATATAACATGGCGCAGTCGGTAAAGTGATAATTTTTTAGATTATTCAGTGATTAAATAGAATTAATTTATATACATATTGTTGAATTGTGCTTTATAATTCTAATGCAAAATGGCTCAAGCTCTGCATTCACCTGAAGACAAAAGCATTATAGCTCAGCTGCCGCATATAAATCTTCCATCGCTGGTTTCATGGGAAGGTAATTTATCGGATAATTGGATATTTTTTAAACAAACATTTGATATATATTTATTAGCGTCCGGAAATAGTAAAAGCGATTCTATCACAAAAACAGCACTATTATTGAGTGCAGTAGGAGACCATACACTCAAGCTTTACAACACTTTAAATTTTGAGAAAGACGAAGACAAAAATGATTATAGCACGGTCTTACAAAAATTTGATGAATATTTTTGACCGGAAAAAAATATCACGTATGAGCGGTTTTTGTTTTTTACACGTAACCAAAAGGAAGGTGAAACATATGAAAAATATGTAACGGAGTTGCGAGACTTGAGCACCTCCTGTGAATTCGGATCCTTAACTGAAAGTTTAATCAAAGATAGATTGGTTTGCGGATTTTTCGACGTTGCTGTCAAGGATCGGCTTTCACGAACAAAAAAATTAACTCTTGATATGTCATTAGAAATTTGTTGTACTTCTCAGCGCACAAAGCAACAAGTCGAAGCAATATCGTCACCGGTTTCTTCTTTTAACTATGTTTGTCATGCCTATGAGTCACAAGTGAATAAAGTGAGCCAAAGACGTGATCATCGAATTCCACAGAAATACATCTCGTCGACCTCTAACACGACATACTTCAACTCTAATCATCAAGCATCACAATTCAATTATCGCCAAAAGTCCACATGTAGAAGCTGTGGTTATTTCCATGAAAGATATAAATGTCCAGCATATGGAAAAAATGTGTTCACTGTGGGAAGTTGAATCACTTTTCTGCTAAGTGCAGAAGTATTGAAGAAGTGCAAAATACGAATCCAGAAATAAATGATATAGATACACTGTTTTTAGGTGCGATATTAGTGAATTCTATTAATAACATACGTGATTGGTTAATAATATTAGGAATTAATAATGTTTCTTTACAGGTTAAGGTGGACACGGGAGCACAAGCCAACATTTTGTCTGATAGCACTGAGTTCTTTAGGTATAGATATAATTTGATGCCAGTTCAAACAAAACTAACTACATATACTGGTGAATGTATTCCATGTTTCGGTAAGTGCTTTCTTGCATGTAAATACAATGGTAAAATTTACAATCTTAGTTTTTTTTGTTGTTGCTGGGCGCTATACCAATATTCTTGGTTTGAAATCGGCTATGGACATGAATCTTGTAAAACCTTTAAATTTAGTAAATAAAATTGATGTTTTCAAAGAGTTCAAAGATATTTTTGAAGGTTTAGGATGTATGAAGGGAGAATATGATATAAAAATTTGTGATAATGCTGTTCCCATTATCCACGCCGGTAGGAAAGTACCACTAGCGATACAATCTCGCCTAAAGGACAAACTAGATGAAATGGAGAAACAAAATATAATCGTTCGAGTAATACATGCAACCAAATGGGTAAATTCGTTAGTAATTGTTTATAAGCCAAACGGAGATCTCAGATTGTGTATAGATCCAAAAGATCTTAATCAAGTAATAATGCGACAGCATTATAGTTTACCTACTTTTGAAGAAATTACGAGTTAATTGTCTGGTGCAAATGTTTTTAGTACATTACATGTTAAAAATGGCTTTTGGAATATAAAACTGTCAGAATCTAGTTCGGACCTTTGTTGCTTTAATACTCAGTTTGGTAGGTGTACATTTTTGAGAATGCCATTTGGTTTATGTAGCGCATCAGAAGTATTTCAACAAAAGATGCGTGATATTTTAGAGGATCTAGATGGAACAGAAGTGTTTATTGATGACATTCTGATCTGGGGGAAAACTCAAGTTGAACATGATAAAAGGTTGCAATTAGTCTTAGAGCGGCTAAGGCGAGAAAATGTAAAACTTCATAAAAATAAATGTAAGTTTAATTTGGAAAATGTTAAATATCTTGGTCATATTATTAGTAAGGAAGGAATTAAATTAGACGAAGAGAAGATTAAGTCAATTATGGCAATGAGAAGACCACAAGACAGAAAGGAGCTTGAAAGATTTTTAGGTGTCATCAATTATGTATCAAAATTTATTCCAAATTTTGCTAGTATGAGTTCTTCATTAAGAAACCTTCTGAAAAAAGACGTTTTTACGTGGTTAGATGCACATGAAAAAGTCTTTCAAGAACTTAAGCAAAAAATAGCTTCAGAGCCAGTGCTTCAGTTTTTTAGTGAAGATCTTCCGGTCACACTTTCTGTGGATGCTTCAAAGGATGGCCTAGGAGCAGTATTGCTTCAAAAAAATTTACCAGTAGCATATGCTTCAAAAGCTTTGAATGACTGTCAAAAAAGATATGCTCAAATTGAAAAAGAGCTTCTCGCAATATTGTTTGGCTGTGAAAGATTTAATCAGTTTGTTTTTGGTAGGAAAATAACAATTGAAACTGACCACGCTCCTTTGATTTCCATTGTAAAAAAATCGCTGAATTCATGTACTGCAAGAATACAACGAATTTTACTTAAATTGCAGAAATATAATTTTGAATTAGTGTATAAGCCTGGAAAAGAATTGTATATAGCTGACACTCTTTCTCGATCATTTGATAGTAATGATTGTGTAGAAATGCAATTAGATAGTGATGAGATTGAAGCTCAGATAATGTATGTTGTAAGAAATATTAATGCCACGCAGTCGAAATTAGAGAAAATAAAAGAAATGACCGCTAAGGACGATGATTTAACTGTTCTTATAAAGTATATAAAAGACGGTTGGCCGTCTCATAAAAAAATACTACCCGAAGCTGTTCGAAAGTACTGGCCAATTAGAAACGATTTGACTTTTAAGTCAGGTATAATACTAAATAGTACCTATTAGTGTTGTGATCCCGTTAAAATTAAGACAAGAAATTCTTGATCGTTTGCATTTCCTGCACTTAGGAATTACTAAGACACTACTTAGAGCACGTGATTGTGTTTATTGGCCTGGTATGCAAAATCATATTTACAATTTAGTTTCTTCTTGCGAAATTTGTAAGCTTTACAGCAATAATAATAGACAGGAAACTTGTTGTAGGTTTCAATTAGGATGCAAACAATTAATAAGCACAATGAGTTGCAGTAACAATTTATTTCTTTTACTAGACACCACAGAACAATAATGGATACCCACTGAACATATCAGCGACAACACAGAGAGCATATATAAACAGGAAACGGAAGTTACACTACGCTATTAAGTGACAGTTGTCTTTCTCAACACCCTGCCTCAACTGTTACTTAACTAGAACATAGCAGTTAAATTTTCTTTGTATTAAAAATAATACACAATAATTAGGCTTACAATCATGAACTAATTTCAACAAATGTCTTAAGTAGGTTCTTACAGGATACCCATTTTCTCTCTAAAGTTACTAAACAACTTATAACTTAACGGTTTTGTAAGAAAATCCGCCACCTGCTCCTCAGAAGGAGTATAAATAAGTACAACTGTTTTATTACCAATCTGCTCTCTTACAAAGTGATATTTGACATCAAGATGTTTCATTCTTTTGCTATTATCTCTATTATGAGCCATATGAATACACGCTTGATTGTCCTCATAAATTTTTACAGACTGAATAGGAATAGATAGTTCTAACAATATGCCTCTTAAGAACATTGATTGACACACAGCTGTAGACAGAGCTTTATACTCTGCTTCACTAGATGACAAGGAAACAGTACTCTGTTTTCTTGTGCCCCAGGAAACAACATTTCCATACACAAATAGACAATAACCAGTTACAGACCTTCTATCTATAGGGTCATTAGCCCAATCTGAATCTACAAAACCATGACATATTTCTGAACAATCTGACTTATAAAGTATTCCCATAAAAGAAGTGTTTTTTAAATATCTGAGGATTCTTTTTAAGCCTATCCATAAATCATAAGTTGGACTTTCTTGATATCTACTAAAATAGTTCAAACAAAAACTTAAATCTGGTCTACTTCCTATCATTAAATACATAAGACTTCCCACTAGTTCTCTGTATGGGTAGCTACTGGGTTCCTTATCAATAATACTATTACTTTTTACCAAACATTTCTCTATAGGTATTTTTACACCCTTACAGTCTTTCATGCCAAATTTATTTAGTAATTGTTGTACATACAGTTTTTGATGTAAAAATAAAGTATTTTGTTTTCTGTTTCTTTTTATGCTAAAACCAAGAAACAATTTTACATCTCCTAAATCAACCATATCAAATCTTTTTATCAGTGAAATTTTAAATGAATTTATTAAGCTTTCTTTACCAATAATCAAAATATCGTCTACAAATAAAAAAACATATAACATGTTGTTGTTTACATTTTTTATATACAAACAAGTGTCATAACCTGAGTTATAAAACTCCAGTTCCATCATGTAAGTATGAAATTCTTCATTCCAGTAACGAGGTGCCTGCTTGAGGCCATATATTGAACGATTTAATTTACAAACAACATTATTATTTTTCATTTCTTCTGGAAGATGCATATATATGTTTTCTTTAAGTTTCCCATGTAAAAAAGCAGTTTTAACATCCATATGAATCATTTCTAAGTTAAACTTATTAGCAATAGATAACAAAATTCTAAAAGTTACTAAGTTTCCTACAGGTGAGTAAGTATCCGAGTAGTCATTACTTTGATAACCTTTTGCAACTAACCTAGCTTTAAAGGTTTCATTTCCAGTACTATCCTTTTTAATCTTAAATACCCATCTACTATCAATCACTTTCACATTTTCAGGCTTCTCCACAACAGTCCATGTTCCATGCTTTTCATGACATTTTAGTTCATTTCTAATAGCTTCTTCCCATTTTGAGCTATTCAACCCTGCCTGAGCTTCAGATCTGGTCATTGGAACATTTTCACAAGTGTACATAGCAGCATGATAAGATTCATAATCTAGGTGCCACTTTGGTGCATTTCTTTCTCTTACTGGTCTCGAGGGCAAAGGTAAGCTTAAGTATTCTTCACTATTTTCACTTTCATTTACACACACATTATTTTCTTCTTTATCATACTCACTTTCACAACTGTCCATTATATTTATTTTTTCTTTCACAGGCAACTCATTCTTATCACATTCATACATACTCTCATCAAATATTACATTTTTAGCTCTAATTTCACTTTCATTTTGTTCATCCCATAAAATATAACCATTATTGCAATAACCTATCAGCTTATATTTCTTTGACTTTTCTTGAAACTTTCCCTGCCTTAATTCTTTAGGTATTAGTACATATGCATTACAACCAAAGATTTTAATTTTATTGTAATCTGGTACCTGCCCATACCATATCTCTGCAGGTATCTTACCATCTACAGTAGGTAACCTATTTAGTATATATGTTGCTGAGAATATTGCATAACTCCACATGTTTTTATTAGTATTGTATTCCTGTAAAATACACCTACCTTTTTCTACTAAAGTTCTGTTTAGGCGCTCGGCCTTACCATTATGTTCAGGTGTATATTTTATTGTAAATTCTATATCTATACCTTTCTCTTTACAATATAATTGAAAATCATTATTTTTATACTCTGTACCATTATCGCATCTAAGACGGGATATTTTACTATTAAAATGTGCTTCAACTTTATTACAAAAATTTTTAAAACACTGTATTACCTCTGTTTTATTTTCCAGCAAATAAATTATTGTAAAGTGAGTATAGTCATCTAAAAAGGTAAGTATATATTTCTTTTGATCATAACTAACTGGGTTGATAGGTCCACATAAATCAGTGTGAATTACCTCTAAGGGTCTTTTAGATTTTACATGATAATTCTTAAAAGGCAATTTACATTGTTTGCCCTTCAGGCATGTTTCACACAATATTTTGCTACAATTTTTATAATTACAATTTATTAAACCTTTCTTTGACAATTCTAGTAATTTCTTTTCCGAGGGATGACCTAATCGCCTATGCCAAAGTAAAGTATTTTCTGAGATACAATAAGCAGAAGCTGCAAATGAATTAGTTGTAAAAGTAAGACTTACTTTATACAGATTGTTTTCTGATTCACCTTGTAGGATTAATTTTTTACTTTTACAAATATGTACTTTATTATTTTGAAATTTGACACATAACCCTGCTAACTCACATTTTCTTACAGACATTAAGTTACATTGTAATTCTTTAATAAATAAAACATTTTTTAAGGTACATTGGTTTGTTTTAATATTACCTACTTTTGTTGCAATTAATTTTTCATTCTGTTTGGCTATTTTTATTTCTATAGGATTCTTTAATTCTACATACTCACTATAATAACTGTCACTGTTTATTAAGTGATCGGTAGCTCCAGAGTCAATAACAAACACCAGCTCGTTACGAGGTTTTCTTTGATCAGTAGAAGTACACGAAGAACTCATAAAGGCTACTTCACTGCTGTCCTCATTATTGTTTTGTTCACTACAATGCGCTTGTTTCTTATTGTTGTACTTAGTTTTCCGAAACCTACATTCACTTTTCTTGTGTCCAATTTTTCCACAATTATAGCACTCGAATCTAAACATTTTCTTGACATAGTTTCCAGTAAAATCTTTTTTATTATAATGACTGCTGCTTTGAAATGCTGTAGACTTTGATATTTCTGGTTCTGAGCTTGACCTTTTAATTTCTTCATCAAATAATCTATTTTTCACAAACTCCAAGGTTATGTTACTTGACAATGTCTCTATAGCTGTAATGACATTATTGTAACTATCTGGCATCGACATCAACAACAGACAAATTTGTTCAGTTTCATCTGGCTTTGCTCCGGCTGATTTAAGGTCTCTAATAAGGCCGTCAAAGACCATAAAATGTACTTCTAACTTTTGTGATTCATTAAATTTTAGTGACAAAAGCTTCTTGCGCAAAAGTAACTGAGATGCTACACCTTCTCTCTTGTAATTTAATAGCAATTTTTGGTACATATCGTAGGCTGATAAACAATCTTTTATTATTTCCAAATGGCTGTCGGCCACACTCTGGACAATGATCGACATGGCTTTTCTATCCTTCTTTTCATCTTTCTCACTAGTGAGTATACAGGTTTCTAAGCTGTGATCAGCTAATGCTATCTTTAAACGAAATTCCCAATGGGTAAAGTTCTTCCCAGCAAATTGTGGTACACCAAATTTGTTGGTACCGGTGTCCTCCTTAGCCGCCATTTTTTTTTTTTAGTGCACGTACGCCGAAACGACACGAGCAATTCTAATGAGCTTTGTGTTCCTTTTTGTTATTGTTACCGCACACGTTCTGGGCCCATAACCTGTTGTAGGTTTCAATTAGGATGCAAACAATTAATAAGCACAATGAGTTGCAGTAACAATTTATTTCTTTTACTAGACACCACAGAACAATAATGGATACCCACTGAACATATCAGCGACAACACAGAGAGCATATATAAACAGGAAACGGAAGTTACACTACGCTATTAAGTGACAGTTGTCTTTCTCAACAAAACTTTATTATCACACGAGGTTCCAAGTTTTACGTGGCAAAAAATAGCAGCCGATTTATTTGAGTTGAATGGGAAGACGTATTTATACTCTGTCCATTATGTTATTTTCTTTTTGACAGATCGCGCGTATGAAATATTGTTTCTATTTTCAAATTATAGTACTACAGTAATAATATACTTTCTAGACGGGTAACGCCCACATAGTGAAGTGCTCTGTGCATAACAAACTACCACAGACAATAAGCAGTTCTTGAAATCAGATAAATCGATAAATTGTCTTCAAATCAAATATTTGTAAATTTATTTATTTCCTTCTCGACAGCTACCTTACATTATTTATAGGTATGTGAATTTTAATATTAAAACGCATATGTAGTTAATAACATCTACGTCAAGTTTAAATCAAGAATTATGATCAAGAATACTTAGAAAATCACATAGTATACCATTTTTTTAACAAACTAGCTAGGTAATTGGTAATTCGCCAAAAATATAAAATTTTGCCTAATTTACTTGGCATGTGTAAAACTTTATTTTTTCATATATTTCTGATCCATTTAAGAGAGAAAAAGGAAAACTTTCTTAAATGGATCAGAAATATACGAAAAAATAAAGTTTTACACATGCCAAGGAAATTAGGCAAAATTTTATATTTTTGGCGAATTACCCCAATTGGGTAATTCGCCAAATATATAATATAAAAATTAAACAAGTAAATTTATTTACATTATTTATTACATAGATTCATCAGATTCTTCTTCGTAAATTACACTAGACTCGTCAGTTGAGTCCTCTGTTACATAAATAACCAATTCTTGTGCCATCATGTTATCCCTCGATTGCCCTTTTAACACAGTTCCTTTCGGCATATTGAGAACTTAATTAAGCTCTACTGTAGACTGTACGTATTGATAAGGAGGAATATAAATACTCAACTCAACTTATTATATTGTAAAACAATACACAATGAAAGCAATGAATGTGATACAAGCGTTGTATGGCAAATGACAACCAAACGGCGTAGCCGTATTTAATGACACATACTCGTACAATCTAACGTCACTCCTCACAACTCCCGTTGCCTAGACAACCCCATAGACAATATATGACAATTTATTTCATGTATTTGAAAAAACCAGATAAACGAATTTAATATTTATAATAAAAATAATATCGCTGCATTAAATCGATTAAAAGTTCTTCTTAAATAAAATCGATATTCTGTTTTAATCGAATCGGTAACTTGCGAGTTCATCACTGATTTCAAAATATCTTAAACTGTCAAAAAGAAAATAATATAATGGACAGAGTATAATAATTGATGATTAGTTTCCGATGAGCTGTCACTGGTTGGTTACCTAGGTTACGTTTTTGTTATTGACTGTTAT
The DNA here is from genome assembly GCA_036419045.1 of Scirpophaga incertulas. Classification (NCBI taxonomy): domain Eukaryota; kingdom Metazoa; phylum Arthropoda; class Insecta; order Lepidoptera; family Crambidae; genus Scirpophaga; species Scirpophaga incertulas. The sequence continues at coordinate 22,144,982 of CM071626.1, forward strand.
AATATGTAATATTTGGTGTATGTTTTGTTTGAATAAAAGTTCTCGGAGATCGAACAATGAATATTGGTTTTACTGATTAGGAATATGGAGACTTCTACAGGTAAATAAAATATTAAAATTTTAAGAGGTTATGGGCCGCCCCATATTCCTGATTTTCATTGATTAAATAATACGTAACACTAAAGATAAAAACTTACGAAACTATCATTATTTTATAATAACATACAAAGCACATATTAATTTTGGAATATAAGGCCTTTAAGACCAAAATATGGCTCAAACAAAAATACAGAATGTAATTTTTAGATTAGAAGATGGAAATAAGTTTCATAATTGGAAATTTAGATTAGAGTTATTATTGGAGGAGAAAGGTCTTATCAATATAGTGTCATGTGATACAGTAAAGGATGATGAGGAAAAGATGGACATACAAGCGCGATCGCTAATAGTGCAATGCATTGGGGATAATTATTTAGAGATAGTCAAAGGATGCAAAAGTGCGAAAAAAATGATGGGTTCCTTAGAAAATATTTTTACACGAAAAAGTGTGATGAATAAATATAATTTGAATAAGCGATTGATAGAATTGAAATGTGACAGCAATGAAAAATTACAAGATTTTTTCTTAAAATTTGACAAATTGATAAGTAACATTGAAATAATATCAAAGATGGATGAATCTGATAAAGTTGTACATTTACTGCGCGCCTTACCAAGTAAATATAACAATGTCACGACAGCCTTAGAAGCAACGAATGAAGCTCTTACCTTAGAAAAAACAAAGAGTACACTACTTGATGCAGAAATCATACTGAATGACATGATCGCATCAAATCAGGATAGTGCATTTAATATAGAGTGCTGGAATTGCAAAGGAAAAGGGCACACGGCAAGATATTGTTCAAAAAATATTCAAAATAGACAGAATTATAGTGGATCCTACAGACGAGGTCGTGGCAGAATGCAGGTAGAAGCTCGAGGTACGAATAGACAACTAACATCGAGGAATGATGCAATAGCTCATGAAGAAGTTTCAGAGGACGTGGGTTGTATGGTCGACGGAGAATTCAATTTAACGTGTAAGACATTGTTTAATCAATCAATTTCTTTTATTATTGATTCTGGTGCGTCACAAAATTTTATATCTGACTTTTATAAACAATATATGTCAAATATAAGAAACTTAGAACATCCTATAAATATTAATACAGCAAATGGTGGGAAATTAATTGCATACCAAAGTGGTAGTTTATTAATAAAATGTAATAATGTAAAGTTTACTGTCGAAGGACTTATAGTGGCCAATTTAGTATATAATCTTTTATCTGTACGGAAATTACTAGAACAGCCAAATGAAATCATATTTGCGAACAAATACTATGCGAAAATAAAATTTTATAATGGGTCTAATATATGGGCAGACAATAACGGTAAATTATACATTTTACAGGGTAAAATTATAACACAAGACAGAGCCGCATAGACGCTTGGGACATGCCAGCTCTAAAACATTACAAATGCTACAGCTACCACTTAACAACAACGTATGTAATGCCTGCATGAAAGGTAAGGCGACCCGGTTACCATTCAAAACGTTAGAGCAAACTAGGTCAAGTCAGGTCTTAGATTTGTTGCACAGTGATATAGCGGGTCCGTCCAATGTTCCAACTATACAGGGTGAAAACTATTTTCAGACAATCATTGATGATTTTTCACATTTTTGTGTAGTTTTTCTGTTAAAAAGGAAATCGGCAGCTGCTGAAAATATTATGAATTACATCCGTCGATACGAAAATGAATTTGGGAAAAGAGTCAAAAGAATTAAATGTGATAATGGAGGTGAATATACCTGTGATAACTTACGTAAATTTTGTCTTCTGAAAGGTATAGCTTTAGAATATACTTTACCATACTCTCCATCTAGCAATGGAGTAGCGGAACGAATGAATCGAAGTTTATATAACAAAGCAAGGACTATGCTTATAGAAACTCGGCTTCCGAAAAGTTTGTGGGGTGAAGCTGTAAAATGTGCAGCTTTTCAGATAAATCGATGTACTTCTATTGCTATCAATTACAAAACTCCTTGTGATGTTTTATATGGTACTAGGGATTTGAACAAACTTCGTGCATTTGGTGCAAAGGCATGGGCATTTTACCAAAAACCGACAAACTGTCGGAAAGAGCACATGAGTACAGAATGGTAGGTTATAGCAGGACTGGGTATAATTTATGGGATCCTGAGAATAATAAAATCGTCGTGTCACGAGATGTGAGATTTGATGAAAACAACATTATATACAATGGAAGTAATGAAACTGATATTGCAGAAGAAAGGGTCAGGTGTAATATATCAGAAATTCAGTCAGAAAATAATCAAAGTATTTCCGAACCTGAACAAAGTTATGAGAATAGACAAGATGTTATAGTTGACAATATGAATAATAGTGACAGAACTATAGAATGACAGGAAATATTTGAAGAGTGTGTTGAAGAGAATATTAATGAAAGAAGCGGCATTGTAAATGAGCAAGAGGTGAAATCAAGAAATGGCAGAATTGTTAAACTTCCGAAAAGGTTAGATGATTACGAAATATATACAGCTTACAGTTTGTGCATGGGTGATCCAGGTTCATACAAAGAAGCTGTTGACAGAGGCCAAGACTGGCAAGACGCAATTGACAAAGAATTAACTTCTCTTAAAACTTTGGAAACCTGGGAAGAATCGGAATTGCCTGTGAATAAAAAAGCCATAGATACTAAATGGGTTTTTGCTACTAAAAAGGATGGCACGAAGAAGGCTAGATTAGTAGCGAAAGGATTTCAGGTGGAAACATTGTTTAATGTATATTCACCCGTAGCTCGCATGCCCACAATTCGTATGATGCTGAGTCAAGCTGTACAAAATGATATGCATATGAAACAATTAGATATTCCAACGGCTTTTTTGAACGGTTTTTTAAAGGAGGATGTTTATATTAAACCACCTTTAGGAGTAAAGGTTGAAAAGGGTTTTGTTTTAAAATTAAAAAGATCACTTTACGGCTTACAGCAAGCTCCTAAATGCTGGAACGAAAGGTTTCATTCATTTTTAATAAAAAATAGTTACGTACAGTCAAAACATGATTTTTGTTTATATATTTTAAATGATGTGTTTTTGTTAGTATATGTCGATGACATCATTCTAATGTCAAAAAGTGAAATAAATTTGAATATGTCATATGAATTACTAAAAAGTGAATTCAATGCTAAGGACCTGGGAATTGTGAGTGCTTATTTGGGTTTGGATATTGTTAGAACGGTAGACTCAATATCAATTTCGCAAGAATCAGCAATAAATAGATTGCTTCATAAATTTAAGATGAAGATAAGATGATTGCAAAGGAGCTGAAACACCTATGGAAATGAATTTCACAATAGATGACAATGAACCTATTGTCTTGGATATACCATATCGTGAGCTTATAGGTAGTCTTTTATTCTTAGCTACATCAAGTAGACCTGATATTTGTTTCGCAGTATCTCTCTTAAGTAGATTTTTGGACCAACCCACTTTATCACTGTGGAAAGCGGCTAAGCGTGTCTTGCAATATCTTAAAGAAACAAAATAAAAATCTCTCGTATATAAACGGAATAGCAAATATAATTTGGTTGCCTATACGGATGCAGACTGGGCAGGTGATAAAAGGGACAGGAAAAGTGTGAGTGGTTCTGTAGTATTCTTTGGTAGTCATTTGTTGGCCTGGTTCTGTAAGAAACAAAACGTTGTCGCCTTATCAACAGCCGAAGCTGAATATGTAGCTGCGGCTCTAGCATGTGTAGAATTAATGTGTTTAAAAGGTTTGTTACAAGATTTTATTTGTTCTCCAAATGCAATGTTACTTGTGGATAATCAGAGTGCGATTAAGTTGATGGAGTCGAATGAAAATAGTAAGCGGTCAAAGCATATTGATATTAACAAACGTGATGTAGTTGTTAAATATGTTTGTACTAATGAAAATGTGGCAGATATATTAACAAAAGCCTTAGGAAAACTTAAACATACATATTTTGTTGAAAAACTAGGTTTTCTTTGATAGATTCTATTGCATGTAACTTTATTAGTAAGAACGATTTACCACGTAGTCAACTCATGCTATTTAAGAAAATATTGAATATTTCATTTGTTATAGTTGTGTTTCTTATTTTATGGACCAATTCTCATTCAGTGGTAAATTAGAATTGAGGGGGGATGTTGAGGTTTTAGTTTCCGATGAGTTGTCACTGGTTGGTTACCTAGGTTACGTTTTTGTTATTGACTGTTATAATATGTAATATTTGGTGTATGTTTTGTTTGAATAAAAGTTCTCGGAGATCGAACAATGAATATTGCTTTTACTGATTAGGAATATGGAGACTTCTGCAGGTAAATAAAATATTAAAATTCTAAGAAAAATAAGGAGCACAATTTGAATGAAAAGCAGGAAACAATTTACGAATATGATAAAGTAAGTTGGATCAAATAGGAAAGGAATAGCGGGTGGAATAATAATATTCTGAAAGGTATAAAAATAATTTTTTTATATATGTTATGTAAATAAATAAAATATTGTGTATAAATATGTATATCAAATATTAAGAGAATATAATATTAATATTTTATATTGCATAATAATTTGAATGATTAATTAATGAATTTTAGTAGAATTTTAGTAGAATTTTGATAGAAGAATATGAATTTTAATATAAGTTTATATATCTTCTATTCTAGGTTAGGGATGTTGCGAATATTCGCATCCGCATCCGCAAATGCGGAACTTCCGCATAGATTTGGACATATGCATCTGCATCCGCATTAATCAGTGCGGATGTTCATGCGGATGCGGATATCATGCAAGTAGCGACAAGAAAGAAATTGTGTGGCGGCATATCAAAGTGCCACACACGATAGGCACGACAAATTAAAAACACGGTCGGTGTCTTTTGTAACGCCGCCAAAGAACGCCGCCTGTCGGCGCCTCCGAACCAGCGCGGTTCCTTTTGTCGGAGCGGTAATTCAAAGGGGAATTACCTTGGCGGCAAAACCATAAGTGATTTCGGCAGCAAGGAATCGATTGATGTCGGCGCGGTATTACAAAGGGGAATCACCTTGGCGGCAAAACCAAAAGGTATTTCGGCAGCGAAGAATCGATTGATGTCGCCGCCAGTCTACACCACCGTCATTGGGGCCTCCTTTTCAATCTAGGAGCCTCCATAAGTTTTCCATTTATTGGGATTAGTTGAGACTTAATAATCTTGTCTCTCTCCTCCTTGGCGAGGCCCTCAGTAAGAATATTATCAATTCTAGCAAGTATTTGGGGATGAATTTCATCCCCATAATCAGTTTGTGAAATACTCGCCTCTCCGAGGGCTTATAACAGGTCCGGGTCCAGATCAGACGGTGATTCGGTGTTATCTTCCACGAAAGATAGAACGTCCGGGTCATTTGCTGCAAAAGACACATTAAATCAGTAATTTGTCACCGCCGAAATAAATGTAAAGTACACACAGGTACTACAGTAGGTATTATAAGTGCACCCTTCCACGAAGGGGATCATTTTCGTCACACAAAAATAAAAAGTTAGCCGAACGGCCACCTTGTTATTATTATTGTTTTGATTTTTTTTTCCCACGGGAAATGTTAATATAATGCAAATTGTCACACAATATGCGTTTCAAAGGAGTCACAAGAGAGCTAAATCTATAGACAAACTCAAATCTAGGCCTACACAAACAAACAATTATTACCTTGATTAGGCGGATCCTCCAAAACCTCACAGGGGTCGGAATTCTCGATATTCTCTTTCTTTTTGTATCTTTCCAATCTCTTTTCTAGTCTCCCTTACCTTTTTAGCGGTTTTGGAGTCCTTAGGCATGATGTTTACCACAAAATAAACAAATTATTAATTTTACTAACAAAGATATGTCAAAGCGCGACGAGCGCGAAGAGAACGAATGATGACAGGTTGAACGTAGTGTTGCTAGTAATGATTATGTGTTTTTGTTTTTAGTTTATTTTTCTTAAGTGTCTTTTTTACTTCGCGAAATATGAGCTGCTTGAGGACGCACTACACAGTTATAATATGGGACCAGGTGTTAGGTATAACATATAGTATACTAATACTAACCTATAGTAGGTATATGCCTATAGTAAATACCGAGTGCTCTAAAGGTGAAGGAAAATCTAAAATAAATGTCTTTCCTATAACCAAAAGCACAGTTCTAACACGTAGTGGAATAACAATTATAATGAAAATGTTCTACAATGTTTACTACTTTGTTTTGATAGTTTTCTGACAGAAACATCACTATCGCCGTTGGTGACATTAATTATAAATCTGTTTGATACATTGTCGATCATGTGGTCAAGACCATACATATTGTCTTTTTCTTTAATTTTGTAACCCACGCAACTACTGCGTTTTTCAAAAGTTATGTGTTGAAATCCTTCTTCGAAAAACTATTTTATTTCTGTAATTTTGAATGTATTTTTGTTTCTTGCAACAAACCGTTTACTCTGCGCCCATACCAGTTCAATTCAGATTCAGATTACAGTGGTATGGAGGCCGATATAACACAATTATCCCATGCTTCACTACCATCTCGTCTAATCAGCATATTTGTCGCATTCCTAAGCGTACAGCGATTATAAAATGATTAGTTCGTAATTTTTTATTGTTTAGTACAAATTTATATAATAGTAATAATTAAATAAAGTCTTAATATTTAATTTTCTTTTATGTTGCCATTCCTTCTATTATAAAACATAATAAGTGTATGAGGTACAATGTGCTTATTAAATTTGGTATCACTTCTGCGGTGAAAACTCTTTGATAGGTACAAAGCGCTTTAACGTCATGCTTCACTGCACTCGGCAAAACGTCATAAGTAAGCGGCGGTTACGACGTTTTGGTTGAACGAAATCTATACTTCGACAAGCGATCAGCAGTTGTCTTTTTTCTATGGTCAATGGAGGTCACATAGATTTAGCGATCTAGCTGATTATAGTTCTAACATTCACCAGTATTTGAACACACTTTTTCCTTTAGTGTTCTTGTCTATCGGTAGAATATATTATGTCAATGGCACTAACTTAATTCTTTTCTGTTACTCAGAAGTTTTACTAATTTTATATTTTTAATTTATCTTTATTTGGTAAAATACTTTTGAAATACCTGATATTTGATTGCCTTGCATTGTTTTCCGATCATAAGATTTGGTAGCGAAATTAATGAGTATCATTATTTAGTTCTTGAAAAAGTATCATGTGAATTTGTGTATATTGTAAAGGACATGGACAAAAAGTGGGCCTCAATCATGTGGAGAGACGTAAGATATATCAAACGATAGGTAATTTTATGTTCATCAATTTACAATTTAATATTTTTTTTTAAATCCCCCGTTTTTCTGTAAATGATGTTTGAAAGTAACTAGATATTCATGTAAACACATCCAAAAACGTAGTTAAAATGTTTTAATTAAGTATATAAAATAATAATTTATTTAAATCTTATTGAAAAATTGTTATATAGTTAAAAAAAGAAATGTAATTTAGTAATTATAAATTCATGAAGTTCTAGACATGTTGTGTTACTGGTGGTCAGTAACAGTAACCTGAATGTACAGTCTGTGACCAATGATGACACTCGTCCGCAGTCAATGCGACTTTGACAGCATGTCTTGCGCAAATTAATAAAAAGAAAAAAAAAAGCGCGGGATCCTTAAACAAGAAAGGCGCCCAATTTTGAATTTTAATTTAAAATTCTCCCTATTACTGTTACTTTTTAATTCATTATCTTAATTGTATACAAATATATAAAATATAGTTACAAGTTTTAGATATGGGGGGTGTTAAAAAATGAAAAAAAGAATCTTCACCAGCTAGCTTTATCGCATGCCATACGCAAGCATTGCGTCACTGGTATACTACATTTAAAATCAATAAATAAGTTTAAAATAGGTATTACATTTGATTTATCCAATAATGTAAACGTCTTCCTACAAAACAAGAAATTGCTTGAAGAGCTCTCCTTAAAGGCAACGATACCAGCAAGCGACACTGAGGTTACTGGTGTTATAACATCTGTACCAATTGACCTATCAAACAAAAATATACGAGTATAGACCCTTCTTAGATCTTCAAGAAATATCATCCAGGTGAGGCGCTTCATGCGTCGTGTCCATAGTGAAGATGGTGCAGTTTTCTTCCAGCCAACTCCAATAGTTGCAGTCACATTCGCCTCTACAGAATTGCCTCAGTATGTATACCTCGACTCTTGGAGACACGAGGTAAACAGTGTCTAAGATGTATGAATTGAATATGTTAAAATCATTGTGTAGAACTTCCTGGGGAGCCGATCCCAAAATTTTGTTGCTTTTATATAAGTCTTTGGTTCGTACCCATTTTGAATATGGCTTTCTATGTTTTGCCGGAGATAGCAGACTAGTAGATATTTTGGATAAAATACAAAATAAAAGCTTGAGACTTATTACTGGAGCCTTTAAGAGTACACCAATCAATGTGATGCAGGTTGAGTGTAATCTCCTTCCACTAACTATAAGATTCTCCTATTTAAAAGAACAGTTCCTTTTAAAACTTTATAGTAAAAACAATAATCACTTGTTTGAAAAGCTAAAATGTTCCCCTTTACCACCCACACGCTTACCCTTGTATATACGAGTACTATAGGGCTTCTCTCAACATTTAGCTTTTCTTGAAAGTTTACAAATCTATCAATTCATCTTCCGTGTTATCAAGGCTCGTTGATCACAATTTATCTACTAAAGAAGAAGTTTACAGTAAACTATCAGAGTTTAATGGCTATCGATTTTTGTATACAGATGCATCAAAAACTGAGTCTGCTGTTTCATTTGCCATTTTTGATAAGTTGCTGAATTTTGGTGTTGGCTATAAAATTAACCCTAACATAAGTATATTTACAGCTGAGACTGTGGCTATCATCGCCGCTTTAAAATATATCAAACATAAAAATAATGGTAGTAAAAATTGGATAATTATTAGCGACAGCATGAGTGTGCTTTTAAATCTTAAAAATAATAAGTTCCAGGCCAACACTAATTATTTAATCCACCAGATCAAAGAATCTTGGTGGGATTTGTTCTCTGTTAACAATATAATGGTTTTGTTTATGTGGGTTCCATCGCATGTGGGTGTTTTGGGTAATGAGAGAGCAGATTTTGTTGCCAGAACTTGACTGCTTATGTACAGTCATGTCAGCCTCATGGTACTTAGCTTAAAGAAGCTATTGCGATGCCCGACTCCGCAATGGCTTCATTAGTCTAAACGAAGCACGAGCGAAGTCATACGTCGCAATAGCTTCCGAAGAAACTGGATCTGACAATATGACATAGATTTCCCTCCCATGTAGGTTAAACTGGAACATTCTTCGCCTAAGTTGATTGTTCAGAACACATTCCAGCAAGAAATGCAGATGATCATCGGGAACTCCACAATGCTCACACATTGAGCACAACAATTTTAAGGCATCGTTTTGGTCATTGCCGCTTAAATTACCATCTCTTCCGCTTAAAAATGGCTCACAACCCACACTGTGATTGCTGTAATTTACAAGTAGTGCAATCATTATCACACATATTCTTCCACTGCTCATCCTTTGGCATTTAGCGGCTTCTGCTGATGGATGAGCTGACTGATATTTATGGTAGTCCTGATTCGATTCCTCGCTCCCTTCAGGGTCTTCTTGTAAATAGTTCAACTTATTTAAGTTTGTTTAAATTTATAATTAATATAATCGGACAAATTTAGTAATACTCGTGCTTCCTGTATAGTATATAAATGTACATATTCTTTAGAGAGTACTTGTGATTGCTTGTAATTACCACCTCGTCTTGCTTATTACTATTGGCATTAGGCCCACCTTCCATACAAATTTTGACCATCACCTTTGTTAAAATAAAAATCTTACTAAAACCACATAAGCGGCTGTAGTCATTTACCATTAAGTAGACTTGTTCATATGAGTATGAGTATTGTTTATATGTTTATTTGACAATATAGTTGCATAAAATGTCACATATGGTAAGGGCCATATGGTATGTGTAATAGACAAAATATATGAGGTAAATCAATCAAGAGATCTTAGGAGAGAAATAAAGGGTGGTCAAAATATGTGATCGTCAATTCTCGATCGTAATTTATAAAAAAACATATATAAAGGTATAAGCATTCGAAACAAAAACAAACATTGTTTAGTTTTAACTTTGTTTATTTAACCGTTATTTAATATTAAAAGTGAATATTACCATAATATCTAGTAAGATTTTCTATTTACACAAAAGGGAATACTATTGAATTTAAAATGAAGGCAAAGTAGTAATAAGACAAGCTTGGTAGCGAACCGACGTAACTATATTAAGTACAGGAATCAGTAATACAGTTTTCAATTATAGATCAAATACAAACACAGTTATACCGTAAACTTTAAAGTTTATGTCTTAATTAGGCTGGTGTGCTTCTGTTTGTACAAGTACCTTTACCTATAAACAAGAAAATTAACTTGGTTCCTTTTCTACGTAACTTGATACAACGCTAATATAACGCGACATGCCTCCAAAGAGAATAATGACATTTTGAAAATTTGCATACATTAATATAAGTAGGTATATATTAATATATGAAATGTCAAAATATAACTGGATGTTATGATGGATACAGTGGGCTCGCTACCGTAATTTCATAAATATAAAAGTATCTTAAAATTATAAGTGAACATTAGATAAGTAAATATATTGAATATTCATTTAAGAGTCAAATGTAGTTATTCTACTATAATATTATAATCTAGTGACGGTGTGGATTACATAGCAAGTGAATGATGACGGCAATGTAGAAAGGCAAATTACATAACGTTGGTTTAAGGTGAGTGCACGCACAAAGCATAATAAATAGGCCCGTACGATAAAATAATAAGATGCCTTATTCAAACGCTCAAATTCAATATGAAATAAATATATTTATTCAAACAATAGAGCCAATTTGTAGGAAAATCCAATCTCAAACATAATGTCTATTAGTATATATGACCTTGTGAAATTCACTCCCTCAGAAACCTCATAGATATGACTTCCACAAGTACGCTAATCTAATTACTGTTGGAATTATCAATATCTCTCAAAATTGTTGGATAGAATTAATTTTGCTTTAAGTGTGAAGCCCCAATACGTTGGCGTCTTTTTTTACGTTCTCTGGTATGCTCTTTTGAAGACGTCCTCTTGTAAGGTGCTTCTTCACAGTCGTCGATCACCAACTCTACCTGCGAGTAGACTGTGTTGAGGTTTATATATTTCCTTTACTGTGCCGACCATCGTGTATAACAGAAATAGTACGAAAAAAATATAAGATTGTTTGTGGCCCGTAATTTTCAGATTACTCTTGCAAACATTAAAATAAAAATTTCAGGTGATTCGTAAGTCACTGGAGAGTAGGGTAGCGGAATAAGTTCTTTTCTCTAAGAATTGGTTCTTCTGAAAAGGCTCGAAGAGACATTTGGATTGTTTCAGGTGTTTCAAGCGTCCATTGGCAGTAGTGATCACATATTTTAAGGGGCCGTTCAAGTATTACGTAAGCACTATTAGGGGGTGGAGGGATATTTGTTTTGCTTATTTTGGATGACATGGGGAGTAGGGGAGTCTAGATGATGATTACGTAATCGGTAGTTATTTACTTTTTTACACAAATGCCAACCCTCACATTATCTATGCTTGAAAACGAAACGCATTTTCGAGGATTCCTGCAAGTAATACATACGTATAGGCACTCGCTTCAGAACCGATTAGGGGAATTACCGCTGACCATGAATTAATAAAACCAGTGGTAATCATGACGGTTGATGGAGGGCCAAATGAAAATTCGCGTTATCAAAAAGTCATAGGGTTTGCTATGTAACACTTTAAGTGACATGATTTTGATGCATTCTTTTAGCTACCAATGCTCCTGGAAGAAGTACGTGTAAGAGAGTAGAGCGCAGTACAGCTCCTCTTAGTCGGGAACTTGCTGGTTTTGTGTGTGCCTCATGACCATTTTGGGTCTCATTTGGATGAACGTGGCATTATAATTGATAAATATTTAGAAAGATCTAATTTCGGATTTTCAGGAAATGTATTAGCTGAAATATGGAGTTTAATGGTAATAGATGGCTATAATGTTACTGCAAAATATGTTGGGGCTGGTGAACAAGATATTCCTGAATTTTCAGACATTAAATGGTATTCAGAACATGTGCATGAACGCCAATACTTGCTTCAAATTGTAAAATGTAAAAATACAGAATGCTGTCGTCCAGTGAGTGGCCTATTGAGATTACTAGACAACAGGTTTCTTACACCATCTGTAAAAGTAAAACAAACAGTTGATTGATGACTTGGTTTTGGATGAAGGAGGGCAATTTCTTTATCTTCCACTCAACGCTTAAGTGCTCTACGCTTAAGTGCTTCATCCAAAGATTTCCTGCAAATGCCCTACGATTATTTTTGTAAGACGGTAAAATTGAGCCTATCAAATCAAATCAATAAAAATAATTGTAAATAAAAAAAGATACATTTATAATTGAAAAAATGTTTTCGTTGGCATAGGGGGAGGGGGTAAGAGCTTTGCTTACTTTTGCTTATAAGGGGGGAGGGCGGGGTAAATAATTGTAATAAATCTGCTTACGTTATATTTGAACGGCCCCTAAGGCGATAAAAATGAACTTTCTTCATAGGCAATAATTTGTGCGATAAGGAAATGAAAGAATTTTTAGCTACTTTGTATATGTGTTAAAGATATAATAATGGATGGACTAACAAGCACATTCATAGGACTTTACTAAAATATTCAGAATAATTGAAACTGAGACACAAATTTCTTGTTAGGTTCGATACCGTAATATAGTTTATGGTTTGTCTTTTAATTTTGAGGTATAGTACAAGGAAGTTGTAACTTAACATGGTGTAATGTAATGTAATGTAATGACTACACTGCCAACAGATTCAGATGTTTTGTTCATATTTATGAAATATTTTCATATATTTTTATTTCACTCTATTTTTGTTTATACAAGTTTTACCCTAGTTTGTAGAAATTGATAGTTCATTCAATTGTATTAACATTGAAATAAACATTATTTATACCAGGTTTCTATCGGATTGGCTAGTTAGAAAAAGTAAATTCAGTTGAGATGTAAACTTAAAATGCTATTGTTACTTAATAGCCGAAAAGCTAAATGAACTTCTAGCAAAATGTCTGTCCGGTTTCAGAAAAACTTTGTACTGAACAAGTACTTGTAAGTAGTATACAAAAAAATGGCTGAATAAATGTTATAATTATTCAGTCTAGCGGACCCGACAGACTTCGTCCTGTCAAAAAAATTTGTAAAGTGACAGTTTTTTGTTCCTACTTGAAATGACATATGATGACATTAAATTTGTTTGACAGAACTAACGTCACTTTTTGTCTTGCCAAAGGTTCAAATTGGCTTTTAAGTATTAATACAAATTGATTGTATAAAAATGTTGACTTTACACTTTTTCAAATTTTATTTTTTTATTTTCTCTACGTACAAACCTTCTCTGGACTTCTACGAATAATTCAAGACCAAAATTAGCCAAATCGGTAAAGGCAACAATGCCTTTACCGAATTGGCTAATTTTGGTCTTTTGGTTAATTTTGGAGTTATGCGCTTACCAACACATTTTGCGATTCATTTTTATATATAAGATTCCTAAGCTTTGAATATTTACTAATAACACGTCCAAATTGTTTCATCAGTAATTATCTCAAAAATTATTCGACAAAAATATTTAGACCGTTCATCAATACTATCCTATAGGTTAATAAAAAAAAATTAACAAAGATTTATGATAAATTAAAGAAGACCAATAAAGCGACGTAACTGTTCAACGACACATGTAAAACTTTAAAATGGCAACAAATTGGTAAAATAACGTTTAGATCAAAATTTGTACTTATACTGTACGTGTTTGACCAATGTTATCTTTTACACTTTTGTATTACTATTATCATTTCAATCATGTTAATAGACACCCATTGCTGGTCATAGGCCTTCCCAAAGGTCTCCACACCGGTCAGTCGTGAAGATCATCATTTTTGTTTGTATCGCATAAATAAATTTCAGTTAGGTGTAAAATGAATATATTTTTTTTAAATTGCTTTGCTAATTGATAATCGATTTTAGTCCTCCAGCTAAAATTATTATCTGCTGATGAGGCTACATAATTTGGTGTTATTTAGCTGAATTATGTTCCGACTTTTTAGGTATTTTGATTTTATATCATCCTAACTAAATTATTTTTTTAACTGATCATTTTGATAGAAACCTAATGATTGAGCGTAGGTCCGCCAATTTTGTGAATAACTTTATGGTGATGGCGGCGAAGTATAATAAGGACCATTCATTATCAAGCTTAGGAACATGTCAAGCAGTAGTTAGAAATGTGTAATTGCAGACTTTTTTTCCTTGTCTATTCGTTGCATATCTTTATGAAGCTGTACTACTCACAATTGAGATTTCCATATGCGAGACTGAACCTTACAAGTATATGCGTTTATGCTATACAAAAGTATACAGCAATGAGTTTATCACTGTTATGAGTAATTTTGGTTCCTTCTAGCTTTGTATTTCATAGGGCACCTTTAAATTACACGTAACTTTCACAGCTTTTATCATTAATTATTCGTAAGATAGTTATTACATATAATGATGTAGAATATAATTAAGTCACGGCTGTAAATTTGTTAGCTTTGTATTTTTATTAGAAGATAATATCTGGAGTGTTGAAGGACAAGATATCTGTTAATTTTACACATTATAACAAGTTACAAATCGCTTCAGATTTACGGTATGCTGCTTAATCCTAATGAAATGCACAGCCTGCGACAATATTCCTATACTAGTTCGTTTGAACGCACCTTAACGCCTACAAACAATGTCGATTGACAAATTGACTCGCGATTCAAAACTACAGTTATTGTAGACCGTTCTCTTAAATTCCGAACAAACGTTCAACGCTCCGTCGTATAAATAGCTGAAACGTACAAAGAATTAATAATTTACAAGTTTATAGAAGTACATTATTAAATATCATAAGAAAGTTTATTTTTAAGCAAAAGATAACAATTGTATAAAGCTGCTGTTAGACTTCTTACAATAACATCTTACGTATAATACTAGACACATTACTTTGAGTCGCTAACGGAAATATCCAAAAGTCCTCCAAAATATATGTTTTCAGAATTTGCCAACAAGGATGGACACATATAGAAATTGCTAGTGTTCATGAAATAGTCGTAAGTAATTTGGCAAAGTTACTATAAATATAAAGAATGGTGCTAAAAGGTGTCCGAAATCTGAGTAAAAGGTTATGTTTAGCAATGCTTTAATTAAATCAGTTGGTAAATATGCAATCTAAATTTCTACGACACTACTAGTGGCATGATTAAGGATCAAATTAAGTTCAAATTTATGGTCTTAATAAATTTTGTGTATATCATTATTACACTTTATTAAATATTTTAATATTGATTCTGGATGACCTTTAATCCGAAACTAAACCAATACATTTTTATTATGTATGATAAATAGAATCAGTGTTAAATCTTTTACCTTTATTTACATTTTCTGTAAATTTGTTAACACGAACACTTTTTTCACAACTTTCAAGTCGCACTAAAGGGTAGACTTATTAGTCAAAAAGGTCACATTATGTGGCCTCAAATATATTCCGGAACATTTTTTTAACAATTTTCAGGGTTTGTAAAGACCCAAAAACCTAGAAAATTATTTAATATTGTCTTAAATGCAATTTTACTTCACTGGGGCGTAACTCTTAAAAATCTAATAATGTTTTAACAATAACTTTAAATTCATATTAACCTTTATTTCAAAACCTTTAATATAATATGATGTATGTGAAGATTCACGAAATTGCAAATTGAAAGCATGGGTGGGGAGTAAGCTAGCTATATAATATGATAAGATAATGGGTTTCTTATATTTACATTATAATTCCTCTGCATGTAGATGCAGCCACATAGAATGAATTATCATAGTTCTTACAGCAATAGACTGAATATGTGTAACGAATGCATGCGTACGAATACGTTTGTTCTTATAACATCTGTATTATTCTACACTTATTAGGTATAAATATAATATGAAAAAGGAATTATTGATAAAGATTTCAGCAAAGGTTATGATCTGGAAAATTCACGCTGAAGTTTATTATGACACAAGTACATGGATTTAATTTGTGGGGGAACTACCGAAGTTCGCACATTGGTGACGATAGCTTCATGTCATCTCTCGCACGGAACCACCATCGGATGTTCAAGATACGGAATTTAATACACACACATTTACATACGTTAGAATTAACTGATTTATAAATATTTGGTAGCCTTTAACTATATTTCGTTTCTATGTTAATTTGTTACCGTACACACTATGTTAATCTGTTTGAAACAGATTTTATAACCATAATGTGTTATCATTTACTTAATCAAGAGCAACAATAGTACATTACGATATTAGTGCGTTATGATGGTGAACCAATACGCACGTAGGTATATCGTACGACGTTTTTTAACACATTTGCAAGGAAACAGAAGAAAAACATTTAAATAAACTCAATCTGTGAATGCATACGTTGCTTTCCCGCGATTTTAACAGCGCGCTAGTGCTGCCGCTGCCTACTGACGGGCGCCGCGCGGCCATTTTGCGCGGCCGGCAGTTCGAAATTTGAATAGCAACAGCGCGCGAAATGGCAAATAATATTGTTATCAAATTTGTAACTATTTGCTTTGGTAATACACGCGTTTTTTATGACCCGCTTTACATATTTAAAACCGGTGGAATTACATCAGCTTTACGAGCAAAGGTGTTAGAAATAACTTTAGAATACGAAATAAATTGCTAGGTATGAGAGTACCTACTCGCCGATAAACACATCACCACAACAAAAATATAATATCTCTATTTTCGGTATCAAGCGTTCAATCAGTGGGAACTCTTGAAACAATTTCGTACTTAACCATTAGGACTACTTTTGAACCTACAGTTGAAATAGATATTGTGGGACATAATTAACCAAACATACCGGTGAGGCGGAAAATGAATGAAGTAATGCAATAATTGATGCCTAGTTATTGGACAGTCCACTGTCAAGGAAGCAACGTCTATATAGTGGAGGGTTATTGGTGTGGAAGGGGGCGAGTTTGTCTATTTGAAATTCAAATTTTGAATGCACAATGAACAAGTCGTGGAACTTTTTACGGGTAACGTTATGCTTTTTTAAGCAATTGAATAATAGTTGCATTTTATAAGATATTTTCTCGTGTTTTGAACGAAAGGGCCAATTATAATTTAAGTCACTATGTAAGTAAATGATCCAAAAATGTACACTAATCTATAAAAAATAGGTCGCGTTCCCAAAAATGGTAAAAAGTAGAAAATTAATAGTGCAGTTTTTGGATCTGTTTTTTTATATACCCGAGCATGAGCACACAAGCGCGAATATAAGCGCTTACATAATTGTGCAAATCACATCTTTCATATGCCTATATGTCAATCACTCGATTCAGTTTTACTTAAGCCCTACTGTTCAATCTCTGTGTGAAAAATTGTAATCATAATGTAGATCGACAGGAATTGGTTTAGGATAAACTAACCGAAATTTTGTTTTTAATGGCTAGAATATTTATTATTAAATATTTATATTTACGTAAGATGGGTTCCATCTTTGATCTACAAATGTAGGTATTCCTTGCGATGACTTATTTTGTTCCAAAATATATACCATTTTAGAAACGTTTATAAGTAGATACCTGAATAGTTTTGTATTTTATAATGAATAGTCATATTGTTATATACAGCTTTTAGAAAAAAGGTATTGAAAATAAGAAAACACTCGCTGTTTGTCGAATAAATCATATCGGCAAACGTTATTTAATTTAGGTATAAAGAAATATTTCTGTATTATTATTATGTTACAATTTAATTAGTTAAAAATATATTAAAAGAAAAGGAATTGAAGACGAATTAGTAATCAGATATTCATTTATCAGCAATTTTAAAATAGTTTGTTTCGTAAAATCAGTTTTTAGAAACTTGTACTTTTTATTAACAACTATTAAACACTAGTGATACCCAACAGTTAATAGTTATTAAGGTATTTGTAAATGTGGTTGATAAACTTTGATAGTAATAGAGTAAATTCGACAGGGATAAAACATTACTCGTTGCTACTTTTCGAGGTAAACGACTGCATATTTCGTTTCTAATTTAGATTATAGTTATGTTTTGAGATAGTATATTATAAAAATAAAATACAGAATGAGAATATAATTTCCGTATCCACCGTAACAAAAACATAAAAATTGTATAAATTACATGCGGCACATACTGGTTGTGGCTCTTATACAAATTACAGAACTAGACTCGGACTTAATCTCTGCTTGAGTGCAGTTCGAAAGGGATAGTGCTATGTGATTTAGTTTGAGTTTTGTTCTGTAATGCGGATCTAAGTAAATGAGAAATCCGGCGAGAGAATGACCGACGATTAATCGCCCCCAAGAGATAGGGCCTGGACAATGCGAGGGTCAGCTTTGCTACCCTCGCGGAATTCTTCTAGGGTCAGCCGGTCGTCGTGGTTCTTGTCCATCTGATCGAAGATTTTATCAACGCGTTTCTGAGGTGTGTTCTCGTCTTCTGGTTGCGGTGTTTGACCCTGTTAAATAAAAAAAAAACAAAATAACTATTTACTACCGCTGGCTCCACATTAGCTGTGGATTTAATTATAAGTGGTACTTACTTTAATACTTAATTGTAACTCGAGGACGTACGTACAATATTTAACTTGGTCAAAAGTTATTAAATATTTTTCTATGGGAATGAAACATTTTTCAACGATAAACCACTTCACATTACAAGGAAGGACCTTTAGCTTTCAAACTATCGCCAAATTAAATTACACCAGAATTATTTCATCGGGTTGTTACTATCGAAGCTATCCATAGGACAAATATTTTACCGAAGTAAATATTAACTTAAATTTAAGTACTCGTATTTACTTTCTTAATTTTAAAAAATTAATAGGCAGCGAGATTATACGAGTACTTAAATCTACAGGTACAGAGAGGCCATACTAGTGGCGGCGGTAAGGGATTCCTGGCTACCAATGCCAGAGGGACGCCTTGTACTGGATATTGAAGCCGTGGTGCATTGGTTTGAGGAGGCAATGTCAAACATCTGTGATGTTGCTATACCGCGAGTTCGCGCCCTCCCTCTTAGGCGGCAAGTGTACTGGTGGTCGGAGAAACTCACCCTCCTGTGAGTGGAATGCAAAAGAGCTCGCCGCCAGAGCTCCCGCTACCATAGAAGGAGACAAAGAGACGAGGCTTATCTGAACAACCTCAGATAAGCATATAAAGAGGCTCGAAGAGCGCTGAAAACAGCAATGCAGCAGCCTTGGCGAAGACCAGAGCTCGAGAGATGATGGAGATACTGGATTGTGATCCTTGAGGACGCTCGTGCACGATGGCCCGGAACAAACTGCGCTCCTGGGGACACCCACTTACGCTCACTCTAGCTAGACAATCGGATTTTCCGAGAATGGGTCGGCACTTACTTGCCTCTTACAATCAGCCAAGCGTTAAGCGCTAAGGACGTTTGTCACATGCGTGGAAAACCGGGAAGCTGGTTTTAATCCAGAAACCTGGATGTCCGACGGAGTCTCCATCATCCTTCTTGATGAGGCGGAAAAGTTGATAGAGAGACTGATTGCAAACCGCCTTTTCGAACACCTGGAAAGGAATGATCCCGGGCTCTCAGACAACCAATACGGGTTCCGCAGAGGGCGCTCAACTGTGCACGAGGTGCTACGCTTCAAAAAGACGACGCCGTATCCCAGAGGACGCAGTATGCCAGGGTGAGCTCGTCTTGGCGGTGTCACTTAACGTTGCCAATGCCTTTGATTTTCTCTTGATTGAGGTACCACTAGGTGCCCCAATATCTTCAGGGGATCATAAGGGCATACCTTAGTGGGAAGTACGTAAAATACCCCACAAGAGAGGGATGGAAGCCGCCCGATGTCATGCGGTGTTCCACAGGGGCGAGTTCTCGGACCGTCTATGAAACAAAATGGAGAAACACTTCCAAAAGCTGACACCTAAACTTCTGGGTACAACGGGAGCTTTGAGTAGCTTGCTCCCCAAAGTCAGCGGCTCTATCGAAACCTGCAGGCATCTACATAAGGGCATCGTGCGGTTCATGGCACTTTATGAGTACTTTTACCAGTATGAGCAGACGCCTTGAAGCGCCAAGCAGTTGCTATTTTACGAAGACCGCAGCGAGTAATGGCAATCAAAGCTGCCTGTGGGTACCGCAAGATATTCTACTGGCTGACTTGGTTCCCTGGGACTTAGAAGCCGAAATTCTTGGCAATGTGTTTTTCTGGAGAGAAGAGGCGATTGCCCGGGGCCATCTACCGCTTCCACGCGAGATGGAAGCAGAGCAACGCGGGCGGGATTGGGACGGATCTTTCCTTTCACAAGCTCTAAAACTGAAATGGCAGTGGGCAGGCCACATATCGAGATACAAAGACAACAGGTGGACAATTAATGCTACAGTGTGAGCAAGGCCAATCGGCAAAAGAAAGAGAGAGACCGAATAGACGATGGACAGACGACTTAACGGAATTAACAGGAAAGGACTGGGAAATTATCGGCAAGGACAGAGACCAGTGGAAAGGACTGGAGAAGGCCTTCACCCGAGGAGGGATCCATAACCAATAGCAAAACTAACTTTTACTAACATTTACACATAAACAAAATACTAATAACTAATATCTAACAAATATCAATTACCAATATTTGAACTGAAAAAATAAGGTTATGGAAATAAAGGCTTTTTTATTGTTAATAAAATGTATAAGAATTATATTTATAAAAAATGGTTAGATAACACTGTAAATATTTTTGTACCTATAAGTTAGTTATACTTTCCTTTATTTGTGCATCCCGAGTCCATAGTTAGGTCAATAACAAACATATGTGATACTTACCACCATTTGGTATATCGCGTCAACTATGTTGTACATTTCTTCTCGTGTGATGTACCCGTCGTTGTCAACGTCATAGAGTCGAAATGCCCCTATGTATAAGACACATATTTAATTATTATGTGCATATGGTATAGTCCCATATAATTAGATTAACTTATTTTAAAGGAAATATTAGGTATTCCTCATTTACCTGTGATTTAGTACTACTTAACGAAGGCTGGTTTATTTATCCCAGTAATGTAAATATACGTATTAACATTTGGTGTGATTTTAAGTAATAAGAAGTGTTTATTATTATCTTATGTTATAGTAGGTAATTATGCTGCGTCGCATTAAGCTTTGCTACGAGACACACAAAGGCAAAGCAGTCTGGGTTGGCCTAGGTCTAAAGTCGTACACACCGTAACTTAGAGCGTAGACTTAGAGCATAGCTTAGGTAATATAGTTATAAGAAAAGAAAACATGTACGTATATGTCGCAGCCAACTGGTTAAATCGCTGTCCAATCAAACCCTTTGACTGAACAAGGTCATTCAATCACACAGCTATACGTCGTTTAGCCGACTTGTTGATTGCAACGTTCAACATTACAGCAAGACGACGCTTAGCCAACTGGTTAAATGGCAAATTAACTAAGGTGACCATTAGTTTAGTACTTAATTTGAGAGAATAGGAACACTTTTTGTAATTTCTTGGGAGGTTATTCTTGAATTAAGTTTAAGAGGTGATCAAAAGTTTGATGAAATAAGTAAAAATGAAAAACAAATTTTTAATCATAATATTGTTTATTGCACCAAGCAAAAAATTACAAACGCAAAAAAACGAAGCAAGAATCATTTCGTAATCCCGTAATTTCTCCTCGAATATTTGTTTAAATTTTGATTGACTCGTATCATTCATAAGTGACCTCATAACTTCTGTGTCTTTAATAACAAGTGTAACGTATATTTACTACTTATTTTCCGAAAACTATATTGAAACAATCACAAACCACGGCTAGTTGACGCCATATTCAAGTACCAACAATATGGTCATGCAGCAAAGACATGCCGGGAAGATAAGGAAACATGCAGTCACTGTGGAGACACAGGTCATGGTGTACAAGTTTATCCGAAAAAAGAAGGTCAACCACTATGTGCCACATGCTTCCAGAAGTACATTAATTCTATAGACTATGAAGGCGCCTAAGAGCGCCAATAATTGTTAATTTATTAGTACTTTTTGTGTGTTTTTCTTTTTTTAAGTTTTATAATATGTCTGTTAGTAGGTATTATATCTGAATTGGATAATTTAAAAACATTGATATTCTTCCGTCTAACAATGATACTGCTACTCATGAGTACTTAAACTTCTGTTCATTTCATGGTTTGCTTCCGGCATATTTGCTTCTAACGCATCAAAGTGGATCCTGCTTGGATCATACAATGTTAAAAACCAATTTTCCTTCCATCACCCTTGTCACCAATTCATTAATAACAGACCATAAAAGTGTACTACTAACCTTAAAATGTAAATTATTAGATAAGACTCGCACGCATTTATACAAGATTAAAATCAATTATTATAAACTAGAGCATGACTTAGGTACGCAGCATTAATCTTGATCTAGTGTACAATTGTGATGACGTGGATGTTTGTATGTCGTACTTGATAAACAACATACAACAAGCTATAATATAGAATACGATGCACTTTCGAATATAATATCAAGCCTTGGATCACTCCTGTACTCATACGTTGTATGAAAAACCGGGACAAATTTCATATGACAGCTAATTTGGATCCACTCAACTTTGTACTGCAAAAGTCATACAAAAGGTATCAAAATTTTTGTAATGATCTTTTGAAAAAAGTTAAATCTAATTACGACAAATGTGAATTAGAAAACGCAGGTACGAATAGTAAAAGGATATGGAAATACATTAAGGATATTACGTGTTTATCGCAGCAGCGTGAGTCATCCTCTACTTTACTATTAAAACTTACGTCTGAGCAATTTTCGGTCAATAGCACTAACGACTTTTTCGTTAATATAGGAAAATTTGTAGCGGAAAGTATTCAAAATCGTTCTATCCCTACGCCGCAGAATAACTACATCTTTTTATTTAATACTTTGGAGTCTTTTGTGCTGTTGGATACCGATGATGCTGAGGTTGAACATATAATCATTGGTTTGAAGGACAATTCTGCGGTAGGTTGGGATAACACATCTAATAAGATTCTAAAACAGTTTAAACACAGCTTGCTAGCCCCACTCACATTCATCTTACGAAAGTGCTTGGCGGACGGAGTATTCCCTAAGTGTCTGAAAAAGGCTATTGTTGTCCCAGTGTACATTTCAGGTAGCAAAGATCAAATCTCAAACTACAGGCCTATTTTGATTCCGCCAGCTATTTCTAAGATATATAGAAAAAAAATATTAACAAAAGGCTCGCAGATTACTTAGATAACATCTCAATGATTTCGAAAAATCAGAACTATAAACTTCAGACGCAGTGCATCACCTCACTAATTATTTAGTCCAGGAATTGGATAAGAGCAACCGGACATTAGGAATATTCCTTGACCTTGCAAAGGCTTTTGATACGATTTCAGTACCTATCTTGTTACAAAAATAGAATCATTAGGTATTAAAGGCACTCAACTGAAACTGTTCAAAAGTTACTTAAACGGTCGTACTCAATGTATGAAAATTGATAATGTTATTGAATTAAAAGACAAAGCCAAAGAATATTGGTTTTAATCAACTTTAAAATTCGTGTGACATTATTAGTAAAAGTAATATAATGACGTTCAAACTAGAACTGCTGAAACTATGGTTTAAGACAAGTCACCTCATTTGTGTTATATACTACATTGACCATCCCGTTTTCAATCCTTATGTATATAGTCTTTAAGATAAGCTGGCGCACGTCTTTCTCGGCCAGAACGTCGAGGCGCTGTTTCAGAAGAGACAGGTAATATTGGCGAAGAGTCAGAAGGTGATAATGCCTTTCCCTCATTAGACAATACTTCTTGAGGAGATGATGGGCCCGGTAATACATTATCTTCATTAGGGTTTACCAATGGTGGTGATTTGTCATCTTCAGTTAAGCTTTCATTTGGGAGAGGTGCTAACTGTCTATTAGATACGGTTGCCTCTCGTCCATCCGAATGTCTAATAATAGAGTAACCAGGATTTGCCTCTAGTAACTCAACTTGTTCAACAAGAGGCTCGTATTTTGAAGATCTTACATTGACCTTTTTCAATACCGGTCCTGGTGTTAGAAGCCACGATGGAAGCGATTCACCATTTGTGGATCGACGTGGATGGTTGAAGAGTCTTTCGTGCGGCGTTTCATTAGTACTAGTGCATACAAGAGACCTAATTGAATGAAGAGCAACTGGGAGTGCCTGTTCCCATTCAGAAATATTCATTTTTTTAGAGTGAAGTGTCAATTGAATAGCTTTCCACAAGGTACCGTTGAGTCTTTCTATCTGTCCGTTCCCTTGGGGATTATAAGGAGTAGTTCTGCTTGAAGCTACACCTGACGCAGTTAGAAAATGTCTCAATTCTTCGGACATAAACGATATTCCTCTGTCAGAATGAACATACATAGGAAAACCAAATATATAAAATATTTCCTTCAAATACTTGATTACAGTTGATGCATGTAAATCTTTGCAAGGAAAAGCAAACGGAAATCGGGAATATTCGTCAATAATTGTTAATACATATCTATTCCGTGTATTTGTTGGTAATGACCCTTTAAAATCCATATTAAGCCTTTCGAACGGTGCAGTAGCTTTGATCAATCTACCTTTAGTTTGACAAAATCGTGCCTTAATTTCGGCGCAAGTACGACAAGATAGAGTCATAGCTTTAACCTCTTCGACAGAATACGGAAGATTTTTAGACCGTATCCAATGAGTCATCCTTGTAATGCCTGGATGACAAAGTTGATCATGTAACTCATAAAGTCTGTTAGGGGCGATCACTGAGCAAATTCTAGACAACGCATCAGCTACTGTGTTTTCTCTACCAGGTGGATATATTATGTCGAATTTGTGACAAGACAACTCCAAACGCCAACGCTCTATCTTTTCATTTTTAATTTTGCTCGCATGTTTTTGATTAAACATGAAAGCTACAGACTGCTGATCTGTTATTAGAATAAAATGTCATCCCATCAAATAATGACGCCATTTACGAATGGCTTCCACAATAGCACACGCTTCCTTTTCTATAGATGTCTGATGTCGTTCAGAGTTATTTAAAGTTCTTGAGAAAAATGCTATTGGACGAGAATTTTGTGAAAGTGTTGCTGCTATCGCATATTCCGATGCATCAGTCTCTACTGTAAAAATTTCCTGATCATCAAAAGATGAAAGGGGTGATTTAGCAATCTCATTTTTTAAATCTTGAAAACATTCCTCAGAATCGTTATCTAAAGGGAATTTGACGTTATCGACCAGTGGTTTCACTTTTGAAGAAAAGTTTTGTATCCACTTCGAATAATGTGCGAACATACCTAATGCACGTTTCAAAGCAGCAGCATTTGTAGGAATTGGTAAATCCATTAAAGGTTTCAAGCGATTCCCATCAGGCGTAATTTTATTGTTGCAAATGGAGTAGCCTAAAAGATTTATAGATTCAGAACTGAAAGAACATTTATTTTCATTCAAAGCCAATCCATATTTTTTTACTGCCTCCATAAATTTGTTCAAGTTCTTATCATGGGCCGCCTTATTTTCTCCACAGACTGTCACGTCATCGAGATAGCAAAATGTACCAGTTAGTTTCTCCGTTTTTATTATATACTCTAAAGTCTCTTTGAAATGCGGCAACTCCATTGGTTACTCCAAAGGGAATACGCGTAAATTGATATAATACTCCGCAAGCTTCGAAGGCGGTATACTTCCTGTCGCATTGAGGAATAGGTACTTGATGATAAGCACTTTTTAAGTCTATTTGACTAAACACCTTGTATTTTGCCACTTTTGCAACCAAAGACTCAATATTCGGTAAAGGATAGGCGTCAAGTTCTGTATATGTTCTGTAATAGTTAGAGAATAATTTATAACCAGACGTTTTCGGTGCGCTCCTCCTCCTGTAACTAAAACTTGGGCACGCTATGGCGATATACTGGGCTCAATAAGTAATGCAAGTCTGCAAGTAATTTCGCTATTTCTTCTTGTATAAAAATTTCGTTGTCTTGACTGTGACGTCTTTATTTTACAGCTATTGGCTTTATCTCTGGACACAAGTGAGAAAATAACGAAGCTGGGGGTACTGATGCTGCTATGACCCATATTTTAGCGTTTCCTTAGATCCGCCGAAATCTAGTTCCAAAGATTTATGAAGTCTAAATAAATCGTGTCCAATGATCAAATCTGCACATAAATTATCGACTATAAGAAGCGGCTGGTCTTTATAAGTGTGCGAGTCTATTTTTATTGTTGCGTAGCATATACCTTCGAATGACATGATATGACTTAAAGATGCTAAAGTAATAGGTTGCTTGCATGGATTTATCTTGAGATTCATATCCTTAACAGCCTTTAGTTATTAATCAGATATACTATACATTTTGCATTTGATTTAAGTGTCCAGCGTCGGACTGGCCATACAGTCGAGGTGGCATTTGCCAGCCGGGCCCCAGCCTGCGCGGGCCCCCAAGCCTGGGTTGCGGGGCACGCGGGCAGGGCACGTAGCACAGGGGCAACGCTGCGCGGACCCCTGTGCTACGGTTGCCGCGTGCATGTCTCGGAAACTATGCGTCGTACAAAAAAAGGTGTCTCGGGCCTCGGGATTGCGATCAGCCACCCGGCTCTTCTGGCCAGTCCGACCCTGTAAGTGTCCATATTTTTATTTTGTAATTACAAGCCTGAAAATACAGGTTAATCCTAGTTCAGGTATGTTCGCAGTTATATAATACGTGTACATAGTTATATGCCTAGGGATATAACTATATTACGGCTTTATCTATCTTACTGCGACATATACATATAAGTTAAGCTAAAAAAAATGTAATAGACTATAGAAGTTATTAAATAAATATTATTATTATTATTATATTGAAAACAAAACGCACCTAGCGCTGCGGTGGTGAGCCCTGAACTAATTAAATTAGACGGCGGCTTTTGAATCAGCTGAAGTCTTGAACGTTTTGAGCGACTTAAATATTCAATTAATAAGCTAGACGTATGGTTGAATGGCGTTGTTGAGTCAAAGGGCTGTTTGATTGAACAGCTATTTTAACCAGTTGGCTGCGACATATGCGTTGTTCATGCTGCTCAAAAATTAAACACCGAAATGGCGCGGGGATGCCATGAAAGTGAATCTCGAGAAAGCCATAGGATTGGACTGTATATTGTTGTTGCATACCGCTCGAAAGCATAAAATAATTGTGTATGATGATAGAAAT